>ML681992.1:41171977-41543964 GCA_007922195.1 Podocnemis expansa
CACTTCCATCTTCCTAATCACTCCACTGATGATTTGTTAATGATGGCTCTCAAGAAAATCAATGGGACATCAAGACTTGAAAGAGAAACAGCTGAAATTCAAATAATATGCAGATTAGATTGTGTGAAAGCAGGACTTAATTGTGACTATGGATTCTTTTTATATTATAACAGGTAATTTGACTTCACTCTCCCTCTATGCGCTGTCTCCTAGAGTTTGAATCCTTACAAATTCTCGGATTTGCTGATGCAGTATGACCTGATCCCATGTCTTACACTCCCCTGCATTTATTTTCATCCCATTCTGTAAGCTCCCCCTCTTCAAAGCACCTCACGAAATGGGATTTTCTCCTACGACAGCTCATGTGATAAATAAATCTGTTAGTCTTTAAGTGCCACAAGACTCCTTGCTTTTTTTGCTTTACTAGACTAACACGGCTGCCCCTTTGGAACTTGGCTAGTATTCCAGATGTGTCCTCACCAGCACCGAACAGAGGGGAATAATCACCTCCATTGGTCTGCTGTCAGCACTCCTACTGATGCAGCCTAATATGCCATTGGCCTTTTTGGCAAGAACACCACATTGTTAACTCATATCCAACTTCCTATCTACCATAATGCTCATGTCCTTTTCTACAGTGCTACTACCTAGGTGATCAGTCCCCAGCCTATAGCAGCACATGGGATCTTTCTGTCCTAAGTGTAGAACTTTGCACTTGTCCTTGTTGAACCTCATGAGATTTCATTTGACCCAGTGCTCTAATTTGTCAAGATCCCCCTGAATCCTACCCCTGCACTCCAGTGTGTTTATCATTCCCCCCAGCTTGGTGTCATCCCCACATTTAATGAGAATGCAATCTTTCCTATCATCCAGATCATTAATGGAGATGTTGACAAGAACCAGCCCCAGGACCAACCCATGGGGCACTCCACTAGTTACTGGTTTCCAACTAGACACTGAGCCTTTGATCCCCACCCGCTGAGACTGATGATCTAGCCAGCTTTCTATCCACCTTATGGTTCATTCATCCAAACCATACTACCTTAACTTGCTGACAAGAATACTGTGGGAAACTGTATGAATAGCTTTACTAAAGTCAAGGTATATCACATCAACAGCTATTCCTGCATCCACAAATCCAGTCATCTCATCATAGAAGGTGATCAGGTTGGTCAAGCACAATTTACCCTTGGTGAATCCATGCTGACTGTTCCTGATCACTCTATCTTCCTCCAAACAGAGAGCTCTTATGTCAGGGGTGTCAAACTCATGCAGAGCTGGAGGACCACGTTGGAGAGCAGGACACCTGATGAGGGACATGTGAATGCTCAGGCTCCTCAGCTCTTTCCCATGACACATTCAGACCGACATGGGCTCGCTTTTCCCCTCTCCTACCTCACAGGTTCAGGCACCTTCTCTTTTCCCTGCCCTGTGAGCTCCCCTTCCCCACACTGGGTCCCAGACACTCTCCTGCTGGGCAGCTCCTGCATATCCCTTCCCCTTCCCTTTCCACTTCCCCTATGGCGTGGCAGCAGGCAATCAGTCTGTCACAGTCACAGACACAGGCAGGCTGGGCTCCTGCCTCCCCCTGCTTCCACTCACTATCAGTCATTCAGCATGCTGGCCTTTGATTGGCTCATTCCCTTGTGGGCCCCTGCTACTTCCTGCTTTCTTATTTGTGATTTGTGCAATGGGCTGTAAATCAAATTAGCATGCTGACTGACTGACTGATAGTGAACAGTGGAGGTAGGGAAGGTGCAGGTGATCTCCAGGAACCCAGTCCAACCTGCTGTGACCGAGACTCTGATTGGTTGTCAGACCACAGCAGAGCTGAGAAGGGAGACATGGGAATGCTTCTTTTCTTCCCCTATGCTCTGACTTGGATCAGAAGCAAGTCTACCCTTACTCTGTCTTTGATGTTCACTGTTGCTGCAGAGAACTCCCAGGCACAATCCAGGCAGCAGCTCCAGAGGCCAGATAAGTGGCCTTGGCGGGCTGGGTCCTGCCCATGGGCCTTAAGTTTGACACCCCTGCCTTATGTTTTAATAAAATATAATAAGTCAAACTTGTATAACATGCAGTGATTATGTAGTTATTAATACTGCAAGAACTTATTTTTGATGACCATGACAATAGTTTGTGTGAACACTGCAGGTTTTAATCCAAGACACTTAAATTCTCAGTAGGGAGACTAAACACCATTGTCTCTCTGTTGCTTCTTAATCTACCAATCCACAAGGAAACAAGGATTTAATCCACTAGGATTTAATCCACCGTGAAGGCCTGGGAAGTTGGTGAGGTGTTTCTTTCCAGAAATGGCCACACTTATGCTCAGTATGCAGGGAACGAATGCAAGTTTTGGAGACCTATCTGCAGATTTTTCAACTGTTGCTCTGACCCTGGCTGGATTAACCATCCTGGGTGCCCTGGGCTGACCCCCCCCACCACAAAGGCCCCCTGCCTAATGCCCTACCCCCCCACCATTCGGCCCACACCCCCCAGCATGGGAGCCGGTGGGCAAGCCATTGCTGAGGTAATCTCTGCAGCCAGAGGGTACTCACACCTGCCGCCTGACCCTGACCCCACTCCGGCTGATCTGTCCCAGGGGGCAGGGCCAATTAGTGAACAGCATGGCCTGCGGTGCAGTCCCCAGGGCCATGGGCCCTGGAAGGCTGCACTGCATGCCAGCTGGCTCCACTTCCTGGGTGGAGCAAATGGCACTGGCCCACTCTGCCTCAAAAGGTGCAGGGTGGAAGCATGGACCCGGCCTCTGGCCCCAGGGCCTCTTCCCCCTCCTCCCCCTGCCAAGTGCCAACAGGGCAGGAGTTATCTGAGTGCTCTCGCAAGCCCTGCTGGTGCTAACAGGGTGGGGTACAGCTTAGATAAGTGTTTTAAGGGCTGGGGCCCGGGGCTTCATCCCTTATGATCCCTGTGATAATTCAGTTCTGGTTCTGACCTCCTCTGGCGCTGTTGTAAGTGGTGTGTGGCCTGGCTGCAAGGATGCTACATTTGATTGAGCTTGGCAAGGTTATGGAGCTGTATTAAAGCCAGAAGAGAGGTTTCAGAAGGATATGGTCTCCCTTAACTGTAGGATCTAATTTCTTGTTGCCATTGAAAAGAAATACAAAATAAAGTAGAAGCAACCACAACTCCATGATGAACAGAATACCATCTCAGGGAAAATCCATGAACGCCAGAGCCCATCAATGGATACTAACATGATGCCCCCAAAATCATCAGCCTGTTAAGATTATCCCTAACCAGAACTGAAGTAAATGTACTTTCCAGATGACTGAACTTCTGGCCCACCTTAAAACCATATTAACATGAGGAGAACTAGGATTTTTCTGCTGTATTTTGCCTGAAGAAATTCTTTCATACTAAAGATGACACTAACCACAACTACCACATCCTCACCTAAATCTTTGAGGTCCTCTTCTGGAGCCTTACAATATCCTGCCCTAGGAAAGAACACCAGAGGTGGCTCCTCTAGGCCTTCCTAGATTTTCATTGTGGAAGTAGCCAGTCATGTCCAATAAGCTCAGATAAAAGGAGCAGCATGCCCTGAACCCGTAAGTTCTTGACTGGGACCAGAGAACAAAGAGTGCTCTACTCTGCCTAGAGGAACTTGATGGCCCCATTAACTGGCCTGGATATGAGAGTATCTGGCAACTGTAACACTAAAAAAGCAAAGGGGTTATGTGGGAAAAGGTCCAGGAAATAGGTGCAGTGAACTGGAAGCTCGGGTACGTGGCTACAGTATGCTGGGACCCAGAGTAGTGGGTAGGCCTTGGTCCTCCCACCAGCCAGTGATGGAGTGGCCTAAATCCCAGAAAGTGGACATGCCTACATTTAAAGGCCCAGAGATGGAGCTAACGATCCTGCTGGGGGCAAATAGTTTGTTGGATTATTGCTGCCCTGGAAAGGATTTACCCATTTCTGAATGTGTGATGTGGCAGGATGGCTGAGCCACTGCAGATCACCTTGCAACACTGGCAGCTTACAGGGGTCACCAGGAGAAGGAAAAGATTGCAGACAATTACAAGAGGTAAGTGCTGCCCATCATGTTCACCAACAGTCAGAAGAAAAAAAGAATCATGTCACTGGAAACTGCTCAGTGGGCAAAAATTAATTATGGATCATTACACTGATTGCTGCAGGAAAAAAAAAGATCAAACATGAATTCCTCAACAAACAGTACATCCACAATAGTCTCTCCATGACCATGGGGATAATTATACAGTCCCTGAAATCCAGCTACCCTACAGTGAGCCAATCAGAAGACAAAGGGGGCATCATCATAGTCTTTCATCTTGATGAGTACCTCTTAGGGGCTGACAGACAGCTCTCCATCACTACCTACTATAACCTGCTATAAAGAAGTCAAAGATGATCCCCCACAAAATTCACACACTAGTTTAAAAATAACATCAAATCCTTCCCTAACACTAAGAACAACTCTACCATCTCTTCCCTCATGAACCCAACCCAGGCATCCTGTGCATCTTTCTCAAGATACACAAACAAGAAAATGCAGGCAGGCCTATCATACTTTTTTTGAAGGAATACCAAGACTCAGAGAAACCATCCTCAAATCACTCACAGAATAAAGAGCCAGTTTTCTGCCATATACTATTGAGTTCCTCTAGAAACTTTGCAACATTAACAACCTTCCTCTGAATACCATCCTTGCCAGTATAGGTGTCATCTCCATAGTCATCAATATACATAACTATGAAAGCGTGATAGCTGCCTGCTTCAAATATTTACAAGATAGTGAAATCCATGCAAAAAAACATGGGCCATGGTAGCCCCACCTCTTCCCTTCCCTCATGGGTAGACAGTGAGGAACAGAGGCATTGGTGGGCTGGCCTGGCCAGGACTGCTCCAGGCAACTACTGGACTGACTATAAAGGGGTCTGCTTGGCTCCGGCAAGAGGCTCACAAAGAGAATTGCTCTACTCCAGCAAGACTCTTGGAGAGGGACTGCTCCACTCTAGCTAGGATTTGGGGGTTGCTTTGTCTGGGTATCAGTCAGGGCTACAATATGCTGGCCAGGGCTTGGGGTTGCTTCTCTCCAGCCAGGACTTGGCACTACAGAGCTCAGCTGAGACTCAAGACTATTCTGCGTGAGCACCAGCTAGGGCTCAGGGCTGCCGCCAGTGGGCAGGGAGAAGGTGTGATCTCAAGTAGGAATGGAATGGGGCTGACCCCTTGTGCAGAATGGGCAGTGCAGGGGAATAGCCTCCACAAAAGGGGGGGATGTTGCATATGCTGCCCATGGTTCCACACATGCTTATTACAACATATGGTGTACTTCAATCAGTGCACTAAATGTGCCAGTAACAATGTGTGTGAAGCCAAATAATCACTGTGCTCTCAAATGAACTCACAGAGAAAAATGAGAAAAGAGAAAATCACTGTAATACCCATGGATGACCAATTTTCAGAGTAATCAGTCTATATCAGATCTCTCAGTCCATATCTTCAAAGTAAATGTGAATAACACCTCCACAACCAAATTAGCCTGGGATCCTAAATACACAACTTTGATCGACACTAAAAATCATGAATTTTAAAAGAGGTGCTTATTTAATGGATCACTACAACATTGCCACACATACTGCTGCATTCCAACTCTTAATCATCCACGTCATTTTAAGTGCTCATCTATAGCACAGAATCATAGAAATTTAGGATTGGGAAGGGACCTTGACAGGTCATCTAAGTCCAGTCCTCTGCACTCAGCCAGGACAAAGTATTATCTAGACCATGTCCTTAAATGCTCCCAATGACAGAGATTCCACAATCTCTCAAGGTAATTTGTACCAATGCTTAACTACCTTAAAGTTAGGATTTTTTTTTATTTTTTTTTTTTTTTTTACAAATGTTTAATCTAAATTTTCTATGCTACAATTTAAGCTTATTACTACTTCTCCTGTCCTTTGTGGTTAAGAGACAAAAAAACAAATCTCATCCTTCTCTTCATAACATTTTACATACCGGAAGATTTTTCCCCACTCTTCAGTCTTCTCTATTCAAGACTAAATAAACAATTTTTTTCCTAATATTTCCTCACAGGTCATGTTTTCTAGACCTTTCACCTTTTTTTGTGCTCTCCTTTGGACTTCCTCCAGTTTTTCCCCATTTTTCCTGAAATGATACACAATAACCTCCCCCCATTCTTTTCTGTAGTTATTTCTAATTTTGTATTCATGTGATTATTTATTCCTTCCTCAGTGGAGTACTTTGCATTTGCCTGTCTTGAATTTCATGCCATTTATACCAAACGATTTCTCAAGTTTCTTAAGATCACTTTGAATTCTAACCCAGTTCAAACCCAGAGACTTGCAACCTCTCCCTGAATCCTCTGCAATCTTTATAACCACATTGTTTATGTCATTTGCCAAATCACTTACGAAGATATTTAATAGAACAGGACTCACAGCAGATCTTTGCAGGATGCCAACTGATAGATTTTTCCAGCTTCACTATGAACCATTGATAACCACCCTCCTAATTATGGTTTCCCAGCCAGTTGTGCACCCACCTTATAATAGGTTTGAATATGCCATATTTCCCTGGTTTCTTTACAAGAGGGTCATCTGAGACAAAAAAAAAAAAAAAGGAAGCTAGGAGTCCTGTGGCACTTAGAGACTAACAGATTTATTTGTCGCATGCGCTTTCATGGGAGAAAATCCCACTTCATCAGATGCTATAAAGATGAGGGAATTTACAGAATATGATGAAAATAAATGCAAGGGAGCGTAAGGTATGGGATCAGGTCATACAGTAACAGCAAATCAGAGCAGTGTTGATGTTGACCATGCTCAAGAAAGTCAGTGGGACATCAGTACTTCAAAGAGAAACAGCTGAATTAGAACTGATATGCAGATTAGACTGTGTATATGCTGGATTGAATTGTGGCTATGGCTTCTTTTCCCATTACAACAGGTAATTTGACTTCACCCTCCTCTATGTCCTGTTTCCCAGTGTTTGAATCTTAACTGGCATGGCAAGCGCTCTTCCTAGGATACTACACTGAGACAGGGTATATCAGAACTTCAAAATCCCATCTTGGGAGGACCAAAAAAACCCCCAAAACATGTTTAGCACCCTATCAGATATCTTGCAAGACTGAACAGGGCTATGTGTACAGAGGTGGCAGCGATGTACCCCAGTCTTTTTCAGTAGCAATATCTTCAGCTACGAGGTAGAAGTAGTCTGTGTTGTGATGCTGTTTTTCTCAGTGGTACTGAATTAGAAAGACACATGGCTACGGGGCTCAGTCTCTTCTACTTTCAATCCCTCCCATCCAGTATACATCCATCATTCCATCACACATCTCTGCTCCTCTCCACTGAGCTCCTAGCCCTTCTCATTTGTCCCGTGTCATAATTGTCACTTCCATCATACACTCATCCATTTTTGTATTCCTGCTTAATCTTTCTTTCTCTCTCTTCTCCCATTTCACAAATCCTCTCCCTCTGTCTCACAGTGTTTACCTATACAGAAGCAAAATAACAAAAAAGGGTGAATTATAATTATAGGGAAGAACAGAATGCAAGTGAAAGAGGGAGCCTTGTATGACAAAAATGAGAGAGGGAAAAGAAAAGTAGGGAAGAGGAGAAAAGTTCCCTCCCATGCTTCTACATCAACTCAGAAAATGAGTAATTAATGAATAGCGTAATTATGCTTTTGTAATTCACGTGAAAAGTACCACATATCCTAAATAAGTTAGAATTCATAAAGTTCTGTGACTGAATTTCAAAAGTGGAATGATATATTTTTCCCATGAAGACAAGCATTTTTCACTCTTTACTGTTAATCGGTTTGAGCTTCAATAGAAGTCACTGCAAATAACAGGCTCACCAGATGATTTGGGGGAAATCACAGCTCTCAAAATGGAATGCAGGTAAGTATATTAAATCTGCTGAAGATATCTTGGGTTTTATCAAATTTTAAATGGTTTTGTCACTCCCAGGACTGAATTCCGGTCAAGAACTTATACAATATAATGATCATTTCTAAAATATCAACTGCATCATACAATCATGCTACTGCTGAATGTTGGCATTAGGTAAGACAGGACTTTAATGAACTGTGATGTCATCAGACCATCCAGGCAGACATGGTGTTCTGAGCAATCCCCAAAGTATCCCATGGTGAGTTACATCAAATGGAACTGCAAATGGTGTAATATTAAAACAGACAGGAAGCTAGTACCTAAGGACATATGTAAATCAGTGTGATCCCCAGTATAACAGTGTTGGTGCTGCAACCTGCGTGGAGGGTGTGAAAAAAGCCCTTCTCCTGTAAAAATGATGGCATCCTTACAAGCCTGTGATCCTAAGACAATCATCTTTTATTCCAGAAACGTGAGTGTCTGAGACAGGCCAATGTATTCTGCTATAGATCATCCAAGTTAAATATATTTTAAAATAAGAGGCAAATGCTGTCCAAAATAAATCTAGAAAATCCCACCATAACAATGTTGTCTGCAGTTCTGTTGTAGCTGTTGGTCCCAGGAGGCCTCTGTATAGCTCAAAAGCTTGTATCTTGCATCAAGCTAGTCCAATAAAATAGTTCATCATGCCAACCTTGTCTCTACACTAATGATATCTAGCAGTAAGGCAAACTGAGATTGCCATATAATAAAACTTGGCTGAACTACACTATGCTAAACCACAAACCCAAAAATCAGCTCTGGAAATGGATTTCTGGTTTCATAGATTCCAAAAGACTATTTTGAGAATGGGCCAGTGTGAGTGATGTGTTCCACAAACAATGAGGGAACACTTCACTGCCTGCATCTTCAACTGATTTATGGGTACATTTAATTACTTACAGGTAAGTGATTTATAGTTTGACTTTAACCATGAGTGCTCCTTTCTACCCCAAGCACGTGTTAGTTTCCAGACCTCAGCCTGTGTCTTCTTAGTGTAGGCAAGTGAATAGTTCAACAAAAGTGCTACAGGACTCCTCTTTTTTTGTTTTGATCTGCATTTGTCTAATTAAATCACATTTTCTCACATATTCAATAACGTGAAAAAAAAATGACATTCAACAGCAGGTCTCTCCTTCCTTGTTGGAAACCTTGTTCTACTATAGCTCCTCAGGATGCAGAGTAACACTACCTATAAAGTGGTCATAGAATCACAGAAACATAGGGTTGGAAGGGACCTCATAGGCCATCTAGTCCAACCCCCTGCCAGAGGCAGGACCACTCCCACTAAACCATTCCAGTCATGCTTTTCTCCAGCCGGGCCTTAAACACCTCCAAAGATGGAGATTTCACCACCTCCCTTGGGAGCTCATTCCAAGGCTTCACCACTCGCCTAGTAAAAAAGTTTTTTTCTAATATCCAGCCTCGACCTCCCTAACCGCAGCTTGAGACCATTGCTCCTCGTTCTGTCCTCTGTTATTACCAAGAACAGTTGAGCTCCATCTTCCTTAGAGCATCCCTTCAAGTATCTGAAGGTTGCTATCAAATCTCCCCTCAATCTTCTCTTCTGCAGACTAAATAAGCCTAATGCTTTCAGTCTTTCCTCATAGGGCTTGTGTTCCAGCCCTTTAATCATTTTGGTTGCCCTCCTCTGAACTCTCTCTAGCATGTCCCTGTCCTTTTTGTAGTGGGGAGCCCAAAACTGAACACAGTCTTCTAGATGTGGCCTTACCAGTGCAGAATAGAGGGAATGATCACATCCCTTGATCTGCTGGTAATACTTCTTTTGATGCAGACCAGTATGCCACTGGCCTTTTTGGCAGCAAGAGCACGCTGCTGACTCATATCTAGCTTCCCATCCACCAGGACCCCCAGGTCCTTTTCTACACTGCTGCTACTTAGCCGAATGTTTCCCAGCCTGCAGCGGTGCATGGGGTTTTTTCGTCCCATGTGCAGGATTTTACACATATAAATTGAAGCTCATAAGATTTCTATTGGCCCACTGTTCCAATTTATCTAGATCTCCCTGAATCCTGTCCTTGCCCTCCAATGCGTCTACTGGTCCCCCCAGCTTGGTGTCATCCACAAACTTACTGAGAGTTTATTCCATCATCCAGATCATTGATGAAAATGTTGAACAGAATCGGCCCTATAACCAACCCCTGGGGCACACCACTCAAGACTTGCTGCCAGCTAGACATGGAACCATTGATTCCTACACGCTAAAACCGTTGATCTAGCCAGTTTTCTACCCACCCTATAGTCCACCTATCCAACCCATACTTCTTTAATTTGCCAATGAGAATGCTGTGGGAAACTGTAAAAGCCTTGCTAAAATCAAGGTATATCACATCAACTGTTCTTCCTGCATCCAGAAAACCAGTCATCTGGTCACAGAAGGACATGAGATTGGTCAGGCATGATTTACCCTTGGTAAATCCATGCTGACTGTTCCTGATCACTTTATTTTCCTCTAAGTGTTTGAGGATGGATTCTTTGAGAATCTGCTCAATAATTTTTCCAGGGATTGAGGTGAGGCTGACTGGTCTGTAATTCCCCAGATCCTCCTTTTTCCCTTTCTTGAAAATAGGCACTACATTTGCTTTTTTCCAATCCTCTGGCACTTCCCCCATTCTCCATGAGTTTTGAAAGATAATGGCCAGCGGTGCTGCTGTCTCATCAGCCAATTCCCTTAGCACTCTTGGATGCAGTTCGTCCGGCCCCATGGACTTGTGCACATCCAGCTTCTTTAAGCAGTCCCTAACCTGACCTTCCATCATTAAGGGCCTGTCTTCTTCTCTCCCATCTGCCACACCCACGGTAGTGGGCTGGGAGCTGAGCCTGCCTGTGAAAACTGAAGCAAAAAATGCATTGAGCACTTCAGCTTTTTCCTCATCCTCTGTCACAAGGATGCCTGCCCTATTCAGCAAGGGGCCTACACCATCCCTGATCCTCTTCTTGTTATTAACATACTTGTAGAACCCCTTCTTGTTATCCTTTACAGTGCAGTTGAAATATGGTTTTCTTTTTTGGCAATCACAAAAACATAAAAGGACTAGAAAGAACTCATAATGGTTTGGGGTTTGGGATAGTAGCATTATTGAGGTAGGAAATGTTCTCTGATTCCTGACCTTCATGGTTAGCATCTTGGGCACCCAAGACTACTTGTTTCCTACAAAGAAATAGAATATGCCTCCTTGCTAATGAGAGAGGACTCAACTGGTGACCTTAGACAAGTCACTATATCCTTTTATGCCTCTTTTCTTATCTGTAAAAGGAGAACTAATAATGACTTATTTATAGAATGCTGAGACATACTGGTGAAAAGTGTTATATAATAGCAGGTATTATTATTTGAGGAGAATCAGGGACACCTCTTGGAGAAGTTCTGTATTCTTGTCACTGGAAGAGATTAGCCCTTGAATCTTTTTTCCAGTGGAAGCCTCAGGTGATTAGGACAGAAATGGCAATATGAATAATGTGCTCAATGCCTGGGCCCTGGCTGGAGGAGGTGTGAATGAGAAGAGAGGGGAAGCCTCGTTCGATGAGATCTTGACACTCAGTCATTGTAATCCTGGGGTGCAGCCAGGAAAAAAGTCAACAAACTGGAGGGAGCAGAAGTGATTAGAAAACTTGAAGGACTGAATTACAAAGAAAAAGAATAAAATATGAAATAGCAGTGTATGCTTATTCAAAATATGTAATTACCAAAGATAGAAGAATCATTTATTAGTGGGAGTTAAAACAGGAGAAATGCAATGAATTAAGAAAGAGAAAATTACTGCATATCAGGAAAGACTTCCTTTTAGAGTGATCTATTAGGTTGAGGAACAGTCTCTGTTTTTTGGCTTCTTTGAAGTTAGAACAAAGCCCTAGCCTAGAGAAAGCACTGACTGGAACAATACTGCATTAGCAGATAGATTTGCTAGATAATCTCATGTAGCAGGTCTCCTTCACTTCTGATGTCTGTGACTGTATATGATTCAAGGAATGGTGAAAGTCAGAACCAATGTAATTGACAGACAAATGTATATTAATAAGACATTATATTTATAAATAAGAGACTGTGAAATAAGCATCCTGCATAAACACTCAGGATGTATAGATAGCTGATATTCTCATGCAAGTAAAACTTTGCTTTACCTCAGCTAATACTTTTAAGTGGTCTTTCCACAACATTTTTTCTTCTATCTTTCACCTGTGTAATTTTTCCAACAAATTTACACCACTTTTGTAAAGCAAGGTCCCCAGTATTACAATGAGACATTCACCACTTGTAGATGACCTTTTTGGTCTAGATGCACTATGAGATATAAAGGGGGTCTCTACACTTAAAATGCTACAGTGAAACAGGTGTATCAACGTACTGTAGCCACTACAAACATCAATGGTCATAGTATATTATATTTGTGTGTGTGTGTAAGGTCATTTTTTAAAATGTTTTGGCCTAAAGTTTCAAAAGTGACAAGTAATTTTGGGGTCTTCATTTTTTAGGTGCTCAGCTAGAGACTCCTTAAAAGAGCTGATTTGGGGATGTAAGATATTCATCACTTTTTGAAAATCAGACCCCCTCAAGTTCTTCAAAGTGGGTACCCAAAAACTGAAGATGACATTTGACAATGTAAGCAGTTCTCTCCTTCTTCAGTCAGACTCAAATTAATTTGTAATAGGCTAAGGAATATAAGAAATAATTACAATACAATTATTAAAAAATCTCTTCAAGACATTATAAAAAAAGTTTTTCTGTTACATGTATCATATACAGAATTCATGAGAGACTAGTATATGATTTTTATTGCCTGCATAATTTTGAGAGGGCCAGAAACAGTAAAACGTTTTTACGAGTTACCAGTTTAAAGCAATTTCTGCCAGCTATAAACCTGGTAAAAACAATTGGAGAGGAAACTTCCCTATTTTAGATGATTTTTTGAGAGAAAATGTGGTTAAAAAAAATTAGCCATCTCTACTTACAACTCAGTATTTAATAAGTCACACTAACAAGGCAGTGCTAATTTCAAATTGATTTTATATAAAGGAGCTATTCTTTGTTATTTCATGTGTATCTGCGGCATTAAGTATGGATAAGGTATTGCAGAATGTTGCATTTTATTGACACACACTTACTGTACACTTGCAGCTGTCCTCTGAAGACATTCCTTCCACGTGAGTTTTCAGCTTTACATTCGTACATCCCAGCATCCTCTAGCTGCACATTAGGTATCTCAAGAACAGCTTGGGACTTTCTCAGACGTGCTTTACTTGGATTATGATCATTTACTTTTCTCCATGAGATTGTTGGAACAGGGCTGAAATATTTAGTAGAATTACTGTTAACACTTTTTCACTATTAAGAATATAGATTCCGTTATCTGGTAATTTAAGTACTTAATAGTCTAAGTGGCAATAAAGTGTAATCACAATTAAGGCCCATGTACCGCTTGATATACTTCACATTCCATAGGGAATATCTAATAAGTGGTGCTGCTGTATAGGAGACATCCCTATCTTCCACAAAAGAAGTTAAATTTTAATTCAGATTAAGTAAATCATTCCAAATGCTCTCAGGAGGGATTAATCTGCTCTCTAAATTTTATTATTGTTGCCTTTAGCACCTTGGTTTTATGTTTAAAGGAAATAACATCTCCTATGCCTGGCTGAGCTTTATATGTGAAGCTGCCCTACTGACGTCCATGATGTTATTTTCAAGAACGGTGTTATAGCACAATAGGCTAGCAAGTATTTGCGGTATGCCTGTCTAGAAATGCATGTGGGGGGTTATACTACCGTCACATTTCAGGTAAAATATAAATGTATCAATCACTTTATAGGACTTCTCTATAAGCAGACCATATTTAAAAAAAAAACCTAGAATTTTTTTTTAGAAATATTGTTAAGGGGAAAAAAGTTGCCCGTTAAAAAGAAATGTACCAAAGTCACTATTATCAGCTTCAGATTCACAAGTGCCATATTCATATTTCTTGAAGCAGTTTTTTTTGAGGTAGCTTAGTGTTCTGAATAAGTTTATCATGAAACACTATGTCATTAAAAAATTATGTTGAACAAGAGAACAGATTTAAGAATGTCTTTACTCAGTCAACTTTTTGTTTACTCCAAACACTCAGCGCTCATTCCTTTGCACTGTTTTTTTCCCCTACTGCTTTCAATATATTCTACTTCATATAGCAATACAAAGTATTTTGTACCTATACACACCCCAAACATTTTGATTGCTGAAATGAAAGCCAGGTATTTCAGGTCTTCTGAAAGAAGTTCTTAGCACACAGGGACACCAAGTCTGAACTAAGCTTCCTGATATAGACATAGTCCTTGTTTGTTTTAATATCTGTTCTGTATTTACTAGAGAAAGACCTCAGATCAAAACCTGGATACAAGCACCACTGAAATCTGGGGGAATTTGGTATTGGACCCAAAATTCATAGATTAGACCCAACTCTAAAATCATACACATTTCTTACCCTAGAGGAGAAAAACATCAGTAGCAAGAACTGTACTTTTTGCCTCATTTTTTAGCTGCTCACCTTACAGCACTTACCAAAGGGAGAGAGGGATGGATAGATAGATAGATAGAAATGAAGTGCGCACAGCTCTTGGAGCTGCAGGTGCTTAGCAAGTGAAAAAGTCAGGATCTATGCTTCTCAACCTGAGCAGCCACAAACCATAGTGCCCAAAATTAATACATGCATTAATATATCTATTAATAATAATCCATAGGCTTCTTTTTGTACTTCATATGCATAACCTCCTTCTTATTGGCCTTAGCTTTGCCAGTCAGTCATGGATTTTCCACCAATGATTTTAGCTTCCACTTTCAGTTTTCTACATTTCATAACTTCAAGTTTATATTGATTGCAATATATTTCCACTTTTCTCCATTGATGTATTGCTTTTTTACTTCTAATTACCGCCTTCATTTTTCCTCTATGCCAGCATGGGATCTCAGCCAAAGTTGTGCTCTTTGCTTTCTGAAATTGTGACATTTTAGCCATCCTATAAATTTTTCTTAAAGATTTCCCATTCCTTCGTAGTTTTCATAACATATATATTCATTTTAACAGTCGGGATCCTCATGTTTGCCTATATTGAATGTAAACATGTCAGGATCACTGGACACAAGGCAACTACAAATTTCCAGTAGAGTGATTAATTCATTTTTTTTCTTCAAATTGGAGTCCAAAACAGAGTTACCTCATGTTGGGTGTAACGCAATGTTAACTCAGTAACTACCGTGTGAGCAAGACTAGGCAGAGAAATGAGGAAATATTTCATTGTGCGTAAGGCTGCAAAACTTTTGAATCAGTATTTTTTATCTGGACTGAAATTCTAATTCAAATGAAATCAATGGCAAAAGACACTTTGATTTCAGTGTTTCAGGATAGAACCTCCATTTAACTGAGTAAAGTTGCTTAGTAGAATTTTTCTTAAAATAGGTTTCAGAAAAATACTGAAAACTTCACAAAGTATAAAAGAAAAACTCATATAGAAGTATAGAAGTCACTATGCAAGTCAAGGAACCAAAAACTTTTTATAAATTGCATTATACTTTTATTTTATTTTTAATTTATTTTAATTGCAAGCTATAAAACAAGTTATTGCTTACAGTATGGACATATTAAGGGAACTTTTGCCACTATCTAGAGATCATTAAGAACCATCTTTAAAATCAGTTTTTTCTCATGATGATGCTGTAATAAGTGGAATTTTTCAAGGAGATAAAAATACTTTAGCTGCAAAGTTCTAATGATTTCAAAGGAAAGTGCTCCCAAACTGCAAATCACTATTCATAGACAAGTTGGAGCTCTGTTTAATGAAGCTTCTTATTTTCCTTGCATGAGTCACAAGTGAGGTATGAATTTTACATCTGAAGTGAAAAATATATCTAAAAATATATTTCTCCTTTGTGATTTTTGTAAGAAAAAACTGAAAAGAAACATTGTGCATCTCAGTGAAGATATCAAAGAATAAAGTACAACTTAGCTCTAGAAAACTCAAAATCTATCATAAAAAAGCTGATGTTGCACATCAGTAGGAGCATTGCCAGCAGATTAAGAGATATGATTAGTACCATCTATCTGGTGCTAGTGAGGCCACATCCGGAATACTATGTCCAGTTTTGGGCTCTGCACTACAGAAGGGCTGTGGACAAATTAGAAGTAGTCCAGCAGAGGGCAACACAAATGATTAGGGGGTAGAGGCACATGACTTACGAGGAGAGACTGAAGAAATGAGGCTTATTTAATCTGCAGAACAGAAGACCGAGGGGGGATTTGATAGCGACCTTGAACTACCTGGGGAGTTAGGCTGTTCTTAGTAGTAACAGAGGACAGAACAAGGAGCAGTGGTTTCAAGCTGCAGCTGTGGCAGTCGAGGTTGTATATTAGGAAAAACTTTCTCACTAGAAGGGTGGTGAAGCATTGGAATGGGTTACCTAGGGAGGTGGTGCAATCTCCATCTTTGGAAATATTTAAAGCCTGGTTAGACAAAATACTGGCTAGGATGATTTAGTGAAAGTGCTCCTGCTTGTAGAAGGGTGTTGGACTAGATGATCTCATGAGATCCCTTCCAACCCTATGATTCTATATTTTTCATTTAATTTTTTTTAGAGCTTCTTAAAAAGATCTTCACAATTAATGTCTGAGGAGGTTACAAGTAACATAATCAGTAAAGTTGTATGGGTTATTTTTAGTTTTGCACAAATCTGTGGAAATGTTCACACCTTTGCATATAGCTTATTAAAAATATGGTTTTCAAACTTAGACTTTTGTCCAGCAAATGCTTATCCAGTTGAGTACTGCCACTGAGTCCAGATCAGAGGGCTTGCATGTATTACCCCTGGAAAAAAAAGCTACATCTCTGGACATGTCAAGTGAAATTTTAGCTCACTTAAAGACATCAAAATTTTATTGTTTTCAACAGGGCCAGATTTATGCTTCTTACCTAGTTCAGCTGAAAAAAAACCTGTTGTCTAAAGGTTTGCTTGCGACTATGAGTATGTCTACACTGTGAGCTGGGGTTGTAAACAGCTGGTTGTGTAATCCAAAACTCTGATCAGTTAGCACATTAAAAATAGTGTAGCTGTGACAATGTGAGTGGTCGGAAGTGGCTAGTCATTGTGCATACAAACCCTTCTGAGATACAAAGTCTGTATTCAGTATGGGTAGCTCCTCCCACTGCTTGTGTTACTTCAGATACTGTCTACTTTTAGTATGGTAGCTCAATCAGAGCTAGTGCAAGTATATCTCATCTGTCTGGGAATGAAACTGCCACCTCGAAGTACTGTCATAACTCGTGATAGACAAGAATTAATTCTACAGAAATTTCTGCACAGTATACATATTTACTTTGAATATGAAACGGATATGAGCTGGAGTGTTGCATTTAATTTCAAACAGACTCTAAGGATGGGATTTTCATAAGTGCTCAATGCTGATCTAATTCCTTTGAAATCAGTAAGTCCTGTGGCACTTTTCCCCATCTTCATAGCAGCTGATGAAGTGGGATTTTCTCCCACGAAAGTTCAGGTGGAAAATAAATTTGTTAGTTTTTAAAAGTGCCACAGAACTCCTTGTTTGTTTTGAAATCAATGGAGCTTTACCATTGACTTGAATGGCGAGCACTGAACACTTTTCAAAATCCCACCATAAATCTACTCAAGCCCTCATGAAAGAGAACTTGCTAGTATCCACCAAGAATGTACCCATTGCAGTGATGAGTAGGACCGTAGAAAATTTCCCTCATCCATTTCTGTTTCCTAAGCAATCTTTTCTAAAGCGCTAACTTCCTCAATTTTTTTACATCATCTTACGTAGGAAATTTGTTCCCATTTTCTGTACATTTTTTGTAATTTGTATTATCCTTTGTACCAAACAGCATTTACTTTTTTCTGTACTTTCAATCCCCTTTGTGGTGTCTTCCTCCAGCTCTCATAGTAATTTAACAAATAAATCACTGGACCGAATCGCCTTTAAATATGCAAGTGCACAGAACAGCATGTTGCAGCACTGCATGGCTGCACATTTGAAATTACAATACCCCCTTTCTCTTTATGCCCTCCAGCCTTCCACTGCACAAAATGTCTAATTATTACAGGATAATTATGTAAGATTAAAATGTCAAGGAATATCATGAAATTCTCTTTGTAATATGCCTTTTAGAAATGTGCATTTGCCAGCCACATAATTATATATTTGCTATGTCCACATAATTCTATTCTGGGCAGATATATTATAGAGCATTTTCTGAACATTTCATTTAAATATATGACTAAACAGTATCTTGGCCTCTCTTTTGGTTAATAGAGGATATTTAGTGATTGTAAAGGATTGAGCTTGCTAGCACTGGAGACAAACCATAGAACAAGTACAAAACTCAGAAACTGTAAGCTTTCCCACATTACCAACCTTGTCTTGGGGAAAACATCTATATTAGTTATCAGCAAATACACAGGTTATATGTCCTTTAAGTTTGGAACAATTTATGTTTTGGTTTTCCAAGGTACTGAGCATATGCAACACTAACTGATTTCAAAAGGAGTGGAGAGTGCTGTCGACTTCTGAAACTGAGGTCCGCAAAACTTATGTTCTTCCTAAATACAGTAATCACTTTGATTAAGACAACAAACAAAACAGCAGAACAGCTAAGAAGGGCAGTGGGTTTAGTTTTAAAAGTAGTGATTAAAGAAGAAGCTCAGCCTTCCTCCCCCTCTCCCCCATTTAAAAAGAGACTATTGTCAGTTAGTCTTACTGAGAGTTAACACAGTTAAAAAAGACTGATTTCTTAGCAGTGTTACTCCAGCATTAGGGAGGGTAGCTTAAAGGTGATGCTTCCAGTGTTGATTCTCAGTGCTAATCACACTGCACAGTTCTTTATTATTTTGTCTTCCAGCCAGAACAATGTTGATGTCATTTTTAATCTCTCTTTTTGTGTGTGTGTCACACTATAAAGCTGCAGCAGATTTTTGAAGAGGAGCAGAAACACACTCAACACTATATGTTGCAAGAGCCTCCACAATCCACAGTCAGCACACTGGTGCCACTCCTGGCAAATAATAATACTTCACTGTGGGAATTTTGTAGCTCCAATGTTTAAAAAGAAAGACTTTTTTAAATTAGTTTGCTCACACAATCAAATCTCTGTTTCTAGACCCTTTGTATCATTCCACCTGATTACACAGTTCACTAGTGCCAGGCATTCAGATATGTCATACTTAATTATTAAATATTAATTTTCAACAACAAAAATGTTACCATCCAGTGATTTCATCCAATCAGCTTTAGCCAAGAGAACCTGAAACATTTTGAATGAAGAGCAGCTAGAGATGCCCATTGTAGCAGTGGGGGAAGCAGGATGTTTAAAAAAAAAAAGTTAAAAACTCTAAGCACGAAAGTACATGATTTTTGCAAGCAGGAAATTTTCCAGTGACTAGAGGGTACAAGTGAGGCAGACTGGTCCATGCCCATGCACCTAGGGAGTGCCAGTACAGGAAGTGTGCTCCAACCCCACCCCTTTATGGCAAAGACAGAGAAACAGCAGGAACTACCAAACAGGAATGGGTGAATTTTGATGCCTTTTTTTTTTAATTAGTCCTTGTATAAAAGTATGTTCGGAGATATTTGACAGTAATGACAACCTGATTGCTTACCCTGAGGAGCTGCCATTGGGAACATGCCAATTCTAAGGCATCCTTAGCTACCCTCCAATCCTGATGGCAGGAGAAAACTGAATATGTAGGTCTGGCTGGGGGATTGGGAGCACAAATAGCAGGAGTGAAGTTTCTGAAGCATTTTACCTCAGATTTAAGGCCACCTGAGATCCATTAGTGGATGGCTAGCAAGAATCTTCTAGATAATCCCCTCCATCTCCAAACCTGGAGCAAAGCGGAGTAAGTTATTGCAGATACTTTGCAGTAACTTGCACAGATTCTCTTGCATGGAGGATTTCAAAGGTAGCTGTGATCAGTGCTGAGGGTGGAGGAGAAGGAGGCATTGATATGCAATTGGCAGCACTGCTCCATCATGAGCTATGCTGAAACTGCAGGTATGGGGTGGGTGGACAAATGCTCTAGGAGGTCAAATTTCACCTCCTTGAAAGAAGAATGAAGATGAAATTTGCAGATGAAGATTATGGAATGAAGTTCAGAACATGCAACCAGCATACGGGAGACTGGGGCCTTATGCTTTTCCATGGAATTTACCAAATAATCCCAACTAAATTCATGTAGAAACAAACATATATTGATTGTTACATATGCAATAAGGTTATTCTTAAAAAAAGTGTAAGAGAATGTCTGCTTATCACTGCATTGAGACATGAAGGTGGGTGAGATAATTTCTCTCCTTGGACCAACTGCTGTTGATGAGAGAGACAAGCTTTCAAACTGCACAGAGTTATTCTTCAGAATCAATCCAAAAGGAGAAGATGGGAACAAACTAGAGCTGCATATTCCCTTCTAACAGCATCTTGTGATGAAGGTTCCTATCCAGTGTTATCTAAAAATGAATTTCAAGGTGTCTGAAAGCATTAGAGCATGTCTACATAGCATTTTGGATCAAACCTTCTAGTCTTGGCTGACAGACCCAGAATAGCAGGTCAGGCACTAGCTCTAAAAATAGCTGCACAGACCAAATTTGAAGTTGTGACAAAGGATTTAAAGTCCACCTCCTACACTATTCTTCAGACCGTGTGCTTGACTCCAAGCCCTAACTTCAAAGCACTTTTGCTGCAGCTGTTTTTAGGGAATTAGTAAAAACCTGGCTAACCAGAGTCTATTGACCTGGGCTGGGAGGCTCAACCCTGCTAGGTGCAAAATGCCGCGTAGATATACCCAGAGAGGCTTGCTCATCTGTGAAACAACATGCACCATATGTCTGCTAAAAGGTAACACTGACAAAGGGTGAAATACTAACACTTAATTTCTCATGTAAGAAACATGAGAAGTGCTAAATTTATGTTTGAAAAGATTCTCTCTTTTCATAAGCATCTAGTCTCTTGGAGAATAGCTATTGAAGCTGCAGAGTTGAGAAATTTAGTTTTAGAACACTTCTTAAATCTTGGTGAGATTGTGCTGTGTCAGCGATTTTGAACCACTATTTCCATTGCCTAACTGCTAATTGGTATCCAGTGTAATTAAGTATGAAATCTTTATGTTGATGACAGAAGTGGTGCTCAGAACACTGAGTGATAAAGGCAACATGTACATGAAAGGGACTAAACAAAGATTTGATGCCATAGCTATGCCAACATAACTGCATACTGTAGAGAAAGGCCACAGCAATAGAAGGTTTTTTTCTGTCAGTGTAGGAACACTAGATTAGTGGAAGCATTCTTACAATGGTGCATCTACATCTGTACTGGATGTTAGGTGTCAGCTACCATGTTCAGGGTTGTGGATTTTTCACACCCCTCAGCAACATAACTGTGTCAACTTAAATGTTAAGTGCAGACCCAGCTGTAGAGCAGCAGACCGAAGACTCAGGAGAACTGAGCTCTATTCCTGAGTCTGCCATTGGACTGCTGTGTGACCTTAGATAAGTCATTCACCTCCCTATGCCTTTGCCTGCCTGTCTTTACAATGGGTTTAATGATACTTAACGCCTTTGTAAAACTTTGAAACATGCTGTATAGCAGCACGTATATTATAGGGAAGACAACAATGCAAAACAGGGACTGCTACAATGCTATTTCCCTGATCTTTAACATGTACAGACTAAGATCCCAGGAAACAATGCTCCACCTTGATTCAACTAGTTTTCTTCTCAGGCTGAGCACTATTTGTTTAGATCACTAACAGGCTGCAGCTATGTAATGGAGATAGTGGCAGCCATCTGTTCGGGTTAATTTAAATTAGGGATACTGGCAAGTCAGAGATTATGGATGCCATTCTTCATAAAGCGATAACTGATTTGACAGTAGACATTAAAATTCCCAAACAAACTCTCTGTCTTTTTTATTGTGGATAAAACCTCTCCCCTTAGAATTTTCCCTTGCCCTCCCTTTTTTAAACAACATTGATTGGTAAAAGCTTGACGTGGTTGATAGACTGATCTATTTTAACTCTTCCAGTTTGTTTTCCCCCATGATCTTCTGGTGCAGTGATGAGGACCATTCAAACTACAAATACAGGGAAGTCAGAGGAAGAGACAGTTGGCAGTGTGCACTCCACATCTTGTGCACAGAAACAAGTTAATCAAGATGTCATACAGCAGCCTGTCTTGGTGTGGCATTTGTTAACCTTATAATGGGAGCAGGCAGGATTTCTTCAGTGTTCACTGAAAATACTAAGATGATCTGAATCCTTCAAAAAAAAAAAAAAAGCAAATGTCAGAGGAGAAACTGATGCTGCGCTATGATTTAAACCATTCTGCCTCATCAGACAGGCTTTCTGAACTAAACCTCTGAGATTAAGTGGCACCAAGTTACAGAGACCAGGAAAGAGACTGATAATGCTGTAGCATGTTCCATACCTATCACTGTTAGCTTCAGAAATATGAGGTTTGCTTTATATCACAGATGCTATTATCACTACATAAGAAGGTACTTTTGGTCCAGATCCTCAGCTGCTGCTAGACTTCTGCTCAGCATAGCTGAGGAAACAGGTTGGGGGGGAAGGGGGAGGAAACAAACCTCCTTTGCTCTGCTCACAGTGTTTCCGAATCTGGGGTCCACAGAGCGGGGGTCCACACAGTTACTCCAGAGGGTTTGCAGACAGGCTGGGAGCTGCGGCCGGATGCCGCCAAGGTCTCCAGTTGCCAGGGATACCAGGCTTTTTGCCGGCAGGGAATTTTTAAAACCCCCACCCTGAGCACGATCAGAGAATGCTCAAGGAGAGTAGCCTGGGGGGTGGCTAGGTGGCAGGAGCTCTGGTGGCCAGGTAAGGTGGGAATAAAGGGTCCCAAGTGGGGATGGGGATAGGGAAACAATGGGGGGGGGTCAGAAAACAGGTGGCAGGCAGGGAAGACTGGGGGGGGGTCAGGGAGCCATGACCACAGCAGTCCCCGCTCCCTGACAGGAGGATGTAACCATGGTGGCTCCCAGACAGGAGTGAGCCATAGCTGCATTGGCCCCCACTCCTCATTAGGAGAGCGGCACGTGCCAGATTTTGCCCACGGCAGCAGTGCCAGGCACCCAAAGGGATAAGCAAAGGGGGGTTTTTTTTGGCTTTGAAAGGGGTCCCCAGCCTTAAAAAGGTTGAGAAACCCTGCTCTACTCTCATCTCTGACGCTGTCAGGAGCCAGTCTAACTTGCAGCATAATTTAGAGCAGCTTTAGGTCTGCTTTAAAGTATACTCACTGCAATGGCCTGTGGTTACATCTCCTCTTCCCACTGAACACCCCTGATACATGGGGGCTGGCTTATCATAGAGCCAGCTGTGGAAGCTTTAGGCAAGGCATGGATTAAAAACCTTAGCTGAGGAACCCTCAAGTTACCTCCTTAAGGCAATATTATGACTCCTTTGAGACCCTGCAGCAGTGCAAAGGGATTGACACTCAGGAAAAGGTGTGCTTCATTTTTCCTGACAGTTAGTGGCCAGCTATACTGAGTGTTTTCATCAGACCCAGAACAAAAGATGGTCCCTAAGCACAAAGAATTTATCATCTCAGTATAAAGAAAAGAGACAACAAATGAATGCGATCAAATGAGGAGTACAAGGGAACAATGAAATAACATGAGAGGCGGTAACATCAGTGTACCAATGACCTAAGCGTCATCAAGATTTTACAGGTACTTGGCAAAGGAGAGTTTGAAAGAGGGATGTAAAGGTGTATAATGGAATTAGTTTTGCATCTTCTCTATGGAAGTGGTTCTCAACCTTGTGTAGGTCGTGACATATTTGGTGGCATATTGCAACTCTACAGGAAACACCAGCCCACCCACCGCAGGCCAAATCCAGCAGCTCCCCAGTTCTCCATGTACCTACCACTGTGTGGTGACACAGTAATGTGTTCCGACACATTGGTTGAGGGCCACCAGTATGCAGTGTTCCTCCAAAGGGCTAGGTGCTGCATGGCAGAAAGCAGTAAGGTGATTGTTTGAAAATTTAAATAAGTGGATGATGGACCATGACTTCATGGGCCAATAAGAGATGGGAGTCAACATTTCAATTATGAATGGGAGATGATAGGTTGGGTGAATATGTGCAGTGATGAGCCATGAAAGTTAAGACAAATTGTTTATGCCTGATATTACAGACAAGAAGAAACCTGTAGAGACATGCAAAGAGAGAGGTGACATGGTCTGAGGTGACAGGCTCAGAAAATGAGTTTAGCAGCTGCATTCAGAGTAGTGCAAAACTGTATTTATTGAGGCCACAGAAAATTCTGTAGCAGGACTTGAGATGTAAGATGACAAGAGTCTAGTTAAGAGTTTTGCTGTGTGGATGGCTGGGAAGAAGCTGCAAAATTTAGACATAGCCTGGATGTGAGGATCTACAGAATGCTTCAAGTCTAAGAGGATGCCTTGCTTGTTGGCAAGATGTGTGACATCCAAGATGGTGGTGGTGTCCACAGCAATTGAGAAAAGGAGTTGGAGGGGCTGGGTTTGGAAGGAAACATGAAAAGCTTTGGCTTAGCTATGCTGAGCTAAACATTGACAAGAAGATATCAGAAACACAGGCAGAGCTTTTAGTATGGTCAAAAAAAGAAGGATCTGTGGCAGAGAGGAAGATCTGCAAGTCATCAGAACAGAGATGGTTGCTGAATTGGTGCTTCTGGATGAGATTACACAGAAATATGCTGCAGTGGGAGAAGAAAAGGGAATGAATGACAGAACCCCGCGGAGCCCTGTCACAGGGTTCACCCACAGCTAGTGGAAGTCTTCTCCAGGCCACACTGGGGATTAGCTCCTTCCAGCTCTGGGGCCCCTTCTGCTGCTAGCTGCTCACCCTAATGCCACTGTCTCTCTCAGTCTCTGCAACTCCAGATTTTCCTTCTATGTGAGTCGTGACTATACATCTTTGTCCTTTTCACGGTATCAAAGTCTCTTCGCAACCAGTAGTTTCTGATAGTCTTCCTACTCACTGACCCATGGTGCCACTTCTATAGATGCTGGCAGAGGAAACAATCGCCTGCTCTCTACTCCAGTTTCAAGCTCAGAGAAGCCAAGGTCTGTTCCCTCCTGGATTTTACTGCCTTTCCCTGAGCCATTTCCTTACCATCTGACTCTCCCTGCTTCTTCAGGTCAGCCTTACAGGTCTCTCTTCCTAGGGAGTAACTGTAGGCTACTTGCTTCTGTAGCCTTAAACACAAGTCCCTTTTTCCCCAAGAGTGACGGTGAACTCCCCTTTTGCATGAACTACCTGGGTTTATAGAAGTCCCACCTATTCCTGCAAAGGTTAGCTTCTCTTAACTAGAGGATTCCTCACAGCCTTATGTCACGTGACGACCCCTAGGGTAGGAACTGTGTAATTTTTCTGTTCACTTTTGCAATGTAATTGTATAGTTTGATGCTAAATGTATCATGCAAGGTTCTCTTTTGAATGCTCTGCTTTATTGTTACAGCATCATGTTTTCTGAAACGTCAGGTATGTGTGCAGATCTGAAGTAAGTTTCCAAGTATTTTGCACGACTCAAAGGAGTGTGGGACAATGTCCGGCAGCATGAAGACAGTCAGTACCATTTTCCAAATCAGTATTGCAAGCATGTACCCAGAGAAGTTAACAAAGATAATGGGGCTGGCTACAGTAAATGTTTGCAGCATGTCAGCCCAGGAAGAGCTGGGGCTGGGGGGAGGCAGAAAGGTTTGGGAACAAATACAGACACTTGGAAGTGGAAGAGGCTTTGTGCCAGAGAAACACCATCTTGAAAGCATCTCCAAGAGACTGGGCCTATCCACATGACCAGGAGGGCAAGACTGGCTGAACACCACCAACAGTTGTCTTATGGGTAAGAGTAAGGTGAATAAGCTAAAGATAATCCTGGATAGTGTTGTTAGATTAGCATGTGTTTTATATCTTTTATTTTCTTGTGGTAACCCCTGACTCCTTTATTAAATGATTGGGTATTGATTTGCTATATACTCACTTAAAATAATATTCTAATCACCATACTAGTGTTTGTTTTCTCTAAAACTCTGTGACATTTAGAGGGAGTGAATGAGTGAGACTGGGCATACCCATTTTATTGTCAAATGGGCAAATGAGTGTCTATGAGTCTACAGTGATTGTGAAAGGGTCCCAAATCCCTGTAGGACAGAAGTTCATGGTATACTATCCAGGGGTTGGGTACTCACCAGGTGGACTGTCCCTGTGTGGTGAGAGGGTGCGTACCCACTACCTGGGACCATTTACATGCAGAAAGCTGATGTGGACTGACTCAGAAGAGAGTGGTCACCTAACTAATTAGGGTTCAGGAGTGGAGACTGGAGTGGTGGTGGTTCACAGCGGCACATAAAACCAGATTTTGGGAGGGGTACATCACACCTTAATTCCATCAGTTTATATGCTAAGATCAATTGGCCCATCTGCAGGTCCTGATCAATACAGAGGATATAAGGGGTGAAGCCCCAAGCCCTGGCCCGTTAGGCCCTTGTAAGATCCAGGTGGCCCTCCTCACCCTGCTCAACCCTCACAGAGTGGCCAGAGCGTACCCGGTCCAGCCAGAGGACAGTCTTCATGGCCCTTCTGTCCCACCCCTAAGCCAGCTTGCCTGCCACTGGGGGTGTGCTGGACCAATCATGTTTGCTCCACTCTGGTGGCAGGACTGACTGCTTTAAAATGCAGCCAGCTGGCTCTGTACCTGGAGGCAGACCACCCAGACTGGGGCTGGGGCAGGAGTGCCACTATGAGTGACATCTGGCAACAATGTCCCCCCAGTGTCAGTCTGCTCACAGGCCACTATAGTGGGGGGGCTGAAGTACCAAGTGCAGGGGCCCAGGGCAGTGAGAGGCTGTGTAACAAGGCTGGGGAGGAGCCACAGTAGTGGGCAGCACTGGACCCCAAGGCCTTTTAATCTGGTCCGGCCCATGTGACCTCCATTAGCCTGTCTGAGGAGAGTGTGGAGTCACCCCTCCATCACAAACCTCACAGGAAGCTGGAATGGAAATGAACTTGAATCTTTCACATTTTCCACCATTCTGATAGCTGATTCCACTCTTGAACCAATTACATTGTTTGCAAAGTGCTAGGCAAAAACCAGTATACATTCTGAATTAAAGTATCTGGGCTGAAGAAAATATATGGCTACTGATCTTTCCCACCCTCCCCTGCTCTTTTTGATCTATGCAATCCAATGCCTAAACCAGATATCCAGCACCTCTTAATACCTTCTATTCCAGTTCTGTCACCCATCACCTCTCTGTCCCATCCTACATCCCAATACAGCCTTCATTCTCCCCTCCACACCTTTCCACCCTGTAATTCCAGCAAAACAGAATTATTCCTGGGGTAACCACATGGTCTGAATCTCTCCATCTCTTAGATACAGCACCCTCTCTTTCCCTTCCAGTGCTTGTGTTCCTTCTCACTTCCCCTTCCAAAGGTGGCACAAGAACATAGCCACTGCCATCCTTGAGGGGGCAAATGGGGTGACTGCCCTAGGCTCTGCATTTCCATTGGCCCCATGCTGCCCTCAGGGGCATCACTGGCACCTGGCATAGGGGGCAGATGCCCTGAGTCCCGATGCAAGTGGTCCAAGTGGCCAGCATGTCCCCAGCCTCTCCTGGCCCCGACCCTGACTCTGGCTAGGTATCCAGTGCCTAGCCATTCACGGCAGCTCCTGCCTCTCCCAGCCAGGTATCTTGGGCTGGGCCCGCTGCGCCAGTACCTGCCTCTCCCAGCTGGGGATCTGGGCTGTTCGCAGCAGCCACTGCCTCACCTGGCCCTGTCAATGGCTGAGGATCAAGGGCCAGGCTGGCAGCAGCAGGAGCCAAGGGCCTTGACTCTGGATCGGGGTCAGGACCCGGAGGCAGGGGCCCCAGGTCTTCTCCCATGACAATGATGCTCCTGGAAGCCCCTCTCATATCCTAATAGATCGTAATAGAGTGGGAACATTGAGCCCACTATCTCGGCTGGCCAGGCCTGCCCTGCCACCAGGGGCAGAGCAGGAGTGCAGAACCCTGCTTCATCTTCCCCAGTGTTGAGGGAGGCCAGGGGCCACCACAGGCCAATTGGCCCTAGGTTCTGCCTCCTCCCTGCCACCTGAACAACCAAGAACTCTCTGGTCTTCCAGAGGACAGTGGTTATCTCCAGTGCTGAAGAGTATTTAAGGGAGAGGAAACTCTATTATGGAGAGGTAGACTCCCTATCTTCCCCCAAAATTCTGAGCTTGAGGTGATGGGTAGCAATGCTGCGGGCTCCCAGGGTAGTATCGAAGACTGCAGATGCATGGAATACAGAGTTGTTTAATGTACTAGCTATTTTCCCACACTCCGCAACAAATAGTACTAGGAGGTTGTGCCTCCTCCTGTAGATGGCTTGAAGAATTCTCTACTTTCTTCTGCTCATCTCCTCTACTGCACCCCTATCCACACTTTGCAGCTCTTAATCCCAGACATACATACGCTACCCTGCAGGCTATGCAAGTAGAGAAAGTGAAATTGAAATTGATCTCAGTCGTGAACAGTAAGGGACCTGGTCAGGATATGGAATTCTCTTTTCTAATCACTCTTGAGGTTTAGCAAAACCTTTTACAAATGTAATCAGATTCACAACAAAGAATTTTATATTTTAAAATATTTCTAACATATTGCATCACTCTCTGGACTATTAATTGCTCAAATTGCTTATTCTCTTGTGAGAGAAAATATTTTATTTTTATTGTATCATGATTTATTTTATATAAACATGATTTAAAAATGGACTGTGCAGCTGAAATCTTTCTGGCCAAATTACAGATGAAATGCATTTTTTATGACTGAGCTATAAATCTCAGAAATAGAGTTTATGATGGAATTACTAAAGCAACATTAACTACAGTGGTATGAATTACATTGCTAGGATAATAACCTCATCATAACTCAATACTAAAAGGTAATCGATATCTCTACTTTGTTTTCAATGTTAACTAAGTCTATTTTACAGAAAAGATACAGAACCCTGACATCACTTGTATCTAGTAAGTGTCCTATACCCACACTTTACAAAGAATATTAAAATACTTCATGGATTGAGCTTTTACAAAGACAAAAGAACCCTGGAAAAGTTTTGAATAGAGAACTCCTGGGCTTAGAGACAACAGTCTGTAACTACATAAGAGAAGAAGAAAGGGCACAAGATATCATCCATTACAGAGGAAAATTCTGGCAGCAGGACTGTCTCATGAGAAGTGAAGCCCAGCCTTCTGGACTGTGCAGTAAGGACTGATTATTGTATAAGAAATACCTAATTAGACAGGAAGGTACCTTGCTAATAATATAGCTTATAGCCTATAGACTGTGTTCTATAGTCTTCTTTTACCTGTAATTTTATCTTCAAATCCTTTGACTTGTTTTTTAGTTTAATCTTTATCTCTAGCTCTGTTAAATAAACTTCAGTTTGGTTTTACTATAGATGCATTTAAGTGTCTTGTACTCAAGAGAGTGCAGAATGGAGGTGAAATTAGGGAAGCAGAGTGCACTGTCTCCACAGAGGCAGTGGATTGGTTTACACTAAGGAGGAGCAGAAGATAATGGAAGGGGCACTTGAGTGTAACAACATAGTGTGTGTGAGTTGCTAGTCTGCACTGGAAAAGAGTGGTGCTCAGAGCTGGGAGCAGAGTGCTTGTGTTGCCAGTTAGGTAGTTAGGGAGAGTTTCCCCTGGTGGGCATTGGCAAAGCTCCTTCCTGCTCTGAGCAGGTGGCAAAAATTCACTTGTCAGTTAACTCTGGAAAAGTATCAAAGTGGTGTAAACAGCAGGATCTGCACCTATTTTATGAGCTCATCAAAGTTCTGGCTCAAGCTACTAACAAAGTCTGCTGATACTACAGACAACCTGAAGATTCAGAAGTAAAAAGGTTGGAAACAGAAAAGGAAATAGTTACATTATTTACTGTTTGTTTATTTCAGAAGAAAGAAATAGAACAAAAGACATGGAAAATGAACACACAGACAAGAAAAGTACTCCAAAGTGACTAAGCTACAATTTGAGCAGCTGTGCACAGGTCATGGATTAGCAGCTTCAGGGAAAACTGTTGAGGACATGACATTTACGCTCATGGAACCAGCTAAGTTACATATAGAATAGCCAGTCAGTCAGGAAAGAATGGTGCTGTGGGTAGTACAGACGCAACAAGTGCAGTACTCATAGTAATAGGGTACCAGACTGGCACAGTTTTCAGTAAGGGAGCCATTCAGCTGGTGGGATACAGGCTGGGGATGATGAAATCAGACTGAAGAATGCCTACAAGAGAGAAACAGGCAGCAGAAGCTGCCCTCTGGAGACTGCTGGAGCTGGGTAACTGAAAGCATAAAGAGAGGGAGTATATGCTCAAAATGCGAAAGTTGCAAAATAAAACTCCACCTCCTGCAAGTAATCTTCCCTAGGGATCAACCAGCAATGATAAACAAAGCCCACTCTACAGGGAAGGGGACTGTATTTAGGAATACCTGATTACCTTAGAGAGCTTTTGCAAAGCACATCAGATTCCTGATGAACAGAAAATGACCATTTTGCTTCCCAAACTGTTCAGTAAAGCCTTGCATATGTTTAATAGTGTGGATTTGGGAAAAGTTATGCATTATGATTTTTAAGGGCATTTTAAAGGCTTCAAATCATCCCAGAAGCTTAGAAGCTTACCTATAAATTTAGAAACTTCCAAAATATGATAAAATAAATAACGAGTGTTTATAAAATACATAGTTATTTAAGGTGATGGAAAAAAGGGCAGAGTTCTATGAAAAGTTGGTAGATCTCTTTCCCCCAGAGCAGATCTTTGAAGTATGCAATGAAGTAAGGGCTGCAGTGCAGGATACAACCCCAGCAATTGTAAAACGTGCAGCAAATGCATAGACAAGTGACATGCCCATTAATCCTCTCCACTGGGAAGAAAAATAAATGAATTACAGTAAGGTAATCCATCCCATGCTGGTTAAAGGCCTCTATGTGTGGTAATCATGCAAACACGAACAACGGTAACATACAGAGAGTGCACGAGGTAGATCTATAAGGGACAGTGAGTTCTCTTTGACCACATATGAAAGATATAATATAAGATTTTCTAATTTAAGGCTAAGGATCAGTTATAGGTGCCATAGGTTCCCTGGGCACCTCCATGACTTTGGACACCAGGCTGGCTGATCAGAATTCCTTCACACCCGTAACATGCTGGATCTTATTTAGATCTCTTGAAAACCATGAAGAAGCACAAGCTGAACTAATATGACCACCTAATAAGATCATCTGGCTTATCCTCCAAAGGGACGAGAAAAACAGGCAAACAGAAGAAGAGCTGGACTGACAATATAAAATAGATGGAAATGGACTTTGTAGAGACTTAGGCACGGACATACAATCAGCAGGGGGTGGAGACACTTGGTTGATCATTCATCAGTTATAGTATGCCAATGACCAGTATGGTTATGGGAGCAATAGCAGAAGGGTGTGTGTAAAATTATGTTAATTGTAACATATCTGTGTGAAATGTGCTGTCAGGAAGTTGTTGCAAACTGGCTACTTGCAACAAATTGCTTCCCGTAGAATTGTTTAAGCTACATGTTCTTGTAGTTCAAGTGCTCTTTAATCTGTAATAAGAGATTTGTGTCTCATGAATTTTATACCTTAGTTAGGCGTTTTAGATCAGCCCTGCCTACTGCACCCTCTGTGGGTCCCAGGGTTGGGGCCAAATAGGGGTGGGGCCAGGCTAGGACCAGCTTCCATCCCCTCTGGCTGGGACCACCTCTTGCTGCATAGCCTCCGGGTCTCAGCTAGGGCTAGCCTCTTGCCCTTGCTGGTAGGCAGCTTCTGGTCAGAGCCAGAAGTGGGCGGGCTGACCCACCCCGCTCTCCCCTCTTGCCCTTCCCAGCAGGGGCGAGGCCAGCAGTAGGCCAGAAGCTGTGCACTGTGTCTTCTTTGTCCCTGCTGGCTGCACTCCGCAGAAGGGAAGCATCACCAGCAGAGTTGGGGGAGCAAGGCCACTGGGGGAGCCTCAGCAGTGCGGCGTGCTGCTCAGGCTTGGCCCCAGTGCCTTTTTGGCACAGGTGCTGGGGGTTGCTGACCCTTGTTTTAGATCAGTGGTTCCCAGCCTGTGGTCCAGGGATACCCAGAGGTCCACGGACATGTTGCAGGGGGTCCGCAGAGCCTCTCCCTACCAGGGCTGGAATCTAGCTACAGCCCCAGTGCTCCCTGCCAGGTCTGCCTTTCCCCTCCTGTGGCCAGATCCTGGAAGGGGGATGGGGCCGCAGCACCTCCCTGGCAGGGGCCAGGGCAGCGGGCCATAGCTGCCATGGCTCAGCTCCCCAGTGGCGTGGGCAATGGTGCCAGCAGTGCTGGTCGCCAGCCATCCCAGTGGTGCCACCAGAGTGGTGCAGGTCAGAGTCTGCCCGCATGGCACAGATTACATGATCAGCCGGGGGGCCGCAGAGATTTCTTTTTGGGGGTTAAAAAGGGGTCCCCAGCCTGAAAACAGTTGGGAACCACTGTCTTAGACCATAATGTAATAGTGATTAGGTGTTACTTTCATAAAAAGATACATTGTTTTGGAAAGAATTCTGCCGGTGCCAATTAATTCATTAAAAGATTCTATTTGTGTCCTTCTCTGTTTCTGTAACAACCTTGTGAACTTTGACATCAGGAAGAACAGACCAAGGAGGCAATGAGTATGTTGTTACAGCAATGTCCCAGAATTCTTTTTTTTTTTTTTTTGGGGGGGGGGGGGAGTTATACCAGGTCCATGGAGCATGTGATCAGTGGCTGACTAAGGCAGCAGTGGTCAGTCCCTGATACAGGATCAGCAATGGGACTGGAGCACCTGTAAACTCCAAAAACTTTGTCTGTCTCTACACCCTCAGCAAATTTTTTATAAAAGTCAGGACAGGTTTTGGGTGTCTGTGAATTTTTGTTTCTTGCCCATGACCTGCTTCTACTTTTAATAAAAATACCCATGACAGAATCTAAATCAGGGGTCTTAAAGTCAAGTCACCATGAGGGCCGAATGAGGACTAGTACATTAGGCTGAGGGCCATACCACTGAAACCTTTTAATGCAACAATATTGCAAATGTCAGTAATGATAGTGTCATTGTGGATCACAGGAAATAGCTTTAGGGGCCACGTGTTTGAGACCCCTGATCTAAACCTTATCTATGGCCTAAGATGTACTGTGGACAGGAAGAAAGTTGCAATCTGTGACTCACACATATGAATAAGTGCTTCGTTTTTCAGTATATAGAGTATGCAGGACAGGAGAGATAGTGGCTATCTTTGAAACTCAAAATGAAGTAGCCAACTCACTGTTGTTTCTCTTCATTAGGGTGTGATTTACTTCTCTGTATATGAGCTCTCCGTCAGTTTTGTACCATCAACCTTGCTCTCCTCAAGGCACTATCTCCAAACTCACTTCTGCATACTGACCATCGCAAATAAACAATATTAAAGAATCATTAATCTGTAACCAAAGACCAGACTTCTCAGAATATTTGTCAATTACCTAACCACAACAAATCTCAGGAATATTTGTCATTCTCACAGTTTCAATGCAACCGAAGAATGACTACTGAAGACAGTTAAGCTAAAACATGGAAAAACCAGGAGCACCCTGGTATATGGTCCGGTAGTAACAAGTTTTTCCTTATTTGTACTAAGAATTCAAAGCAGCAGAAAAAAAAAATCCTTATAGCTTCAGTTCCCTCATGAGTATCTGAGGGAGTGTAACAAGAAAAAATTGTGAACACTATCAAGAATAAGAGATGGGAAAAAATGAAAAGGAACCAAGAATATGATGCATTTTTACCTCCTACCTCTGCCTACATGTTTCAGATGAGGTCTGATATGTCATTCATGTAATTACTACCATATCTAGTTAAAACCAATCTCAGCACAACTGATCTGATTGTATGCTAATGCTTATGAAAGCATGCTAAGAAATGTTCACAATAGAAATATCTGCCAATTATGCTATTGGCAGACAGAGCTGACGTTAGATACTCTTAAACTGCTTGATGATGCGGGACTTTTGTTGTTGCCAAAGTTACAGGTTAACATCATGTCAACTTAGACATTGGGTAATTAATAGCAACTGCTGTCAGCCTTATTTCTTGTTGTGCGGTTGCCAGACACCCACAGATTTTTGAAAGTGGATACTCAGTCTTGAGAATCAGGCTGAAAGGTATCCAGAGGTGCTCTTCTTCCCTGTTGGTGTCCATTGTCAGTGATTACATTTGGTATGCATCCTCTTTGCTGGGAAGATGACAATTCACTCAGACACAGTCAAGCAAGTATATTCTGATCCCAGCAAGAAATTTTTAAGAATGCAAAATGACTATTGTTTCTATGATAGACAAGATACTATATATCGAACTCTGGTTGCCAACTATTTGACACACTAGAAAGGTAGTTTAGACTGTGGATGCAAGAACACCTGGAGTCACCAGGCTCTGGAGAATGACATTCTTCTGCAAGTGGTCTCAGTGTTTCATGGAATCTCTCTGAAGTTGTTGCTTTCCCCTTCCTTTCTTTCCTCACCCACAGTCAGTCAGTTTCTACCTTGAGTCTCATGGTTTAAAACATACAGGCAAATTATTTTCTTTGCATACTTCATTCAAAACTATTTACTCTCCAAACCAGTGCTTGTGAGTATGTGGCAGCTAAACTTGTCAACACCTTCAATGTCTACTGAATATAACTGTCTTCAACAGGAGTTGGGGATGCACAGCACCAATGAAATAAGGCCCATTGTGAGCACATTTGAAGGCCATAGATCCTAATGGAAAGGCTCTATACAAGATATCTTTCCTCATCTATGGTTAAACAAAACAATACAGAACAATATTTTTCCAAATTGAAAAGCTTTCTCAAACTTTAGCTGTGATTATTGGCTCAACCAGTTGCTACCAACTCTGACTTTTAAATGCTTAGCTTGTCAGTGTGTATACAAATCTTTCCAAAGAAACTCTCTCCATAGTGTATTGTGATAAGTGTCTATGCATAAATTTGAGAAAGTAACTGAAAAGAAAACAAAAGGTAACATGATGGTCCCAAACATCAGCTTCATTGGAGATATTTCCAAACAGTGGTAGAAGTGGAGTCATTGTGTAATAATTAGTGATTTATGTATTTGCTATTGACTTGATTATCAGCTTATTTACTGTATGAATAGGTTGGTTTAGTATTAGGGGAACTGTCAGGGAAAACAAGCAAAAAGCATACATCTCAGCATAAACCACACGTTGATAAATATATCACGGGATGCACCCCTCCAGCCCTAAAGTGTGATCTATTTAACTCTACTATTTGGTTTTGCAACGTAATTGTATGGTTTAACGCAAAACATGCCACGCACAACATGCCAGGCACAGTCTCTTAGGCATGCTCATGACATACTCCACATAATTGCTATGGTAGCATGTTTCCTGCAGCATCATACATGTGTACCTATCTGAAACATATCCCCATGTATTTCACATAGCTCAGTTGAGGGCAGACAAGCAGAGCCATCTTTACTCAGGTACATTGTGAAGAAGTGCATAGCAAAGATGATGCAAATTAAGCTTCCTGGCTCATCCAAGGAAAGCAGCAGGGGGTGAGCAGGGTTTGAAAAACGAGACACTTCGAATTGTTGGTGGCTTCTTGCCAGGGAAACTCCATCTCAAAACATCTCTATCTACAAGCAACTGTATAAGGACTAGGCACTGCCCATTGAGGGACAGAGATTGGATGGAAATAATCATAGCTGAATTTGAGTGGTGAACTGAGCATAACTGTAGTAGTGATTTTAGCTTAGAATGTGTCGTGTATTTTTATTTGGTAGTGATGAACTCCTGACAGATTGATTAATTGATTGTGCATTAATTTGCTACATACTCATTTAGAACCATGTTTTAATCAATAAACTAGTGTTTATTTTATCTAAAGTTCTGTGGATTTTAGAGAGAGAATGAATGTGTGGAGGCCTAATTTGGAATAAGGACTGAGTATATCAGTTTCTTTGTTCAACTGATGGACTAGAGTATATGAGCCTGCAGTGATAAAGAAAGAATCCCAATCCCTGCAGGATGGAAGTTTTTGGTGTGATATTTGGGGGCTGGGGACCCACTGGGTTACTGACCTCTGAGTGACTAATGAATGCACTTCCAATGCCTGGGACCAGTTATATGCAGGAGGCTGATGGATTGACCCAAGAGTAGGCTTGTCCACATAGTGGAGTGAGGTAAGTTGAGGTCCAGGACTGGGTGACCAGGGTGGCACAGAAGCACACCAGACCAGACTGCAGGAGAGGAATGTCACAAAATGCTTTAGGGTTATTAAGAGACAACATTGGACATGAAAAAGTGCAGGAACACAAGATCAAAGAACTTTGATGGTTAAAAAAGGCACTCTGCTGAGGCCGATGAAATCAGTTATTGGGGAGGTGTTCTGGGATACCAGATGGACACAGAGATGTACACTGGGAGTGTGAAGGAAGTTAACCTTCCTAAGAGGATGTTAAGCCCTAGGTAAAGTAGACATGAGTGTCAATTTTTTTTCTTTTAGAATCCTTTTTTGCTAAATGTTTTGTTTCTGCTATGATAAATACAGTAATACTTATGTTTTAGGAAGATTGTCTGGTCACTATACACATCACTGATAACAAACTGCCAAAGGGAAGAACCACAGGTGCTAAACTCAAGTGGATCTGCTGGCTAAGCAATGTTGATACACAGGGTACTATAGTCCAGGTTTAGTCTGAGAGTGTGGGAACTGAAGCATTCCACCCCAGAAGAGGAAAAAGCAAAAGACCTGATAACTGAGGATGTGCACTCAGAGACTACATCTACACTGGAGGCTTAACTCAGTTAAGTCAACTTAATAAGACTGACTTGAAGTTGACTTTATTAAGTCAACTTTAAATGGGTCCCCTGGCTTATGTTAACTTTAGAAAGTTGACATAAGCAAATGGGGATTCTCTAAGTTAATAAAGTCAACTTCAAGTCGATCTTATTAAGTCAACTTAACTGAGCCCTCTAGTGTAGACATAGCCAGAGATATCACCGAAAGGATGGAAATGCAGCTAGTCCTGTAACCTGGAGCAGTGTATTTCTCAAATTCTTTCCAGGTCAACATGTTTATATTTCATGGTTTGACTTGGGTAATGCTATTAGATATTTCCTTCCATTATTAGTGTAATTTAAGTACCTCACTTCAGCAAATATGGCCACCTATGGTTTCATGTTGTTATGCTGTACAACGCGTCAGCTCAGAACTTTATAGTAACAGATGAGGTAATATTCATATTCAAAAGCTGAGGCCCTACCACTTTTCTCCTATGAAAACTGATGCAATAAATAAATGCTAGTCTTTAAGCACCACAGGAGAATTTTGGTTTAGCTGTAGGAGTGTAGTATATTCAGTAATCCTTTCATTACTGCTGAATCCTAGCCAGGATTAAAGGAGGCCCTACTATGTGATTAAATTATTTATGAATCAGAAAGGCAGAAAGGACAGTTGGCAATCAGCAGCTGAGATAAAGAATTTTCTATACACACTGATTACAACTGAGAATGATCTCTACTCTGAGGTTGCAGGGAGCAAAAAGGTTGTGACACAGAAATAAAACAAACAAAGAAACTAGTGGCACTTTTAAAGGCTAACAAATTTATTTATTGCATGAGTTTTCGTGGGAGAAAATCCCTCTTTGTCAGATGCCTGCAGATGGAGAACCAAAGATGATTGGGAGGAAAATACATGCAGGGAAGTGTAAAATTATAGGATCAGGCCAGACTGTTACAGAAAAGCAATGCAGTCATTTACATTCAATCAGTGGAGAACAGCATATTAGAGAGAGGAAGTGAAAGAAAAGGAAAGCAAAATTATCTCCTGTAATGTGAAAAGAATCTGTAGTTCCTATTTAAACCTTAATTGTTGGGGTCAAATCTCCATATGAATTCCAATTCAGTGGTTTCTTTTTAAAGCTTTGATTCATAATCCATGCTCCTAAGAATAGTTATTAACAGCTCATTAATGCAGTAATCAGTAAGATTGAAATGTTCCCCTATCGGTTTTGAATGTTATATCTGATGTGAGGTTTGCATTTGCTCTCACCTTCACTCTCTAATATGCTGCTCTCCACTGTCTGACTGAACAACTGAAATGATCTGATGTAATAGCCTGATCTGATTTCACACTTCCCTGTCTGTATTTTCCTCACATGCATCTTTGGTTCTCCATCATCAAACATCTGACAAAGTAGGATTTTCTCCCACAAAAGCTCATGCAGTAAATAAATTTGTTAGTCTTTGAAAGCGTCACAAGACTCCTTATTTGTGTTGCTAAACTAGACTGACATGGCTACCACTTTGGAACATATAGATAAGCAGATCTGATTCCATTCAATGGATGTTAGTGGTGTACACACACAATTATTGTGCATAATTATAAAACATTTATCATATTTATGCATCTTTAGCTGCTCATGTCACTATATCTATCTAGCTATAAACTAGATCGACAGAAAGGGTTTCTCTGAGTTGTAGACAGTGCTTTTCTCCTATCTGACCATATACTCCCCCAGCCCTACTTTGCTTCTGGCAAAAATCATATTTCATTTAATAATGTTATGAATGTCACCCTCTATCTATAGTAAAAAAGTACCCTGTGGTAATGTAATTCTTGATGAAAGGTGCTATCAAACTCAAAAGTATTATTATTTTTAAAAACAAAATAACCCTTGTCTTCTCATTAAGCAGTCTATTGACCTGAATACACAATTATAGTTAAAGAGCGACTGCCAGGACTCTGGCAGTGCTAGAGCAGTGCTGATCAATCCTTTCAGACTATCGTACACTTCTGAGGAGTCTGATTACCCCCTAGTTTCACCTCACTTAAAAACTTTGTTTACAAAATCAGACATAAAAATACAAATGTGTCAGAGCACATTATCACTAAAAAAAATTGCTCATTTTCTCATTTTACCACATAATTATAAAATAAATCAATACAAATAAAAAATTCAGTGTACTGTATATATAGAAAAGTATAAACAAGTCATTGTGTAAAATTTTACTTTGTACTGACTTCGCTAGTGGTTTTTATGTAGCGTGTTTTAAAAATATGTAAATGTCTAGATGAGTTGATGTACCCCTGGAAGACCACTGCACACCACCAGTGACATGTGTACCCCTGGCTCAGAAACTCTGTGAGTAGGTTATAACTTAAATGTCTGATATCACCATGAAATAGAGGTTTTACGGGGAAATAGATCATGCCACCATTAGGTTAGAGGATGCAAAAGTAATCCTGTAATCCATTATATTATTTCTATTTAGAATCTAGGTTCAAGACTAGACCAAGTAATTACAGAATACTTGTGTTTTCTTTCCAATTAAGAGATTTGTGAGAGAAAAATCAACCCAAAAACAAAACCAAAAATAACAGACAAACCACTGAAACTATATAGTAGGATTTATGCTAGCAAGCAATGAAAGAATAAGAGGGAAAAATGTATGGTTAATAAAAGAATATAGATGACAATTTTTATCTTTTCACTTAAAAGACCTTTACTTTTTATGTAGAACCAGCATATTTTTAACTTGTATATATTATTATCTGTAAGAATAGCTACATGGGGAATTCATAATTGGTTACTTAGTCAATTCCCACTTAGCTGTCTTATAAAAACTTGTTATATACACCAAGGAGTTTCTATGAAAATGAAACCCTGCAAAATAACTGAACCAAAAATTAGAAGTGTCACATTTTAATAAACAATGGTGTCTAATTATGGAAGAATATGTACTTACTTGCCCAGCGCAAAGCACTCCATCTTAACGGTAGTTCCCTTAGCAGCTGTAACCGTGTAAGGAAAATGGACCTCAATTTTCGGCTCATATTCCCCCATCACACCTGGGAAATAAAGAATGGTCTTTAAAATAAAATGAATGTAACTACTTCTTTCCAAGCCTAGAGTTTTTATTGTGAAAACCACTGTGGCATGATTGTTAATAGCTATACAGTGATAAAGCCTCTGAGGGGGAGAAATAGCTTACATTAGTTTGACTTGTTCTGTTCAAATCATATTCATCCTCTGCTCAATGGTATCTTCACTACTATTAAAATAGCAGCACTTCTAAAAGAAAAGATTTATTTGCTCAAATATGGGTTCATATTATATTGCAAAAAATTGCATGTACAATCAGTTTGGTGGGTTGAGAAACCTCATGTACAATAGATTTGTCCATTTAATGATGTAGTGGAGGTTAGGATGGATAAATCAACCAGAAACTTAGCAAATATCCTCCTAGTAGCTAGACAACATAATATGTCCCCTTGAATCAAGGACATTCTGACATTCGCAAGAAAGCAGTCAAATTGTGTGAAAGCATGTGTCTTTTCTATTGAAAATAATGTACAAGCTCACAGAATCCTCTTAAAAGTTTAGGTGCATAACTATCATTATTTATAGGTGCTGCCAATGTGCTCAATGCTGTTAAAGACATTCTGGGCTGCTTAAAAAAACTAGTAATTGAAAATTAGTGAAACTACTCTGGATTTACACTGGTGTAACTGACAGCAGAATTTGACTTACAAATAGACTCACGGGCAACTGGGAGAAAGGTAAGGAATGGAAAATGAGCTGTAGATAGAAAGTGATGATATAATGTGAGGTGAGGAGTTTTAATTTGATGCGACTCAAAGTTTGAGGTTTTCATAGTCAGAGTAGCTGGAGAGGAGCACAACTTTAGCAGTAGTTTTTGGTTAGACTTGAAGATGTGGATGAGGGAAGCAGATAAGTGAGAAGTGGGGAGGCCAAGAGGGAAAGTTACACTAACCACGTAAGAATTGCTGAAGGCACGGACAAAGTTCTTGGTTATGGGGAAATTGACAAAAGAGGGCATTTAAATGACATCAAAGATGCAGCTTTAACTGGACTAAAGGAGTGGTCCAAAGCCCATGGGAAAATGCCCATGGAATTCAAAAGTAAGTGATGGGAGCAAGGAAAAGGCAAAATCAGGGAAAAGAAAGAGGGATCTTAAGGAAAAGAAAGAAGGGGAGATAGGGAGAGAAGTGAAAGGAGAAGAGCACATAAGGCAGAAAGAGTGAGCCTTCCAGGGGGCCAGAGAGAGGTAGAATGCCAGGAATGGGTTGAAGCAAACAAGCAATCTGCAGAGAGAAAATAACGGTAAAAGCCTTCTGCTGAATGTTACTGTGAAGAGGCAAGGGACTCCAGTTGGGTTATGTCCTGTTGCTGTAAATAGCTTTCGTCCCTGCAGCTCTCAGGTTCCGGCTTCTTTTCTGGGAAGTCCTGCTTTGTGTCCCTACCATCCATGTGGTAAGGAGTTAGGGTGATGTGCTGATGTCTGATGTCCCTCAGGAGAGCATGTGATTTTACTGCCATGGGAATAATGCATTTAAATACATTTTTAAGAGTGTAGTGTTAGAATACTTGAAAACAGCTGCTATGGGAATCAAACAACAATGAAAATAGAATGGAAAATGTATATTTTATCTAAAAGACCTAAATTAGAGGCATCAAATATTCTTGCAGATGCCACACCCAGACAAATTAACTCCATAAATAATGTTAAGCATATGACCACGTCACCCCTATCCAGTTATCATTTCAAAATTCATAAGGTAAACAGGAATGAATAGGGAAGTGTTATTTAGCCCTTCATATAACCTAAGGCCAGGGCTCAGCACCATTACCAATGAAATAAATAGGCATGGGACTTAAAACAAACATAAGGAACTACTTCTTGATACAACGCATAGAAAATCTGCAGAATTCACTGGTAGGGCAAGTTATGAATGCCAGAAGTATAAATTGACTAAAAAATAGAATTAAGCAAGTTCGTGGAGTTTAGGTTCATCAATGGCTATTAGCCAAGACCGGCAGAGAGGCAAACCCATACTCTAGATATATGTAAACCTCTGACTTCCAGAAGCTTGATTACAGAGGATGAATCACTCAATAAATGCCTGGTTTTGTTCATTCCCTCTGAAGCCACTGGCACCGGCCACCACCAGAAGACAGGATACTGAGCTAGATGGAACAGTGATCTGACCCAGTGGAGCCATTCTTAGGTCCTAAAATTCTTTTGAGTCAGGTCAGTGCTCGAACAAGAAACTGCCAATTAAGACTCAGGTACCGAAGAAAGTTATGTTGGTATTTTCTTGCTTCCCAATGTAGCTTAAGGGCACTATGCAATTGTAAAGAATGCAAACCCAAGGTCTTGACCCTTGCAATGATAAAAGATTCTGTGGTATTTTTACAAGAGTACAGACATTAATCCCAGTGTCCTGGTCAAATTCCAAGAGAGTCATTTATATGCCAACTAACTAGCATCATCCTAAATTTGTGATTCCACATGTTCTGTCCTGAGCTGTTCTTGCTGTTGTGTGCTATTAAACAGCTGCTTGGCTTCACCCCTAAAGCAGTTGCATTTTCAAAATAAAAGAAATAATCATCTTCTTCCAGTTTGTACAAAACTTATGACTCTTTTGGGTTAGAAGATACTATTGATCAAATACTAATAAGGTCCAAATTATTGGTCAAATACTAACAAGGCCCAAATTCAGCTTTTATTCAGCCTTCACTCAGACAAACAGTTGGATCTGCCCTGTGTAAAATGTAACTATCAGATATTTTATGTTGACACATTCAGGTTATGTCCTAAGGAGATGCTGATCTGTCAACATTTTGCACTATGTCATGTTAATATGAGTTATTGTCATGTAACAATGGGTCATCCTGATTGTAGGAACTCAGTGAGATGTAACAGAAGTTGTATGCTATTCCTTGCCACTCCACCAGATTAACATGAGTTTGTGAGAGGAGGTTGGGGAAAAAAAGAAAAGTCTGCTATTTCAAAAGGATATTTTTCAGTCTTATTATTTATGATCTTGGAATTCAGAGAGGCTGCTAGATTTGTCTGAGTATAAAGGGCAAATTTATTAAGTCCTTGCTTCTTGTGTTACAATATAATTGCCCACTATCACTGCTTACCTTGAGGCTTGTTTTCCTTTTTTGTTTCTGTTCTGGTCACTATGATTCAGCAACAGCAATCTAGAGAGTATTTGCATTTTCATCTGCAGTTTCATTTCATTTGTATCATAAATGTAGGAAGGTGATAAAAATGAGCCTGAATATTTAACAAATATTGACTGCATATAAAATGTGTAAGTCAATCATTTTCAAATTCAAAACCATGCCTCTTTTTTGAACGCCTGTTTAAGAGTTTCCTAAGTCATCTACAGATCTAGTTATCAAACCAGAAATGCAATCTATACTGTATGCGCTGTTTCAGTTGTGCAGGGCACAAAAATTTAATAGCACATTCAGTCAAAACGTAGCATGTAATTCTGAGAAGAATAACAAGGAAACTGCAGAGAACACATGACCCAAATGTTACTGTTCAGAGGCAAACGGCACCTATGAATGACTCTGTCTTTCTAAGATCACTCTTTCCAAGTGATCCCACCTGTACTTCTCCAAGAATGGAATTCCATAGTTTAGCCCACTGGACTGGATCACTAGGCTACAAAACCCCACTTTAGAAATCATATTTTCTTAAACTGGCCCAGCTGCATTTAGATCCAGTTACAGAATATCCCAAGGAGCTTGTGACCAATATGAAATGTAGCTGTTCAGATTCTTCAAAAACAAATACAATGGATTGATAGACATTTAACATGCAGAGAGATACAGGTTAAAATAATCAAAACCTAAATTTACCCTTTCCTTTTCTTTCTAGTTTAAGCAGACTTACTTAGCTTATCCTAGATCCCCCTTTCTAGGCCTGAAGATGAACCTTCATCTCTCCTGAGCTCCTCTAAGTCTCACAGAATTTCACCTCTGTCTGCTTGTCAAGCTGCTTCTATCAAAACCAAAGCTTTCTGTGTCAGTGTCTCACTAGATCTTCTTCCAGGCCCCTTGCCAGCCAGAGCGGAGTGAAAGAGAGACTTCAAAGGTAATAAAACCTGTAGTGTCAGGCCCAATAATGCCAATAGACCTGCCTGCATTTGAGGCCTAAGTGCAAGTCAGTCCTTGCAGGAATTCTCTTTTCTGAAGTGACATAACCAGACACAAAATAACAATCAAACAAACATGGACAAATGATATTTATAGAGGTAAAACTTATTTCCCCATCTGCAGCACTAAGATCAGATTTGCTAAACAGAGGACAGTAAGTGCATTTAAGGAACAATGAAGTCAAGAGAATCAAATTTAAGCTTGGCATTTTCCACTTAACTGAAAGGAAGGCCTGTCCAGTAAGTAGGACTTTAGCCTGAGGCTCAGGAGACATGGATTAAATTCCCTGCCCCATCACAAATTTCCTGTGCATTCTTGGACAAATTGTGTGAGCCAGGATCCATGAAGGGACTTAGATACTGCAATTCTGAAAGTCACTGTGCCTAACATTTAAGCAGCTAGAAAATCACAGGAAGAAACTGAGAGCCACAAAACAAGTTAGATGCCTAGGCTCACTGAACTGTAAGCTGCTTAAGCTAAACAGTGGGAGATGCTGAGGAACCCTCCTGCACCCACACCATCAGTGATAGTTACTTATGTGCGGGCTGAAGGGAGGAACCTAGCTGTACTTGTCAATTTATAGATGGGCACCTGGAGTCACATAGCTTTGTTGTAAGAATGAGTTAAGTCTCTGCCTCACTTCACAAAAGAGGAGGCGGGGAAAGAAAAGGAGACAGTTGGTGGAAGCAGCTGCAGCAGCAGGTTCACATGGCTATGCTGTAGTCATCACACCTCCTTGATCATCATCTTCCTTGAACATGAATCAATATGGGAGGATTTAGGCCTCTTTAATCCTTCAAAATTTCATTTACCAACTTCACTGATGGTCACCCACATGGTCTAATTTCTTCAACCTCAACTCTAAAAGCCTTATACAGAGCTGGCTTTTGGGGTAGGCCAAGCAAGCATTCACCTAGGGTGCCCAGCATACTGCAGGGGTAGTCACCTGCTTTGCTTAATTTAAACTAAGGAGTCCAGGGGCAGTTCAGGGTTGTGGCATGCCACATACTCCCCAAGCCAGCTTTTAAGTGGGGGGGGGATGCAGCCTCTGCTCTTGGCCAGCTCACCCCACCCCCAGGATGAGGAACAGCTGGCCCAGGGGTGGAGCAGGCCAGCCTAGAGGCTGGATTTAGCTCTCCTGCCCCTCCCCTGGGCTGGCTGTTGTGCCCTGGGGGCATGAAGGCTTAGCCCAGAGGTAGGGCACGAGTGGGGAGTCCGCCCCATGGGCTGATCTGCTCCACCCCCACAGTGGGGAACAGCCAAATCAAGGGTGGAGCAGGCCAGCCCTCAAGCGAACAGGAAGGATGCCAGGAGGGGGTGCAGAATAGGTGGGGCGAGTGGGCAGGTGGAGAAGACACTAGGGGCCAGGGGGGTCACAGAACAGGCGGGGGAAGATGCTTGGGGAGGATTGCAAAATGGGCAAGGTGGGGGGGCCAAGACACTAGTGGGGTGTCACAGAATGGGCAGTAGGGCAGGTGAGCAGGGAAGATGCTGGCTCGGGGGATCGCAGAATGGCTGAGGCAGGGCCGGGGAGGCCCCACAATGGGCCTTCACCTAGGGCCCCAGATAGCCTAAGGCTGCCTCTGACCTTATATGAGCATAAGAACACCATTCACGGGTAGATCAATGGTCCATCAACCCCTATGCCCTCTCTTTTACAGTGACTAGTACCAGATGCTATCGCAGGAATGAACAGAATAGGGCAATTTCAAGTGACCCCATTCCTTATCATCCAGGCCCAGATTCTGGCGGTCAGATTATTAAGGATGCCTGAAGCATAGGATTGCATCCGTGACAACAATGGGTAATAACTACTGATGGCCCTAATTTATCTCATCTTTTTTTTATACCCCAGTTATATTTTTGGCCTTTACAGCATTCCCTGGTTAAAAATTCCACAGACAGACTATGCTTTGTAGGAAGCATTTCATTTGATTTGTTTTAAACTGCTGCCTATTCATTTCATAGCGCAGGGGATCACAAACTATTTTTTGAAAATATTTCAAGGTGGTATAAACCCTCCACCAAAAAGTGTGACAACCCCCACATCATACCACCCACATCCTATGCCATAGTACACATCTTATGCCACCACAGCCCATGCCAATGAACCCTTACTTTTGCCCTGCTGCTAGGGACAGAACAGCCTTCAGAGCACCCAGCCAGCAGCTGCTGTTCTCTGGCCACCCATTTTTGCAGCGCTCTGGTTGTCAGTCATGCAGAGGGCTGACAGCTGCAGTCACAGAATGCACGGAAACTGATAGCTCATACCCTTCCCATAATAATCTCATGACCTCTTGAGGGCTGCTGACTCCCAGTTTGAGAACTACCTGTCATAGGGAAACAACTAGCTCCTGTTTTAGGTGAAGGAGAAAACACTTCCTTATTCATTTTCTCTATATCATTTCATGATTTTTATAGACCTCTATCACCACCCCCCACATCATTTTTCCAATCTGAACAGTCCCAGCCTTTTTTCTCTCTCCTCATCTGCCAGCTACCCAAATCATTTTAGTTTGTCTTCTGCATGCCTCCTCCAATCCTGCTACATCTTTTTTTGAGATGGGAGTGATAAAGCAGTAACTTGCCTAACATTCTGTAAGTGGGTCAATGTTGCCAGAGAACTTTCCACAAAGACTGCAAGATGTCTTTCTTGACCATTAACAGTTAAATTAGACCTAATCTTTTGTTTGTATAGTTGGATTATTTTTTCCAATGTGCATTACTTTGCACTTATAAACACTGAATTTCATCTGCTGTTCAGTCACCCAGTTTAATTAAATCTCTTTTTAAGTCTTTGAACTGAATTGTCTTGAGTGATTTTGTACTGTCTGCAAATTTTGTCACCTCTTGTTAACCTCCTTTTCCAGATGATTAATGAAAAAAATTAATCAGCACAGATTCCAGAGGGACAATTCTAATAGATTGAGGAGGCATGATTTTCCCTTTACAAAAGCCATAGTCACGCTTCCCCAACGCACTATGCTTATCTATGTGTCTATTAATTTTGTTCTTTACTATAGTTTCAACCAGTTTGGATGGTACTGAAGTTAGGCATACTGCCTGTAACTGGATCATCTGTGTAGTCTTTTTCTAAAAATTAGTTGCCCTCAAGGCATGTGTTACAAAGGCATATTTAAGAGATAAGTTACATTCCACAGTTTGGAGTTCTGCAGTTTCATATTTGAGTTCCATTAGTAGTCTTGGGTGAACCCCATCTGGTGCTGGTGAGTTTTTACTCTTTAATTTATCAGTTTGTTCCAAATTATCCTCTACTGATGCTCCAATCTCAGGTAGTCCTTGTATTTGTCACACAAAAATAATGGCTCAAGTGTGGGGGTCACATCTACTTCAATGAAGAATGATACAAAGAATTCTATTAACTTCTTGGAAACTGCCTAATCCTCCCTGAGTGTTCCTTTAGCACTTCAATAGACCAGTGACCTCAATGACTGTTCAGCAGGTTTCCTTACCAGGCTAGTGACAGTGACTTCTGTAAAATCATTCCTTCTTCTGCACATTGGACAGCATATCATCTTTACAGAAATCTTGCTCTTAATCGATGCAAGATTGCTACTTGCTGGGATCAAGTAAGTATCTCCTCATTTGAGACAAGGTCAAGCTAATGGATGTTAAGACAATTCCATAACTTTTAACATTGAAAGGCATTCAGTTTTCATTCTTCCACTCTTTTTACTTGCCATTTTTCTGCTCCATATACCAGGAACATTCACAAAAAATGCTCACCACAACATGTATGCTGTACTTCAGTATTCTGGCAGTATTTTCAGTTCCTGCCCTTAACTGGCAGAAGCTTCAAGAATGGACATCCAATTAGGACACTTAAAGCTTCATTTCTGGTCATTTCTCTTAAAGGAAAGGTCATTGCTGGTCTTGTCTCTCAGAGGCTCTCTCCATACATTGTACCATAAAATTCTACATCTGGTTCTCATCACTCCTCATATGACTGCTGTTCTTGACTGCTTATTCAAGGCATTTTTCTTCTTCCATTGCCCATTTCCTTTTCTTTCAGTCCATCCATTAAGCACTATGCTTCCTTTTTCTTCCCTATAATTTTGTTATTGTTATCTTCTGCAATCCAATGTTGCTTTTTCATTCTCCTTTGTCACAGGTGTTATCTGGCAATATCTCTGAGGGAATCCTGAAATAAAATGGATTATTCCTCCATGGTAGACAGCTAGACATCCAATACAGAATATTTGTTGAAAAATGCTATTATGTGATTATTAGCATTTGCTTCATCATGAAGTTTACCAACACTGATGAGATCTCATATAGTAGATGCCTGTTTCTGAAACTTCATTAAATTAAAGATTATTGTTGTTATTAGAGGCTGATGATCAGATTCTGGAGCAAGATCAGCACTCTTAAATATTAGTGCATTCCATATGAATTGAGCCAAGTGTTTCCAAATTGAAATATGAGGCAAGGTTGCACTGTTGCCTGATGTACATCAACATTTATACTTATGGTAATTCTTGTGCTGAGACCAGGTAGCATTAAAAATAGTTCATTTGTAGCAGCAAATGGTAAAAAAAAAAAAAAAAGTTATTTGTTCTCTCTTCCAGTAAATTGTGTGATCCACAGTTCAAATCCATTTCTATCTACCAGTTGAAATCCATTTCTATCTTCACCAGCTCTCACGTTCGTGTCTTCTTCAATGATAATGTGAATTTGAGATACCATACTAAATATTATATCATATGACGTTATAAAAAAACAAACAAACTTTTTTTGAGCATCAAGCCTTGCATCACAAGGAGCATACACATTAACAATTATACATGTCCTAACGTCAAACTGTAAATGGTTACTATCAGGCATGAATAAGCCTGTTGTGATGGGTTAACAGCATGGGAGCCATCCAATGAATGCCTTGTGGTGGTGTTCTTGGGGATTAGCTCAAGTGTTCCCCCCTGGGTGGAGTCAGTGCTCCATCTCTCATGCTCAGGATCTCAGACCTCAAGTCCCACAGGCTACTCAACCCTCTGGCTGAATGCCTTACTCCATTCACTCCTCCCCCTCTGCAGTTTGGGGAAAAGGTTCCACTCCCCGGTCCTGGCCATTATTCAGTTCTCAGTGACCTGGGATTCCACTGCCACTACTGACACTCTGGAGGAGCAGGGCAGGACCTGGGCCTGCCCATTTCTCAAGGCCCCGGACGAGGGACACTATGTGCTGCAACTCTGGCACTGATGGCACTGCCTCCCCCTTCCCCGGTCCAATAACAGTTAATTTCCCTGGGCTGCTTTTCCTGCAACCCCCTGTCCAATCCATGCTCTCACCGCAAAGCCACTCAACCTGGCTGGTCCCGGCTCTCTGCCAAAACCTCTCAAACCAGGTGTCCCACACCAGCCCCTTGCCTCTGGATCTCTACTGCATTCTGTGACTTCTGGACTTCCATGTGCCTGGTTAGCTCTCAGTGGCACACTGCGAGCTCTTCATGGTGCTCAGTTCCTCAGTCCAGCCAGACAGAGGGACAATCTTCCCCTCTGAGCTTCCCAGGCTAATTGATTACCTGGCCCATCAGCTCTCTTTATACCAGGCTAGTGGCCCCTGACTCACTGTCTCTCCTGCTCATACCCATTGGCTTCAGCTGTCTGACCCTTACCAACCCTATGAAGGCTAGTATGAGGCAACTGCCTCTCCACACCTCCCAGTTCTGTAGTGCAGACTGTGCTGTAGGAACAAAACTAGAGAAACACTGGTGTGCCTAGCAGATATATGTGAAGAATGTAACAATAAAAATACATGATTACTATGAGTCACAGTTGTGCACTGATTGTTCAAATTCCACGTCTCCTGCATGCTGCATACATCAATATTCAACCTTCCCAATTCTTCAGCCACAAGACTCTTTTATAGCTCTTCTTATTGACCAAATATTCCATGATTTCATCTACAGAGACTGATGTCACAACAGAAATGGATATATGATCTCTATATCAAGCGTTCCCTTCTGTTTTCAGCTGGTCACTGCATGTTTGTTCTCACAGTATGTATGCTGTCCCAGCTCTACACAGATAACCAGACACCAAAACACAAATGGATTATTCAATAAAACCAGAGATCTGTTTTGATAATGAAAGTACCTGGCCAGGTTTATTATAGACCAAGCCCAGTTCTAGCTCCCTGAAGACTCTACAGGGACCACTAACATGGGTATGCTGGTTATAATGGACTGGCTCAATAAATGGCAGCAGTTTCTGTTTCCCCTTCAACTAAACCAAGACACTCCCTTTGAGATCCTCTTTTACACACTGATATAAACAAGTTACACATTGGCCCTCTGACGTGTGCAATTGCCATTCTCTGATGTGTAGGATATCAGCCTTTACCTGGTACAGGATGGCTTAATCAAAACATCACTATACATCACATTGTCATCCTGACCTTATCTTTAAGGGGCTCCATGTATCCTCATTATCTCTGAGGAATGAGTTTGTATTATTCCTGGTATATGGATGCCCTGGTACCACTTTTCTGGAGTGTACACGCTGAGTGCCCCACACCTAGTGCTTCTTTAACAACGTATGTTTTTCACAGTACCAGTTTTGTTCTTGCCAGTTTCTGTGAACTTGAACTCAGGTTCATAACCTGGCCTCTGCTAAGTTTGCTTTACAGAGGTTGACTATTACTTTACCTCAGGCCTCAAGCCTACTGTGTCATACTAGGCTTCATGTTCTCACATTCTCCTACATGCTCCTTTTCTAGTTTATGGGTGAACCATCATCACACAATCATAGAACATTGGGGGTTTCAAGGGACCTCATGAGGTCATCTAGTCCAACCCCCCTGCTAAAAGCAGGACCACACCCAGTAAAACATCCCAGCCAGGGCTTTGTCTAACTGGCCTTAAATGTTTCCAAAGATGTAGATTCTACCACCTCCTTAGGTAACCCATTCCAATGCTTCCCCACGCTCCCAATGAAAAAGTTTTTCCTAATGTCCAATCTTGACCACCCCAGCTGCAACTTGAAACCATTGCTCTTTATTCTGTCCTCTATTACTACTGAAACAGCCTCACTCTCTCCTCTTTGGAGCACCCCTTCAAGTAGTTTGACGATTGCTATCAAATCCCCCCTCAGTCTTCTCTTCTGCAGAATAAATAAGCCAAGTTCCTTCAGTCTTTCCTGAAAAGTCACGTGCCCCAACCCCTTAATCATTTTCATTGCCCTCCACTGGACTCCTTCTAATTTGTCAACATCCTTTCTGTAGTGCGGAGCTCAGCACTGGACACATTATTCCAGATGTGGCCTCACTAGCACCAAATAGAGGGGAAAAATCACATCCCTCGATCTGGGTGACAACACTCCTATGGATGCAACCCTATATCCCATTGGCCTTTTTAGCTACAAGAGAACATTGTTGACTTATATCCAGCTTCCTGCCCATCATAACCCCTAGGTCCTTTTCTACAGAGCTGCTACTTAGCCAATCAGTCCCCAGCCTATAGCAGTACATGGGACTTTTCCATCCTAAGTGCAGGAGTTTGCACTTGTTCTTGTTGAACCTCATGAGATCCATCCAACAGCTGTATTGTAGTAGAAGATTTAGAAGAATCCTGAAGCTTGGCTCCATTGTGAGTAGCAGATGATACTGATACATTTTTACATCCTTTTTTTTTTCTGCATGTCAAAGCTACAGATGTTTTACAGGGATGACTTGCCAAGCCACAGTCCCAAGCTCCCCATTTATCTGGGTTTGGGACTAACACTAGGAACAAAATAACCCTGTAGTATGGTTGGTGGTAGTAGTTCCCACCTTATAATTTTTATCTTAGTGCCGAAAGCACAGTGACAAATTTTAAATGTCCCCAAATATTTAATTGCATGGGAAACCCTAAATTCAGAAGCCTATAATAGCAATGCTACAAAATATAAATCATATTGATACAAATGAGGCTGACTCTGTTTTGGATACCCACACCTGACCTTTATACTCCAAATAGTTTTACTGCACAATAAAAAGGAATTTTTCAGTGCACTGGGTGGCATTTAATTGCTCTTAATGTAAATGTAAACTGCATAGACAATTCTGTGTGTACTTCACTGAAAATTCTGCAATTTTTTTCCAAAATAGTCATTCTACTTAGTATCTCCTTGCCTCTTCCTGAGTAATAAATGCTTCTTTTGACATCTCTTGAAAAAGACCATGTGAAATGTCTGTTCTATGGTGCATTGAAGTGCTAAAAAATCTGCAAGTTGTTTAATGGAGAACTCAGAACAAATGCTATAACATTTGTTACCTGACTAGAAGGAGCTCTGTGAACTAACCAAATATCAACAGGATTTTTTGTAATGCAATTTCTAGAGAAAAATAATCTTTGTTTTATAACCTAGTATTTAAATATATAAAAGCAGCAGTGTGGAAATAGAAGTTATTTCACCATCAAGTTCCAACTGCAAAAGATGGTCCCATTTCCACAAAACAGTATTCAGACAAAATTCGAACAGAGACATTTCATTCTTACATTCTTTGCACTTAAATCTATCTTAATAGCCCCATTCAATACTTTGTTTGCTCTCCTCTGAATTCTCAGTAGTTTGTCTTTCTGGTAACAAGTTTCCTGGAACTAAAGACAGTATTATGTTTATTAATTATTTACAAAAATGCCTCAGGCGCACACAATAGCATTCTCCCCGCCCCCCCCATCCAATTCAGATGTATGACCTTGATGCACTTCCTAAATTTGGGGTGTAATTGGGGCACTGAGGATAGCCATCTGGCTGAAGCTGATGTGAGGCTGGCAAGCCAGATCTTTCTCAAACTGCAGGAGTAAACTAAGAACTGAAAAGTCATAGCTGGAAATCAGGCCTTGTCAGTTGTTTGTTAGTTTTGCTCATAATAGAATAGGGGCCAGCAAACTTGTCTGACCCCTGTGCTGGCCCCTCCTCCCTGATCCTCAGTCTGGGCCGGCATTCTCTTCCCCTGAGAAAAAGGCAGCCACCACCTGAAAATTTGGCAACAGCCTCGGCTGGAGCACCCTTGCTGTCAAAAGCTGCTCCAAGCAGCTGCATTGGGTGGTGGGGAGGCCAGGCTCATTGCCAAAAGTACTCTGCACAGTACTGGGTGTGGATCCTTTCCATGGCAGCTGGGGCTAGGGTCTATATAAACACCACCAAAAGGAGCCACTCCACTCTACAGAGTCCCTGGGGTCCCCCACCCCACCAACTGCCAAAAGGAGCTGCCTAGAGAGGCTTTGGGCAGCAGGAACGGCAATTTTGGTGGTGCCACAGAGGGCACCGTGTGCCACTCTGAATGGGCTTGCATGTCAGTTTTGACACGTGCTGTAAGCTGCTGACCTCCAGATCATAAGAATGCATTTACTGTTTAAACTCTATGAAATGTTTAGAAATTGTTGTATGTATTAATCTCACTTGTAATGTCAGTATTCCATGCTATGAAAATATGCAAGTTTTGTTGTATACCTTTGAAAATATTTGCTCTGAACTTGTGGACCCAGGCACAGGGCTCATTCTCCCCACTCCTCTAGAAGGGCAGTCAAAATCAAAGGAACCATCAATGAACACTGCAATACATAGGACTGGTTAATATCCCCATTGCATCTTGAAAATGCTGTATACAAGGAAATTAGTTTTATAGATTTGGAAATTAAGGAAGGAAATAAATCAAAATCAGAGGAAAATTTTCAATCTCTTCACTGTTTGAATTCTGACTGTGCAAGAGACATCAAAATAAAGCCAGAGCTTCCCAGAGTGTCTCCTGCATCCTTCCTGAAAGACACTTTGAACAGACAGGTAAATTGAACTCTGTCAACTCTTAGGATTTAGATGTCAACTCATTTTTCTTTAAGTGGTTGCTTGCTTTAACCTGTAAATAACTCTCATATTTATTGTTCCTAGTTAATAAATCTTTTGAAATAGTATTACAGGACTGGCTACAGAAGTGTCTTTAGCATAAGACAGAAGGCACCAAATAATCTGGGGTAAGTGACTTGTCTTGTGGGACTGATAGCAACCTAAACACAGTGCAATTTTTGATGCCAGTGACCATTTATCACAATGTCCAGTTTGTCCGGAGGGTTAGGGTTGAGCAAAAACTTTACTTTATATGCATCTTTAATAACCTTAGCTGTCCCACTGAAGTCAATGCCTCTGCTGGCAAGAGCTCATTGGCACAGACTCAGTCCTATACATGATCTTCTGAATTTTTAAAGCCACATATGCCCACCTAGCACATGGGCAACATCCAAACTTGAACACAAGCAGGCATTTGCACGTGCATGTATTTATATGCATGAGAAAATTCTAACAGGAGCAACTAAACTGAACACATGCAAAATTTATATTATTATAATCAAAGTGGCACCTAGAGGCTCCAGCAAAATTTTGCTTCGTTATGTTCCTCTGAACCAATTTTTTGCAACAGAGACTTCCTGTCCTGAGAAACTAAGATCTAAGTAAACAAGAGAAAAGAATTATCATTATCCTGTTTTTTAAACAGATGGAGAACTGATCTACTCTTTCCATGATGATGACTCTCTTTCCGTTCAAATAAAAATTCAAGATGATGATAAATAGCAGCTGCTAAAGTTAGACATCTTTAAATCAGCAGGTCTGGATAACTTGCATCCAAGAGTTTTAAATAGATAGCCGAGGAGTTTCTGTTGCTTTTCAACAAGTTTTGGAACACAAGGGAATTTCCAGAAGCCTGGAAGAAAGCTATAATGTGCCAATATAAAAAGTGTAAATGGGACAACCCAGGTAACTAGAGCCCTGTTGGTCTAATATCCATTCTAGGCAAGAAAATGGAGCAGGTGTTACGGAGTTTGATTAACAAAGAATTAAAAGCAAATAATCTAACTAATGGCATTGATTTATGGAAAACAGATCCTGTCAAAGAAACTCAATTTCTTTCTTTGATGAGATTACAGGTTTGACTGGTAAATATAACAGTGTTCAAGTACAATACTTAGTTATCCTTAAAGAATTTGAGTTGGTACTGAATGACATTTTGATTAAAAACAAAACCAATACAGTTACCATGGAGTAAATTGAACAGATTAAAAACTAGCTAACTGATAGATTTCAAAATGTAACTGCAAACTAGGAATCATCCTTGAGTGGGTATGTTTCTTCTGGAGTTCTGCAGGGGGTCAGTGTTTCATCTTAGGCAATTTCACATTTTTTAATGGTGCAGAAGAAAACATAAGATCATCACTGATAATGTTTGTAGATGACAAAAAGATGACACAAGAGTGCTAAAGAAAAGAAGAGGTTGACAATACAGAGCAATATGTGATTTCTTGGTAACCTGGGCGCAAGAAAACAACCAATTGTAAATGTAAATGTAAATATAAACATCTAGGAACAAAGAATGTAAGTCATATTTACAAGATGTGGGGGCTTCATCCTGGAATGTAGCGACTGAAAAAGGGTTAGGGTTAGAAAAGGTTAAGGGATGACTTGATCACAGCCTGGAATTACCGACCTAGGGAACAAACATTTGCTAATAGGCTCCTCAATCTAGCAGACAAAGGTATAGCAAGATCCAATGGCTGGACGTTAAAGCTACACAAAGGCAAACTGGAAATAAAGTGTACAATTTGTAACAGAGAGGGTAAATAACCATTAGAGCAGGGGTCTCAAACACGTGGTCCATGGGCTGCATGCAGCCCCTAAAGCTATTTCCTGTGACCTGCAATGACACTATTGTCACCGATATTTGCAATATCATTGTTGAGAATTTACTGTTTGATAATGGATTCTTTGGATACAGTTGAGGGGGATGAGATACTGAAACAGACCCTGAGTAAATCTGATTTCTTTTACTAACTCAATTTATGTATTTACATCTAATTAGAATAAATCATCTTGTCTTTTTCTTTTTAATGTTCTAAAGCAAAACCAAAAAGATAGCAAAAGGTTTATTACAGAAAAAGTATAACTTTAATTCCTAAACCTGTTCCTATTACTAAGCCGTTAATTGATACTGGGCTACAGTCAGTACTGTTAAGCATTATCGCTTATACTTAGAAAACTATGGTTTATTCATTTGATTCAGATTCAGTTTTGATTCTGGTTCAGATGCAGATTCAGATTCAATTGGGGTGCACCAGTCCTATCCCAGGTAGGACATTTCGTTTGCATCCCGTGAGATTTCCCCTAAAAAGATTCATCACCAGGGAGGGAACCTTGGGTGATCAGTCCTCAGTTCGGCAGTTAGATTCGCACCTCCACAGACCTCCACTTTTCACAGGCCTTTTGCAGCTTTTTATCCCTGTTCCACAACCCCACCTTCAGTTTCTAGAAGGTACCATCGCTTTGTTTTACCATATTTGGCACCCTTTGAGAAGCTACTCCACCACCTTATTGGTTCTTAGACTGGTTACTGTTTTTGTTACTGACAGAACACTGTCACTCACTATTTTCAGCCAATTAGAATTTCGTTGCTGGACAGAATGGTTTTTCAAGTTTCTCTGCAACTGAGGTACCTTTGTAGATATATTTTTGCAGAGCAATTTCCTTGCAGACAGGAAATAAGCTAACATCTATAGCGGAACCATGGTAACCACAAAGCAAGAACAAAGCAAAAGCAGAGTCACTAATTAAACTGCTTTCTGTTAAGCTTGAACTTCTAATTCCAGTTGGATTTCATTGGCATAAACTATATCTTCCACCAACAATTGTATGAAAAGGTTTCAGTGGTGTGGCCCTTGAACTAACATGCTAGTCCGCATGCAACCCTCATGGTGATTTGAGTTTGAGACCCCTGCATTAGAGCAATTAATCAAGGACTACCGTGTACTGAATCCCATTGGCAATTTTTAAATCAAGATCAATTCTTTTTGGTAAATGATAAGCTCTTATTCAAAAAGAATTATTCTGGGGATTCTTTGGTATATGTTATAGAGATTAGACTGGAGACAGACCTGCACAAACAGGAGAATAATTTATATACAGTTCCCTGATACCTCATTGAGGACACATTTAAAATACTTAGATACAGAGGACGACTCTGGTGGCACTTAAGAGATGCTTCAATGTTTGACAGAGTGGGATTTTCTCCCATGAAAGCTCATAAAAGAAATAAAATTTGTTAGCCTTTAAAAACGCCACCAGACTCCGTGCTTGATTTGCTGAACTAGACTAAAACAGCTACCCTTTTGGACCTTGTCATCATGCTAGATATACCTAGTTCTTTTTCAGTAATTAATGTAGAGTTTGTACTAAAATCTGACTTTCCTGAAACTCACTACTAACCATTTTGAGGAATTATTAAAACACACACACGGGTGCCAAAAATGTTGACACAGCAACACTACCACAGAGGAATTTTCCCTCAGTCCTAACCGGTTAGGATAGAAGCTAGGATTGATCTAACATTCACTTTTATCTAATTAAACTGAAAAGAGCTTTCTAAATGGGAAACGCTCTTCCATTGTAACTCCTCATATTACTGTGCAAGTACAAATACACTGTCATTTTCTTAATAATAAAGATCAAGCTAACACAAACTTCTTTAAAATTCCTCTATTAGCAAGAGCTACAGAAATGCCTGTTATTTCATAGCTGATAGCACCAAAAGTGGCCTTGATATAAAATTTACAGTAGTTCTAACCCTAAGCAAAAATCCTGCTGTTCACAATCACATTATTTCTTTATGCTGTCAGGTTCATGGAATTGACAAGAGATTCTTAGCTGGACATCAAGTCACATTGCAAAGAAAGCTGTCATGTAGGTACATAGAGAAAGGTCTAAAATTTGGAACAGAACTGAAAGGTAAAAAAAAGTTTTATAAACCACACAGTCTCAGCTCATTTCTAAACATATTTATGAATCCTTATTCACAGTCTCTTGATATAACCAATAAAATATGTACTCCTTTGACACAGAAAAATGATAAATCAAAGCACAAAGCAAGGGGTTCTACTTTAATGAAACACAGCACAACACAACATGAAGGAATCCATTTATGTACAATTACAAGATAATGGATTTTTTTTTAAATAATGTTTGTGGTGGTGCATTTTAAAAAGTAAATGCAAGTGACTTTCCTAGTTGAGACAGTTAATATGAAATTTTTAAAACCAAGTTGTTACACAATTTCCAGGAGAAATGTTTCAAGATATTGCCACATTACTGAATTCAGAAAATGCAAAAATGCAAAATGAATTCCATATTTTACTTCACATGACAGATGGGGAAATTGAGGCATAAAGGGTAAAATGCCATCATTAACTGAAAAATGGCCAACACTGAAAACAATGTATCAGCTAGTTACATACAACACAAGAAATATCACTGAAGATCTTTTTTAGTGTGTTTACTGTGTGCTTTTCACAATACTTTATATGTAGTTCGTTTAACTATTTCCCTTCTATAGAAAAATATGATTCAAATCCACAGCAGGAAAAAAAATGACAAAGGCTCAGGAGTAGAATCTGAAAATGGAGGTTACTCACCTTTCGTGCAGTAGCTGAAGTTCTTCGAGATGCGTGTTCTTGACATGCTCCACTGTAGGTCTTCGTGCGGCACCGCACTCCAGCCCGGAGATTTTTCATGAGCAGTGGCTCCCTCAGCGGGGAGAGACAGAGATGGCAGAGATAGGCTGGAGCGCTTCCCGCCCTGCTGACGTCATCTGTACTCTCTCCCTGCTGCCCTCCTCAGTTCCCTCGTACCGCGGAGACCTGATGTGGTCTGTTCCAAAGTAGAGGGGAGGAGGGTGGGTCATGGAGCATGTCAAGAACACGCATCTCGAAGAACTTCGGCTACTGCACGAAAGGTGAGTAACCTCCATTTCTTCATCGAGCAGTGTTCTTGACTGCTCCACTGTAGGTGAATGTGTAGCAGTTGTTGTGCTTGGAGGTGGGTACTTCGAGCTATAAGTCCCATGCAGCATTTAGGACTGCTTATCCGAGCGCCATATCCATTGCTGAGAGACGATCCAAAGCATAATGTTTCGCAAAAGTTTCGGATGACACCCAGGTAGCGGCTTGACATTTCTCGTGAAGAGGTACTCGGGTAAAGAAAGCAATGGAAGATGACATGGATCTGGTGTAGTGGGATTGAATGTTGTGTGGAGGAACTAACTGTGAAGTTGTGTATGCAGTCTGTATACATGTAGCGATCCAACGAGAAATTCGTTGTTTGGAAATGGCTTGGCCCTTCGAGCGTTCAGCGATTGACACAAAGAGCTGAGGTGTTTTCTGGAACGTTTTGGTTCATTCTAAATAAAAGGCTAAGGCTCGATGGACATTGAGAGTATGTAGTAGACGGTCCTGTGGTGTGGCGTGGGGTTTCGGGCAGAAGACCGGAAGGTGGATCGCTTGGTTAAGGTGAAAGGCAGAAGAGATTTTTGGGACAAATTTCGGGTGGAGTCGTAAAGAAACCTGATCCTTACAGAAGATGGTATAGGGTGGGTGGGCCATAAGCGCCGCAATTTCCCCCACACGACGCACCGACGTGATTGCCACTAGAAATGCTACTTTGAGCAACAAGTGTAAGAGAGTTGAGGAGTCAAGCAGCTCGAAGGGAGGTCTTGTCAGAGCCTTTAAGACTCTTGTGAGGTCCCATGGGGTAGTTGGAGGACGCACATATGGAAAAAGGTTTTGCAAACCCTGCATAAAACGTTTGACCATCACGTGAGCGAACATGGAAGTCATATGAACCAGCTCATGGAAGGTAGAGATTGCTGCAAGGTGAACCCTTATGGAATTTACTGACAAATTGTTTTGTTTCAGGTTGATGAGGTATTCAAGAATTCGAGGCACCGGAGCTGTGAAGGGATCCAGAGAATATTGCGTGCACCAAGAGGAAAACCGAAGCCATTTGTGCAGGTAAGTGGTTCTGGTTGTGGGTTTTCTGCTATTTAGTAAGATGTGTTGAACATCCTGTGAACACTGTAATTCTATGCCCGTGAACCATGTAGGTTCCAAGCTGTCAGATGGAGCCTGTCCAGATGGGGGTGGCGAAGTGTTCCATCGTTCTGTGACAACAGGTCCGGAAGGAGAGGTAAGGGGATCGATGGTACTGTAGACATGGTCTGTAGAAGAGTGAACCGGGTTTGGTGAGGCCATGCTGGTGCTATGAGTAGTACCCTTGCCTTGTCCTCCTGGATTTTCTGGAGGGTTCTGGGGATCATTGGGATCGGGGGAAAGGTGTAGAGTAAGTTCTTTCCCCAATATAGAAGGAAGGCATCGCTGCTAGATCCGTAGCCGATGCCCGCATGGGAACAATAGTGGTTGCATTTCCTGTTGTTTTCGGAGGCAAAGAGGTCCATGTTGGGAAATCCCCAATGAAGGAAGCTGTTGTGTAAGATGTCGATGCGGATTTCCCATTCGTGGTGGGATGTGAAGGATCGGCTCAGGGAGTCCGCTAGTGTATTGTCCTTGCCAGGTAGGTATTCCGCAGAGAGATGGATGTTGTGCTGTATACACCAGTCCCAAAGTGTCAGTGCTTCCAGGCAAAGAAGGGTAGACCAGGTTCCGCCCTGACGGCTGATGTAACACACACACATCCTGTTCTCCGTGCGGATTCTGATATGTTTGTTTGCGATGGTAGGAAGAAAATACTGGCATGCGCGTAAGACTGTTCTGAGTTCGAGAATGTTTATGTGGAGACGAGTTTCCGCGGATGACCAGCGGCCCTGAATCATCTGCTGTTGAAGGAAAGCTCCCCATCCCATGAGGAAGGCATCGGTAGTGATGGTGAGAGATGGTTGTGACGGTAGAAAGGGGACGCCCTGCAAGTAATCTGTGTCCCAGGCTGCGGAAGGAGGAAAAAACCCAGGGTTTCTGCCAAACTGATTTTGAGGAAAATTCCTTCCTGAACCCAACATAGCAATCACAAAGATGCTGAGCATGTAGACAAGACTCGCTAACCAGACACCTAGAATACAGATCTGCAATAACTCAGAGCCCTCCCCATCTGGTGTCACATACCCATCACTGAAGATATTTGCTAACAGCAGTCACAGATGACACATATTCCATTGCAGACAATCTTATCAGACCATCCTTTCCATAAACTTATCAAACCCAGTCTTAAAACAAGTTAGTTTTTTGCCACTATTAATCATCTTGGAATGCTGTTCCAGATTTCAGTCCTCTAATGATAAAAAAACCCAATTTCTAATTTCAAGACCTAATGTCAAACCTAAATGTATTGATAACTATTTTATATCCCTTTGTTCTTGTGCCAGTATTGATGCTTAATTCCTCTCATTCCCTAGTGTTTATCACTCAGAATTATTTATAAAGAGCAATCATATCTCCCTTCAGGTTTCATTACGTTAAGCAAAACAAGCCAAGCCCCTTACATCTCTTAACATGAAGCTGGTTCTCCATTCCGCTGCTTACCCCAGGTAGCCCTTTGCCCTGTTCAAGTTTGAATTTTCTTTCTTGGGAAACAAAAACAGTACATAGTATTCCAGCTGAGAGCCTGCCAATGCTCTGTATAATGGTAATAACCAATCCTGATCTGTCCTGAAATACGCAGAATCACGCACCCTAGGATTGCAATTGGCTTTTTCGCAGTCATATCACACTGTTGACTTCAAGTCATCTTCTGTTTCACCAATATATCCTGGTTTTTCTCTTCCTCTGTCACTTCTAATTGGTTGTTCACCAAATTATAGCCAAAAAAAATTCTAATTACTCGGTAGTTCATAAATGCATAATCTTGCACTTTGCACTATTAAATTCTATCCCATTTGTATTCAGTTTTGAATGTCATCTATATCTTCCCGTATATTTTAGTCCTTCCCCATACTGGGTATACCTCCCCTCTTTTTTGATCCACAAATTTTATTAACACTCTCCCATATTTTTTGCTGAGGTCATGAATAAAAATGGTAAATAAGACTGGTTTTAAGACTGACATATAAGGAACTCTACTAGTAACCTCCCTCCAGGCTGACAGTTCACTTTTCCGTATGACCCGTTTTAGCTTCTCTTTTAACTAGTTCCTTACTCCCCTTCTGATTCTTGTATTCATCCCCATCTTCTCCAATTTAATTATTTTCCATGTGGAACAACTGTATCAAATATCTTGCTGAAATCTAGGTAGATTAGATATACTGCATTTTTTTTTTTTGGTCTAGAAAATTGGTTATCTTCTCAAAGAAAGAAATCACGTTGATCTGCATGAGTCTACCTTCTGTAGAACCATACTGTGCTTTATCCCAAATTCCATTTACTTCTACGTCTTTGACTCCTCTCTCTTCGAAATTTGTTTTAAGACCTTGCATACAATTGAGCTCAAACTAGCAGGTCTGTATTTTCCCAGTTCATTTCTTTTTTCTTTTCTTAAACAGGCACTGTATTTGCAATTCTCCATTTTTTGGTTACAACCCATGAATTTATGGATTCACTAAAAACACTTGTTATTGGGCTTTCAAGTGCCAGTTCCTTTTAGTACACTTGGAAGGAAATTATCTGGGCCCACTGATTTGCGCCCCTTGAGGTATTTGAGTACAGTTTGGATGAGGTCATTTCTACTTCTATGTTCTTGTTCCTATTAGCAACCCTGTCACTGCCTCCAAGCTCCTCATTACATGTTAAAACCTGAGGCAAAGTATTTGTTTTGGTATCACCATACTTTGACTATCTTTACTTTTCTTTCCTAAGTGGAGTACTTTTCACTTGTCTTTATTGAATTTCATTCTGTTTGCCTCAGACCATTTCACCAGGTTGTCCAAAACATTTTGAATTGTGATCCTATCCTCCAAAGCACTTGCAACCCCTTCCAGTTAATTATCACCAGCAAACTTCATAAGTGTACTCTCTTTGCCATCTAAATCACTGATGTAAATATTGAACAGAACTGGACCCAGAACTGATCCCTGCAGTATCCCGCTCGTTACGCTCTTCCACCATGACTGTGAGCTATTGATAACTACTCTCTGGCAGTGGTTATCCAAACAATTTTTTACCCACCTTATAGTATTTCCATCCAGGCCATACCTCACTAGTTTGTTAATAAGAAGCTGATGCGAGACTATATCAAATGCCTTACTTAAAATCTAGATACACCATATCTGCCACTTCCCCTCTATCCACAAGGCTTGTTACCACATAGTAGAAAGCTATCGGGTTGGTTTGACATGATTTGTTCTTGACAAATCCATGCTGATCATCACTTAGTGATTATTCACTTCTAGATATTTGCTAATGGGTTCCTTAATTATTTGCGCCATTATTTCTCCTGGTACAGAGGTTAAGCTGAGTGGTCTAAAATTCCCTGGGTTGTCCTTATTCCCCCCCCCTTTTTTTTAAACAGATGAGCACTATATTTGCTCTTTTCCAGACCTCTGGGACCTCTCCATTCTTCCATGATTTTTCAGAGATAATAGCCAATGTCTCAGCTATTTCCTGAGTCAGTTCCTTGAATATTCTAGTATGGATATCATCAGGCCCTGGGTACTTGAAAACATCTCACTTGTTTAGGTAGTTTTAAACTCTTTAAGCCTCTGATTTTGTCCTGTTTTCGCTACCGTCCCCCCCATCAGGCATCCAATCACCACTAACCTCTCGGTGAAGACCAAAAAGAAATCATGTAGCTCCTCTGCCATTTGCCCATTTTCTGTTGTTATTTTTCCCTCTTTGTTGAGTAACAGTCCTACGCTGCTCTTGGTCTTCCTCTTGTTTCTAATGTATTGAAAAAATGATTTTTTTTTGTTATCCTTTCTGCTTTCTGTAGTTTAATCTCAGTTTGTTTATTGGCTTTTCTAATTTTTCCCCTACATAATTGTGTTATTTGTTTATAGTCATCCCTTTGTGATTTGTCCTCATTTCCACTTTTTGTAGGACTTTTTTATTTTTAGATGATTGAAAGTCTCCTGGTTAAGCCAGCGTGTTCTCTTGCCATATTTCTAACCCTTCCTACACATTGGACTAGTTTGTTCTTCTGCCCTTAATATTGTCTTTCTGAAAAATTGCCAGCTGTCTTCAGTTGTTTTCCTCTTAGACATGCCCCTCATGGGATCCTACCTACCAACTCCCTGAGTGTGCTAAAGTCTGCCTTCTTGAAATCCATCATCTTTATTTTGGTTTTCTCTCACATTCCATTCCTTAAAATCATGAACTCTACCATTTTATGATCACTTTTACCTAAGTTGCCTTCTGCTTTCAAATTCTAAACCAGTTCCTCTCTCTTTGTCAAAATCAAGTTGAGAGCAGCCTCTCCCCTAGGAGCTTTCTCCCACCTTTTGAAATAAAAAAATGTTTCCAATATATTCCAAGAATTTGTTGGATAATTTGTGCCTTTCAGTGTTATATTCCCAATAGATATTTGGGTGGTTGAAGTCCCCCATCACCACCAAGCCCTGTGCTTTGAGTGATTTTGTTAATCGTTGAAAGAAAGCCTCATCCACTTTCTCTTCCTGGTTAGGTGGCCTGAAATAGACCCCTACCCTGACAACACCCTTGTTTCAATTCAATGTGACCAAAGCAGATAGTATTTGGCTCAAAGCACAGGGGGGGACAGGAAAATTTTTGGCAGCCAAACCCTGCTTTCAATTAAACCAATGTAAATCCAGGCTGCAGGGGTATTCATCTGGATTTACACTGGTAAAATAGAACAGAATGTGGCCCATGATTGAAATTATACAGTATTTTCTCAAAACTTCAAATGTAGCAAGAGAACTAGGCAGCAGCATCATTAATACCGAGACAAAATGAGAAACAACTTAAGTCTCTTCTTCACAGTAATAATTAAAACAAAAATGAAAAATCAAAGTGAATAAATGTGAACTTGAAATAACTGCATGATGCTGTCACTCATCAAAAGTGTTACGCTCCCTAGGTTTCCATTTTCTAGCTTTGTGGATATTTTCTCATGTTTTATCATTCAAGACACTTTACTGTTCCCAATCAGTCTCTGAATCTGCAAAGATACACTTTAACAACCCCTTTTTACTATTTGTAAACACTTTTTAATAACTCTTCAAAGTTTCTAAAGCATTAGAAAAGCTGTTAATGAAGTGATGCATGATCCTTTCCCCGATAAAACTTTTTTTTTTAATCTTCTCAGATAGAATTTTAAAGTGTTTTTATAAGCCAGCTTGAAGTGAAATTGAATTGTATGGAATGACTGATTGTCAAGGACGTCTGAACAAATGAGGTGTTCATTTTATTCAGAATCCATTCAAAGATTTCTTGATATTTTTATTTAATTTACTTCATATCAAGGAACTAAGTTTCCCTTTGAGACACATCACTAAAGAAATAAAAGATTAATAAAAGCCAAGTAAGTTCCTATGTTCTTGCAGAGTTTGACATAAAACCTTAATGGTATTCTGCTTCCTCCTCATAGATAAATATACAGGGATGTCATGACAGGACTGGTTTTGTCACAATCTGTTCAGTCCCTTTGGTCCTGCCTATAAATTGAAAACCCAGGACAATAATTAGGGTAGAAAGAAAAAGATAAGTCTTCTGGAAGGATGAGAAATGGAAACTATACAAGGCAAGCACCTCTGCCCCCACCCCCGTCCCATCCCTCTCCCCTCCTTCCCAAAATACCTAAAACAAATCCAATGTACATGACTCTTCTCAGTAAGTTCCTGATAAATGTCCTGGTGAAGGAAGTGGACTAACCCTGCTTTGTCATGAAAGTACTGGATGTCAGAAAGCTCTGCCCTTTTGGGGGCTGAGTAAACACTCAGCTAGACAGGAATGAGTCTTTTCCTTATTGGAATCCATTAGCATGTTATATTCAGAGACATGGTGCTGCAATTAGGTATGTAAAGATAGGGAACTATTTAGATCCCTGAACATTTGTTTTATTGCAGTCCTTAATTTCTTGTTATATTTATTTTTCAGCCCTATCTTTCTCCACACATTACTTATAAATAGTTTTCTTTAATGAGAAGCTTTTTGCAGGGGCAACATTGTTCTGTATTAGTGAGTGATAATGTATCAGTTTTACTTTACTTCAAGGTCTGTCACCATCTCTCTGTTAAAGTAATATTTGTCAATGGGTCAAAGAGACTATGATCTAACACAATTTAGGCCTAAAAGAAAATCAGCTATTTTACCAAGGGTTACCTTTAATGATCATCTTGGAAAACATCATGCAAAATCTCAGAGTTCTTCTGTGACACTGTTGTATGAAACTTGAAAATAAAGGGAAGTGTGACATTCCTCAGACAGGGAGATGTGGAAGCTCACTCAAAACCATTACCTGGGAATTCCTAAAAGGTATGTGTGCAGAGGCTTCAGAGTATGCTGGAAATACCAGATACAATTAAAACAGTCTTGGAAACTGTTTTTCCATCCTGTGAAAATTATCAAGATTTCCACAATTTTCCTGTTGTACATTAGAATGAACCAAATGTTTTCAAAGTTTTATGTGACAAATAGAACACACACAGACTTCATGGAATAGTCAATAGACAAATGTCCCTGTTCTGTCTGATTCATGGGGACTTGATCTTTAGTATCCCACTTTGCGGGTCTGTGGCCTAACCACTGGGCTACTAGCCATTTTAACAAGGGATCACTCTCAAACTATCCTTTGGAGCTGTTCCACTTTATATGGCTAATTAAATATTCACTAGAGCAGGGATACAAAACTGTCTCCCACACACAAATCACCTATCCCCTGGACTACATTATCAGTCTCCCCCACTTTGGTGCTTCCTCTCTCTCATTCCTGTGAAAAGTTGGGAGAGGTTCAATTACTCAACATTTTTCTCAGAAAATTCCCAACCAGCTCCAAGTACAATAAATGCCTCAGCACTGAGACACCTGCACAACCATGCAGGAATTTCTGGCACATTTTTAGCTCACTCCATTGTAAAAAAACAAGTTTCTCTACAAAATCTGAATAACTACAGAATAAAACATGCATGCCTATTGGTGATATGTGTATGTAAAATGGCAGTGGAAAATTTGTTCTGGAAAAGTTTCTCTCTCTTTAGAGACTCCAGTAATACTGTTGCATGGTTCAGAAGCTCAGGTGATATAAGTTCTGTGACAGTCAGCCGTGAAAGACAAAGTTGCTTGAGGCTGTTATATATTACACACATGGCATTTAAGAATATTGACGTATTTTTCTATCACAAATGTTGGGCCTTTGCTTGATAATGATTATTTCCTTTATTTCAGTTTCACTACCCATTTTCAGATTGTACTGAAATCCCCTCACAGAACATTCCATATACTGCAGTGCTACTGATGATTCACATGTTTAATTTCTGTACATCTTGCACACAAATAAAAAAAAAAAAAAAGACAGGGAGGAGTATGTGTGAGCAAATGAGAGAGGAAAAGAAATTATACTGTGAAGTTTTAAAAATGGTGCAATAATTTCCTAGATCTTAATGACATGTTTCATTTTCAATCTATTTAATTACTATGTTAAATCATGCCATCTTTCTCAAACACCCACTCTTTATAATGTTCTTACAGAACAGAGAGATTTTCAGTATAAGATGAAGTGAGAACCCCACAATGCATTGTATTTTATGACTTGCTTCAAGGCTTTCATGTGTGTATATATGTAGGCATGAATCAAAGTATGATAGGCTATTCAAACACATTTCAGTAGAACCAGAAAGCAGCATGAAATGTAGGATACCTTAAAATGAAGACAATGCTGACAATTAAAGATGTATTATTTCTGCTTCATTTAAAATAAAAACATACTAAGTCATATTGCTTTTTACTGTTTTTAAACATTAAAATGAAAGTGAAATACTGCTATAATAAATGTTGACTATTCAACTTCAAAACAATTAAAAACCTACTAGAGATTTTAGATCAGGGGTCTCAAACTCAAATCACCATGAGGGCCACATGAGAACTAGTACAGGGTCACATGAGGACTAGTACATTATCCTGAGGGCCCCACCACTGAAACCTTTCCATACAACTATATTGTAAATATTGATAACAGTAGGGTCATTGCCGGCTGCAGGAAATAGCTTTAGGGGCCACATGTGGCCCACGGGCCGCGTGTTTGAGACCCCTGTTTTAGATCAACCTGTAAAAAAAAAAAATACAGCCCCTTCAAGAACACAAAAGTGCCGTCATTTGCATGAGAATGTGACTTTCACAATATCTTTACCTTCTATTTTATTACAGTGATTTTGCCATACAAGACATTCTACTGGAACTTGACTTCTCCAAATTTATAACTGGAGGGGTAACACTTCGCAAATTGTCTAAGTGATTCCAGCCTATGTCTTATTTTCTAAAATGGCAATCAGAATGATGCCTAACAATACAGGCAGGTGACTTCTGGGAACTTCAAAAGTGGACTTAGGGAAATAAATGGATGATGAGGTGTATCTGAAAATCCTACTGGTCACATATCTGCTTCTTTAGGTGCCTAAGGTACCTAAATACTTTTTAAAAGCTATTCTTTAGTATCCAAAGTTCTGCTGAATTTCAGTGAAATTTAGTTTCTTAAGTAATTTAGATGTTTAAAAACAATGTATCAATAGACAATTATTTTCAAGAAAGGCATCTAAACAATTGATACCAGTGAGAGATGTTGGATGCTTAGTATTTCTGAAAATCGGGTACTTATTTAGCTGTCTAAATACTGATAATAGTTCCCAAATTTAGGCACTCATCCTTGACTGTACAGGCCACAGCATTTTTTTTTTATTTACTGAAGAAAACACTTCCATGTCTATTGAACAGAATAAAACCATTGCTTTCAAATCATCTGTTTTATTCCATGTTTAGGTACAGTCCATAACATTTTTTGCTCCTATTGAGTTGGAATGTCTTACTTACCATCATTCCGCAGTGTCAGTGGTGTGGGAGGACTCAGAACTCTGGCATTCGTCACTGTGTTTTTTACTAGGCAGATATAACTGCCAACATCAGATGGCTGCACCTTGGATATATAGAGATTTCCTGTCTCTTGGGAGATGAACCGTCGGCTGTCTTCTGCCACGAAAGATGGGAATTCATTAAATACCCAGCTGTAGATGATCTCTGGAAAAAAATAAGGCATTAGTTATGGAAAAATATAGTGAGTGTTAGGAATGAACAAACTCAGAATATGCTCAGAAGTTTGTTTTAAATAATTCCACCAAGTTGGGAAACTGAAGCTTTTTCAAACTTCATAGGTGGAACTGCTAAGACCTTTTTTGCTAAGAGTTTTGTTAAATCCTGATTTGGGAAATGATATAATGAGAGGTATTCAATTCAGAGATACAAAAATCATTAAATTCCTCAATAGGGTCCACAAAAATGCAAAAACAGTCAAAAGAAAAAGCAACAGAGGGTACCAGTCTGCACCATATGGGTCAAGTTAGAAATAATATAAAAAGTATTTATTTATTCAAAATTTTAGTAAAATACAATAAGTAAGCTCCCAATCCATTAGGATGGGCTGAAATTTTTCCATGGAAATTTTTTTTTAAATGTTCACTTTTTATGAAAATGTATTGTTTTATATTAAAAAAGCATGAACAAAATCAGAAATATTTTGGCTGAAACATGTTTGGCAAACAACTATCAGAGTCCCATCTGTCTGTCTATCATCTTAATGTTCCTCCCTTGTATGTCTACCATGTATACTAACAAGGCAAAGGACCTATGGAAAAGTAGTATGTAATCATGGGGAAAAAAATACCAATATCAGACTACGTAGATAGGTAGAAATAAGTTTATGCACATTGCTGGAGAGCTGGCATTTCTTAACTTTTAAATATTCAACAAGTTTTAGTGCATTGGACTGTAACAAAACCACCATCAGCAGGGTGTGAGCCCTCCACCTTTAATACTCCAATCCAGAATTCTACAATTTGAACTGCAAGACTAAACATATATAGCATAACAGCAAGGGATGGTTGTTATCCAGAGAGGGGAAGAAATGGGCTGAACACACTAATTTTTAGCTTAAAACTCTTATTAATCTCTAACTGTATTTTTGAGGGGCTACACAGGATCCTAAGGTATCCTGGATTCAGCAAGCTGTAAGAATGTTCAGAAATTTCTGCCTCTTGCAATATGTTTCAGGGAAAATACTAATAAACCCAAAATATTTCTATCTGAAAATTTCATTGCCACATGTTACTATGATGCTCTTTCTGGTTCCAGTGATTCATGACAACATAAAAACCTATAAAACAGTGATGAAGCATACAGTTTCAAGGAAAATACAGTTTTTAACTGAAGACACCTGTTACCAATTCAAATGGAAAGTAATCAGTCTCATTTAATTGCTATGCATTGAAAGCAGTTCACACCAGCTATAAAGCAGCAATCACTATGGGTTAACGTTCTACCCACATAGTACAGGATCTACTTACTCAGTCCTGACAACACACCAACTTAATTATTAATTTATTAATTAGAGTGCTTGCCAGAGAACAGATTCAAGACAATCAATTTCAGTGACTCTAAGCAAATGGAACATTTAGTCTTAGTGGACATGCAGGCACTGTGTCTGTGAGTACTTTTTCAGTATGCCACTCATAAAATGATGTTTGCTAGCAAAAGAGTAATTTGTAAACTGATAAGATAAACAATTAAATAACTTCCTTTGAACTTTCACCTGAAATTCAGCTGAAGGCTAGAGCACACCCGATACTTCTGCATGAATTCTTCTCCCACTGACATAAATTCAGTTACTCCCAATTTACACCAAATTAAGGGAAACTCTGGGTCTACCATTTTGAATACTTGAGGACTTTTCAGAGTTTTATAGAAACATCTGGACTTTCAGGTGCTCACCCAAATTGACCTGAATTTTGAATTTGTCATGAGACATTTCTCCCTGTAAAGCTTTTTGTGCACTCTGTGAAGCTGTACTTTGGTCGGTAAATGAGACAAACAAGTTAATATAGTTTGAAACATTTTGATGGCTGATGCACAGAACACCACAAAATGGACTAGGCTCTGAAAACTGAATTTTTATTACCAACTTTGGCCAAAGACTCATCGTATTCCACTATATATCTATGCTTCTGTACAGAAACTCTCTGTAGTGCATGGAGGATCTGGGGACCTGGTACAATGTGCAACAGCAGTGCAGCCAGCACTCTAGTCACTTTGACTCTAAGTTACTCCGAAACAGACCTGCCATGGGATACACATCCATGCACCCCTGGGCTATGATCTATATGATTTTCCTGTTCACTTCTGCACTGTGATTGCATGATTTTATGCCAGTTATGCCATACAAGTTTCCTTTATGAATGCTCATAACCTATTCTACATGATTACTATGGTATGTTTCCTGCAGCATCATGCACACACACAGATGTGTAACATGTTTTGCCTGGCTTATGGTGAGGGAGACAGAACTCTCTTTCAGCAACATGTGGAAGCCAAACCTGGGAACAAGCAAGTACCTGGAAGACATAACAAAAGATGAGGCAGATTGAGGTCCCTGCCTCCGATGGGACAAAAAGATCATCTCTGCTCAGAAAGGGGAGGGAGGCTGTAAGTGGACTAAAACCAAGGAGAGAGACGTGGAACTAGAGGAAAATCTGCTATGTTGGCCCAGAGAAAAAACTTCTTAGAAGTAACTGAAGATACACAGCCTACCCACGCTGCCAGGAGGGCCTAGTCTGAAAACCATCAAACAGCCAGAATTGGGGGTAAGAATGAGGGAAGCTGGACACAATTCATTTCCTTGTTAAATGGATGGACGTGAATGTATGGTGATTGGAGAAGGATCCCAATCCCTGTAGAGAGAAGGTCCCATTGTGGTAACTGGGGCTGGGGGTACTCACTGGGGGACCATCCCTTGAGTAGTCAGAGGGCATACATCCATTGCCTGGGACCAATTACATGCAAGAGGCTGGTGTGGACTGACTAAGGAGTGACTGGTCACCTGGCAAAGTAGACTAAGTTGGGAGTTGGGAGTAGAGATCAGGGCTCACAGCAACCCACTGTACCAGACTCTAGAAGGGGACTGCCATGCCACCATTCAGAAAACTCAGAGCATGGTTTGCACAAGGTTTTATAGAAACATCTGAGTGTTCATGTGCCTATGCAAATTAACTTGAATTTTGAACTCTTCTTAGACACATTGCCCACTGTAAAGCTCTTTATGCAATCTATGAAGATCCATTCCTCTGCTCCATTTTGGCTGGTAAATTATGTTTTCACTGGGACTAAGTCTGAAAGTTGTGTCCAGTTGTAGGCCAATAAAAAGGTCTCTCTCTTCATGGGTGTTTTACCAGCAGAAAAAGATCTCTAAGCTGTTTGTGGAAGCAAGAGAAGCGTGGAGCCCTGCCACCCAAACCAACAAATTTAACTTGACAGAACTAGATGAATGGTCTTGAAGAAGTGATTTTACAAAAAAGATCTTAGGAGGACTATTGCAATTATGGGGAAATGGGCACACCATGATATTGATCCATCATATAAATTTCTCAGATTTCTACATTTTCAGTCACAGAAGGATGGCTGGAAGATAAAGCACTGGCCTTCAAACTCTGGAGCCTTAGATTGGTCCCGGTTTGCAAGCCCATGCAAATGAAAATTTAGTATTCTTTTTTAACCTTGTGATTACAGCTGAAAGTTTCCTGTATGTTTAGGATAATACATCCCTTTTCCTCCATGTACTAGTATAACATATCACTGAAGTGATTTGAATCAAATGTCAAAAAATGACCATAACCAACAAAGATTTTGGGGGACAATTAGCAGCTAAATCATTAACTGAAAAAAAAGTTACTCTTTACTTTTTTAGGTCTGACTTTTTATTTGAAACATAGGCATAATAAAATGATAAAAAGCATGAAAGATTTCTGTTTCACCCAGCCCCACAATCCTCTTCTTAGAGCTAATTCTTATGTACCGATATCTCACTCAGGATGTTGGCAACTATTCTGGGAATCTCCCTATAAAAAGAAAAGAAAGAAACTAGGCAGAGTGCAAAGATCAGCTAATATAAGAGGAGGCTTTGCAACAATGAGGCAAGTTTAAAGTACTGGTAACAAGTTACGCAGTTCTAACAGAAAAGAAAGGAATGCCCAACAGTGCTAGAAAATTACTAGAGAGGAAATAATACAAGGACCTGGAAGAACACATTATACGAGATAATGACCTTTCACTGAAGAAGGGCAAGTGTACATTAGATATCTTAATAAGCAATTTGCCAATGGAACGTCTGTCCAAAGAGAGACTGAAACACCAGCAAATGGAATTTTTCAAGAAGAGATAAACACCACATCAGCAGAATAGCATAGGGAGATAACCTATACTAACAATATTACCTTCCTTTTATATAGTGCTTTGTGTATGGAGATCTCAAAGTGTTTTCTAAAGGAGGTGTCATTATCCTGATTGTACACATGGGTAAACCAGGGCACAGAAACATGAAACAACTTGTTCAAATTCACCTAGTCAAATCCAGGAAACCAGACCCTTGTTTCATCAATCCTAAAACACAATGTAAGCCTTAGGAAAGGATGCCTCCTGTTAGATGGAGAGGTTAGACTGTGTGACCTTTGATGTCCCTTTGGTCCTAACATCTTTTATTAACACTGCCATTTTCTACTTTCTCTCTCAGTTAATATCTTTTCAACACCACTGGCAACAGCAGAATAGAATAGAATCATAGGGTTGGAAGGGACCTAATGAGATCATCGAGTCCAACCCCCTGGGGCTTGAACCCAGGACCTTCTGCATATTAAGCATATAAGGACATATCTTAGGAAACAATTGGTCTTCAAAGGGGCTACAAAGAATCCTGTAACATATGCTACTCTTCAAAGTCTGCATCAGCATTAGCAAATTGAGGTATCTACTTTACCATGTGTGACTTCTCTAGTGGTAGCCATAGTAAACGTTCAAAGGTAGGAAAAAAGACCTGTCATCTAACACTCCTACACTATTGGAACAACATTGAAAGCTGTACGTTAATCAGGCCTAAAACATTTTTAATACCATTGAGGTCTAACCCAAATTATCACAGGGTAAGTAGACATGCTGTTAAAAATGCCTGAGGCCCGCCTATTCTTCAGGTCCCACTGTTGCTGGTTTTGTATTCCCAGTCTATATTTTCCTTCAGTAGACAAGGCCAAAAGTTCAAGAAGAGTTATTAACTTTCATTATGTAACTGAGTACTAGAATCATTACAGTGAATCCTTCTCTAAATTAAGAGAAGTCTGTAATCTGCTATTTAAAAAATAAAAGGGAAAAGAAGCAGAGAAAACAATGAGAACATCATTTTCCATTGCTTATCTTTCAGTATTAGATTGCATTTTGGACATACATAGACATGAGCCAAAACTTGGGATGCAAGTATTTATTGGCTTAACTATGTTCAGAATCTAAACCTCACTGCTTGTCAAACACCAAATAAGTCATATTACAACTCTACATGTAAAATAGACCATCTCCTTAATTCAGGAGTGCCCCAATTTCAGGACTGCATCCAAACTCTGAATCTCAAACCATTTCTGTTTGACTAAACACAAAACTAGGACGGGGTAAATAATATTCACATGCTTGGTATTATTTATATTCTCAAGAGGAAAAGGAAAGAAGTTTAGCTGAAAACAAAGGAAAGCTCTGAATGTTGTAGCATATAGGAGTGTAGATATACTAGGCTTATTTTTTATTTTAATAGCCATCTATTTTATTTTTAAAGTGACACCTATGTAAAACACGCAAAGATGATACAGAGCACTGCCTTGAAATTACAGTCTACAGCCAACACAAAACAAATGTTTATGTAGATATAATTAATCAACAAACACACAGGAAAACACAAAAAAAGAAAAAAAATATGAATGATATAAAAGGCAGCTGTAAATTGGCATTCTCTGGAGATACAAGGCTAAAGTAGTTGTCTGCCAGTAAGTTGTTATTTACAAAGTTTTGGTGTTAAAGTGATTAAGTCACCATGGTGACAACAGAGCTGGCATTTCTTTTTATGAATGGCCAGCCTTGTTTACAGAGATCTCTCCCAAGGGCTCAGTATCTGTTTTCTGAAGGTCATTTGAAAAAGCTTTCAAAATGCTTCCCTTATTTCCATGTTTTATCATGGATTTTAATACACCATGTATGTGAAAATCTGGGTCACTAAGTGATGAAGTAGTAAAAAGAGCAGACCTCTCTTCTGCTAAGGAATTTATAATATGAAATTTTGTTTACAGTCATATCTTTAAATGATTTTTGTAGATCTATTTTCTCTCTGCTTGACAACAGTAATTCCTGAACTGTCACTATTTGACAAATTTCCCATAACAGAAAATGGTAGAGACCAAACAAATCAGAATATTTCTTGCTGTAACATCACGTTTAGACACACTATCTTTCTGAGAAAACAATTTTGGTGCTGTGACAATGTAAAATACATGGGATTGCCATAGTGGGTAAAATCAATTGAACTACCCATTTCTATGACTGGAGACACCTTAACATTCTTGGGTTTGCCTGACAGATTTTCTCATGGGAAGTTCCCTTTTCACCATGGAAATCATTCAAATCTGGGATGCCATTTGTTGCACCAGACATATGTATACATAGTAACTACGAAAGTTGCTACATAAAGCTCTACAGTTGAACCTGGATCTTACAGACACACATATACACACACAATCCAATTTCCTCTTAGTTGTATCATCTCATCTGGATGGACTGACATAACTTCTCAAACAACCAGATAAACAAACACATTTTTCTTCACAACATAAGGATTAACACAATTCCACAAGATGGCAGTGCTTGATGAACAAAGGGGACTGATCCAAGTTGATGGAAGAAATCAGAAACATGCTGGGAATTTTTATCAGTTCTGTATTTGTGGTCTGTTTTTGTTTGTTTTTGTCTTTCTTTATAGAAAGTTGCATTTGCTATATTTAGCTTCAGACCATATAATGAGTCACTTCAGCTGCTGACTCTCCCTTAACATTTTACAATGAACACTGTCTAAACAAAACAAACAAGCACAAATGCAAAAAAGCACTCAAATCCTTATTTTGCCACAAGCCTACTTTTCAACTTAAGCATTAGACCTTTTATTCAATTCTCTCTAGCTACCGAGCACACTTCACATCCGTGGAGAGGAAGGGCTTGTATCAGCTAAGATGTATGATAACAGTGAGCTTCCCTTTTTGTCCTTCCATCACAATTCAATTAATAATTTTGGTGCATTTCTTTGTGCTGCTGTGGCTTATTACCAATCCTCATTAATCCTCCATGCAAATCTTTAATGAAAGCAATTTATTTGTTGCATCTCGATTCACCCAAATAGAACCAACAGATATTGTCTATTTATCAACTAGCAGCGAAATTGCTTCCATTCTGTTCTGGGGCTTCTGTATCTATTGCTCACCTGCTTGAAAAGAATTCCACCAACCATGTATTTGTCTTTGTTCAGGTTTAATTATGGTGATAAATCTTCAAACTCTTCCTTTCCTATAACCATTCACACTGACATTGACACTGTAGGGACTGATCCTGCACTGGCAGAGAGGAAAGATTTCACAGATAACCTACCAAGGTTTTTTTTCCTCACCGTTTTCTATCAGTTAATGAAAGCTGGTTAACCACACTTTCCTATTTGGCATACAAAAACAGGTAGCTAATTAACAACATGCAAATACTGCAGACACTTGAGCCCATGCGTACAGTTGCTGCTACTAGGACTAGATGGAAAATGAGATTTCTGCTTTACAAAAAAAGCAGAGCTTTTAATACATATCTACATTTTGCACTAGAAGGAAAACTAACCATATTAAAAAAAAAGGGTGAGGGCAGAAACAGTCAGCTACCCCAGAAGAGACAACAGCCCAGGACTAATGGTATTTATGGGAGATATAAGAAACCGAAATTCAAATCCTTTTCTGCCTAAGACACAAAGGGACTTAGAGCTGTATCTCCTACATCTCACCTAAATAACCTAACCAACCTTGTTGTTCTGGGGTTGTCCATTCTGATCTGGAGAAGCCCTGATGAAATGTTTTTTAATACTGCTATGTTTTTGCAAAAAGTTTTAATTTTGGCAGTTGACCGTTTTTGTGGAAATACTCCTGACTGGTACAATTTGCTTCCTGTTCAAATATACTGACTTCAGAGGAAATATACATCATGTGTAAGTATATGCATGAGAATGTTGACAGGACAAGGTACTTGATTGCCAGGGTTGTGTGTTTATTATGGCCACGATTTTCATGTGAAAAATGACATTTTTTTCTTAAACTAAAACTGTCATACTCCTTGGATCAAAGTATGTTTAGAGATGTCAAAAGAAATATAAATAATATAATAAAGAAATGTAAAAATACTATATCAAATTAAAACTACCAGCATTTTCTATTTACTGTTGTCTTTATATGGTTTTTAAGCTATTAATGACTGCTGCATAATATATTTTAAATGGGAAAGAATATTGTCTGCCATGAATTTTTCTTCTTTTTATACTGCAATTATCATTGTTCTTATTTTTAACTTGACCACCCCCTCCCAACATTATCACCTACTATCTTCTTCTGAATAGTAACTATCTATCGCCTTGGGACACCAAGGAAGTTATTTAATGTTTGCAAAATGCTCTGAAAAATACATTTCTCTGCATGAGTCCACAGCATTATTATTCTGTGGCCTGAATATTTCAGCACCAGTAAAAACTTCAATATAGGATAAAATATTTTTTTCTTTCTACCTCTGTCTTTTCCCTTTCACTCATCACTTTTCAGTCCCTCAGTCTCTGCTTCTATACTTAACATTTCTGTTGTTTCAATTTCTCCATCTTCCTACTCTCTCCATTCCCCTTCCGCTCCTGCTTTCTTCATATTTTAGTCTCCTGAAGTGATGATCAAGGTAAAAAGTCATATTCCACAGTCTTACATGTTGTACAACAGCATAATGTTTTAAAATACAGGACCATAACATTTCCACCAACACAGGGTGCCAGAAGACAGATATATTTCAATGGTGTGATGCTCAAAAGAGTGGGAAGTCTAAACAGAAACTAAAGCAACAATGAAAACAGAGGCTGAAAAGACAGCCATGAGGCATGCCTGAGAAATATCCAAATTCAAGAAACATTAGCACAGTAATAAACAAGGAGTCCTGTGGCATTTTTTAGAACGGACAGATATGTCACTTGAGCTTTTGTGGGTTTAAGCCCACTCGATCAGGTGCATGAAATGTAAATTGCAGTAGATGAATACATAAATACAGGGAAAGGTAAGTCACAAGGTCAGTTCAAACTTTTTCAGCAAACCAAGCACATTGTTTTGATTCAAACTGTGGAACAATAGGTGTGGAGGTCAGAATTTGATAATGAAATAGCCATTCCAGGTTCCTAGTCAAAACTAGTCTGATGGTGTTAAATTTGCATGTCAATCCGAGTTCTGCAGGTTCATGGTGGAGCTTGGTTTTAATGTTTTTCTGCTGAAGCACTGCAACTGTCATGTCTTTTACAGAAAGTCTGAGAAGGTTGAAGTGGTCCCCTATTGGTTTTTGAATGTTACCATTTTTGACCTCTGCTTTGTGTCCTTTTATTCTTTTGCACAGAGAATGTCCTGTTTGGCCAATGTATAAAGCGGAGAAGGCATTGCTGGCATATATCACATTGGAAGATGTGCAATTGAATGAGCACTTGATGAAGCAGCTGATTTGGATAGGTCCCATGATGGTGTCATTTGAGAAGATATGTGGGCAGAACTGGCAGTGGGATTTGTTGCAAGTGTAGGTACCTGCCTTAGTCTTTCGATTGTATGGTGTATACTTGCTCATGAGCATTTGCTTAAGGTTGTGGGGGCTGTCTGAAAATGATGAGTGATCTACCTCCCAAGGCTTGAGAGAGTGAGGAATTATCTTGTAGGATAGACTGTAGATCCTTGATGATACACTGAAGAGGTTTCAATTTGGGGGCTGTTGGTAATGACTACTGGCATTTTGTTGTTTTCCTTGTTGGGCTTATCCTGTATTTGTAGGCTGCTGGGTACCCATCAGTAAAAATAATACAGGATTTTACATCTTTAGATCTCAAAGTAAGAGCAATATCAAATGGGAAAACTGAGAAACAGAGGAAAGAGACTTGCTGAAGATTGCCCCATAGGCCCATGACAGAAGCTCAGACTTGTGAGTCCCACACCAGTGCCTAATTCACTAGGCTATACTGCTCCTTTCTCCCCTTTAAGTACTGTAGAATGTGTTTCCATTTCCCTTGTTTCATATATCACATATAATGCCCTCCAGTTCTCACGGAATTGTATGGATGTACAACTAGGATGGTGGGATGCTTGTGAGTATTCGCCATGGCACATATTTATATTTCCATTCTAAATCTGATGTCCAAATCATGAAGCAAAACTATGAATATAAAACATGATGTACAGCTGTAATGGTTATAACCAGGAAAATCCACAGCTGTTCAAAATGAAAAAAGGTCTATTTGGTCATTTTGTGCAACAACTGCATGATGCATTTGCTAGTTTTGAAATATCCCATACAATCTATGAACAGATATACTGCACCATATCATGAAGCTGAACAAGAGATTGTCTTTTAATCTTCCCCAAAATGGACAAGTTCTAAAGGGGTAGCGGGGTTACTCTAGTTCAGCAAAACAAACTAGGAGTCCTGTGGCACTTAAAAACTAACAAATGCATTTATTGCATGGGCTTTCGTGGGAGAAAATCCCACTTTGTCAGATGCTTTGAAGATGGGGGAACTTACAGAATGGAAGGAAAATAAATGCAGGGAAGTGTAAGTCATAGGATCAGGTCACAGTGTAACAGCAGAGCAAATCAGTTGTCAAGATTCAAACACTGGGGAACAGCATATAGAGGAAGATGAGGTTAAATCACCTGTTGTAATGAGAAAAAATCCAAAGTCCTAGCTTTTTATAATAATTACTAAAACCACTTTAAAGTCCCAGAGAAATGGCAAGAAAGAGATATATTAAGTTAGTAAACTGCCTCATAGTCCCTATATTACTGTTCAGTCATATTTTAGGCAAAATACCATTGACAGTAACATCACCAATAGCATCTGACAGTGTAAAGTCAGGCCTCACCTGATTTTATATATACACAACATACAACTCAGCCCCTATTATTAATAAGTACTATGCTGAGTTACTGGAAACCCAGTGAAATGCTTCCATCCATCTCTAACTTGTCACCCAATTCTTATTAAGAGATAATACATAGACTTCTCTTCTCCTACTACCAGCCTAGGGCACTGTCTCTTGATTATAATCTGTCCACTCAAGTCTTTAGTAATAGCAGTCAACAATGACACTTGATGTGTTAATGTATGTATACGACACAGAAAAAAAGAGATGCTTTGTCCACTCTGCCTGATTTTGTTCTTGTTCTAAAAGAAATGATGTAATGCTGACCACATGCCTTTCTACTTCCTGTGTAGCTTTGAGCATATTGGTTCAGATTTTCAAGGCCAAACTAAATTTAGAGATGAAGGATGATTCTGTAGTGAAGTCACTATACTGGTACTATGCAGATGCGACTTCAACTCTTGGACTTCCTGTGTGACTCTGGGGACAGTATCTTAACATTTATGTGTCCCTGAAAATGGGCATAATAGTTTTTATTCCTACCTTTTGCTTCCATTGTGACAGTAAACTATTCAGAGTTGAGACTACAAAATTTGGTGTGGGTGTTTCTATCTGTGCTTGCATGTGAGAGACACACAAAAGGCTTGTGTTCAGTTCTCTCTGCCACAGATTTATAGAGTGACCTTGGGAAAGTCACTTAGGCCAAGATTTTGTGATTAGTGATTTTGCAAAGGTGACTACTTGAGATTTACTAAAAATCAGATCGCTTAAGAGAATCTTGTGATAAATAAATTTGTTAATCTAGGTGCCACAGGACTCTTTGCTTGTTTTGCTGAACTAGACTAACATGGCTACTCCTTCAAACCTTTCAAAACTGAGGTATCTAAAATTCAACATAAATGTTTTTTTAACCAAACATATTTTCAATGAAATTACTATTTGAAAAAAAAAGTTAGAACCAAAATGAAGTATTTTTAAATCTCAAAATAGCCCATCCATATATTTTCAGAATAAAAAGTTCCAATTCTTCTTTCAATTTTTTTAAAAATTAAATTAATAGTTTTATATAAAAACATTTAAAGGACTACAAAGACAAAAATCAGAAAAGATATTCTGATTGACCCAGAGTTATTTCTTTGGGGAAATTTCATTTTATGGGAAATTTTGAAATCATTTGTTATTGTTCAGTTTTAGAACCAAAAAAAAAAAAAGGAAATTGCAGAATTTTCCATAAAATAGAAAATATGGTTCCCATTTAACTCCACCTAATATCTCGTCAATTTTGGATACTGACTTTAGTCTTAGTCCTTAGTCTGTCTGGCTATGTCTACACTACGGGGCTCAGGGACTTTGACTTAATAAGGTTGACTTAAAGTCAACTTTATTAATTCGACTTAGTGAGGCCCCATTTGTTTAAGTTGACTTTAAATGGGTACCATTGCTTAAGTTGATTTTATAAAGTCATTTCAAATGCTCTATTGAACTAAGTCGACTTTAATAATGGGCACACTGCATTAAGTCAACTTAATAAAGTCAACTTAAACCTTAAAGTCAATTTTAACTGCAGAAGTAAGTCAGTCAACTTAAGCAAGTGCTTAAGTTGACTTAATGAACTCCAAATGTGCCCAGGGAGTTGCTTAAGTTGACTTAAGCCTCATTAACTTCACTTAAGCCCCTAATGTAAACACAGCCTCTGTGCTTCAGCTGCTAGAGTAGTTCTTCACCTCACATCAGGGGTTAAAATATAACGTGGCAGGTCCCCAAACCCTCCTAATCCGGCAGGACCCTTTCTTGCCCTAGCCCCCACTACCCAACTCCAGCTCAAGCACCCCCAATACCCACCCCTCATGTGAGCCTGGCCACCCTAGTACTTACAGGCAGTGCACACTGGGCCAGGAGACAATGCAGCCCGCGGGCTCTGCTTGGAGGCTTCTGCCTCTGAGCGCACTCTGCACATGCACAGGGGAACCAGGCATGCCCCCTGCTTTCTCCCCCTGCCTGCTGGAATGCTGTAGAATGCCGTTCCGGGGCCTGGTATTTTTAGGGGTCCAGGGTTTGGGCCCCTAAAATAAAAAATGAAACTGGAACACTGCTTTCCAAGGCCTCCTATTGTCAAATGGTGGGCCCCAGAATGCAGCATTCTAGCTCCATTTTCTATATTTAGGAAGCCTGGAATGCTGAGCCCCTAAAAATAGTGGGCCCCAACCCCTGCCTCACATGGACATTGGGAATATAAATACATTAATGACTGTAAGGTGCTCAGATTCTATAATAATTGTGCCCTCATAAGTACCTTAGATAAACAATCTCAACTGGAACATTTAAGTGTATTAGAGTATCATAAATAATGTTAATATATTTCTCAAATGTCCCCATGTGCTCAAAGTAGGTTATTCCTATGCACCTTGATATATACATACAGGCACAAATCCCATAGAGCATGTGATCTAGTCAAGCATGCCTGCCTTTGAAAATTTGGGCCATTGTGTATGAAACTGAGTAGCCACTTTACCGGGACATGCCTCAAATTAGCAAAAGTGCCCATGACAACAACTGGATAAATTGTTCATCTCAGTAAGTTCGCGGATGGCACCAAGTTGGGGTGAACAGTAGACACGTTGGAGGACAAGGACAGGATTTAGGGAGACCCAGATAAATTAGAACAGTGGGCCAATAGAAATCTTATGAGCTTCAATAAGGACAAGTGTAAAATCCTGCACTTGGGATAGAAAAACCCCATGCACTGCTACAGGCTGGGAAACATTCAGCTAAGTAGCAGCAGTGTAGGAAATGACCTGGGGGTCATGGTGGATGGGAAGCTAGATATGAGTCAGCAGTGTGCTCTTGGTGCCAAAAAGGCCAATGGCATACTGGGCTGCATCAAAAGAAGTATTACCAGCAGATCAAGGGATGTGATCATTCCCCTCTATTCTGCACTGGTGAGGCCACATCTAGAAGACTGTGTTCAGTTTTGGGCTCCCCACTACAAAAAGGACAGGGACATGCTAGAGAGAGTCCAGCGGAGGGCAACCAAAATGATTAAAGGGCTGGAGCACAAGCCCTATGAGGAAAGACTGAAAGCATTAAGCTTATTTAGTCTGCAGAAGAGAAGATTGAGGGGGGATTTGATAGCAACCTTCAACTACTTGAAGGGATGCTCCCAGGAAGATGGAGCTTGACTGTTCTCGGTAATAACAGAGGACAGAACGAGGAGCAATGGTCTCAAGTTGCGGTTAGGGAGGTCGAGGCTGGATATTAGAAAAAACTTTTTTACTAGGAAAGTGGTGAAGCCTTGGAATGAGCTGCCGAGAGAGGTGGTGAAATCTCCATCTTTGGAGGTGTTTAAGGCCCGGCTGGAGAAAACCATGACTGGAATGGTTTAGTGGGAGTGGTCCTGCCTCTGGCAGGGGGTTGGACTAGATGATCTATGAGGTTCCTTCCGATTCTATAGGGAAATATGAAGATCTGAGGACACAAATATTTGTGAGATTGAGTTGATTTTGCCAAATTGTTCTTTTCAGAAAAAATAAACAAAGATAATACAAAATCCAATAAACCTAACATTTTAATTTTCTGGTTTGAAAAGACTGTTGTTCCAAAAGGTCCTTTAATTTATAAAAATAATCCAAAACATTAAGAAATGGTAAAAATAAAATGTTTTGTTTGACCCAAATGATTCTTTTTAACTTTTTGGTGTGACTTCAAATAGCTTTTTTTTTTTTTTTTTTTAGTTTAATTTTCAAAACAGCCAATAAACTGAAAAACTCATTATCTGCCTAGATCTACCCAAGAGCCAAGAGTGTACATTGCAAGCTTACTACTCTATATCCTAAAACTTTGGGTTGTGATATATGATTCTTGTAATGCACTCAAGCTTAGATACTCCCTCCTGGTATCCCTCATGCTGTGTTATATATTATTGGTGTGGCTTGCACTCTCATTCTTCCTATCCAGCCTCCCTCTCAGACTCCTTCTGTCTTTATCTTCCTTTTTTCTCAGGTGACTCTCCTTTCCTTCTTAGGTTTTATATTTTTGCAGACTTTTCCATCTCCTTTCTTATCACCGTCAGAAGACAACAAGTGAAAAGCTTGGTCCCACTGCAGTCAGTAAGAATTTTGTGATTGACTTCAGTGAGGCCAGGATTTAACCTAATATATTCTGTCTAGATGAGAAAGTGGTGAGAAAATCATCATCTCCGGATTCCTGGGACACATAATCCTTTTGTGACTGATCTGAGTGCAGTAGAAGCAGAATAGATTTAACTAACTGGCCCTGCCAACATGAATTTGTCCCGTGGTCAACTTCATTTTGGATCTATGGCAGGACTAGCCTTTTATTGCCACTGTACCACATCTTTCTACATTTCTCCACTCTCTTACCCCATCTCCCCAGAGATTAAACTCTAATTTTAACTGAAAAGAAAGACAATTCCATCAAAATGATATTTTAATACATCTGACAAACAAACAAAACTTACCAGTGATGAATATTTTGCTGTAAGATAACAGCAGCAACACAACAGGAATTTTATTAGTTTGCTAATGAAGTTCTCAAACATGATTTAAACTATGTTGGAACTTAGCATGAGAGCAGACAAGACAGACATGGACAAGCAAATTATTTGCACTGTAAGTATTATCATCACATTGTCAAAAATAGCCTATGCTGGCCTGGTGGCTAAAAGCAGGTAGGTAACATCCACTGCCCTGTGTTATTGCCATGGAATTTTATTGTATTTTATTTTTTTTTCAGTAGATAAGTATTATATTTAGGGTCAGCACAGTAGAGCAGGTCTGGGTATAATCTTTCAAATTTTAATCTAACATAACCATACAGCTTCACACCTGGCCATATGAGTTACACCTTTAACATAAATTCAATCTCTTTCCCATTGCTAAATCCCAGCAATCGCCTTCAAGTCATTTATAGTTAAATCTTCACAATCTCAATCCTATCAGACTTGTGTCTGTTACCATTGCATTGTGTAAGGCAGCAATGGTTTAAACAATGAAAGGCTGGTATTTAAGGAATTTAAGTAAATTGTTTAAAAAGATTACAAATATACTCAATATTGCTAAATTAACCCATAAACTTGGGGTATGCTCATTTATTAGGGTTACCTCCTTTGACAGGGGTGGTGGTTGTAATCCTATTAATGTACTGCTTGCATCACTTGTGGTTCTATAGGGAGCTCTTTTCTCCCTTCCACAGGTCCCTTCTCAATGGAATTTCCCTTGCAGGACCTAAATTTCCCAGGACAGGGGTCCCCAGCCCCAGATTCAAATAATCACCTACCAATTCATCAATTAACAAAGTATGCCTAAGTAGACCGGTCTGTTTCAGCACTCTCAGCTGACCCCTTATATGTCCCTGAACTCAGCAGGTTGGGTTACACAGCACTTCTCTGTTGCTACACTTATATGGTCCTCGCACCACACCAGACTAGATTTGAGCATGCATCTGAGCAAGCAGGGTGGGTCAAAACAGCATTTTTCAGCTGTTGCCCTTATATGTCCCAGGCTCAGCAAATTGGTATCCCTACTGTCACTTTACAATTGTTCTAGTAATAACCACATTAATGAGCAAACCTTACAGGATCTTTGGGCATTACAGAGATCTTAGTCCAGGTAAAAGAAGCGTTACTGCAGAGCAATATAGGGAAGCCAAGAACGCAAAGGAGTAAATGAAGTTTGGAGCCAGTCTGGCAACCAGCTTGATTACAAAAGTTACATTATTGCCAGGTACATAAACCTTATAATAGTATTAACAAATTATAAAGGGAAAGAAAAAATAGCCAAAGTTACAATTTTAATAACCATACAAGGAGAGAAAAAAACAATTAAACAGTCACAGTATTACCCAGTTTCAACTGGGGAAATCTAGATCAGGTTTAGAGGGCTATATTTGAAGTAAGAGAAAGAGTGTGTTGATGGAGGGAGGAGGGTCTCACCACTCAGTGCAGCTCAAAGATTCAGCTTAGGGTCTGGAGTGCTGGAGACAGACAAAGCCCCCACCCCGATCAGCAAGGAAAAGGAGAAGTCCCAGTGGAACTGATGAAGCTTTTGGATCCAGAGATTAGAAGAGAATTTTTTGAAGTTGGACAGGGGTTTTTTGTAGGGAAGAAACAATGGTTGAAGGCAAAACACTATGGTTGTTTTAGGGGTAAATAACTTAAGGGACTATATGAGAGATGATTTGTTTAGGTGAACAATAGGATCTGATCAGCCCTGGCTATGGGTGGTATTCCTTCAAGGTAGATCACAATTCACTCAGACTAGAACTGGTCTGATAACTGCTAAACTGGGTGTGTTCAGGAGTGGATTCCTTAGTTTCAGGAGCAGAGATCTGCATCATAGTGCTTCCCTGCTTTGCCAATCCCTGAATTTAGTGTGGTTCCTGCCTTGGAGCTTAGTTCTCCATTCAGCATGCTAATTCTAGTTCCATCTTTGATGCAAATGAAGTTTTCATCTGTCCATTCACTGTGCTAGTGGCTCACATCTTCAATGTAGATGAGGCTGGGGGAGTTGCCATAATTCCATTACCCTTGCTCAGAGGGGTTTAGGTGTCTCCCCCACTGCCTCTTCATTGATGTTGGTTTCTGATTCATGCACTGGCTGGAGGTGGAGTAGGTGTGAATCACAGAGGATGGATACTATGCCCTGGTTCTCCAAGAGCACAGAGTTAACAAGTAACATCAAGCTTATTTTAACGTTTACCTATATAAACTATACTGCTCTACCTAGAGATCTATGGCCCACCTCACAAGCGTTAATGGTTATTATCCTTACATCATCCCTGGAAGGTCTCAAATTATTAGCATCATTATACTAGATCTTCTCTAAAAAGTTCATAGTTGAAATAGGAATTGAACCCAGTCTCTGGAGTGTCTTACCAGAGTCCTATCCACTAGGGCAGACTCCTACCACCACCACATCTCTCCTTATTACCTATTCCACACCTACAGAAAGGAATCAGTTAATCACTATGAGGGTGAGGAAAACTGTCAATATATTACATTTCTAAAGAACCATATTGGTTTTGTTCCTATTAAATTCTATAAAACTATTACTCAAGGATGAAGAAACATGCAAAGAAAGAACTAGACTCTAGAATTAAAAATAAATCATTCATCACCTCCTCCTGCCTCTTATCTTACAATTCCTCTTGTTCCAGCTATCTTATCAGCACTATTTTTGTGGCTTCTTCTCCTTAGATATATTGATTTCCTTTCTCTCTCCTCTTATACTTTTCCCCAGTATGCACTGGAGAGGCAACCTGGGATTAATTTTTTCCCCACCTGCAGGACAGACCATTAAACTGAAAAATCTTTAACTGGCATGCTTTTGAGATTATATTGTCCCTCCTGCCATTTTAGTACATCAATAGAGCTAAATGCTAACAGAGAGCTAGTAACAAGGATATAGAGTTTGGATCAGTTTGTTCCTTCCGTAACATCCTTACATCACTTAACTACAGTAGAATCTCAGTGTTGTGAACAGCAGAGCTAAGAAGTGATTGGTCAACTGCACACCTCTTTTAGACCCATCAATGCACAGTCAGGAAGCAGCAGCAGAAACAAACACATACACACAGTAAAGTACTGTGTTAAACTTAAACTACTATAAAAAAAAAAGCAAAGAGTCAAAGACTAACAGATTTATTTACCACATGAGCTTTTGTGGGAGAAGATGGGATATTCTCCCACGAAAGCTCATGCGATAAATAAATCTGTTAGTCTTTAAGTGCCACAAGACTCCTTGCTTTCTTTGCTTTACTAGACTGACACGGCTGCCCTTTTGGAACTTGGCTGTAAAAATAAAAGGGAAGTTTTAAAAAAAGGATGAGGTAAAGAAACTGTTTCTGTGCTCATTTCATTTAAATTTAGATGGTAAAAAGCAGCATTTTTCTCCTGCATAGCAAAGTTTCAAAGCTGTATTAAGTCAAAGTTCAGCTGTGAGCATTTGAAAGAACCACCCCAATATTTTGTTCAGATTTATGTACTTTTCAGAATTACGAACCACCCCCATTTCTGAGGAGTTTGTAACTCTGAGGTTCTGCAGTATTATGTAATTTGAAATATTTCCATGCTTGAATTAGTTAGTGACAAGATCTGAAGTATTTTTAAAAGATACTAGCTATTAACTTAGATTAGCTACTTTACTCTTTAATACTTGTTATGGGAGCCCTTATGTGATGTAATAAATATAGATTTCAATTTATATCTGGCAGGATCACTCTTTCAAGTTTAATTACTTAGTTGAAGAGTTCCTGCTAGTTATATAAAATTTACAAAACATCATGATACTTGGATTTTTTAGTAACAGTTTAGTAATTTGCCTCTAAGAAAAAGAGTTTTCCTGTTACAGAAGTTTTCCATCTTTATTGTCCCATTTGTCAGAATCCAGACAAGTGGACACATATGGTACAGCCTGAAAGACAATAAGGTTTGAAGTTGGGAGCAAAAATTTTCAGTACATTTTTAAATTGATCAATCTGCCTTGCTCTCTCCATCTTTCTATAGTCTACTCACTTTTTATTTAACTTCTGTAAACTGGCAGCTAGTGTATTAGTGAGTGTGTGACACAGTAGCACATGTCCCAAAAGCAGAACCCTATCAATGCTGTCCATTCATCCAGGATCATGTGATGGTTTAAATGGGCAAGGTCAGCCAGTTTTCCCTCCTTAGATTTTCATGCCTCTTGAGATAGGGAATAGTTTTAGAAAATGTTCTACAAGGTCTCAGGCTACCATACCTCTTTGGTGCTTATTAAAGCTATTTTTTGTTTGTTTTCTGGAATGCTTTTGTAAAACACTGTAAATGACAAGTTTCTTGAGAGACTTGACTGAAAGTTCCAAAGAGGCAGCCGTATTAGTCTAGTTCAGCGAAACAAGCAAGGAGTCCTGTGGCACTTAAAGACTAACAAATTTATTTATTGTGTGAACTTTCATGTTTCCCAGGGTTTGCATCTTAACTACTTTGATTTGCTGTTGCAGTCTGACTTGATTCCATGACTTACACTTCCCTGCATTTAATTTCCTCCCATTCTGTATGTTTCCCCATCTCCAAAGCATCTGATGAAGTGGGATTTTCTCCCACAAAAGCTCATGTGATAAATAAATTAGTTAGTCTTTTAAGAGTACCACAGGACTCCTTGTTTGTTTTAACTGAAAGTGTTAATTGTTTGTTTTCATTAAATTTAACATTCTTGTTCTCTTATTTTATATTGTTTATTTCAACATTGCAAAATCATCTCTGAAGAAAGTCTAAGTGAACGATAATAATTTATTTATATGCAGCTCATTAAAGATTTCTCAGGACTTTGGGCATATTCTTATAATATAATTAAAATCTAGTAAGCAAATCATCCAACAATATTACTCCTCGAATAATCATAATTTGTCACAGAAGGATGGTATAGAAAATTCTAAAATCCCTAATTGTTTAAATTGGACATTCACAAACAGACACACTCTCTTTGACAAGGCTGAGGATGAAAACACAAAGAAACACTCGTGGTAGATCAACAGCAAAATCACTGATAATGAACTGAGCAAAGAGGGGATACAACAGAAGGAAAAATGATGCAACTAATCCTGTCATGTGACTACTCCCTGGTGAAGAAGTTGGGCTGAAACACAAATTGACATGGTACCTCCAAGGCATCAAGATAAATGATTCCACAAGAAGGACTCTGGACATGTCTACTAAAAAAAGTCCACATAGGAACAAACATCACTACTGAAGGAAGGTTCATTGTGTTCAACAGTCACCTTAGGGCTTGCTATGAGGACTCCAGACATGGATGGCACTGGTTATTTAAGGGTTGATTCCATGAAGAAATGTGAGTGAGGAGGGAAGGTTGACACTGGAGATCCCCGAATGAGGTAATGGGTAGAGTTTTGACTCAGGCAAGTTTGTTTTGTTTTAATATTAACATTACAACTTGAAAAAGAAATTAACAGTTTAGAGCCAAACACTGTTCTGCAGCTAGAGAGGGATTACATAGAAATGACTGGGGGATGGATGTGCAGGGACAGATTTTTTGCTGCAAGAAGTACTGTAAAATTCACCAATGCATGCTTCTGGCTGAAAGGTACATTCAAGCCACATCAGTGTTTGGATTCACACTCCACCTAGTCCATTTGGGTCCACTGTACGGGACAGGCGTTTAGTGTGTGCTAGAGAGAAATTCTGCACTGTTATTTGCATGGGAGGGAAAGATTCATGACTTTATCTCTTGTATACTGTTGTCTTCTAGATGTAGAATCTAGTCCATATGGTGTATATACTGCAATGAATCACCTACTATTATAGCAATATAATAGCAAAGAAGAACTGGAAACAAAATTACAATCTCATACAGTAGGAATCACACACTGATGTCACAATACAATCAAGAATCAGCATGCAAGTTCAGTAGTAGTAATGGTCTGGATGGTGAAGTCCAAAGCTAGTTAGTTTATAAGTAATGGTAGAAATTGGACTCAGGAGACCCAAGGTCAACAACTGCTCTGCTTCCTTGAGTGATCTTTAGCAAATTGGTTAGTCTCCCTGTGTATCAATTTCCCATCTGTAAAATGAGGCTAAAAATACTTTGCAACCTCGAAAGGAATAGTGCATGAAAAAGAGAGTTTGAAGGGGTCAAATACTATTACAATGGGGGCTACATAAGTACCGATTCTGTTTCAGTGTTCCTATATCCACAGAAAAGATAGGCCTTTGTAAAGAAGTTCATAACCAGATCTGAACACCTCCGAAGCGTAATTCAGCTGGATCTGGTGTCCCAACTCCAGCCAATCTCCACTCAGCAATTTCAACTTTAATGCAAATTTTATTTTCAAATCCATTGTGCAGAATCTGTGCTATTCTAAAAAAGTTTTCTGTGAATTTTCAAAGCTCTGCACACAGACTAGATGACTGCAATTTTCTTTTAATGTTATTTGAAGTGACTTTTCATAGTTTATATACGGTGAGGACTGGGTTGCTATACAGTACTTGTAAGAACTCCAACTGAAACTCCTGGCCTTAAGAGAAAAAGTTTTCATTTCCTTTTAGTGACTTGCCAGGTTAACAAAACACTCTATACAGACATTCGAAAGATACATGTGAAGTACTACAATCTCAGTTACACTCGCATTAATCATTTTCTGTGGAACATTTCCCACAGAAGATACTACCTTTGTAATACTGAAAGAAAAGCATAAAAAGATGCAGTTTATGGCACTGTTTCCAAATAGGGCAAAACCAGATTTGTCCTTTAGAAAAGATATAAAAGTTAAAATTTACCATCTGTACAGCTGATATGTAGATAGACTGTAAAAGCAGCATTCTAGCCAGCCATTAACATCCCTTGCAGGCAGGAAGTAGCATGCATCTGCTTTTCATACTCACAGAATGCAGTACATAAACTCTGCTCTCATTTTAACAATAAGTCTCGTTCACTATTAAGTAGATACTAAAAGCCCTGAATAAAAGCATTAAAAGGCTCAGCTGAAAGCATTAATTCTGAAGGGAAAAATATAAATCAGGATGAAATCTTTAATTCATTTAAAATCTCAGTAAAGTGAGCCTTGTAATTAAGATGATTAAATGACTGAATAAAGCCCCAAGTTTACATTCTTCAGAAAGTCACAATGAAGAACTATAAAATCACCCATAGAGAAATGTAGCAAAGGTCTCTTAAAAAACTCATTTTAAAAAAAGGTTGTCATTTCAGGCGACTGATATTGATGAGCATCTATCAGTGAAAGCTGACGGAGGAAAATGCCAGTTTATTTATGAAAGATAGGCACAGGCAGTAAGGGAGTAATAGAAAATTTTGTTCCTAGATGCAGGAGTTCTCTAATGAGAAACCGTGCAGAGGCACAGCATGTTTTGGGGAAAAGCGGGAGTTAACTGTCAAAGATACTGGGGAGGATTAAACTGAAGTGATGTAGGGAGTCTTCTGAAAGAAGCAGAAGTAGCAAGAGTCCCGTTGCACCTTATAGACTAACAGATTTCTTCAAGCATAAGCTTTCATGGGCTACAACCCACTTTGTCAGGTGCATGAAGTGGAGACTACAGTGGAGTTGTATATATATAGACAGGCCAGAAGGGAGGAGGGCAAGTGTTAGCAAAGTCAGTTCAGAGAGCAGATGGGGCCAATTCACATCAGTAGATCAAAGGGAGAGAATGTGTGAACAGATTAATCACTTTTTGTAATGTGCTAACCATTCTAAGTGTCTGTTCAGACCCAACCTGATGGTATCAAATTTGCTGATTAGCTCCAACTCTGCAGTTTCACATTGAAGTCTGTTTTTGAAGTTTCTTTTTTGAAGTATGGCAACTTTCAAGTCCGCCACTGAGTGTCCATGGAGGTTGAAGGGTTTTCCTATTGTCTTATAGATGTTGCCATATTTGATATCTGTTTTGTGTTCATTTATCCTTTTAGGCAAGGACAGTACAGTTTGTCGAATATATATGGCAGAGGGGCACTGCTGGCACATGATAGCATATACCACATTAGTGGATGTGCAGGTGAAAGAGACCCTGATGGTGTGGCTGATGTGGCTGGTGCCCCTGATGGTGTCCTTGGAGTCAATGTGTGAGCATAGTTGGCAACGGAGTTTGTTGCAAGAATACATTCCTGGGCTGGTGTTCCTGTTGTATGATGTTCAGTTGCTGGTGAGTATTTGCTTCACTCTTAACTGTTGTTTCCACTTCATGAATCTGATGAAGTGTATTGCAGCCCACGAAAGCTTATGCTCGGAGAAATTTATTAGTCTTTAAGGTGCCACAGGGCTTTCATTGTTTTATCTTGGGAATGACGGTCTAAAACAGGGGTCTCAAACACGCAGCCCCTAAAGCTATTTCCTGTGGCCTGCAATTACATGATCATTACTGATATTTGCAATATTATTGTATGGAAAGGTTTCAGTGATGCGGCCCTCAGGCTAACCTACTAATCCTCATGCAGCCCTCTACTAGTCCTTTTGTGGCTCTCGTAGTGATTTGACTTTGAGACCTCTGGTCTAAAAGGAGCAGTTACTGGGAGTCCATCATACATTTTTTCTAATGTATCCAAAATCAGTTTTCTGGCCTTTTCCCCCATTTCAATAAATGGGGCAGGATTCTCTGTGGGTTGGGGGGAGTGCAGAGCATAAAAAGCGTCTTTCCCACCCCAATGTCCTGGGGAAAGTTTATGTCATTTTGCCATTCAATGATCTCCTGAAAAAGAAATGAATGCCTGAAAACTAGATTTGTTAATACAAGTCAAAACTGGAAATCATTATCCTCCCATCTTACTCTGCTCGATGTCTGACACACGTTTACAACTCAACAGCTGACAAACCCATTTTAGGTGGGTATTTTGTGCTCTTTTCATATGAAAATTGTTTGGAACAACTAACTGCTAACTAAACAAATGGTTTACCTAAAAGCACATTTCATTTTCTTCATTTTTGTTTCCTTAGGTTTTCTTTTTTTCAATCATCATCATCCTTGGATAAGATACCAAAGCAAAAAATATATTAATATTCAGAAAACAGATCTATATTCATATGGAAACTACTTTGCGATTACATTGCAAAGTCCTCTGAGAAGAAATTGCTGTAGTATATTTATCAATTGTTCAGCAATCTTATCTGGAGACTGGCAAGCAGTTGATGAAAGTATTTCTCACCAACACGTTCCTTGCACAGCAACTCATACTTGTCTATAGCGCCTGGCATGCTGTGTAACTCAAGTGTGTATGTTATCTAATCACATTTGGTATCATATCTGAGATTAAGTAAGTGAAATTAATAATCCAGTATTTCTTTCATTGTTTTTCTTCATATAGTCATTCACGTCCTGCCATTGTGAGGCTTTGAAGATCCCAAGTCTGCAATACTTATTCATGCTGGTGAGTATTTACAAAAGCAAGTAGTCCCACTGGGGGTATAGGACCTTGTTGCTGGAGGCACTACTTAAGAGGCTGTGGAGAGTCTTTGGATTTAACAGTCCATTTCAGATCTGTATCCTGGGATAAGAGTGAGGATTTGTTGGTGGAGCTATCTAGGGGGAATGACTTCAGTGGGACTATTTGTGTGCATAAGTGATCACCAGTGTGAATAAGGATTTCACAACTGGGCACATGGTGTTCATCCCCCATGGAACAATGGAAGATCTACAATGGTGCTGTGAGCAAGTGTTGCAGGGTAGTGGCTACATGTGAATGGCCTCTGCTTGAGCAAGAGCACTAGAGCAGTGGTGGGGTCATGGCTTGCACAGACAGCAGCTTAGACTGGCTTGGATGAGTGTGTACTCAGATAGGTAGTTCACAGCTATAGCATAGCAATATATATACACATTAAATAGCAGCCTTCAATATTGGTGCCAGAGCTAATGGGCCATTAAACTATCAGTGTGAGCCAGTTATCCAGATACAGGGAAACTCCAAAGGGATTTTCAGAAAGAAAAAACTATTCTGAAGAATACTACAGAAAACAATAGGAGTTGAAGATGCCCAGTACCTCTGAAAATCATGCCTAGTATACCTCAAGGTGGAGACAACGACGACGACGACGACGACGACGACGACGACGACGATGATGATGATAAAAAGTGTGTGAGAGAGACTCCAGATATCAACATTTTTGTCCCTCTTATCTACAAAACTTTAAAATGTAGTTATGGTCTGAAAAGTGATCTTGTGACACTGGTGTTGCTGAGTTCCCAGTTGATTGTCTCACAGAGTTTCAGTATCAAATATGCTCACAATGCAAGTAAAACTTGTGCTTTTCAAAATCCAGTTTCTCAAGCTCACCTGGTCCTGATGGTCTACTGGGTTCTTACCACCTTGCACATATCATCAGAGATAAAGATTGTGTTGCATTATTTAGACTCTGACTGCCTATGCCATTCTTTTACTTTTCAGAAGATTCGCACAAGTATAGGTAGAGGCAGAATTCTTGGGAAAACACATGAAGAGTATTTTGGTGACAAGTAGGAAGGTGACATGTTTTATGAAATGGTAGTTGGTAAGGAGGCGGTGGCAACAACCATTTTCCTCCATCCTTGCAGTCTCTGGATGTATCATGAAGTTCAAGACCCAGTACCTGTCTGCTTGTGGGAATTGCCCCACTTCTGTCTCTTTCTTCTTATCAAAGTCTCATACATATAGCTATGAAGCCTCAGTACACTACAGTAAAACTGAGTAGAGAGATGCTCATTGCATAGATACTATGGTGCCCTAGATTAGATGAGATAACTAAAAGGTAAGAGGAACTGAAGAACAGGCCAAGAAAAGAGGAGGGAACTTTTGGTGGGGTATAGGACAGACAGCTGGGAATCAGCTTAGCAGTGCTATGGAAACCAACTTCACTTGGAGCCCCCCCCCCCCCCCCCCCCCCCCCAAAACATCCAAAGCCAAAATCAAAGCCTGATCTACCAAATTAAACAAAATTTTCATCTCTTGCGCTTAAGCTGTTGTTTGAAAATTTTCTTGTTATGGAGTGTAACTACTCTCTAGGACCTCAATATGAAGAAAGAAAGAATTCTCCTCTAAACATGGAACTTAAGCCCAGGTATGGAAAGAAACACACAACAGTGTCTATTGACAAGCAAAATATTATATCATCTAAAGTTTTTCTAAGTGTTACTCCTGAATATGCAGTATGTAAATATCAGACTTTCTATAAAAAGTATTTACCTATCCACACTCATTGCAGGAGAGTGAGTCAGAAAATCAAAAGCATAACCATGCTGGTATTTCTAAGATTTTGTTTAAAAATTGGCAGATGGATCTGCTCATTGGGATTTATGATTATTTCTGACCACTTGCAATGATACTGTTGTGCTGCAAACGGAGCTATGCAGCAAGGGAATGCAATCAAAATCATTTATCATTTAGAATAGAATAGAATAGAATAGAATAGAATCATAGCGCTGGAAGGGACCTCATAAGATCATCTAGTCCAGCCCCTGGGGTTTGAACCCAGGACCTTCTGCATGTAAAGCAGATGTGCTAGTCATGGCTATTCTAGTAAAAACAAAACCAAATTTGTATTCAACAACTGCATCTCAACACTGACATTTAAAACAAATTTTTGAAGGCTTCTAAATGCTAAAAAAAAAAATTCTTTCTGTGACCCCCAGGCACCATATTACTCATTGTTCATATGAAGACTATTGCAGTTACAGTCAACAGTCATAGAGGGAATAAAACAATCTTACCCAACAAACTCTGCCTACTCAATGGCATTTACAGTATATGATTTTTAATTACTCCTTTGGTACTCCGCAGAACTTGTGCATATTTTACCTTTAAAGTTTCACAGTTAAACATGTTCTAAAATAATGGGCTAAACAGCAGTATCAATACAAAATGAAACCTACTGTACCTGGTGAATGAAGTGGAGGGGAGCACATCAGAACAACACCTTGACCTTCCCGTACAGAGACTGCACTTCTCGTCCGGCCGCTAAAATTTCCCAGATCTGTCAAAATAATACGGCATTTTAGTTGCATGGAAACAAAGTTCTTTAATTTTGCTACTAACTTGTTGAAACTTAATTTCTTCTTATAAATCTGACGGTGCTTCATTTTTATTTCTCAATCTATAATAGGAGAGTTTTTAAAATTAAATCTATTTCTACTGTAAAGATTTCTACATTAGATCAACTCTGTTTATTGTTCTTTATATTCCACAGGTATGGTGTCAGTGGAAAAGTACAGGACAGTATACCGTTTATAACAAACCTTCAATAGCTCTTTTATTTCTTTTTACCATTTCCTCTTTATTGATTTCCTTCACTGACAAAAAGCATTCATGCATAATAAGAAAGACAAATACAGGTGAAGAAGCTGCCTTGTGTTTAATCTGCAGCCTACAGAGGATTGTTAATGCATCTTCCAAGTTACAGAAAATTGATCTTTTATTTCAGTTCATATCAGAAAGCGAGTTGATCCCTAAGCTGACAAAGAAAGGCTCCTGCCAATATAATTTGGGGGGAAATTCCTTCTCAAATATGGTGATCAGTGAGACCCTGGTCACATGGATGAAACCCACCAGCTAGACACCTGGGAAAGAATTCTCTGTGGTAACTCAGAACCCTCCCATCCAGTGTCTCATCACCTGTTATTGGAGATATTTACTAATATTAATTGTGGATGAGCCTATAACAGATTTATCAAGCTCATTCTTTAAAGAGTTAGGTTTTTTGCCCTCACTATTCTCCTGGGAAGGCTGTTCTAGAAATTCACTCCTCTGATGGTAGAAATTTTCCTCTAATTTCAAGCCTAAACTTATCCATGGCTAGTTTACATCCATGTTCTTGTGCTAGCACTGCTTCTTAATTTAAGCAATTCCTCTCCTTTCCTGATGCATATCCCACTGATATATTTATAAAGAACAATCATAACTCTCTAAACCTTTGTTTACCAAGCTCCTTAAGTCTCCTCCCATACATTTGGTTCTTCATGTTTCTGAGCATCCTTGTAGCCCTTCATTGCAATCGTTCCAGTTTAAATTAATGTCTTAAACTTGGGAGACCAGAACTGCATGATATTTTAGATGAGGTCTTACCACTACCTTGTACAATGGTAAAAAAAACTTCTCTCTCTCTACTGAAAATACCTCACCTGATGCATTCTAGGATTTAATTAACCTTTTCATGGTCACATCGTAATGGGAGCTCACAGTCATTCAGTGACTGATCAATAGACCCAGGTCTTTTACCCGTCACTTCCAATGCACATGTCTCCATCTTATAGCAAAAATGCTTGGTTTTTTTTTTCCAGTCTATAAATGCAAGACTTTGCACTATTAAATTCCATCCCTCTTCAGTTAGTCAAGTTTTAAGGTTATAATATATCTTCTTTTATGATATTCCAGGCCTCCTATATATTTGCAATGATCCCTACAATTCAAATTTTATTAGCACACACCATCTTTTTGGTATCCAGGTCATTACTGAAAACATTAAAAAAAGATTGGCCCCCAAAGAAATTCCATTTGTAACCTCTCTCCAGCCTGAGAGTACACCTTTTTGTATGATCTATATGATTCCTTTAACCAGTTCCTTACCCACTTTTGATTCTTACATTAATCTTTATTTTCTTCAATTTAACTAAATTTCCCTGTGGAACTGTATCAAATGCTTTACTGAAACCCAGTTATATTTGATCTACTTCCATTGTGGTTGTCTAGAAAATCAGTTATCTTCTCAAAAAGAGATCAGGTGGGTTTGCCTCAATCTGCTTTGTGTAATACCACATCATATTATATCACAGTCACTATTTAATTCCATGTACTTAATTACTGTTTCTTTCAAATTTTGTTCTGAGATCTTGCATGCAGTTGAGCTTAGACTAAAAGATCTGTAGTTTCTTGGCCCAGTACCCCCCATTTCTTAAATATAGATACTATTGTCACAGAACGCACAATGGGCTATGAACGCTGTAACTTTGTTCATTTTTGCAGTATAACTGTGTTGTTTGATGTAAAATGTCCCATGCAATGTTTCCCTTTTGTATGCTCTCCTTTATTCGTATAGTATCAGGTTACCTGCAGTATCGTGTATGTGCAAAGATTTGAGACATGTTTTACATGTCTCAGGGGGAGGGGGGCAATCAGTTACCCTCCATAGCAGGGAGACTGTCAGATTCATTCCCTCTCAGTGTTGCAAACAAGTGCTCAAAGAAGATAACACAGACAATGGAGCTGGCTAAATGCCTGTGGCCCCTGAGCCGAGAAGGGGGTGGAAAGGTATGGAAACAAAGAGAGACACATTGAACTACTCCAGATGCATTGAACTACTCCAGGCTTTTTGCCAGAGACTCTCCATCTTTAAACATCTACAAGAAGGGTTGGGCTCTGCCTAGAAACAGGCAGAGAATAGATGCAAACCATCACAGCCATGCTTGAGTAGTGAGATGAACATAATTGTAGTAGTGTTGTTAGGTTAGTACACATTTTATATCTGATATTTAGTTCTGGTAACTCCTGACTCCTTTATTAAACAATTGTGCATTGATTTGCTATATACTCACTTAAAATCATATCCTAATCAATAAACTAGAACTTGTTTTATCTAAAGCAGTGTGGACTTTAGATGGTGTGAATGAGAGAGGCTAGGCCTATCTATTTCATTGTTAAATGGATGGCAATGGGTCTATGAGTCTATGGTGATTGGGGAACGGTCTCAATCCCTGTAGGACGGAAGTTCCCGATGTGCTATCTGGGAGCTTGGGATGCTCACCTGGGGACAATTGCCTGAGTGGCTAGAGGGCGCACATCCACTTCCTGGGATTGATTACATGCAGGAAGCCAGCGTGGACTGACTCAGAACTGAGTGGTCACCTGGCAAAGTGAGCTAAATTGGGGTTTAGGAGTAGAGCTCAAGAGGTCACAGCAGCACAGTAGACCAGATTTTGGGAGTGACCCACTGCAACTATATTTACAATTCTCTAGTTGTAGGGTACAACCATCAAATTTACAGATTAATTAAAATTTTTTGCTGTTAGTTTTATGCTCCAATTCCTTTAATATTCTCGGATGGAGATTACACTGGCGTCCTGATTTGGTTCCACTAAACTTTGAGTTTGATTTCCTCCTAATATGTGGTCATTTTTACTTCCATATCTTTGTTCCCGTTAGCCACCTTGTCACTGTCTCCAAGTTCTTCTTTACCTTTGTTAAAACCTGAAGCAAAGTAATCATTTAAATATTGGGCCATACATAGATTATCTTTAATTTCCAATTTATCCTCAGTGTTACTGCTTTCACTGTTTTCCTTTTTCCTTTGTTATTTGTAAGACCAAATAACCTTTCACTATTGGTTTTAATTCTCTTTGCAAGATCTTACTCAGGCTGACTTTTGGCAGTTTCTACTTTTCCCCTACACCGGGGTGGACAAAACTGGCTCACAGTTAGGCACCAGCAATTTTACTTTTGGTCTCCAGAGGGCATTCCTCCACTACATTTCTGTGGTGGAGTCAGGCAACAGGCTACTAAAACTGGTCGCCCTGGTGACCAGAAACCTAGATTTGTCGAGGCCTGCCCTACACTTTCTCACATCCAAGAGGTAACTTTTCTTGCTGATCCATCTCCTCTTCCTTACCTTGCAGGCTTTCTTACCCTCTCTTAATAACCTATTTGAGTGCATGTTCATTCAGTTTGGTCTGCAACCCTTTCATATAAATTTTCTTTCCTGATCTTGCATGCAGCTTCAGATAGTTTCTGCAGCTTTGATATCAAGTAATTAAAAGCCTCCTCCACATTCAGATTTCTTTAATTTAGTCCACTTCACTAACTAATTCTCTTTTTTATTTTTAAGTTTGCCCTTTTGCAATTAAGAAGCCTACCTGCAAATCTATTTTTGTTTATCTTTTCATCTAGTTTGAACTGAATTAACAAATGATCACTCAAAACAAGTGTTAAATTTGTTTGGCCTAGGTTTTGTTAAGTTTTCAATAGGAAATAAATTTAATTGTGAAGAAAGGAGAGCTTATTGCTGGATTACTTTCATTGATGCAAAATGCCCAGATGCATTACTGATTCAAATTAGTAAAAATGTCTAAATATATCTGTATCTACATTACACAGCTTCCCTTCACTGAAATGCATCAGTGTCTGCATTTCAGTAGCAGATGAGTAACAGCTTCTTGAACATGCCAGTTACTAAGCAGTGTAAATTAAAATCACACAAGTTAGTACAGGACGTGAAGAACAGTATAAAACAAATTGAAATTAGAGGGAATGAGTAACTAGGGTGAATGTAGTCAATCAGAATTTGACCCAAGAATAGAGTAGCAATCTCAATCTAGCAAAAAGTGACAAGAGAATTAAATCTAAACATTCTTTTCTCATCAATGCATTTCAGAAGACTCAGATTTTGTGTGTGTGTTTTGGTCAGGACAATTAACCCAAATAAGAACAAGCTTCTTGAATCTCTAGGATATTTACTTAAAAACAAATCTGAACACTGCATTTGTTTATCCATTTGATTTATACTATCAACTCTCATCCAGAAGGAATATAGAACCCTTATCGCTGAAATGCAGCCATTTCTTGAGTGAGAAGAAACACGTCACCTCAAGCTGTGATCTGGGGTCTGGCCAGAGAAGTGGGATGGAACACTTCCAAGAAAAAATGATCTGGGTACCACAGAATGCAATGTTAGGAATATGGTAGGTGCCACATTTTCTTATGAGATGATATTGAGTGATTCTGGGATACAGTTAGGAGAAATTAACTATATGTGGTGCTGATGTAAAAACTGAAGTCCTGACCCCTCCCATCTTTGAAACTTCACATCCAGGCCAGCTATATAAAAGGAGCAATAAACAAACCCTAACTGTCTTTTGTAATTACTGTTCTTAGCCTCCTTCCAATGAGAACCTGATGAAATTACCATTAATATGAACATCAGTGAGCTCCCTAAATTGCATACTGTATATACTTGTGTACAAACAAGATTTTTATACCTGAAAATTGCCTTTAAAACAGGTACTCAGCTTATACAAGGGTCAGACAGCAGCTCCAGCATAGGACTTTTAAGTCTCCAGCCATGGCTGGAGCCCCATAGTGTGGCCAGAGTAGCCATGTTGGGGAGTCAAGCCCAGGCTGGAGTTAAAGTAAGGAGTGGGACCCTGGTTTCTGGAATGCTTAAGTAAGAATGCCCTGGGAGGGGGGTCAGCCTGGGGAAGCCAGTGTCAGGGCCTGAAAATTGGTGTCCTGGAGGCTGGGGAAAAGTGACAGCAGGAGTTGTAGAGTGTTGGGGAAAAGTGGAAGCAGGGTGTGTCAGGGAAACGCAGGGGCAGGTGTTAGTGGGTGGTGGGGAAAAGTGACAGCAGGGGTTGTCAAGGAAAAATGGCGGCAGGGGAAAAGCAGTTGCAGAAGGTGTTTGGGAACTGTGGTGGCAATGGAAAAGCAGTTACAGCGGCATCAGGCAAAAGCAGAAGCATGGGGCGTTAGGGAAAAGCAGCGGCAGGGACTGGGGGTGTTGGGGAAAAGCAACAGCAGAGGAAAAGCAGCAGTAGTGGTTAGGGTTTAGGGAGCATCTCAGGGACTCCAGGGGGAAGCCAGCGGTGGAGGGTGGGAGGATTAGGGGCCGAGGCCACAAGTGGACCTCCGTTTATATGCGGGTCACCCATTTTGGTCTATTTTTGGGGCTCAGAACCAGGGGTTGGCTTATGCACGAGTATATATGGTATACTATATAGTTTGATTTGTTCTGAGATTCAAGATTCAAATGATATGCCTATGCAAACCTCACTCAATTTAAAATTTGGACAGATGTGCAACTGCTCCATTATGGTTTCGCCATATTTTGAGAAGCAGAACATGTTTTGAATCTAGAACAGCTATGCACCATGAGAAATAACCGTGACATTTCTCTATGTACAGGAACACAAGTCGTCAGAAACAAGACTACCTTCTTACTGGTTTGGAGGAGAAAATTATGCTGATGATTCCTGCTGATATAATTAAAACATATAACAAAGACTACCTTAGCTCCTTCCTGCATATCTGCTTTTCTGCAGCTATTTGATTCTATGTGCTATAAAAATAACACATTATAATAATTATTATAAGAATACTATTATTATGGGATTATTATTATAGCATTATATTAGTATACTTTACTATATCAGTATAGTATAATATTATAGAATTACTAAAGCATTATTATTATTATAAAAGTAACATTTCTTCCCTAGTTAAATCATTCGTGTAAAAAGTAATGTAGTTACACTTATGTTACCAGAAGGGTTTGTTGTCAAGCAATATAATACAGAGAAATAAAATGTTAGAGTACACATCTGAATGTAAGAATAAATACTACAAATGTAACAAATAAATAAATATATGCATGCATAAAACAAAACCACTCCCCAAAACTGAAATAATAGAGAGCTGCAGAATGATACAAATAATTCCAACTTGCTAAAATAATTGGTTTGAGGTAGATGTGGTGAATCAAAGGAGTGCTAGTACTCTTTCTTTAAATATTACCCATATGAATCTTGGTTATAATTTACATTTAAACAAAAAAAGGGAACCTACTTATAAATCATGTGTTTGCTATTCCATTTTAAAAGAACAACAGAAGACTGTAAGGAGGACACTATTACTACTAGGAACGTATGAATCACCACACAGCACTCTTTTCCACTGTTAGTCCTCAAGAGCAGTTTTCTGCCTGCAGTAACAATCGATAACTGAGGTATCAGAATAAATCAGGTACCTGCTAAGGAATGCACCTAGCCAAATTATGCAATGATATACCTGGCTTATACATAAGAAAATGTTTTTTGTGCTCTGTTTAGTATTCAAGTCTATACCCTGAGAGATTAGATTTATTTTCCCTTATCTTAGCATTAGTGCCAAGATAACACCTACTGTACGTTTTCAAAGCAGGGCCTGAGGTTTTAGCTGTATGACTTGGAGCAGCTTAATGTGAGTCATGACCCCTACCACTTTCAAAATATATGGATAATAAACAAAATTTAGTGTTTAAAAAAAGGAGGACAGTGGCCTTTACAGCAGATGAATTATGCATCGGTGACCCTCATACATAGACAAAGGTGGAATGAACAGGTTCTCTGATATATGTGCCAAATAATTCTATAGATTTATAGAATAATGCATACAGCACTAAGCATCTTGCCCTCCTGATCATTGGGATCTTCTCTCCCCAGTACAAGGACTCATAGCCATCTCCACAGGCAGCTTTTGGGGTAGGTGAAGCAGGTGCACGCCTAGGGCCCTAAGCAGTAAGGGACCTCATTGCCTACTTCACCTACCCCAAAAGTCACATTTGTGTCAGTTGGCAGTAGGAAGAGGAGCTAGTTTCTGGAGTTGTGGCCAGTGATGGAAGCTGGGGCTACTAAGGGAGCTCCTGCAGTGGGCCTTTGCTTAGGGCCACCAATAGCCAAAGACAACCTCTGGCCATCTCTGGTGCAGTTATCTGGGCTCATTTATTTACAGTGCACACAGTCAGTTCCCCAGGTCCTATCCCAGGCACTTCAGGTGTTTGGAGTCTCAAGGCTGTTTGGACCAGAAGGCATTGTCCTCCCTGTCCTCCTTGACCACACCTCTCCTCCTGATTTCTGAGCTATATTCATTGTGCTCCATTTACAGTTTCTACTGAAAGAAATTAATATGCATCTTGAATTGAGATACACATACAATTCTACAAACTTTGGAAAAGAAACTATAGAAAAAATGTTGTTACAGTAGATGCACAGGTTTTAAATAAGGCACAAAAACATTTTAATGTTTGCAATATTAACAAACAACACTGTAAAAAAACTTCAGGAGAATTTTAGATGAAATTCACATTGCCTGTGAACCAAAACCCACCTACTCACCAAATTAATGGGAAATAAAATTCAATTAATGATTGTCAAAGTGAAGTTACTTCATGCCATTTTTTTTAGATGCAGAACATCCAAAGAAAGTGTGACATCAGTGGGATGCTCACATTCCTCAGTTAATATGACCCAAACATGACTGAGATAACCATTTTTATGGAAATCATTGAAGGAGAGAAGACATACTTGCAATAGCTGTCTCCCTGTTACCATCTACTGGACTCTCTAATTCAGCTACACAAAGAAGAATCCCTGGAAGATAAAGAACTGATTGAGGAATCTCTGGACAGTGGCAGTGTCTTCAAAGGGAGAGCAAAAGACCCGCTCTGCAGAACCTGCACACTGTCTTCAGCACTAAATAGGGAGCAACCAAGACATTACAGAGTTATGCCTTAAACAGGGGTTAAAGTATAATTTGTTGAGCCCTAGAACCCTCTTAATCAGTGGGCTCCCTTCGCATATTGCCTGGGCCCCCTTCCCGCACGTGTAGGCCCCTATCCAGGAAGGATGAACGAACAGGATGTGGAGGAATTGGAGCAGGGGCAGGAGGTGGAGGTGTTGAAGGGGTGGATGGTGGCAGGAGGTAGGGGGCAAAGACAGCAGGTACAGATGATGAAGGGGGCAGGGGAAGGTGATGGGGGCAAAGAAGGGGGAGGGGAGGTGGGGGCTGGGGTGTTCCCCCACCCAGCCCCCCTCTGTGACTATGGGGAGCTGGTAGACCCTGATTGGGGCTGGTCCAGCGGGCGAGACTACACCCTGCTGCTCCCTGCACCAGCCCCAGCCCTGGCCCACCTTGCTGCCCTGGGGCCTCTGTTGTGGAGCTGGAGTCGCCTTGGCCCCATGCTTTCGGCTCTGGCCCCAGCCCTGGTCCCTGCCCACCTTGCTGCCCTGGGGCCTGCTGAGCCAGAGTAGCCTTGGCTTCAAGCTCCTGGCTCCAGCTCGCTCCTCCTCCAGCCCAGGCCCACCCTCAGGGCCCCCCACCTGGCTGCTGGAGTGGAGCAGCCACTCCACAGGCTGCTTCTCCCACCCTGAGCCTGCTCTGACTGAGCATACTCAGTCAGGGCAGGAGTTTTAAAAGCTCCCAGACTGGGGTAAGCTCTCTGCCAGCTGGAAGATTGTATCTTCTGGCCGTCAGGGAGCTTTCCTCAGGCTGGGAGCTTTTAAAATTTTGCAGGGGTAGTAGGCGGAATGTACCATTCCGGCTGCTGTTTCAATTTTTGGGGCCCTGTAATTCTGGTCCCCGAAAAATTGTGGGCCCTGGAACGGCATTTTGGTGTTTTCTGGCTTACTATAACCCCTGGCCTTAAACTGTCTTTTCACAAAGAAGCACAAGGGCCTAGTTAATTTAAGAAACTTCCCTTGTCTCCATCCATAATACACATCTTTGTCCACAGAAAACAAGCATTCTATAGACTATGCCTAGATAAACAGCGTCTCAGTGCCCAACGTGCTGATCAGTTCCACTTCTTTGTTTTCTTTTCCTTGTGCTTCCCATCTGTCTTATCTATCCATATCCTGTTCTGAACACAGACTGCAAGTAAGGCCCATCTTTCTGTTAATTTATTCTGCCAAGCATAGTGGGATAGTGGGATCCGAGGTCTGTAACTGAGGCTATTACCATGACCACAATACAAATAAATAATAAAAATAACGCTGAGGTATCTGGGTCCGGTTCTGTTCAATGTTTTCATCAATGGTTTAGATGGTGGGATAGAGAGTACACTTACAAAGTTTGCCAATAATACCAAGCTAGGAGGTGTTGCAAGTTCTTTGGAGGATAGGATCACCATTCAAAATGATTTGGACATATTGATGAAATGGTCTGAGGTAAACAGAATGAAATTCAATAAAGACAACTGCAAAGTACTCCCCTTAGGAAAGAACAATTCATTGCACATATACAAAATGGGTAATAACTACCTAGAATACAGTATTGTGGAAAGGAATTTGAGTATCATAGTGGACCACAAGTTAAATATAAATCAACAGTGCAACACTATTGCAAAAATGCAAACACCATTCTTGCTTATGTTAACAGAAGTATTGTAAGTAAAGACACGAGAAGTCATTATTCCGCTCCACTCCTCCCTAATTAGGTCTCAGTTGGAGTACTGTGTCCAGTTCTGGGCACCTTATTTCAGGAAAGATATGGGCAAATTGGAGAAAGTCCACAGAAGAGCAACACAAATGATTAGAGGTCTAGAACCCTTGACTTAAGAGGGAAGATTGAAAGAGCTGGGTTTGTTTAGTCTGGAAAAGAGAAGACTGAGAAGGAACACGACAGCAGTTTTCAAGCACTGAAGAGGTTGTCATGAGGAGGAGGGAGAAAAATTGTTCTCTTTAACTGCCCAAGATTAGGACAAAATAGGACAAGAAGCAATGGGCTTAAATTATAACAAGTGAGGTTTACGTCAGAGCCATTAACAATTGGAATAAGTGTGGAGTCTCCACCACTGTAAGATTTTAAGAGCAGGTTAGACAAGCACTTGTCAGGGATATTTTAAGAGGGTATTTGGCCCTGTCAGAGTGCATGGGGCTTGACTTGATTACCTCTCATGGTCCTTTCCGTCTTCTATGATTGTAACTGGAGTCACAGCACAGGCCAATTTCTTGAGAGATTTGTTAGAACATCAATAGTATAAATCAGATTATAATCTGGTAGAATTTACGAAGTTTTCTTTTTTGGCCATTAATAAATTTTTGTCTTATCTGGATGGATGGGCATATGCTGCTATAAAGTGGACTTCCTTTATAGAGAACAGAATGTGGGTCTCTCTTCTGTGAGAACATGATGGCTTTGACATGAACAGGCAAGACAGCATATGTCAGGAACACCTTATTCAGGCAGAAATGGTAAAACACAGACCCACACTTTTCTCTGATTTTTTTTAAATGAATGATTAAGTACAAAGTATTCAATTAAAATATTCAGTGCTTGTAATCTCCTCCTACTGGTAATTAATAAAATAATTAATAATCTTCTGCAACATTTTTCTCTTGATTCATTATTAAGCTGCCTTCAAAAGGACCAAAAATTCATATGGGATCTGGCTCTAGAAACAGTGCATACTGATAGCCCCGTTACAGTTTTTTTCTTATTGCACTTCTCCTCAACTTACAGCCAAGATGCCTCAATTCTTTCCACAGCTCTGAATAATAGGAAGGAAATTATTTTTTTTAATTGCTATTTATACATTTGGTAAGACTTAAGCACAGAGTTCAAAGTAAATTAATGTTGACCAATATTATATATAAAGATGTCAAAATCCCTGAATGTGAAATGTCTAGTGACTTAAAAGGGAGTTCTACATTCAGAAAACTTAAGTATTACCCTCAAAATTAATAAAGAAAATATTTACATAAAGAATGACAGCAATAATTTTGAATATTAAAGAATATGTGAGTATTAGTTATTCGGCCTGCCATGTTAATTGTTGCTTTTGCTGAATGTGGTTTTATTTGTTAATGGTTCTGTTTAATAAGGCCTGATCACTCTTCTGTGCCTGCACACCAATCCTGACTCAAAATCCTGGCAGCACATAATTCTTCAGTTGTCATTCAAGTTTCCGTAAGACAATAACTTGCGGAACAGACAAAATTCTGAGTTTAGTTAAGCCACATAAAATCAACTGAAGTCTAGCTGTCTAGCCTCTTATAAGTCAATGGCATTACTATGGCTTTTTATGAGAATTTACCTGGTTTAAAAAAAAGCTTGCATAAATTTAAAACTTTCATAAAGATAATATTTCAAATGTATTCTTCTTTGGGTGGGTAAAATGCCAACAAACTTAAACTTTGTTGTCTGGTTTTAATAACGTCTACATCATTCTTGAAATAAAATGTTAGTTATATACAACTTTTGGACTGCCAGTAAAGGTTATTGCTACTAAACTATGGTATTCTGCTATGGTACAAGTAGTGTACTCTTTTCAGAATGAAGCTCTGAGGGGTTAAAGTAAGCCAGAATGCCCCAGAACAGCATTCCATGGCCCCCTTAAAATAGGGGAATGCACTGGAATGCTGCGTTCGAAGGCTCCCTAAAAATATAGGAACACACCGGAACGCAGCATTCAGGTGTTCTCCCCAGAGGAAGCTGAGGAAGGAGCTGCAGGCTGGAGAAGGCCAGCAACACCTGCTCCCCTTTCCTGGTGCCTATGCTGGCCCTGCTCTTTTCTGCTGGGCCCAGATGCAGTCTTGAGCCTTTGTCCCCTCTCAACAGCCAGGTGTCACTGCAGTCTCCCTCCCCTGGTTCGGTTCCTTGGCTACATTGGTGGCACAGATAATGGAACCGGGGGGGGGGGGAGTCAAGCAGCAGGCAGCTCAGCATGGGATGGTGAAGTGAGAAGAAGGGGTCAGGCTGGGGAAGTGTGGAGGTGGTTGGGGGGCTGAAGGGGATGGAGTGAAGATGGGGGAGCTGGGGGTTGGGGGATTAGGAGGGCTGGAGTGGCAACATGGGGGCAGGGAGCTTAGGGAATGGGGATTGGGGCTGAGGAAGACATGGGGAAGGAGGAGTCTGATGGGTGGCAGGCATTTTGGGGACAGTAGCTGGAGGGGCAGTAGCTGGGATGGGGCAGGTGTTTGTGGGGCAGTAGCAGGGGTGATGATCAGTAGCCGGAGTGGGGGAGAAGCATCCAGGGGAGAGTAGCTGGGTGGATGAAGGGGACCTGTACCTGTGTGAAGAGGCCTAGAAATTTAGGAGGGTTCCAGGGCCCACCAAATTGTACTTTAACTCCTGGAAGGTCCCAGGCAGAAAAGCCTTTATCATCATTATCCTCCCCATACTAACAGTTTGTTGAATTCTGAAATGCTTGTGTGTGAATTTAGAACTCAAGTGATATATCTTTACCTATATCTATCTGTGTATATATATATAGTCTTATGCTGCTTCTCTGCAGAGAGCTCAGCAATATATAATTCATCTTTGAATTGTTGGTATGCCACAGACTGGAGTTTTCCAAAACTGTAATCAAAATTACTGATTGAATAACTTCTGCAAGTCACTGTTGAGCTTATGATTATTTGCAAGAACACACTGTGACTATTTCAGTTTCAAAATTCAAGAAGATTTCACTGTTCATTCCTTGATCAGAGATGTACAACTCATTAGAATCAGTAAAACAAACCAGGAGTTCTGTGACACTTAAAGAATGTAGGCATTCAGCGCCCCCAGCCGGTCAGGAGGGCGCCACCTGCTGGCAGTACAGGGGAGTTAGCCGGTAGGGGATCCCTCCCGGCACCCAAAAAATGTCTCTCGCTTGGCTGATTGAGCCAGTTCCAAGTCTAGGGCCCTGGCCCCTAGGCGGGGTGGGCAAGTACACAGTCTAGGGATCCGGCCTCCAGGTGGGGCGGGTAAGTACATAGTCTAGGGCCCCAGCCCCCAGGCAGGGCGGGCAAATACACAGTCTAGGGCTCTGGCCCCCAGGCGGGGCGGGCAAGTACACAGTCTAGGGTGACTGCTCAGGTGGTCAGAGACGATTTAATGTTTCCTTTGCCAGGAAAAGGGGGGGGAGTTGAGGAGGGAAACGCAGGCCAACCTGCTCCACTGCGTCTCAGCCCAGGGCCCTGTACAAGGGCAGGGTGGTCCACCACAGGGTCAGCGGAGCGGCCTCTGAAACACGCTGCCCTGGGAACATGGCCCACTGTCCTGCCTTCCCTGGGCTAGTTCCTCCGACCCTGGTCCGCCAACCTGCTCGGAGTACCTAATGTGGTAGCTGAATGTGGTAGCCGTCCTCAAGGTCTCCCTCGTAGAAGGCCTGTGGGACCCCAGCGAACCCCTCGGTATCCATTGGCAGCAGGTCCGGATACTCTACAGGCTCCTCCACGAGGGGCAACTCCTCTAAGTCCTGGGGCCCATACGGGACCGGCGTCTCATCCTCGGTGGAGGGTAGTTCCTCTAAGTCGCAGGGGCCTGAGGCGGCTGGCAGCACTTCCTCTACAGAGGGCAGCTCCTCCTGGTCGCAGGGCTGGTAGTGGGTCAGGCCTTCCGCTCCCCCGCTTTCCCAGGCTGCCTCTGAGCAGGTGGGCTGCGGCAGGGCCCAGCGTCTCTTGAGCGCCCGCCCCAGACAGCCGCCTTGGGGTACCCCTCCCAGTCACTCGGCCTGGGGAGGCTGGGCAGGCTGTAGTGTTGGGTGTCCCCAAAGGCAGGGGCTAGCTGGTGGGTTTGGCCATGGCCTGGTCTGGCTGGCTCCCTATGCGCTGGCACATCCTTTCCCCTCAGGAGCTCCACCACAACTGAGCTCCCGGTCTGAGTTCTTATACTGCTCCTTCTTGCCCTGGCCACACCCCTCTGCTTCCAGCGCTGAGGCCTGGTAGTTCCCCAGTCTGGCCAGAGGGGCCGTTCAGGGCATTCCTCCAGCTCGGGCTCTGAGGCAGGCCACAGTGCCTGCCTACAAAGACTAACAAATTTATTTATTGCATCAGCTTTCATGGGATAAAAATCTCACTTCATCAGATGCTTTGAAGAGTTCCCCCATCTTCAAAGCGTCTGATGAAGTGGGATTTTCTCCCACAAAAGCTCATGCAATAAAGGAATTTGTTAGCCTTTAAGTGCCACAGAACTCCTGGTTTGTTTTACTGAACTAGACTAATACAGCTGCCCCTTTGGATCATAGAATCAGATTTCAAATACAAATGTTTCCATTTACAAATTCAAAATTAATTTTTTAAACATTACTTCAGGTTCATCATTTTAACAAACAGTCTCTCTCATGCACTCACTTGACTGAATATCTGGAGAAGCTGAAGACAAAGAGAGCACAAACATAACCAAAGCAAATATGTTAAAAATGTGAATGGATATCATGAGAGGTTTTTGTTTGTTTTTCACTTTTTTTGCCAGGTCTACCCTCAACACTTTCTTTTGTTTTTAAACAAACAAAACAAAATTACACAAATCAAAGAAAAGAAAGTTGCAGTGTAGGATGCCTGTAGTTAATCTCTAAATCAAAATTAGGTACATTAAAGAGGTGGTTAAACTCTCACACACACACTTTACACTGTGTATAGATAGATAGATAGATAGATAGATAAATAAACATTAAACTATGCATTACACCAAAATTTACAGTCAACATTAATCCTCATCTTGGGAAATACACACACAGTTTTGTTTTTTTCCTAAATAGTCCTCTGTGCTAGGATCTTCCCTTACATCACATAAATCATGCATAATAATACTTGAATGCACAATTTTTAAAGTTCTACTTATTATTTATCTTCTCTTTGTGTTTAGAAGCACTGCAGATCATTTTCCCCTTTCCCATTTTCTCTGGAGTATTTTCCTGGCTGCTACAATGAATTTAATTTTAAACTGCTCAGGGACATACTGCTAAACATATTCCAACTGCAATGATAGTCTCCAAACAAAGGTTGACTTCTACTCTCTGAAACTAGAGACTAAACGCAACAATGTCAGTTGCACTGTCCTTTGATGCACAGATTCAAGTAGCAGTAGTTCCTGTATTAGGGCGGCATGCGTATAATACACAATTCATAATGGTTAATCTCTCTTTCATATTTAATTTGAAAATAATGAATGGGTGATGTAAGCTGATATGTGACAATGCCATGAATACCAAGATGTATCAATTTTATGAATAGTGTGTGAGATCAGATTATTAAAATTTACTTTGTGACTGTATTAATATGATTTATAGCTCTAACTGACAGGTGGCTTTTGTTAACCACTCACTATTGGCCTATCTTTGACACCACTGAAGTCAACAGTAAAACATCCATTGACATAAATGGTAGGGGAGTCAGATCACTGCTCTGAGTGGTTTTGAAGTGGGTATATATTTATGGATGTCTTACAAATATCTCAGCAGCACAATTCAGCTAGAATGAGCTTTACACAAATCATCACTGTGTTAATGCCTGACAAGCATTTATGGTTCAGGGGAGGAAAATATACATCAAGTCATGATTATTTTTACTCTAGGTATGCCATATCAAGTTACTGATGCTCCTCTAGTACACATGGATAGTGAGTATGAGACTTGATAGCAGCCACTTGGCCTTGGTCCCTTGTGTCCTCATCCACAGTGCTTCTCTCCCTGTTCCCACTTCACATCTTCCCCTAAGCTACCCTGGCCTACTCCTTGTACTTCTTGGAACCCCCCACAAGAGTGCTGTACATGTTCTGATGTTGTAGCAACTCAGCTAAGGACAGTGATGGTGGCAGAAGGAGGCACACTGGTACAAGCAGAAGGCTAAAGGGGAATTGTTGGAATGGATGGGCCAACATAAGTGGTGGTGGGGAGCTCAGAGAAAGGGTAGACCCGTGCAAGCTGCAGGTACTCAGGCTGGAGTAATCCTTCTTAAATCCAAGAAGCATGTGTCACTTATGCACACACATATTAAGACCCATCCTCTCTACGTTATGGGTTCCCTCCATCCCTCTAGTCACGAAGATGGGAGGGTGATCATAATCACCCAAAACCTATTGTCTGGAGTGGCTCTCTTCTCAACTTGTTTGCTGACTATGCATCTTGGATGGCCACTATCCTGCATTTCCTTGTTAGCTTTGACTTTTACCTGGGTGATCCCTAGTTCCACCATCATTCTTTGGTTCTCACACTTTTCTTGGGCTATGAGGTACTGCAATTGGGTCATTTCCCCTATAACGGTCGCTGTGTCATCTGGGGCAGCATGGTGTTTGGACACTGGATCAAAATTTATGACCAAAACTCACAGTTCCTGATCTGGCTATTCCCCTCAGTTTACTTAACTTTTCAAGATCTTTTGTCTCAAGACCATCATATGATTGTGCTTAACTCATTGTGACTTAACTTTTAACCTTTAAAACACTGAATATCAGGTTTAAGCTTGTAACAGTGCTAAGTTTTGTCTCTTTGGCATGAGAATCCTGCCGTGACTACAAGAAAGATGCCAAAAGTGTCAATTTGTACTGGCAGTTATCTTTACTTGAAGCAAGAGTGTGCTACATAGGTGCAAATCATAGTTTAGCCTGTCTGTATGACGGGCTTGCTCTGGTGTAGTCACATGAGCATTTGGCCACTAATGGCTGTAAAAAAAAAAAAAAAACCAATTGACACAAGTTTAAAGACCTGTGTTTTGAATGAGTGCAAGTTTGATGGCAGCTCAGAGAAATACAAAAGTGTTTGTTGCATCAGTAACTTCATATCTACACTGGCTGTTTCAAAAGTATAGGTAGGGAATGATATATGGGGTAGCTACTGTCTAGGAATCATTAAAATCCCCTAAATCTCTCCTATGTCTTTCACATTTTAATACTACTCTAAGACCCTTCAGCACTTCTATTTCTCTTCAGCTTACTGTTAGCTACCTGGGTTACACTTACAACAGCTTAAATTGTGTGCTGTGTTGGTGTTTTTAAAATGATTTTTTTTATGAGATTAGGGTGAGCAGACTATATATGCAGCTAGTTAGAAGTTCCTTAGGAAGACACATTTAGAGATAAGAAGTTGAATTAAGATACAGCGTGAAGGTGGTACTAGCCTGACCATGAGAGAGAAAGAGACAAATGTGTACAGAACAGCCTTCAGACAGATCTTTTGCCTAGAAGCATGCATCAGATAGCAATCCAACGCTATGGCTTGATATTCTAAACTCCTTTGTCAATGCCATGATTCTGTTTTATTATCATTGATTAATCAGTGGAAATAAAGGTAAGACAGAGCTATACCCATGCTCTCCTGCCAGGAGCTAGCTAAAAGTACAAACACATTAATAATTATTTATGACCATGAGATGTTAATGAATTGAAAAACAAGACCAATGCAAGTACCTTACTAACAAGAGAATAATGGGCCAAATTATTTGTGTGTGGATTTATAAAAACTTCAATGGGAGCCACACATGCATATATTTGAGGGAATAACTGACATTAGTTCAATACTGTAAACACAAAAAGACAAAAGGGTTTAGCATTCAAACATCACCACTGACTTTAATGGCCTAAATTTTGCTTAGAAAATTCTGTCCGCCTATCCTCTGAAAATCAGTTTCTTTAGAGACATGGCCATTAATTGCATACTGTATTCTTTTCTGGGGCCCACACATTGAAGACGATGCTGCCAAATTAGAAAGAGTTCAGACAACGGTTACAAGACTGAGTCCCTGGCAAACCTGCCTAAACATTCTCCTTTTAAGAAATTAGTCGTTTGTTTGCATCACTTTGTTTTATACCTAAGCAATCCTCACAGCAAACAATGGCCTTCATTCAGAAAACACATATGTATGTTTAATTTTACTCCTGGGAGTAGTGTTATTGAACTCACTGGGTTTATGTACATGAGTAGAATCAGATATGAATAAATACTATCAAGATTAGGGCATAAGAGATTTACTTGTGCACATGCTTTACATATATTCCTTTTGGGAGTTTTGATTACATCAAAATTAACAAACTAAGGGAGTTGCTCTGAAAAGAAAGGGGAAATTAAGCTTTAAGAATCTCAGTAGAGGTTCTTGCAGAAAAGAAAGGGAGAACTTGTAGAAAAGAAAGGGAGAACTTACAAAATGACAAAATTAGATATTTTTGTTAAGTTCACGTTAGAGAAGAACAATTGAGAGAACTACAAGTATACACTCTTTTCTATTGGCTTACACACACAAATTGTACAGTCTTTCCACTGTTGCAATGAATTTTAAGAAGAAAACAAATCAGAAAATGAATGACATTTAAGGAGGTATGCCACATACTATATCATCCACATACATTTCTATCCATATAAATGAACGAAAATTCCTTTTTCATCTATTATATATCAATTTATATGTCACACAGTAAAGAGCTTAAGTAGGAAGTTTGACTTGAGTACTCAAAAATTTTTAAGAAAAATAATTACAGTAACAATGCACATTCATTTTATTCAGGTCAATTACCAAAACATATTGTGCATTTTTTAAGTTAACAATACAAGCAGTGTTTCAAGTTTAAAAATGATTTGCAGTTAAGGTGCTTCAAGAGAAAGCAAACTGCATCTTGGACCATATAGCTTAAGTGACTCAGATTAAGTTGGTAGCTTGGATCGCTGCAGCTTTAGCTATAATTTAATAACAACAGTTAGCCAGCTGTAAAATGTGTGTGCTTTAATAATGCACTAATATGCAGAACCACTTACTTTTGTTTGTAACTTGGATTTTATTTATTTATTCATTATTTTGAGGGACCAAAGATAGAAATATCAGTAGGATAATTACAGATGAAAGAGTAGTGTAAGAAGAGCTATCTATGACAAAGAATTTCAGGAGGTGTTTTTGTTTCATTAGTTTATGTTAAAAGATACAATAGGACAGCTTTCCTGAAGCAATATTTTTATGTCATTGTGCAACTAGGGTTCATTTATTATTATTATTATTATTATTCATACTGCAGTAATGCATAGTAGCCACAGTAATGGTTAAAGGCCCCACTGTGCTAGGTACTATACAAATTTGTAATCAAAATAGCTTCCTTTCCTTCAAGAGCTTACAATTTAATATACTGATACCTATTTTTCAGTGTTTCCAAAAATAATATTTTGCACTGAACAAGAAAAAGAATGGAGATGTTCTGAAAAGTCTTGATGAGAAATCAGAGTAAAACTAGCTCGTACATGAGGACATAATACAACAGAGAATTAGTCATGACTAAGAAAAATAAATGGAATAGACTTAATTGATGAATAAAACTATGTAAAATTAAAATTCAAAATTCAGGAAGAATGTGAAAGAACCCTCCCCTAAGCTAACAGAACTCACTCCAGACTTATACCAAGTAAAGCACTGTAGATTTACATACACCAAGTAAAACACTGTAGCATACTCCATACAATCAGATAGATGCATTTGACTATCCAGTGCTACAACAATAGGGGTTATTTTCATGCCAGGACCTCTCCTTGACTCTGCCCTTATGCCTAACCAGTCTGAGGAAACTGCAAACTTAAACATACGAGAGTGGAAAGGAAATGGGGAAAGTTGTGCCTATTTGATTTCAAGAGAGCTTGAAGTATGGTTCTACTCTGATGTGACTGAATGGCTATGTCTACACTTACAAAATTAATTTGAAGTAGTTAATTTGAAATAACTACTTCAAATTTAAACAAAGTTATTATTTTGAATTAGCACTACTTCAAAGTTCCTATTCTGAATTAGGAGTCCAGTGAAGACTTTCTAATTCAAAATAAAGTGGACTTTATTAATTTGAAGAAGAGAGCCTTCATTAGATTGTGTAATTTGAAATAGGGGAAGGCAGGCAAAAGAATAAGGAAATTAGTTTGAATTAAGCCTATGCTGTGGCTTAAAATGGTTTAATTCGAACTAATAACTTCAAAGTAAGTGATACTTCAAAGTAAAAGTAGGCTTTATTATATCAAATTAGCAGTTCTTTATTTTGACTTAAGGAACCACTTAATTCAATATAATAAAATGTCTCCTTGGCCAGAGATTAATTTGAAAAGATTAAGTCTCCTTAATTTGAAATAACTTGTAAGTGTAGACATAGCCAACAAGAATAGAGCATATGGAGGTTCCCCTGCCTCTTAATAATTTCTATTTCACATGTGCTGAGTTTACTGGTAGTCTTTGCCAGGCTTTTCATATAGCCTGGGATTAGGGAGTCAAGATGGGTTCTTTCCCGCTGATGCACCATGGTAAACAATAAGACTTCTATAGGTCAAATTAGTCCCTCATAGCATCTGCGTAACTCCTTTGTCTTGACATTACTTGCTAAGTGAATCATTTGCAATGTTGTTTTCTTCTGTAGTGTGACACAGGTGTGAGTGACCAAAAGGTAGAATATGATTCTGTTAATGATGTGCAAGAAGGAACAGATTTCAGTACAACATTCTCTCAATCATACTGACTCCATGTGACTAAAAGAGAACACAAAATGCTACAGAAAAGCAACAGGAGTCCTGTGGCACCTTATTATAAACCTTATAGATGCATCTGATGAAGTGGGTTGGAGCCCACTAAAGCTTATGCCTGAAGAGATCTGTCAGTCTATAAAGTGCCCCAGGACTCCCGTTGTTTTTGTTGTACACAGACTACCATGGCTACACCTCTGCAAATTTCTACTAAGGAAAAGCTGTCCTTTCTCTTCTACAATCAACCCTTTTTCAGTCATAGCAACACAATAGTGTAATAATTAACCTTTCTAAAGCATGGTCTCTATGGGAGATTAAAGGACTGATTATGCTGACATTTTTCATATTGAGTAGCTATGACCAAAAATTGGCTGAAATGGGCCCATAATCTCCTATTCAGAACAAGTTTAAAACAAATCATCAGTTTTCATTCATTGAAATCAGTGGGACTAATTGTGCTATAAGGTTCTGTTCCACATGAGCATCATCAGACCCTAAGCAAAGTGGAAGGTTAATGCAACAATTAATGACACTTCAGTAGTAGGCCTGAAAATTTTCCTTTAATACATGGATTGCACAATTAAAAATAGTCTAAAACTGTGGAACATGGATGCTAAGTATAGGCTCCTAAATCCATATTTTGGGACCTAAATGTAAATGGTCAGATTTTGAAATGTGCTAAACACCTAAACCTGAGAGATTGGTGTTGAGTGCTCAACACTTTTGAAAAAGTAGGCTGTATTTATTTGGTGCACAAATGTTGATTTAGGTAATTAACTTTAGGCACCCAGTATAGAAAATGCTGATTGTCTATATACATTTCCTTACTGTTAGACATAAATTCTCTTCTGTATGAATTCTTCTAAATTCTCTTTTGTGATGCAGGGATAGGTCTCAATCTCATTTTACAAGAGACAAAATCCCATGTCTCAAAAAAAAAAAAAAGGCCATAGGAAAATAAAGCAGGGTAAATATCTGTATTTCAATAGCATTCATTGAGAGCCAAATCCAGTCATCCTTAGCTATGGTGAGGCGTAATTTATAACACTGAGCAGTCCTAGTGGGACTGCTCATGGATTAAGCTACGATTCAACAAGAGTAAATGTGACAAGATTTCGCCCATTGTTTTTTGTCATTCTTGTGATTACCGCAACACAAAGAGACTATTTCTAACAGTCACCTGTTCCACATTCCATCAAGCAGAGGATAGGTGTTTCTATGCTATTCTCATCACCATGACATCTGAACACTTCCACGCTACATGATGGCCTGCTTGATCTGGTTACTTCTCAAGGTTGAAAAATATCTTATTAGATACATATAATGGATATGTATGTAACAACAGGAAATAACTGACAATTATGTAAAGATTTCCAGGACACATGCAGTGTTCTTTAGTGTTTCATACATTGTATAATTAGCAAACACCTGGAAACAGTTTCTATTAGGCAAACTGCTCAGAACCTATAGTATTTGGTATTTCCAAGACTTTTCACACCCATGTTAAATTGAATTACACTTCTATAGGCAACAGTCCATACTTTGATTCACCAAATGGCTACTTTTCATTTGAGAATTCAGGGTCCTATATTTTAGTTGCTTAAGATCTGTAATCAAACAGAACCAAGGACAGTTGTTTATGTACATCTATGATGAGTTAAAACTAGTCTAGAATCCCTTTCATGAACTAGGATTTTATATGTATTTCATTCACTCCCCTGACCCAATTAAAGTACTGTTTCCAATATTAGGTTGAACTGGTTTTTTTTTTTAAACACAATTTTTCATTAACTGGGATAAAATCTTTGACTCTGCTGAGTACATTTTCCAATTCACGCTTATAAGACAAGGAATCACTTTTGTTATTTCCCTCCCTTCTTGAAGTAGTACAGAAATCTGATATGAGAGAGGCACTGCAGAAGAGAAAAAGTCCCAAGGAGCTGAGCAAAGACTGAGTTATTTGAGGAACAGAGGGGCAAAGGGAATACTTTAGAGCTCAAGCCAAAACCAGCTGCAACTACACATGGAGAGGGCCAAAGGCATAATAATGGGATGCAAAGTAAAGTCTCAGGGATGTGGAAAAAGGCATTAACATTTGAACAGGGGTTAAAGTAAGCCAGAACGCCTCAGAATGGCATTCCAGGGCCGCCCTAAAAATAGATGAACACACTGGAATGCTGTATTCTGGGGTCCCCTAAAATAGAACAACATGCCAGTTTTGGGCCCATGTCCCCTCTCGCTGGCTGGCCAGCCAGCACCGGAGCCTCCCTCTCCTAGCCCAGCCCAACTTGGCTCCTTGGCCACTTTGGTGGCATGGGTAAGGGGGCCCTGTAGGGGGGTTGGGGGACAGTCAGGCAGCCAGTGACTCACCATGGGGGGGCTGCGCTGGGAAGAAGGGGTCAGAGGAGGTGTGGAGGGGGATGGGGGCTGAAGGGAATGAAGTGAAGATGGGGGCTTAGGAGGATTGGAGTGGGGACATGGGGGCAGGGAGCTTAGGGATGGGGGCTGAGGAAGACATGCAGAAAGAGTGGTCTGATGGGGTAGGTGTTTCGCAGGCAGTAGATGGGGTGGAGAGGCAGACATTTGTGGGGTAGTAGCTGGGGCAGGGGCAGGTGTTTAGGGGACAGTAGCTGGGATGTGGGGCAGGGATTTGGGGGGACGGTAGCTTAGGTGTATGAAGGGGGCCCGGAAACTTAGGAGGGTTCTAGGGTCTGCAAATTATACTTTAACCTCTGCATTTGAAAGATAAGAGTGACTGTCATTCGTATTCATGCTGAATAGCACAGTGACATCTCATTGGCACAACTGGAACATAAAATGGTTCTGTCAACATTGTGTGTCAAAACTGGGAATGTTCAGAAAAAAGCTCCTAATAAAATGTATTAGATAAAATTAATTCTTGCAGTAAGTGGGGAAGCTCTGTTGAAAACAATGATATTTCATTCATTTATGCCAACAGTGATTTTGATCCACTGTTTTCTAATTAACTGGCCATTTTTGTTTGTGGGTCCTATAGAGCGCAGTGAAACGCTAAATTACTCACTAGTTTATTTTAAGCACTGCACTTATTACTATGATGGAGTCTTTAACACCATTTGCAAACCTTCCTTGCAGCATTCTGAAGGCAAAGACTACAATTTGTCAGTCCTTTTGGACATGAGAGCTGCTCCTCTATTCCGGAGGTGATGCAGAGACATGTGGGGCAATGCCTTGAGGAGGAAGGGAGAAGAGGTATGGCTATTGACTTCATCACTCCAGAAGAGTGTGCAGGGTGTAGTCTGCTGCAGATCCACCACCTGAGCTGGTGTCGAGAGTGGGACATTGACTTGCACTCTTTTCAGACAATCTGAGGAGTAGCATACACCAGCTAGCCCTGTGCAATCATTCAAAAGGGGTGACTGACAGGATTGTGATTGAGTTCAAGGAGCAATGGGAGACATCTCTTTCAGCCTCACCTGGGTACACATGCAGAGGGAGAGACTAGATTAGTCACATATATATGGGCACAGATCCTGGGGTTCAGCTATATTGCACAAAGCACAAGAGATATAGGTGAATTAAAGCTCACCTTTGCACTGCCCAGATTCTGCAGCAGCTTTGTACAAGCTGGTTGCATATATTATAAATCCAGAAGAAACCACTCTGATCTTCTAATTTCACCTGCTGTATAACCTATGTCATAAGACTTCCTTGAATTAATGTGCACTATATCTATTTTGCATTGTTTACTTTCTTAATTAAAATATTCTTTGGCATAACGTCAAGTGCCTTCCAGATGTCTGTTGCATCATCACTATAACTTTTATCAAGCATATTTGTAATCACAGTTAACAAATGCTATAAAGTTAATTTCTTCCATAAACCCATGCTGACTGGCATTCATTCAATTGCTTTCCCACACCTTGAAAGATAATGGAGCCAATAAACAAATAAATTAAATTATTTGTAAATGTCTATAAGGGAATAAGATTTTAAGTGATAGTCTGCATAGATTTGTCAGCAACAAACCATGTCAAACCAATCAGAAAGCTTTCTGTGGTGGAGTAACAAGCTTTGAGGATAGAAGGGAAATGGCAGGTGTGGTATATCTAGACTCACATCACCTCCTCATTAACAAGCCAGGGAAGTACAACTTAGATAGAACTACTACAAAATGGGTGCAAAACTGGCTGGATAACCAGAAAGTAACTTTCAGCAGTTCACAGTCATGCTAGAAGGGCATAACAAGAAGGGTACTGCAGGGATCAGTTCTGAGTCTCCTATGAGTGCAGGTACTGGAGTTGTTTACTTCCCATAGTCTCTCCCAATTTTATGACTCTGTTAATGACTGTATCAGCTGTTCTATTATCTTGCTCAGGATTGATGTCAGACCAACAGGTCTATAGTTACATGGGTCAACCTATTAACTCTTTTTAAATATTAGCATATTACTTTTCCTGTTTTCTGAAAGCTCTCCACTTTTCATATGTCATTGAAAGTCATCATTAATGATCCAGCAACCTCACCAGACAGCTCTTTGAAAACTTGTGGATACAATTTATTCAGACCAGCTGCTTTAAAAACGTCTGAATTTAGCATCTGTTTTTTAACATTCTGAGTCAGTATTGGAATGGAAAATGTTTCATTATCATATGATACAGAAGAGAAACAGTTATTGAATACTTCTACTTTTTCTGCATTATCATTGACATTTCTACCATTTAAATCTTATAATTTGTCAATATAAAATGGTCCCCATGCACCTTAACAGTGTAGGTCTCATGGTGGGCTGCCATAGCTACAGTCAGCTGAATAATACTGACAAATCCTAGTACAAATTAGGGATAACCCAGCCACAACAGTCCAATTCCTTCACCATACCTTCTTTCCTCTTCTGCACCAGCAAAAGGAAGAATAAGAGGAGCAAGAACCCTGACATAGTGTCTGTGCTATTCGAAAATGACTCTTTAAACCAAATAAAGCAAGTTTTACAGGCAGAAGAGGCCAACAATGCAACACAAAACCACCATTCCACATCACATGGAAGAACTGGACAAGTATGCATATACAGACATAAAGAGTCAATGATTTTAAGGCCATTGGGATGATTATAATCATTATATCTGATCTTCTGAATAAAAACAGAATCTCACCGAGTAATTTCTGTGTCAAGCCCATTGCCACAGTTTTAATGTTAACTGGACATTAAACTTTCCTTCCAGGTATCCTTTAGGGGCACTTTTTAATGTTTTCAGACTCCCAGTGGACAACTCTGAGGTGGAGACCTACACATCTCTCCTTGTAGACTGGAGGTTTAGGCATGCAGTCCTTCTGAGCCTAACTGTGGTTTCTACAGAAGGTCTTTCTGGGCTGCAGCATGTATAGTGACCCTTCCTCTAAAGCAGTGGTTATCAAACTTAGGTTCAGGACCCAGTGCTGGGTTGCAGGCTGGAGTGCCTTGCTCAGAGATGTAATTGCTGGGTCACGGGCATAAAATATTTTTCTTCAACTGGATCCTGAGGAAAAAAGTTTGAAAACCACTGTTCTAGAGGTTACAATAGTATATCAGTTGCCAGCCAGCCTTCACAAACTAATTTATTTTTCATTTAACATCATACCAAGAAAACATACAAAATAATAAAATAACCTGCATGCATGCTAAAAGTTGAGCAGTTACCTCAACTCTAGGCAAGGGGTATGGTAGGCATTATTCTTTCAAACCCTACCAGTGGGTTTGCTCACTTTATCACAAGTCCATGTCAGGTTTTAGTTTAGGAACAAGAATCTTGACCAGACAGTCTTGACTGTTTCTTTATACAGCTCCGTCCTTTGATGTCCAGACTTCAGGAACAGGCAATCACCATACAACAGTCCTCCCTTCAGGTTGTAGCTTCAACATCCTGGATTTTTGCAGATGATAACTGTCAACTGTGGACCTGATGAGGTCGTCTAGTCCAACCTACTACAAAAAAGCAGGAACACTCCCATGAAATCAACCCAGTCAGGGTTTTGTCTAACCAAGCCTTAAATATCTCCAAGATGGAGATTCCACCACATCCCTAGGTAACCAATTCCAATGCTTCACCACCCTACTAGAAAGAAAGATTTTCCTAACATCCAAACTCAACCTCCTCAGCTGTAACTTGAAACCATTGCTCCTTGTTCTGTCCTCTGTTACTACTGAGAACAACCAAGCTCCCTCCCTCCTTGGAGCACCCCTTCAAGTAGTTGAAGGTTGTTATCAAATCCCCCCTCAGTCTTCTCTTCTGCAGGCTAAATAAGCCTAGTTCCTTCAGTCTCTCCTCATAAGTCTTGTGCTCCAGCCCCTTGATCATTTTTGTTGCCCTCCGCTGGACTCTTTCTAATTTCTCCACATCCTTTTTGTACTGTGGTGCCCAAGACTGGACACAGTATTCCAGATATGGGCTCACCAGTGCCAAATAGAGGGGAATAATCACATCCCTCAATCTGGTGGCAAAACTTATACTGTTGCAGCCCAGTATGCCATTAGCCTTTTTGGCAACAAGAGCACACTGTTGACTCATATCCAGCTTCTCATCCACCATGTTCCCCACGTCCTTTTCTACAGTGCTGCTACTTAGCTGATCACTTGCCAGACTGTAGGGAGTATGGGGTTTTCTGTCCCAAATGCCAGGACTTTGCACTTGGCCTTGTTGAACCTCATGAGATTTCTATTGCCCCACTGCTCAAATTTGTCTAAGCCTCCCTGAAACCTGCCCTGCCCTCCAGCATGTCTGCTGTTCCCCGCAGCTTGGTGTCATCCGCAAACTTACTGAGCATGCAATCTATCCCATCATCCAGATCATTAATGAAAATGTTGAACAGAACTGGCCCCAGGACTGACCCTGGGGCACTCCACTAGTTACTGGATGCCAACTGGACATTGAGCCATTGATTCCTACTTGCTGAAACCGCTGATCTAGCCAGTTCTCTATCCACCTTACAGTCCACACATCCAACCCATACTTCCTTAACTTGTTGATGAGAATGCTGTGGGAAATGGTATCAAAAGCCTTGCTAAAGTCGGCTCTTCCCACATCCATAAATCCAGTCATCTCATCATAGAAGGCAATGAGGTTGGTCAGGCACGATTTACCCCTGGTGAATCCATGCTGACTGTTCCTGATCACTCTGTTTTCCTTCAAGTATTTCAGGATGGATTATTTGAGAACCTGCTCTATGATTTTTCCAGAGATTGAGGTGAGGCTGACAAGTTTGTAATCCGCAGGATCCTCCTTTTTCCCTTTCTTGAAAATAAGTACTACATGTGCTTTTTTCCAGTTCTCCGGCACTTCCCCCATCTGCTATGAGTTTTCAAAGATAGTGGCCAGCACTTCTGCGATCTCATCGGCCAACTCCCCCAGCACCCTTGGATGTAGTTCATCCGGCCCCATAGACTTGTGCACATCCAACTTCTTTAAGTTGCCCCTAACCTAACCTTCCATTATGAGGGGCCTTTCTTCTTCTCTCCAATCTGCCATACCCAGTGTAGCCTCCTGGGAGCTGGCCCTCCTTGTGAAGACTGAAGTAAAAAAAGCATTGAACACTTCAGACTTTTCCGCATCCTCCACCACAAGGATACCTACACCATTCAGTAAGGGACTTATGCCATCCCTGATCCTCTTCCTGTTATTGACATATTTGTAGAACCCCTTCCTGTTATCCTTCATATCCCTTGTTAGCTGCAACTCCAACTGACCTTTGGCCTTTCTGATTTTATCCCTGCAGTCCCAAGCAATATCTTTGTATGCCTTCCTAGTTATTTGTCTAAGCTTCCACTTCTCATAAGCTTCCTTTTTATGTTTCAGTTCACCGCAGAGTTCTCTGTTAAGCCACACTGGGCACCTTCCACATTTGCTGTTCTTTGTGCTCACTGGAACGTTATCTTCCTTTGCCCTTAGCAGGGTTTATTTAAAATTCAGCCAGCTGTCTTGGATATTTTTCTCCTTCCGATCAGCCTCCCAAGAGATCCTGCCCATCAGCCCCCTTAGACAGTGGCCTCCAACATTTTTCTCTGCCATGGCACTCCTTGCTACCTTTAATTAAGAGGTGCACTGCCATATAGTTTCCAAATGAACTCATGAATATCCATGAGCCAATCCAGAGCTCTTTGAGTAGTTTTTCAAAAAAATTTGTGGCACACTTGCTCAGACCTGATGGCACACCTGCATGCCATGGCACACCAGCTGGGAAACACTGCCCTAAGAGAGCCAAAATCTGCTTTTCTGAAGTTCAGGGTCTGTGTTTTGCTTCTTTCCTTTTTTTCCATTGATCAGAATCCTGAACTCTACCATATCACAGTCACTGCTGCCCAGGTTGCCATTCATTTCTGCTTCTCCAATCAAATTTTTCTATTTGTGAGCGGCAGGTCGACAGATGGGTTTCTTCCTCCCCCTCAGAAGAGCATCCCCAACCACCACAACCTGACGTTTCCTCCTGGGTGTGATGGTTGTGATCCTCCCAGCCTCGGGAGTGCATGGCTTCTCCTCTTCCACCTCACCCATCACCTCTAGTGCTGCATAACGGCTCTTCAGTGCAACAGAGGGTGAGATGGGAGCAGGGGTGGAGCACAGTCTGCTGCCAGAAGTGAGCAGCTGCCAGTGTTCCACCTGTGCCGGAGGCATCCCATCCTTCTCCAATGGTGGGGCAGCAGTCTTTGGCACCTGGACAGTATCCTCATCCTTGCTATCAAGGAACTTCTCCAGGGCATGGATATTCCTGACCCTAGACACCTCCTCCTGTAACTCTCCCACCTGTTTCCTGAGAGATTCCACCAGAAGGCACCTGTCACATTGATTCTTCTCCCCAGCCTCAGAGTATGCAATAGGAAATGCAGGACACAGTCCCTGCAAGTCCACACCAGGATCTGGGTAGAGACACCCATAGTCAGAATGTGTATCTGGCTACAGGCACAGGAGGGGACAGAAGGGGTGCTAGCACAAGCAGTGCAGCTCTTCACCATAGCGGCTTTACCAACTCCTTCCCAAACTCCCTTGTTTGCAGTCCCCTGGTTGCTCAGCCACTGGCTTTTAAGGTTTTCTTTGTCTAGGTCAGCCCTTACCCCTCATTTAGCACACAGGGGAAGGGTGCTCACAAGGCTGACTGAAGCTGATTAAAGGTGAGTAGGGAACAATGGTACAAACAGCCCCCAGACACACAAGCAATCACAGTCCTGAGTCACACAGTAACTGACAACAGAAATCACCTGTAGGAAAGGCACAAACACATAGTTAGCAATTCCCTTATCCCAGGGTTTGCTCTCTCCCTTGCTTCTTCAGCAAGGGGATCACCTTCACCACCTTCACAGGGCTTCACTTCCTCCCTCTCAAACACCCCTGTTTGCAGTTTCCCTTTTCACCCACCTAACACTTATTGTCCTAAAACTCCCTGTCTGACTGTCACATCTCAGTCTTTTGAACTTCCACTTCCCAGGGCTCTCATCTGTCAAACCATTCCTTCGGAATGATCTATAACATTTCTTTTAGAATCCCATGTTCATTTAAAATTTACATAATAGACTTCTAAAATTTACACCTAAGAACACAACATGAGTGACAACAGAAAAAGGTAGATAAACCACTACCATCTCTTTGCAGCTGTTATACTAATAGGTTTCCTTGTCTGGGGGGGGGGGTGTTTTCTGAAGAAGACATGCCTTTTCCTATCATTTCAATTTCATGGAGGGTTTCAGAAGGCAAATGTTGATAATTCCTTTCCAAGTCTAAATGTCACTTACATTAAGGGACACAAATATACGAAAACAATGGCTTAGAAAACTTGTCTGTCCTCAACAGTATTTTTTTAAAAGCCTGCCTCCAGATTTTTTTTTTTATTAAAGAAATGACTTAACACACCGATAGAGATCAATATCAAGGCTTTGACTCAGTTCTTCACCAATACCCACTATACTGAGGTCACAAGGAGTCTTCCATTTTTTCCCCATGTTCAGTGCCAGGGCAAATACCTATTAGAGACTCTTTACTTGGGCTCCACAGGCTCTAGGAGCTGAGAAAGAGAAGGATAAGGCAGGGCTAAGTTCCCCTCTCCAGTCAACGCTTAAGCCTAGTCAGCTCTACTTATTGATGAGTGTACACCTTATACCCACAGAAAGAATGACAGAGCTGTTGATCCATTGTGACATCCCTGACTTCTCTTATGAGAAATTCTATGTGACTGAACCAGAATTCCCAATGAACTCCTGCCCTAAAGTGTTACAATCTTCCCTAAAAATGCATCAAAGCCAGGCTTATAGCCATTTTGCCCTCTTGTATCCTATAAATCTACAGAACAAAGGGCTGCCTTTCATCTACCAGACAACATCTAATAACACATTTAAAAAAAAGGGGGGTACATTTCTTGAGGTTATTTCATGCTTTCCACCTTTACCTTGACAAGATAGTAAACTTGAAGAGACAGCTTGCCATTCATTTACATCTTCAAACCAACTCACTGAAGTTCACAAGGAGAGAAAAAACTTTCTATTCTTTTTGAACTGTTCTTGTGTTTTCAGCTTTGTTTTACTTTCTAAAATGTCAATTCCTAGAACTTCTAAACCACAAGACTGGAGAGAAAGCTATGGATAAGTCTGTTTAACCTTCTGGATGCTATGCTCTTTTACAAGTATATTCATTTAAAAAATAATAATTTAAAGAAGTAGTGGTGTTTTAATTGATGAAATTATGCAAAATTACATCACTCTGCACAGCCAAGAGTGCAAAAATTATGCAGTGAGAGGTAGCTTAGCATTCAATAATGGGGTCAAATGGAAGAGGCAGGACTGCTAAGCTGGATCTAGTCTTCATGTATGGTCGGTATTAGCAGTCCACTTATGCTCTTGGAAGACAAATATCATCACAATATCTGAGCACCAAGTTTTCAGCAAGGTCTAAGGGAGAAAAAAAAAAAGATTTCCAGTGTTTTGAGTTTGTACACAGAGAAAGGACTGTGCACAAGATGGACAGGAATATATTGAAATAAAATAAACTACATAACATTAATCTTCTAAACATGTTAACAAACGGAGTCAAATTAATTCCTAGTGTAACTGCACTTAAGTTACATTAGGGACAAAGGTAGTCCTTTTGTTTAATATCCAGGTGTAAAACTAAGTTATTTTGCCTATCCCTTTGCAACTTACATTTGTCATGGAACATATATTTTACTGGGATCAGTTTTACTGAAAAGCTATCACAGATTAAAGAATACTTATAAAGTCATTTAAAAGTTTGAAAAAAGTAATAAAATCAAAACCTTCAGACTAATTTAAACTGGCAGGGAGAACTGAAACACTTAAGTAGAAATGTTCAACCCAACATTACTATGCTTACAAACTGTGGGCAAATGTAATTAAAACCAAAGTGTATTTTAAAGGGTGAAGAAAAAAAGTGGAGCACTACGAAAAAAAATAAAACTGTCCACAATCTCTTAACTGAATCCCTATCCTAATCCACTCTCCCTGAAGTAAAGTTACTGGAATGTGAAATGCTTGCTGATTGCTCATGAGAGAAAAAGCACAGCTGTACGTCATGGGCACATAAGTGTTTAAGATTGGATTTGTTACATAGGCATTTTTAGGGGCAAAGGATCTCCCAAACAGGGGATTAGACTACAGGAGATAGACAAAGAGATGGTCATGTCACTAACATTGAAGTCATTATATGTAATACTCATTGACTACCTCAGGCAGACTCAGTCTCACTCCTATCAATATTCATTAATTATTAGGTTCTCTATGCTCATGAAAACTAAGAGGAGAACATTATTTTGGCAGTGGTATACTGTCAAATAGTTTCCTTTCCTGCTGTTTAAAACTGTAGTTACTCCTTTACCTCTTTCCCACCTCTTGAGCCTCCTTTGGCTACTCTAATAAATCAATACTGATTGCTTTAATTCATGGGAGAACTATCATTGGAATAGTTTACTTTGAAAGAATGATGTTATACTCTGTCACAAACATTCCTTAAGACACTGGCTAAAATAGCAATATATTTGGGAAAGGAACAATCTTTTCATTTTATGTTTATACAATACCTAGAACAATCGGGCCCTGGTTCAAACTTGGGGTTTTTAGGCTCTCTGTAATGCATAATAAATAATATTCCTTGAAATACTACTTTCCCATACAATTACTTGCAGCGAAGACCAACTCAATAAACATGAGCAACACATGGGCTGCACATGGAAAGCTATCCAGCCAATCCGTGCATTTTTTAACTATGACTGGAAATAAATGAAGTTTGCATGAGAATCTTATATCATTGCTACCCAAGACTCAGTAATGCTTACTAATTCTTATCAAGCATGGAGGAGAAGGGGAACAGGATAAGCAACAGCTACTATAGCAAGAGCAGCAGGGGAAGTAATTTTAGCACTGTCTTGCAGCTTCAGAGGCAGGATACTACCACAAACCACATAACTAACTTGCAGCTGGAACACATCCTTGCCAACAGATTTCACAGCTTCATAAACACCAGACCACAATGCTAAGGGCTTTCCTTTAATCTTCTAATCAAAACCGTGTATTTGCACTTCTATGGCTAATATTAGCCATTAAGTACTTTTCATTTGAATGAATGAATGAAATCATAGAGTCAGAAGGGACCTCATGAGATCATCTAGTGCAACCCCCTGGGGTTTGAACCCAGGACCTTTTGCATGTAAAGCAGATATGCTAGCCACTACACTATTGCTCTAACAGAACAGAATTTTAAGTCATATTCCATGATGCATAATACACAATACTGTATACTGTTCAACAAAAACAAAAGTACTGAATGAAGCTTATTAATGCCAATGGGAACAGAACAGTGCTATCTTCTTATCACAAAATGCATTAGCATCCCAGCACTGGAGACCTTAGTTCAAATGCTAGCTCAACTTACAAGTGAAAATGAGTTTGTTTCTCCACAGAGTGAAGAACATTATACTATGTGGCACAGCTGGCAGTCGGTCGCTGCTCAAACAGTCCCAAGACTGGAATAACAAGTATGATTAGGCAATGTTGCATGCAGAGACTATGAATGGTATCTTCATTATAGTATATCTGGTTCTGCCAGGCTATACAGATAGTATATACAGTATGTTTATATTTCACAGTCAATCTCTTTTTTCTTTAAATGAATGTGTCAGTCTGCTGACCAAGCATAATGAATATTCAACTTTTAAATGCAAGTTTAAAAGTAACCTGTGGTAATAGTAAGAGATCTAGGAATAAGTGAGGAAGATTCAAAGGGATGCTGGAAGTCCAGAGAAAACAGAATTGAGGAAGGGCTTGTTTTAAACTGGAGGCTTCTTTCTTACACCAGGAGTCATAGAATCATAGAATCATAGAGTCTTTCCATCTTTTGTTGTTCCACCCTAATTTGTACAACTGAGAGTTCCCCTAATTACACAAGGCAGTCAGTTATTCTGGAGTACTGTAATCACTTTGGGCCAATTCTGGTCAGAGTTACACTAGAAAAGTATTCAGGAGTAGTTAGTTTGAATTTTCCCTAGGGTAAGAGATCAGAATTTTTCCAAAGAACTCCCCCACCACACAAAGCAGATTCAAACTCTGTAGCCCTCAGGCTTTCAGAGAGAAGAAGAAAGTCACTAATAAACAGCGTCAGCACACAGATATCTACCTGAATCCTGACATGAATCTGACTACATTACATTAATCAGATTGCACTTGCTTCCTCTGTTGGTTGGTAGTCATTCCTTCATAGCTAAAATTCCCTTACACATTTTATGGAATCATTACAAGGCCCCTAGCTGAATTCTTAAATATATCACTTGACAGCACAATACCATAGCAGAAATCCTGACAACACTCCTCATATTTTTTGAAGATTACAAGATTGAATCTTCAGAAAGACTAAATGAAACATACAGTGGAAACAAATTATTCACTTCAGGGCAAACACTCCAGCATGGAATAACACCAGTTACATATATTGTATATATAGCCAGTGATCTTAATCAAGAGTTGTCTGATATGAAAGTGCTTTGATCCCCCTGAAAATGAGCTTTAAAAAAGATTGAACATAACATTGTCGTCAGTAATACATTGTGCATCCATAGATTAGGTGTAACCATTATTGTTGTTAGCCCAGAGCCAGGTTAAGGCAATTTGGGGCCCTAGGCACAGTAGGACCAAAGACTATCCATGGCTTTGCCCCATTGTCCCTACAATCCTTGTCCTACTCCCATCCACATATACAGAGAGTGGTGGTGGCAGCTTCCCCCTTCCTTCCTAGAACTGTGGTGTCCTTCCTCCCTAACAGAGGGGTCACAGCAAATGGGGCTGCGCGCGCCAGAATATACTTTGTTGGGGGGGGCACAGAATTTGCTGCAGTCTCTGGCTTCTGCCACACAAAGCATGTTCTGTGGGGGTGGTGCTGGCATAGCACCAGCAAGACTCCAAAACAATAGGTCTTGATGTTAACGCCCCATACAAATTCACAGAAAGTTCTCACATCACACAGTTTTTTTGTTTGTGGGGGGTTTTTTTTGTTGTTTTTTGTGAGGCTCTGTGCTGAATTAGGAAGATGTTACTGCCTTCATCACACTCGGCTCACATTTATAACCAGGAGGGTTAAGGAAAAAGAGAAACTGATCTTTGCATAATCACATGGTTGCAGGAACTGAGGCCTATAGTACCTGTGCCTTAATCAAGCCCTGTGATATAAAGTTTAAACTGGTAAATCTTCCAATACTTCTCTGAAGTATGAACTGGATTTTTCACCCCAGTCAAACACTCATGGATAGAGCTAGGCAAATAAAGAAATAGTAAATAATTTATTTTTATTGAAGTTGAAAACTTCATTTAAACAATTATTTAATAAATCTCATTCTACTGGCTCTTCTCACTCAGAGACAGTGGTGGGAGACCATTAATACTAGCCTGAGCTCTCTAATTCAAGGGTGTTTTGAAATAAGGCAAGAGTCATCTCCTACAGAAATATATTGCTCAAAATGGTAGTGTAAAAGAATGCTACAGGAAAGTGCAGGCCTGGGGGATTTCTAACTGGTGCCTCTCTGTACCTCTCTGCTCCAGACACCAGGCACCCTTAACACATACCATCCTTTCTCATCATACTGGTATAAGCTGCCTCAATCCTGCTGCTATCATTTTGTTATGTGAGACTCTTACCCCTCCTAACCTTGTTCCCTTTTATGGAATAATGCTAGCCTGCACCAATAAGAGAATGTTAGATCTTATTACCGCTATTTTATATATATCCATATATGTTAATGTTGCTGATAAGGTATAAAAGACTCTGTGAGGCATTACAGGAGTGGAGACCAGCACCTATCTGCTCTCTCTCTGTTAGCGTTTCTGTTACTAACCTGTAACAAATCTGATAAGCTCTGACACTGCACTCAAGTCTATTGTTTTAAGTTATTATTCTTTTACAATAAGGAAACTGTTTTCCCCATTGTACCAGGCTGGTAGCTGCCAGGATGAACAGCGTCTTCAGATCTTGAAGTGGGCAGCACCTTTACGCAAGTTGCATTAGTATTTCCACTGCTGTTTGGAGAGCTTTCTGTATTGTGACATGTCTAGAGGCACATCTATCCTCTCAGAACCTAAGGTGCTGAGGTTGTGAATTGTTAATCCAGGAGTGCAGTTTACTCATATAACCAGATGATAACACAATGTTCTGAAGAAGAGTAGGGAAGCAACTGCTTTCTAAAGTTCCAGGTAACACTGCAGGAATATGTTGAAAGGTTCAGTTTCTGAAATTTCTCCTCCAATTATAAAACACTGACATGCATAATCACATTAATGCCTCAGAGGGGTCATCGCTATAATAAGCAAAGGGCAGTTTTCTCATGGTTGTCCACCATACCTGGATTCTAGAACATCCTTAGAGCCTCAGCCACCGTTCCTGAAGTTTGGATCCAATGATTTGGTGCTGATGAACAATTGTCCAAAGATGGAATTACATAAGATGATCCTTTCTGGACTGCAGCTACAACCATGGCTACAGGAAAAATTTTGTGAACTTTTGGAAAGGGCAATTCAGTTGTTAGGAATCTCAGCATTTCAGGAGGATTCTTAGAAGCATATGATATGAGGGGGCAATGGGATTCTTAAAATGGGGATCTTTTCATGCTATTCAGTTTATCATAGATAAGGTAGACGAAAGGAACACCATTCTGAAATTTTGATCTTGATTCACCTATTTTGGATCCAAGATTACTCCATGTCCCTTTCTTTCCAGAACTACAAAATACCTGAAGTATTTCCAAGAATGCAATTAGCTTCCAACTTGACAGGGAGAAAGGGGAGGCAACCCAGGAGGAAAGCCATTAAGGGACTCAAGAAAATACAACCTCAGGACATAGCCTTAGAGTCCTAGGAGAATGACCAGAGGACTGAGACTTCAGGTCCAGTTTCAACTATGAACAAGTTCTTTCCCACTGAAACCCGGACTTAAACCTGTATGTGATGTGCTCTCTTCTGTGAAGAGAGAGAGAACTTGAACTTTTTGGTCTATGAGGTTGACATCCGGCAAGAAACATTGCACATCACACATGGACCTTCATTTAAGATGTCCAAAAAGGTGGAGTCCAACATACCCCTAAATGATCTATCGTCTTGGAAGAGAAGCACTAAGTTCAAGGATGGGGGGGGGGTCCTCAAAGGCAGATCCACATGAAATGGGGAGCCAACACTGACAAGCTGAGGATGTAGGATGATAGACAAAAAGGGTCTTCTGCCATACCAAGACTGATAGCCAGTAACAATCAAAACAAGTTCTCTTTGTAGCTAGTGAAACCCAGAAATCCTGTCCCTGCTAGATCTCAGACAGCAAATAGCCAAACTAAACAAAGAAAAAAACCAAGTTGCTGATGAAAGCTGAACAACATTAATGTCAATAAGTTTGGAGTCCTGTAGCACTTAAAGACTAACAAATTTATTTATCACATGAGCTTTCATGGGAGAAAATTGCACTTCGTCGATGCTTTGAAGACGGGGGAACTTACAGAATGGGAGGAAAATAAATGTAGGGAAGTGTAAGTCATGGGATCAGGTCATACTGTAACAGCAAATCAAAGCAGTTGTTAAGATTCAAACAGTGGGAAACAACACATGGGGAAGGTGAGGTCCCCTGTTGTAATGGGAAAAGAAGCCATAGTCTCACAGTCAGATTTGCATATCAATTCCAATTCTTCAATTTTTCTTTGAAATTTTGATGCATTACCAATTTGCTTGAGCACAGCTATTAATAAATCATCAACAAAGTCATAAGGAAGACTGAAGTGCTCAGCTACTGGTTTTGAATGTTGTGATTTCTGATATCAGATGTGTGCCCACTTATTCTTTTGCACATAGACTGTCTTGTTTGTCCAATTTATAAAGTGTGGGGGCATTTCTGGCCCATGATGACATAAATCACATTAGTGGATGAGCAGGTGAATGGGAGTAGCTATGATGTTGTCTTTTGCGCAGATATGTGGGCAAAGTTAGCAATGTGGTTTGTTGCGGGGATATGTGCCTGATTTAATATTTCTGTTAGGTTTGTAGTTGCTGGTGAGTATCTGTTTAAGGTTAGGGGGCAGTCTGTAGGTGAGGAGAGGTCTGTCTCCCAAGGCTTGAGAGAGTGAGGGATCACATTTTGGAATAGGCTGTAAGTCCTTAATGATGTGTTGTAGAGGTCTGACTTGGGGGTTGTAGGTGATAACCCATAGCTTTCTGTTGTTTTCTTTCTTGAACTTCCCCTATAGTCGTTGACTTTGGGATACCCGTCTGGCTCTGTCAATCTGTTTCTTCACTTCTGCAGGTGGATACTGTAGTTTTATGAATGCTAGATAGAGATCCTGAAGGTATCTGTTTCTGCCTGAGGGATCAGAGCAAATGCTTTGTAGATTGGACCCATGGTAGGGATGCCCTTGAAGATTTCCACAGAGATTTCAGCAATTTCCACTCTATTAATAAATTTATTCTAGAACACTCCACACAGGAGATCCACTTTCTGGACACTACAGTACAAATTAGGGATGGACAAATAAACATCACCCTATACCAAAAAACTGCTGATCGATATAGTTACCCACATCCCTTGAGCCTTCATCCAAAACATAGCACATGATCCATTGTCTACAGCCAAGCCCTAAGATATATCAATATTGGGCTGTCTAACGAGCCTGTAGTACAGCTGACAAAGTGCTGGTACATCATTGCTACAAAATCTATTATGACATAAAAGGCAGGCTGCAACATTAATGTTCACATTTTTAAGATTTAGAACAGAAGCAAAATCAGACACGTGATTCTTTTCACAGAGGTCAACCGTGAGCACCTTTGCAGGGACAGCAAGAGATGGTGCACAAAGTCAAGAGAAAAGGAACTGAACTGTGCAACCAAAAAAGAGTTTTGCAAAAATCCAGCCAATGCTGAATCTTTATGCAAATATAATGGAACTGCATCTTCTCTCTGACTAGCTGAACATCTCTTATGATAGGTATGACAACACTAAATAGCAATTGAGGATGAAAGGAAAATTATTGTAGAACACATTGAGTGATTACCTAGGGTTACATTAATGTTTCAGGTGCTATGACAGCTAGTTAATATTTAGATGAGATGCAGTATGTGCTTAAAGAATAAATAGTAAAAAATATACTTTGGAAGAAGGTTATTTGATTTTTTTTTTGTAAGCATGAATCTATTGCTGAAGAAAGCTGGAGAGTGAAGAATGAGGGGACGGTGATGTCAGGAGTACTGGGAGATGAGCAAAGAAAAGATTAAGTGGAGGTTAGCTGTCTGAAAATGGAGATAAATTATAAAAATGTTGTAACATCTATATGTGTAAATCAAGCCTCCTCACCACTGATACCTTCTTTGGATTGGGTACTAAGTAGTGCATGACTTAAACACAGGCTATGTAAATTGAATGCTGGGACAGCAGTAATTTCATAATCTTGCAAACACTCCTTAGCAGTCTAGTTGAAATAACCATAGGAAGGCCTGATCTTCTCTTTTTGCAAAGAAGACTAATGCCATATTGGGCTGCATTAAGAGGAGCACTGCCATAGGAACAAGGGAAGTGATTATTCCACTCTATTTGGCACTGGTGAGGCCATAATTAAGAGTACTGTATCCTGTTTTGCTTCCTTCACTACAGGAAGGATGTGGATAAACTGGAGAGAGTCCAGGAGAAGGCAACAAAAAAAGCTTAAAGGATGATTGAGGGAGGAGGTAGATTGAGGCAATTTAGCTTATTTAGGCTGTCGAAGAGAAGAGTGGGGTGGTGGTGCAGGGTTTCACAGCAGCCTTCAACTACCTGAAAGTAGGTTCCAGGGGAGATGGAACTAGACTGTTCATAATGGTGGTAAAGGAAAGAACAAGGAGCAATGACCTTAAGTTGATTTGGGGGACACCTAGGCTCCATATTAATAAAACCTTCTTCAACAGGAGGGTGGTGAAGCATGGGAATGAGTTATCTGGGGAGGATCAGAAATATCCATCCTTGGAGCTTTTTAAGTTCTGGCTTGACAAAGCCCTGGATGGGATGATTTAGTTTGGGCTAGTCTTGATTTGAGCAGGAGTTTAGATTAAATGATCTTCTGTGGTCCCATCCACCCCTAATCTTCTATGATTCTATGCCAGGGGTCAGCAACCTTTGTTGGCTCCCATGCCAGCGCTGCTCCCCCAAACCTCACCAGGTGCAGGCGGTGGGGCCAAGAAGTGACAGGGTATGCTGCGCCTGCCCAGTTTTTACAGCCCCAGGTCTTGCTGGGAGGCGGGGCCAGCAAGGGCCAGGAGCAATAGCACATACATGGCTCTCGCAGGCCAGTGGGAGGGGTGGGAAGCAGTGATGGCATGGCAGGGCCAGGAATCCTGCATGTTGCTGTGAATAGGTGGACGTGCCATCTTTAGCACATGTACCAGGGGTTGCTGACCCCTGTCAAATTCTATGAGTCAAAACCCCAAACATCGCATGGTCAGCTAATAGGGAGTAAATAGGCTTGTGACTTTATGGGTAATATTTTATTCTAAATCAAATTAATTAGAGAACAATCCATTTTCTTCCCCTACTTTAGCCTGATAGTTCCCTAATAAACAAGTTGAGTTTCTACCTAAGTAGGATTTTGTTTATAACAAAGTTTCCACACCTGGCAACACTGTAAATTATCACCAGTTAATTCAATTAATTTCAAAAATATCTGCATTTTCTCCCAAGCTGTCCTTTATGAATAGGAACAGTTCCATTTAAAAATCCACAAAGCCTCTTTATTGTGCATCTTGAAATCTCTTCTTAAAATTAATTTTTGTTGTGAAGTCTTCAAAACATTCGACAATATCTAGGAAGATAGTGTGATGAAGCTGTTATTACTGCCCTAATTATAACTGTCTCACGCTGCACCCCCATCTGATTGTTCCATCATCTTTCTTCTGTTTTTGTATACTTATACTGTAAATTTTTAGAAGTGTAGACCCTGTTTTCATAATATGTGTACAGTGCCTAGCACAATGGTCCTCTGAGTCCCAAGTGAGACTGCTAAGAATTACTACAAAACAAACAATGTAAGATAATATTTTACACAAACAAGCATCAGCAAGCAATGACATTGGATACTTTTGGATCACCAGCAGAGGGGGCATTCATACTTCTGTTAGGTCCCCAGAAATGAATGCCATCTTACATGTAGGGAAACAATGTACAAAAAGGTGTCCTGGTCCATATTCACCACAGTTGATGTTGTGGCTGACAGCTGGAAGTGTTCTGGGAAGAATTATACAGTTATTTGGTATAGCTAACTGATTACATAAAAAAAGCTAGCATGTTTCAGGCTTGTTTTGGTTCAGTCTTCACTATAAAGTTTAGTAATGAGCAGATGCTCAACATAACTAATATTAACAAAAAGGCAGAAGGAAAGCAAGCCAGAACAGGGACAGTAAAGTTTAAAGACTATTTAGATAAGTTAAATGTATTCAAGTTAGTAGAGCTAGATTAAATTCATTTGAAGGTACCTAAGGAACAACCTGAAGCAATCTCAAAACCATTACGAACTATCTTTGAGAACAGAGGACTTGTGAGATCACAAATCATTATAAAAGGGCACATACAGTACCTATCTTTAAAAGGGCGAACAAAGACAACAGAAGGAATTATGTTCCAAAGAGGCAGCCATATCAGTTTAGTTCAGCAAAACAAGGAAGGAGTCCTGTGGCATTTAAAGACTAACAAATTTATTTATCACATGAGCTTTTGTGGGAGAAAATCCCACTGAGTGTCTGCGGAAGTGCAACTCTCTACCGTGAAAGCTCACACAATAAATAAATTTGTTAGTCTTTAAGAGGGAATTATATACCACTCAGCCTACCTTTGACATCTGGAAAGACGCTGGAGTAAATAATTAAATTATCACTTTGTAAGCACTGAGTGGATAAGTTATAAGGAATACCCTGCATGGATCTGAAAGAACAAATCATATCAAATGAACCTAATTTCTTTCTTTGATGGGGTTACTGACCTAGTGGATAAGGAGGAATCAGTACACATGACATATCTTGATTTTATTTCCAAAGGGGTAGTCATGTTAGTCTAGTCCAGCAAAACAAACAAGGAGTCTGCAGGCACTTTTAAAGACTAATACTTTTATTTATCGCATGAGCTATCATGGGAGAATGTCCCACTCCATCAGATGCTTGAAGATGGGGACAAGTAAAGATGAATAGGAGGAAGATAGATGCAGGGAAGTATAAGTCATAGGATCAGGTCAGACTGTTACAGCAATCATTATTTAGATTCAAAGACCAGAGAACAGCATATATAGGGAAGGTGAGAGAAAAAGGAAAGCAAAATTACCTGTTCAGCAAAACAAAGGGTCTAGTAATTTTGCTTTCCTTTTCCCTTCACTTCCCCCAAATGTGCTGTTCTCCGATATTTGAATCTAGACTGCTACACTGACTTGCTGTGACAGTCTGACCTGATCTTACGAATTACACTTCCCCACATTTATTTTAACCCCATTCATCTGTACTTCTCCATCTTCAAGCGTCTGGCAGAGTGGGATTTTCTTTCACAAAAAGCTCATGTGATAAATTTCTTAGTCTTTAAAAGTGCCACTAGACTTTTTGTCTTGATTTTAGTAAGGCTTTTGACACAGTCTCACATGGCATTCTCCTAAGCAAACTAGAGAAGAGATTTGAGAAAAATTAATAGATGCCTGGTGCACAGATGATTGAATGACTAATGAGTAGTTATTAACTGTTCACTGTCAAAGTGAAGAGCGCATCTAGTGAGGTTCAGCTGGGGTCAGTCCTGGGTCCAGTGCTATAAAATATTTTCATTAATGACATGGATAATGGAATGGAGAGAGTTCTTATAAAATCTGCAGATTACACCAAGCTGGAAGGGATTGCAAATACTGTACTTTGAAGGAATAATTCAAAACAAACTTGAAAAAATGAAACAAGCAAGGACTATGTCTACACTATCAATTTAGGTCAACTTAAGGATGCTTAAGTCGACCTAAATTACCCCCAGTCCACACCAGGGTAATAAAACTTTCATTAAGGTGACTTAAGGGCACTCTTAAGTTGACTTAATAACTACCAGTAGTTAGGCTGACTTAAGGTCTAAGTCGACCTTATTAAGGTGACCTAAACTGGTGTGGACACTCTCGGTTCACTTAGTCAACTTAGGGCTGGGGAAAAGAGAGCTAGGGCTCAGGAGAGCCCAGGCCAGCGGGTAGGGAGCTGTGGCTTGGGGAGTTGAGGCTTCAGGACAAGAGAGCCCTGGGGGGCTCCCATTAACAAGGATGCCATCAGGGCTACCCAGAGAAGTGAGCCACTTGCTCCCCATACAGGGGAGCCCTGGAGAAGCGAACTGCTGAGGCTTCCCTGTCAGGGATACCCCAGACAAGCTGCTGGGGCTCCCCGGATAGGGAAGCCCTGGAGAAGCCAACCACCAGCCTGGCAGCAGGGCATTCCCTTACTGTTTGAGCCCCAGCCAGCGAGCCCCACACAGCTCCCTTGTAATTGGGAGCCATGTCTGCCATGGATAATGGAGCTGCAGGCCCCCCCCCACCAGGAACAAGGGAGACACAGTTCCCTTCGCCCCAGCAAAAAGGAGTTGAAGCTCCCTTCCAGGCAGGGAGCCATGTGGGGCTCCCTCGCCCTGGGTGCATCAGCAGTGGATTCCTACACAGCCCCCCTGCAAAGTCTCAAGCAGCAACAGAATCCCCCACCACCAGGTCAGCAGGCTTTTCCATGGCTCCCCTGCCTGGGGAGTGCTGGCGGCCAGCTTCTCCAGGGCTACACAGACAGGGTGGCCCAGCAATGGCTTGTTCGGGGAGCCCCAGATAGGGAAGCCCCAGTGGCTTGCTTCTCCAGGGCTCCCCAGACAGGGGCACCCCAGCAGCTCCCTTTTCCCAGGGAGCCATGGCTCCCTGCCAAAAAGGGAGCTGTGGATTCCTGGGGGGAAAGGGAAGTAGGCTTCCTTCTTGCTGGGACCCCATGGGTCCCTGGGAAATGGAAGCCTGCACTCCCTTCTCCCTGAGATCTGCAGGGGTCCCGGCAAGAAGGAAGCCTCCTCCTCCTCCTCACTGAGACTCTCTGCTTCCCAGAAGAAGGGAGCTGTAGGGGGTCCTGGTGGGTGTTTCCTGCTGGGAAGCAGCAGGTCCTGGTGAGAAGGGAGCCACAGGTCCATGGCCATGTCTACACTTGAAAAAGTTCAGCTGACTTTTTAATTCAACTTAACAAGGTTGACTTTAAGTCAATCTTATTAAGCTGACTCAACAGAGAGTCAACTTAACTTTTCAAGTGTAGACTCAGCCACTGAGTCCTGTGCCACTTTTAAAGTCTAACAAATTTATTTATCATGTGAGCTTTTCTGGAAAAAAAAATTCCACTTCAAAGCATCTGATGAAGTGGGATTTTCTCCCACAACAGTAATGCAATAAATAAATCTGTTAGTCTTTAGAAGTGCCACATGACTTCTTGTCTCTTTTGCTGAACTAGACTAACATAGCTATCCCTTTGGAACTTGAGAAAGTGGAGTATTGGTCTGAATTCAATACTGGGAAATTCGATGAAGTTAAGCACAAAGTATTTTACAAAGGGAGGAAAACTCAAATGAACATCTACAAAAAGGGTAATAAGTGGCTAGGTGGCAGTACTGCTGAAAAGGCTGTGTGGGATATAGCAGATCATAAACTGAATATGAGTCAACAATGTGATGTAGTTGCAAAAAAGACCAATCACATTCTAGGGCATAGTAGCAGGAGTGTTAGACATAAGATGTAGGAAAGAATTTTCTACTTGTCTCCTGTGTGGCCTCAACTGGAAGACAGATACCAGTTCTGAGTGCCACACTTTTAGACAAATTGGAGAAAGTCCAGAGAACAATAAAAATGAAAAAAAAAGTTTTAGGAAACCTGACCTAGGAGACAAAGATAAAAAAAAAAATCTGGGGACGTTTAATCTTAAGAAATGAAGAAGGAGGGAGAGAGGAGTTTAGATGGACTTTAAATATATGTTAAAAGCTGTTATAAAAAGGACAGTGGTTATCCATTCTCCACATCCACTGAAGTAAAGCAATAATTAATTTAATCTGCAGCCAGGGAGATTTAGGTTAGAGAACAGCTTTTCTAACTTTCTTGGCCAGTTAAGCACTGGAACAGGCTTCCAAGGGAGGTTATGAAGAACAGATAAGACGGACATCTGTCAGGGATGATTTAAGTTTATTTAGTCCTGCCTCAGTGCAGGTGGCTGGACTTGAATTTTTGATGGCCCACCTTTGTCTTCTTACTTGTTAGCTTGTAATCAAGTTACAACTGCCACTGAAGGTAAAACAAGATTCAGTCATTTATATTCAGTTAGTAACTAGACTATGGAATGCTTAGGATTAGCATAGTCCTTTATTGCTCTCCTCCATAGCTATATGAAGCACTTCAATGTGGAAAAGGGATCAGCTTCAAGTGTCTAGTGTTATTCTGCAATAAGACAAAATATTTAAGAGTAAAACACTTCCAGGAAGAGTTAGGTCAATTGCATGATGCAACTGGGGATTCATGAAGAGAAGCCAAGAAGTCCAGATCAGCAGCAGAGAAGTCCAGGACAGAACTTTATGAACTATATGGGCTTTGGATGGATTCCTAAGTCACTGGAAGAGTATTTCATGATATTTAAAGAGACAACCAAAATAACATCAGAGGGCAGAAACTACATTAGACATAAGTTGCGGAGTTAAGGAGACCTTGAAAATAGACTTTCTCCTATTAAGTGATGGTTATTTCTTGGGCTTGACAGTAGCACAAGAAGGACTCTCTTGCTATATTCCAGGTGCCATAACAGCTTAAATTATCAGAACCCTGGTGTACATTCTTGGGTGCATAATCCACATCCCTGAGTGATATAATTATATCAATGTAAGTACTGATGTAGACAGCACTGTGTTGACAGTAGAGCTTCTACTGCAAATATAGGTCCCAAGCGATTAAGCTGACTGAAGCGCTCTCCCCCAGTGCAGCTGCATCAATACAAGTTGCTAGTGTAACCTGCTCAGAGAAGGTAAGTCAAGGAGGAAAGAGGAATATGTCTCCAAATGCTGTAGCTTGGGATCCAAAGGTTCCATTTTAAGATGTATGGCTCTACTCATCACTGACTGATGCCAAGAAGATTCTAGGAGTGCTTGATAATTTAATGCTGTTACACAGAACATTTGAGGCTTCTTAAGGGGAAATAAGTCAGATCTAGGTGCATGGTCTTAATAGAATAGGAGCTTTTATTTATTTTCTGTTGAGCATCCCACAATTCCCTCAACCATTTTCTACATTTCAGATGCGAGAGGACAGACTAAACAGAGAATCAAGATAAAGACAATTTTGGAAGTCAAACAAAGAGTTAAGCAGTAGTCTTTGGAAATCAGAGCATAACTGGGGAAGCCAGCCAATGCCTTGGCTCAAACTATAACTATGCTCTGAAATACTCTGTCATCTGTAGTTTGTGCCAGTTAAAAAATGATATAGGCAAAACACCTATTTATTTAGAGACCAGTACGTTCAAAGAAGTAAGTCTAAGTGCCATCTTGACATCCCTCCAGGCAAATTTAACTTCTGCTCTGCTCTTAAAAGAAAATATGACTACCACTTCTTTAAATACAGTAAAAAGCAGTGTAACACATGCTAATTCTGAGAGCAAAGCATTTCCTTCAGATCTTCAGTCCTCTTTTGCCATAATGTGCACTTTTAAGACCAAAATTATGAAGATAACATTTACAAGAGTTTCCATAAAAAAATTACATAAAATCAACATATTCCATGCTTTACCAAATAAACTAAGCAAAGAAAATGAGCAGACAGTAAACAACAGTTTTATAAATCAACATTAAGTGTCTTAAAGCATTCCCACTTCAAGCAGTAATTTAAAGAGTTGAAGCAAAAAACTTATTTTGTCAACCGTTATTTCAATACTTGAATTATACACAGACATGTTCTTATAGTCTTTCTTCGTAACACCTAAGCTTAATGTATCAAAGACATGTCTCTTCTTGGCAAATATGCTTTCAGAGAGGTGCGAACAATGAATGCAATATTATTCACTGTATATAATTTTCTTCTACAGAATAGCTATAAAACACAAAATATACTATTCTTACAATTACATCAAACTGAATTTCAGTTGTCATATAATATAAATCAGGGTTTTCTAAGTCTCAGCCAACTCAAGTCTATGTTTACAAGTTGCTGCAAGACTGAGATATGTATCTAGTTTACATAAACCGAAGTAAATTGTATTGTACTATGGAAGAGTGGTTCTTGGAAACAAGCCCCAGAATGTAGGTCCTAGAGAAATCATAGCTGGAGCTTGCAATCTTCTCCAGAGTACACAGTATCATCAAAGATGAGGAGTTCTATGGATCATTTTAGGGAATAGCATACATAGCGTTGGTCACTCTGTTTCTTCTTCACCATTTGATGATGGCACAGTACACACACTCAGATGACCTTCTGAGCCTGTGCAGAACTCCAGTTGCAAAGCAACTCACACTCCAGAGAAGGGGTTAATTGAGCCTGAGGGAGACTGCATAGGAAGAAGCCAGCAGCAGAAGAGCTGTGGGGAGCACAATCTGGGCCCAGCAGACCCATACGGAAAGCGTCACAGTGCAAGTCACAGCCTGGACCTCAAGGAGAGAAAACTGTCTCTAGCAGGCTGACACACCTCTGGTGACTTGGACAAGGTAACTGCGGGTTGAGATTGGGCAAATGAGAGAAGCTCCTGACAGGCTGAAAAGAGTGTAGATGTAGGTCATGAGAATGGCAAAGAAGTTGCTGGTACCTTGGGGACATGGCCCAGGGAAACATACCAGAGAAAGGAACTTGAGGCGCAGCAAGAGGCTGCTGGATACAGGGTCTCTGGCCTTGGACTCAGAGTCATGGGCAGGCCTGGGCCCCCTCACTTTCTGGGGAAGTGGCTACATTACTTGCCCAGCTCTTCTGCTGGAAGGGGAAGAGCACAGACAGTGACACAATCAGAAAGTTTAGTTATGAAGAGGATGCTGGTGTTCCTGAGGCTGCAAGAGGGGATGCAGGCAGACTGCAAAGAGGCAGTGAGGGTGTGCAAGCTGTGAACAGGAGAAGCTGACCGCAAGCTAAACCCCAAGATGACCAGGAGGAGGCATCAGACAGGAGCTGAGTGATGAGGACTGTGACATCCAGTAGCAGAACCAGCACCTTGGTAATTAGTGAGTCAGTTTCCTATAAACTCCTCCTGATGTTTTGAAATGCAAAATTTTCCTCATTTTATATTTTTGGATGATAATTTTATGACAATGTGGTTATCTGTAATACTGTAATTTTTTGTTGAGTGTTTAGCATGGATTGAACACTGTGAACATTCATATAACAGGTTATCAAAAACTGGTGACAGTTTGCCACTCCCCCGTGATAATTCCCTGAAATTATTCCAAAGGAAACTGCAACATTCTGGTACTGAAATTTTGTGAATACTTGATTTCATTGTTAAAGTATAACTGTTATAATAGATTTTAGCAGTAACAGAATAGTCTGTAATCTAAAATTGTTACAAAAGTGAAGCTTGACTTTTGCTATACTGCATCACGGACCTAGTTTATTTGCATTTTCATAGTAACTAGGGACTTCTCATTAGTCCTTGCTTAAGACATTAATCATAATTATTACCTGGAAAACAGCATCTGCTGAAGTGGGTAAAACACTTTAGAACCATTAATAGTGAAGGTATTGAGCTATACGATATACATCATTTGCAGATTTTTCACTTTCTAAATTACACTTTATTTTCTAAACAATAATGGTTGAATTATTTACCAGTGCCTTGATTGTTTTTCATTAATAGAGAAGTGAATAAACAAGGATATTTGTACAGGAAACACAATCACATTCCAGTGTAGTAAATAATATATGCTGCTTATTAAAAAATCAAAACACAAAAGAAAAAACAGGATAAAACATGGTTCTGACTAAAATAAAGCTGACTGCTATTCAATGTCTCCATTACAATTCATTGTCTCAGCATGCAAGGCTCTAAATTAATAATCATTACATCTGAAGATAAGAATTCTTATAACTGAACAATGGAATCTCAGCTGGTTAAAAATAGAAGCCATTATATTTTTACTGATCTGAAAATGGCCCATTTTCTACATGAAACCAAAAGGTTCCAATCCACACAGATTAGATGGGATTGTGAACAATGTATTGGATGTAGAAAACAATTGATGTGATGATCAATCACTATTTTGAACTAGAAATGTTCAGAAAAAAAAATAAAAATAAAAAAATAAAACTAGCTGCATCTTAGCACAGACCTTGTATTTTAGTGTAATAAATAAAAATAATAAAAACAGGAACAGTCAACTGGAGGGCCAAAGCAGAAAATTCTGTGACGGACAGGTAGCATGGTGCTTGCGCTCCCCTCTGTGAGCAACCCAACCATGAGCTGATGCTGGGTTTCATGTCCAAAGCATCGGCTGGAGCTGGAAACCATCTAGGGCCTGATAGAGGATGTCTTTTCTTTTTCTTTTCTTTTTTTTTATTTTTAGGCTTGGTTATTCCTCTTTTCTTTTTATTCTTTGCTACCTTGGCCTTGCTGCTGACCGTCTGTAGGAAAAGTGGGTTTGATTATCCCCCCTTCTCCTAAAATGCTATATGTGAGAATAGTTCCTGGAAACTGGTGGACTTCACTGCAGGACCAGGCTGTCTTGGTAACCTAGGAGCAAGGTGCCTCAGGAACCTCCTTGGGGTTGTCCACAGCCATCAGGGGACCCCGGCAGCTGAAGGGACGCAAGCTCTCACCACTTATTACTTTGTTTTTGTTTGCTTGGGGTATTCACCCTGGCATGCAATACACATCATCCATCTTTTCAATGGTCTTTGACTATGTCTGGTAAACGCACATGAACCTACCCCTTGAGGTACAGTTTGGGGCACCATCAACCACATACCACTTTGAAGGACTCTCTCACACTCAGTGTGTGCTATATAATGGTGCAATATATAATTTCTTGCAAAGGCAGACAGCTTGTATCAGATGTTTATAATAAGCATCTTTAATTGTCCTTTGCTGCTGCAGTTTTCCTAGTCTTTCCTTTAATTTACTCCTAGTATTGAATTCAGATCAAGAATTGTGATGACCACAGCACTAGCCAGCTGATTTTTTTTTTTTTTTAATTTCTTCCCTGTCAAGATTTATACTCATATAATGCAATGGGTCAATGCTGAAAAATTAAACCCTGTTTTGAGCTTGCTCCCTGATGGATAATCTCCATGCTAATATCTCTTTGTAAACTGCACTGTCTCTATTACGCAGTCAATGAAGAACAGCCTTTGAAAGGTAGAGAAGGCCTTATTATACACATGATCTGCTCTGAAGTTAGTTGAAGTCTTTGCATTAACTTCAATAGGCTTTGGATCATGCCCTATGAAGTATTTATTTAAATCCTTTTGACGTTCTGTTCAAATTTTCTATTTTTTGTTTGTGTTTAATGAAATACAAATATTCTTTTCATTTAGTTATTTTTCAATATCATGTTAGCACAAAATGTTTATTCCAATCTTATATAATACACAACAGAAGAACAGAAGTTATTAAAATTTGTTTATCAAGATTTGCTGCCAATTATCATTGGTTATGATTCCTGCAGTATCCATTCCATATAGGTAACAATCACCTCACATTCATACAGAAATTCAGGAGCTGTCTAAAGAGAACAAAGCAAAGTAGGACAGGAATTGAAGAGCATAGTATCACAATGATACTACAAATGTAATTTAAGTCCAGTGATTGTACAGAGGTCAGTCCTAAAAATGTAAACTTACCAGCAATTATCACACACTATTATCTTGTCTACCACTGTGAATTTATATTCTAGGAATTGAAAGAAAAATAATGAGGTAGCTCAGCTATCACAGTACAGTAAGTGTTCACAAATGATGGTGACTTTAATGGTAACCACTAATTTTCCAAGCTGTAATTTTTCCAGGAAACTGACACTAGCATCCCTAACATCACCAAATATTATGGAAATTTGGGGCACTGGGGTTCAGCACTAATTTGGGTGGAAAGAATGACAATTACTGAATTAACAGCATCACTTTCTGCTGAATGGAGTGCAGAAGTTTCTCATTTAGGCCTCTCCTTCTTGTGAGGGCTAATGGATTTGGAGCACAAGGTATTTAGTCTGCACAGGCATACTGTTCTGAATACCGTCTTCCAATTAAGTGGCCAGGCAGGGGTAGGTAGTTCCCACATTTACATTTTTATAACATTATAAAATCAGATTTGCGGTTCCATGTATTTTCTCTGTTTGATTAGATATAAGACTGAAACCTAATTAAAGGTTCTGAAACATTTTTTAGTTGAGACATTTCCCAGAAGACACTACTGGCAGATTCTCCCTAAAGCACTTATTCTGTATCAGTATGACTTCTTGTAGCAGAGCAAGTGACTGCAAAGCCTGTGAAAACCAATGTGCCTGAACTATGTAATTCTGGATTCCAATGTCTGAGTTCAATTTATCTATACATCTTCATAGTGTTTAGAGTATTTGGGGGGGGGGTGTTCTGGGTCATCATCATCATCATTCTTGGTTATGGGGAAATGGGACTTGAGTGAGAAAACATTTGGATTGTTGCTGTTGCCACTGAAGTGGTGAGCACATGTCCTATGAAATGTAAACTCATGACAACCATTTTAGGTGAGGATTCAAGACTTTTTATAAGCTGACTCATTGTCTTCCACTCGTCTCCCCTCACCTCTCCTCTAGACTCTTCCTCAACTCTTCTCCCTAAATCTTCTCTATCTGAATATTTTTTTTTCTAGATGACACGAGGGATATGTAATGGTGAACAGTCTGAGCAGAGAGTTGCTTATGAGTGTGAATGAATGACATGGTTCTCTTTTTCCTTCCTCCTGTCACCGTCCAAGACAGATACAGCTAAAATGACAGATATTTTAACTTTTAATAGCTTTTCCAAAAACTATCCCTAGTCCATAGGTACTTTTCCTTTTCTAATGTTGAAAAAGAACTGATTAATATTCACTATCATTTACAATTAAATCTGTCTAGTGTTAGGTTCCTTTAATGTCCCTGTCATCAGTGCCAAATCATATTAGTTTCCCCTAATATGAGGGACATCTGCTGAGAATATCTTAATTTTGTGGATTAATCATTAAATGAAAAACAGAGAAAGGAAACTTTGCAAACATTTCTTTGATAATTCATTTTGACACATGTAACTTCAATTTAATTGTTTACTATATGCCATTATACATTAGTAAATTGTACATAGGGAGTTCAATGACACACTTTGCAAAAAAAGTAGAATCTTAGTAATTCATTAATTAATGTTTATTGAGTATTTGGTAAAGATAAGATTCCCCCCACTGCTCCAAAACTCAGGGCATCAGAATTGATAATGGGAGTTTATTTTTGATTGAATTATTTGTGTCTGTGATTTATGTCAAAGATCAGTTTTCATCTGTTAATATTTTTACAAATAAAAACATTTGCAGTTTGGGTCAATAACTGTAGCATATGGACACCATCATCATCACCATCATTTTATGGCATAATTTAAGAGGCTTCCAAGAGGATACATTTAATGCCAACGGAGTTCCATGGTGGTTTGAAATATTATACCTTCTACATCAGCAGAAAGTCTGACCTATATCTCTGTGACCCAACCACAGAAAACCCACTAATGTCCTGATACTGCACACTCTTAACACTGGATAAGGAGCTTATCATTATGCGGGGTTTTTCAGGCTTTATGTAAGTGAATATGTGCAGCATGAGACCTAAGGAAAGAGTGCCTTTTAAAGAGAGGTGTAATACCATCTCTTATTGTGACATAATTCCTGTCAAAGAAAAAGAAAGCACAAGGAACATTATCACTCCTGATGGGTTGGTTAAGTATGCAGTAAACCAACTCATCATCCATAAAACCACCACAAAACTTCTGCTCCACAGGGATGCTGCCACTGGAGGAGCTCAGAGTAAGCACTCAAGCACTGGGGCCACTATGTTGTGAGGCGAATTCTAACTGAGTAATTCTTTGCTAGAAAAAATCAGACAGAGCCAGAGCACGACCATGTTCTGATCAAAATGCAAGCCATTTTTTACGATAGCCTTCTTTCATTAACAACTTCGCTCCTAGAAAGAAGACTTGGACTAAAGAGTTAAAAAATGATAAATAAAAAACATAAAAATGATTAATAAAAAATGATAAATATAAAAGATTAAATAAAAAAAAAGTTACATTAATGGTTGGCATCATGTAGAAGCAGACACCTGGATTTCCTCTGAACAATTTTGGAGAGGGTTACAAAGGCAAATATACACCCAATTCCATGAAAACTCAGGGCATCTTTACATTTAGCTCCTCTTTGACCTTTGAAAATATCCCTCATTAGTGCTGTCTAAACTGTTGTCATCAGTACTTAAATGCCATGGTGCCAGGAGCCTTAGAAACACCATAGGTCAGATTAGGAAAAAAAAAATAGATACAATGTATCATAGGCAGATTAGATAGAATTCCTGTCAGTTTCACACTAAAAACAGCAGATGCAAAAAACAAATAGTGAGTGGATATGGTGAGCATCTTTAAATGACTGCTAAAATTCAGATACTAGTTGTGTATGCGTAAGTGATTGCTTGCTATTAGTGCTTTTACAGAACCCGAAGTATAAACTGTACTGTGAAAAACAGCTTGTCAGCAGTGTTTAAGCAAAGTTACTTTGTTGACTTCCAAAAACGTACGTAGTGACAAAGGAACCTGACAGTACTGATTTCTGTCTGAACCTTTTGAAGTATGCAGAACTTTTCAGGATCAGCTGCACAAGGATCAATGAGGTTGAAGTTCTCCCTATGTACAACGTAACTTCAATTAGGTAATAAATGATGCCTGAGGGCTCAATAAATATCTTCCAAAAACCATAGCAAAGTATCTGGTTAATAACATAAATCAAGAGAACCAGATACATATCTTAACTATTTTAGTTCTGTACTTCTGCTCATAATTTACAGTGTCTATCTTAATCCTGCTGTATTTTCTAAAGGCTAGTGTGTCCAGTGTTCTGGTACAGACCTGCAAGAATGTGGGGGTGGGCAACCATTGTTGCGGATTTGTTTTTACAGCTCCTCAGTTACTAGCTGTCACCTGTACCTAAAATATTTCCAAATAAGTAGAACTATAGCTTTCTTTAGCCATTACCACAAGGCAGTCAACTGGGCGCACCCTGGGCAATGTATCATATTCCAGAAAATGATGGTGCAAATCAATTGGTTTCTGCCCCTAGAAAATTGAAGGAACCCAGGAATTCTGCCTTTGAAATATCTGTGAAGAACAGTACATTCTGGACCAATGTGCCCCTATGCATCGACAGTCGCAGAAAACTGCGCCCAAAAGCACCTTCTAACCCCTTAATTCACGTATTATTATTTTCAATATCTGATTCAAAGATTAACAACTGACACAGACAAAAAATCAACTAAGGAATGGTTGAGAATGAACTCAACCAAAAAGCAAAACTAATAAGCAGATATGTTTAGCACACTTTTTCTTGTGCTTCATTTGTAACAATATTATTTATTTTTCTGTTTTGCACATAGCACCACTCCTATGAAAAACTCTTGACAACTGCATCATTACTCAGGAGAATGGAATGACACCTTCAAAGCCAAAATGGATCTATAGATCAGTGTTTCCCAACTGGTGTGCCATCAGGTCAGAGCAGGTGTGCCATGGAATTTTTTGAAAAACTACTTCAGTTCTGGATTGGCTCATGAATATTTATGAGTTCATTTGGAAACTATATATTGGTGTGCCTCCAAATAATTAAAGGTACTAAGGTGTGCCACACATAGAAAAGGTTGGGAACAACTGCTATAGAATCATAAGGTTGGAAGAGACCTCATGAGGTCATCTAGTACAACCCCCTGCAAAAAAGCAGGACCACTCCCACTAAATCATCCCAGCCGGGTTTTGTTTAGCAGGGCCTTAAACATTTCCAAAGATGGAGATTCCACTACCTTCCTAGGTAACTCATTCTAATGCTTCAACATCCTCCTAGTGAGAGCTTTTCCTTATAGCTAACCTAGATCACCCCAGCTGGAGCCTGAAACCTCTTCTTCTTCTGTCACTAATGAGAACAGCCTACCTCCCTCCACTTTGGAGCACCCCTTTGAGTAGTTGAAGGTTGGTATCAAATCCTCCCGCAGTCTTCCCTTCTGCAGACTAAATAAGCCTACAGATGATATTTAAAAATAACTGCATAATTACTTATAAACTATAACCATCACATTTTGGTTATTTTTATGCTCATGCATATATACTCTTTCCCAACAGAGTGAAGGTTCTACTTTTGGAGAGACTCTGTTTGTTGGGCCTGACTGCTTCATGGTGACAGTAGGCAGCAGAATAAAGTCAATAAGTAGGAGAGCCATAATTTTTAATTTAGGTCATTGGCCCTTTCAAAATATATACTTTCCTTACAAAGGAAAAAACAGTCAAGAAAAGGGTTCATGGAAAGGGAAGTTAATTTATCTATTGTGTTTTGGTCAGAATGGCATTATGTTTAGAAAACTATATGAACTGTTTTGGCTCTTTCTCTGGAAATCATCTGCTGGTTACCAAGACAAAAGGGACATTTTCAAATACAGGCACCAAACTTGTTACCACGAAATTTGCAAACTTTCCAGGAAAGAAAAAAAGACTCAGTTTTACCACAAATGGCTAAGTGTTCTCACCTAACTCCAACATAACACCTAAGCACCTGCTTAACTTTAAGTTTATTGATCTTCTCATCAAGTTCCACAGAAATAGGCATATTCTTTAAATTAAGATAAAATGGTTTCCTGGATCAGGATTAGAATGATCAATACTTTGCAGGACCAAGACCTAATTGCACAAAGAGAAGTATTTGCCCATATTAACTGCTAATTAATTGTGAAGCTCCCTGTTTTTTGCCTCCATGGACCTGTTTCACCAGTGCAGCACAAGCATATATTTTTTAAAATACAGATCAAAAGCAGAAAAAAAATTAATATGTTGGGTGGTGTAAATTTTTATTATATTGCTAACTCTTATAAACTGTGAGTAACACATGTAATGTGGCTCTATACATAAGTTTCAGAGAAAAGTAATACGTAACAGTGTATTACAGGATCATCAGGGAACTTGCTCAAAAGGAAAGTGTGACTAATTGCTTTCTGGCTTCTTTCCTCACTTCAGATTATGCTCATGTAGCTAAATCTTTTATTATGATTAATATTTTATAATACTTTGCAGGTTGTGGTTATTTATAAGGGAACATCTGGATTTTAATGTGACTGATGGTTTTATTATGTTCTATAGCTTGGAATTAACCCAAGATATCCAATATTTTTATTCCTATCTGGGTGGATGGAATGAAATCAACTGTTGAACAATAATTTTTTGTTAAGAAATAAAAAGATTAAGCCAATAAAATGTCCAAGGCTGCATGTTTTCAACAAGCATGGCAGGAGGAGAGTGCAGCTTGCTAAACTCAATTCTTATGAGGTAGTGAACTCTCTGCTGAACTGTCACAAGTACACTATGATGGAATGTGCAGTAAGCAGGCCGTCTACCAATAAATTATTGATTTTTTTGTGAGTGTCACTGCTGACTTTTTATTCTGAACATCAGTAGACAGTCATGGTAGAGCATCAGTTGAAAAAGGATGTACGAGTTATACCTAATCAATATTTTCTGTAGACTAAATAAGAAAATAGATCTGTTAGAAGCAATATGAAAAAAGGGAGTAATAATCAGCAAAGTAAAGAGAGGAGTTAATTTAAGGGCTTATAAGATGGTTCACTCCAATCCCCTCGCTTTTCTAGCCCAAACTGTAAATACTGCACTCAAGATAGATCTGAAAAAAGCTGAATAAGCAGTGAAAAAGAAGAAAAAGGCTGTTTTATTTTATGGCATCACAGTGAAGATAAATTCTATGCGTGGCAAAGGTGACCAAAAATAAATATTTTCTTATAAGCAAAGCTACAGTATAGCATTCCTAACATGTACAAGGGCAAGTGGGTGTTGTGCGGGTAGAATTCATTCGTTTAAAAACATTTTTGCATTCTATCTTTTGTCACTTCCACAAAAGGTGCTAATAACATCAAAGATAACATATTTGAACTGATGCACCAGTAACAAGAACAGACAGGCAAACAAAGCTCTATGTTCATAATTATTGTTCATGTTTTATTTCTAGATCCTCATTTTAATTATGCATTAATATCCACAGAAGACAATAGGGCTATGTTTACCCTAGCACATTTGTCCGGACTAAGGAAGCTTAGTCTGGACTAATTTGGTATGGGTCTACACTAGGCTTTGCCTAGCCTGAACTAATTTTTTTTGTTTGTTTGTTTGTTTGAACTAAGCAAAGCTTATTTCAAACTCATTACTTTGAACGGTTACTTTGAACTAGGGCGTTATAGATACCATAGTTCAAAATTAAAAAGTTGGAACCTTAAACATTCAAACTAAGCGGTTAGTTCAAACTAGCCACGCTTCTTTTAGTTCAAACCAACTTTTTAGTTTGAACTAAAAAACATGGGTAGTTTGAACTAAAAAGCTGTGGTTAGTTCGACTAACCAGGAACTGCTTGGTTTGGACTAACGAAGCCTGAACTAAGCTTTCTAATGTAGACCTAGTACAGAAATCAAGGAAATTAGATTAGTTATGCAAATTCTGCATAAAGTAGAAAGCTAAAACTTTGACAGATTATTTCTAAAGTTCCATCTCTCAAAACTCTCTTATAGAAAAGCAATACTACATAACTAGTAGCTGTTCACCAAAGTTTAAGTTTGGCTTCACAACAGCTGCCATAGTAGCTAACTAAACAAGGTTTTCTGAAGTAGCTGTCCTGTGTTCTCTTCTGCACACAAGATGTTCCTCTACACAGAAATACAGAAGTTCAAATCATAACTCATTCCAGTGGTTCCCAACCTTTTCTCTACTACGGTACACTTTGAGGCTTCAGTTATGCTGCGGCACACTGCTGTGACAAAAATAATAAATATTCAAATTAACGTATGAATATTCAAGAACAATGGCACTGTGTTTTGGGGCCGCAGCCTGAGGCTCCAGCTCAGGGAACCCTCCCAGCCAGGCCACATGGGGCTGCTGCCCATGGCCAGCTCCAGCTCAGGGACTACCCCCTGCAGCCAGGGACATTTGGGGCTGCCCACTGCAGCTTCGGGGAACCCACCAGCTGGAGGTCACATGGCGCTGCCTCCAACAGCAGCAGCTCTGGGGAACCCTTGGGCTGGGGCCACATGGGACTGCTGCCGCGGCTCCAGCTTCGGGGAACACCTTTGGCCCTGACCACATGGGGCCTCCAACTAGGGCCGTCCATAGGGGGGTGCAGTTCCTCCAACCACTGCCTTTGGGAGGGTGGGGCCAGCTGGCACAGGAGAAGGCCAGACCCCTGCTCTGTTCCCCCCATTCCAGGGACTGGGTGAGGAGCCAAAAGGGCAGCCTGGTGCAGCGCTACCAGCCCCACGCTGCCTCCCCCTCCCCCAGTGCTCTGGCAGGAAGCCCAAAGCAGTGCATGTGGCAGGGAGGAGGGGCAGACTGGCAACGCTGCACCATGCCACCCTTTTGGCTGCTTGCCCGGTCCCTGGAATGGGGGCAGCCGCCCTGACCCCTACCCTAGAGACGGCCCTGCCTCCACCGCAGCTCTGGGGAACTCCCCCCTCCCTCCTGGCTGTAGCCACATGGGGCCTCCGCTGCAGCTCTGGCTCCATGGCACACCAGAGGAGTTGCCACAGCACACCATTTGGGTACCACTGACCTATTCCATTCATTGAAATTTGAAATAATGCCACTGAATTAAGAATTAGTAAAGCTATGCCACTACTATGGCAGTTTTTTGCATTTATCTAAGTACATTCAATATAGCTAATTTTATTAGTTTAATAATTGTGGAAGAAAATTAAATAAGCATTTTTGACACTCTTAAATTTTTAATGACCTGATAAGAAGGTTGGCAAGTAAATGACATCCTCTATGTAGACAGTAATGGGTTGAGACACGTAGAAACTGACATTTAAAAGTGAGGCAAATTGACAAGTTTTATTTTTTGTTTTATTACAGAACTCCACAAATCAAATGTGAGCTGTGACTTTATTATCAGTATTTTTAGTGTTCAGAATTTTGATTTTATTCTTGTTTTGTGCACATGTACTTAGCGTTCTTGTTTTTGCTCTTTTGACTTTGTAATAAGCTATTACAAACTTACAGATAAAGTTTAAATTAAAGTTCTGGAAAATATTTACTGTATATAAATGGGTATAAGCCGATCCGGACACAAGCCAACCCCTCAATTCTGAGCCCCAAAAAGAAGCTAAAATTGGTGACCCAGGTATAAGCTGAGGTCTCCTTTTGGCCTTGGCCCCTAACCTCCCACCCACTGCTGCTGGCTTCCTCTGGAGTTTCTGACAGCTTCCTTACCTCAAAACCTCTGCTGCTGCTTTTCCCTTGCCCCCTCGCTGTCCATTCCTCACTCCTGCCCTCCTGCTCTGCCCTCTTCTCACTTCCCTCACCCGTGCCGCTCTCCTGCTCTGCCCTTTCCTCACTGCTACACCCCTGCTCACTTCTCAGTTTCCTGCTGTTGCCCCCTGCGTCTCCTGCTGCCCCCTGCTCTGACCTTCCCTCACTGCTGCCCCCTGCTCTGCCCCTTTCTCACTGCTGCTCTCTGCCCCTCCTACTGCCCCCTCCTCACTGCCACCCCCTACTCTGCCCTTCCCTCACTGCTGCCGCCCCCCTTCTCTGCCCCTTCCCCACTGCTGCCCCCTGGCTCTTCACTGCCACCCCCCTGCTCCCCAACACCCCTTCCCTGTCACCCCACAACCCCTGCTGCCGCTCTTCCCAGCTTGCCAGGCACCACCACCCCCAATCCCCAGTCCCTGTCACTGCTTCCCCAGGCTCCCCAAAAACCCTGGGTCCTCCTGCCACTTTCCACGGACTCCCCGACCCCCCCGCAATGCCCGAGCCCTGCGGGCCCGTCCCTGGCCGCCCTGAATGCCCCCCCCCCTGGCTGGCACGGCCCCCCCCCCCCCCCGACCCCCTTACGTGGCCGTTCCAGACACCGGGGTCCCCTCCTCACTCCAGCCCCAGCCCCGGCCGAATGCGCAAGATGGCCGCCCGGCAACACTGGGCTCCGGTTTGTCACATGGTCTGGGAAACTCCTGGGAGGGGCTGTCTACTGGATTCCCTTGAGTATAAGCCGAGAGCCTGTTTTCACCAGTTTTCAGCCACAAAATTTTCTGCTTATAGATGATGATGATACTTAGTTGGCAAAATGTTTTCTCCTTTATTATTTATAATAAAGTCCAAAATTAGTTTCCCTTTTTTGTTGGCTTTCTTAAACCAAAATAAATAACAATGCCAGCACAGAGCTGGGCATGAGATTTGCTGTAACAGTCTCACCTGGCCCTATGACTCACACTTCCCTGCATTTAACTTCCTCCCAGTCTGTAAATTCTCCTTCAAGCATCTGACAAAGTGAGATTTTCTACCATGAAAGCTCATGGGATAAATAAATTCATTAGTCTTTAGAAGTACCACAAGATTCCTTTTCTATTTACTACAACAGAGCCAGAAGAGAAGGTTAAGTGCATAAAGCCTGCCTTGTTTATTTTGGGGATACAGATACATGGGCTATTGTGTTTTAAGGATCTAAATATTCCATTAGCTGCAAACAAAAGGGCCTGCCACTTTCCTATCAAATATCCATAGGTATAGCCATTTATATAGCTATGTCTATTGATATGTATTAATATGTGTGTACACACACACCTCAAATACTTCAGCTCTGAAAATATCAGTTACCTTGTTTTACCATCTCTGGTTTTAGAGAGGACTGTGGTTTAACTGCTCTCACATTTTCATTTGCTTTGCACATTTTCCGTGTGTGGTATAGCATGCTTCTCTCCTCTGCACTGCTGCTTTAAAGATTACTTTCTACTGGCTACACTACTTTTTTGGAGCTATGCACCATTGTTTTACTTGCTAGAAAAAACATGTCTAGTTACCTACAAACTGCCAAGAGTTAACTAGCTGCCAAAATGATGCAGCTTGTGCACCATGAGCAATTACATGGTCTTATTTATGTAAATCTCCCTGTGAGATGTAATTAATCTCAAGGTTTCTAGAGCACTTTGTTTTGGGCAAACAAAAGGAAGTAAATGCTACAATTGCGAACTCCAGATCTCATTGTCTCAAACATCTTGGTCTGTCATGGTTGTTTTAGACCGCCTTTCAGACCATTAGTATCTAATACAATGGTTTTCAAACTTTCTTCCTCAGGACCTAGTCAGAAAAAAATTCATTTATACCAGCGACCCAACAACATCTTTGATCAATGCATTCCAGGGGTGCCAAAACCTAGTGCCTGAGGATTTGCAAACCAGCACTAAGTTTGAAAACCACTGGTCTAATATAATTGCTGGGCTATGTCACATTTCTTACAGATTAGATCTTATCTTGACATCATTCTTCATGAATAGTTTGCTGCCAGACTTATCAAATGTAACTATGGGAAGTGACCACATCTCTAGTGAATCCTCTTTCCATAAAAATTGACCTCAGCTACACTACATTTGGAAATTAGAAACTTATCTTCAACTACAACTGTATGTTTAACCCAGATCTTAGAAAACATAGTTTTATTTCAACTACGTGAACATCCACACAGCAATAGCCTGTATCATAGTTTCTAGTTTGAGGCACAGACAAAGAACATCTTGTTAGAATCAACCGTGCACTTCTAGCAATAGATTATCTTGGGTTTCGTAGTGGTAAAATCTTTGAGCCACAGTGATCAGACATTGGCAACCTACCACATTGGGGCCATGATAAGGACCAGGGGCGTTGCTGGCACTGGGCATACACTCTGAATACTGGCCCCAGTGCCCGGTTTTGGCGCCCCCCCCCCCGGCCCAATTGGGCCAGAGATCCAGGGCCCAGCTGCCTGCGGCCGCGGCAATCCCATCGCCAACTGGGGATCCAGGGCTCAGCTGCCCGCGGCCATGGAAGCTGCTCCTGGCCCTAGCCCTGTCCCCAGCTGGGGATGCGGGGCCCAGCCGCCCGCAGCCACTTCCGGCCTGTCCCCAGCCAGGGGGGTGGGCCTGCGTACTGGGGGCATGGCGTGTGGGCCAGGGGCGGGGCCTGAGCCATGCCCCGGGTCTCTCCCTGTGGCAGCGACACCCCTAATAAGGACTGAGACTGGTTTGGGAATGAGAAGAATCATAATGAAGTTGTCCAAGATCTTTCCTTAAAGATCAGGCCCAGCTGATCATTTTGAACTCTGGCCACAAGTGGTATTTCCAAAGTTTTGTTTCAGCACTGATGCTCTCTAGAATCTATATACTGCCACAGGGGAGAAATTTTTAAAAAGGTACAACCTGGCTCTGTATTACTGATTTGATGAGAGCCTGCCATATATAAATTTGTCTTTAAATCACTGGGATCTTTTTTGCTTGCTGGACTATAACACGAAGAGTCCAGATTAGATCCAATTACACCATATATTTCTGATAGACTATGTTAATGGAAGTTTTTAAGAGTAAGTTAGACAAACACCTGTCAGGGATTGTTTGAGATGGGTTTTGGTCCTGCCTGGAGAGCCGAGCACTAGATTCAATGACTTCTCATGGCCCCATCTAGTTTCTATAATTCTAATCCAATGATTCAATATTGGCCCATCACTACCAGTATAGTGCTTTGGAATCCCTTGTAAATGAACCATAGTATTGTACATAAAACCAAATTCCATTAGTGTATTAAATTAGATAGTCCAACTATGTGACCAGCAAATTAATCATTTATATGCAAGGGAAATGAGCATGACATGCAACACTGAAATAGAGATTATTTTATTCAAGACATCTGCATATGAAAGCTGCTACAATGGTTACACAAAGGTTCTGGCATCCCATAAAGGACTTTATGAAGGCATTAGCAATTCATTAACTACCTGCAACATTTTGTTTTGAATACTAAGGAAATTTTTTTTAAATGCAGTGCTTGGGGGGGACGACACACCAATACAACAAAATAAAAAACCCCATATATGAGGCACATTTCAAGTTGTAACCCTTGAAATTTAAAGCTAATCATTATACGCTATAATGGAACTACGACAACATGCTGTAATTCTCCCAAGAGTCCAGGATGAAATTATTCTAACTTTAAGACTACTGCTGCAAGGAAGACTAAGTGAATATTCAGATCTCAATCAACCAAATACCCTGGAAAGCAGTGTGGTCTGATTTAGATATGAACTATCAATTTAGCAAGGTTGGCATATAAAGATGTTTTGAAGCTGGAAACAGCATGGGAAGACTTTATTCTTGATTCATTTTCTGTTTGATTTACTGACACAAATTTCTAACTGTCATATAGAATCTAAACTTTTGATAGATTGCTATGAGCTTTCCTATTCTAAACTCAGCAGGATGCATGAGAACTTGGAGATGTCATTATCAATTCAAAGCTCTCATCAGCATGATAACAAGTTAATACAGTACAGTGACACTATTTTATATAGTGAATTTCTACATATTAGTAAAAAAAATCATTGCATTAAGGGAGAATATTTGTCATACTGGAACACGTATTAAAAATGTGACAGAAATATTAAGAAATAGAAATGTGACAGAAGTATTACTTAGTCCTGCCTTGAGTTCAGGGAATTGGACTAGATGATTTATTGAGGTCCCTTCTAGTCTTACCAGCTATTCCAGAAACACAATGCAAAGAGAGAAGAACTATGTCTGAATTAAGAGATCTTTAAGTCTGATAGCCATTAACTATTACTTATTGAGTGCAACAGTGTGACTTGTGTCAATAGAAAAAGGTAAGATACAGGCCCTGCCTTCAAAGATACTATAGTATAAATACATTATTTCTCTCTCAAGAACTAAAGATTATTTTTGTTCTCAGTTGGAGGGAGGACAATTTTCTTTGCTTCTTATAAACAAAATGAAGTAGGCTTTTGGTAACTGGGTACCATGCTTGATAGGCCTCATGGAAGTGTGCTGAAATAAGGAGAAGACAGAAGCATGGTCACCAGGCCAGGGAACAAGTTCTAGTTGCATGGCATGGGCTCAGACTAAATACTAAGAATGAGTGGGTAACTGATATAGAGGCTGTGGTTAGATGGGAAGAGGCATAAAGCAAGGAGGAGTAAAACAGATTGGAGTAGAGCTCTCTACGGAAGTAAGATTATTGCATTAGCATTCAGGTTGTCAAAATGACTAAAAATAATTGTGAGATAAAAAAATTAGTCACAATTCATCACAGTTTTAATCACACAGTTAAAACAATATAATACCAATTGAAAATTATCATCAATACCTTGGATGTTTTTCTATATTTTCCAATCTATTGATTTCAGTTACAACACAGAATATAAAGTGTACAGTGCTCACTTTACATTATTTTTATTTAAAACATTTGCACTGTAAAAAAGATAAAAATAGTATTTCAATTCACATCACACAAATACTGTAATATAATCTTTTTATCAAGAAATTGCAACCTACAAATGTAAAACTTTTTTTTTTGACATACCTGCAATCAAAATCAAAACAACATAAAAGTTCAGAGCCTACAGGTTAAAGTGTGATGTAGCATATGAATGTTTATCATATCCAGAACATAAATACCTTGCGATGTTTTTACAGCAGTGCCATGTGAACACCTGTTCTCACTTTTAGGTGGCATTGCAAATAACGAGCTGGCAACATTATGTCTTGTAAATGTTAACATACCTTTTGTCTTAACTACTGGCTGAACAAGAAGTGGGACAGAGAGGACTTTTATCAAGTGAGCACTATATCAGTGGTTCCCAAAATCTTCTCTGCCATGGCATGCTTGGACAACTTCAGTTATTTTGAGGCACACCACCATATAGTCTCCAAATGAACTCATGAATATTTGTGAGCAATCCAGAACTCTTTGGGTAGTTTTTCAAAAAATTCCACGACAGACCTGCTGAGGCCTGACAGCACATCTGTGTGCCATGGCACTCTGGCTGGAAAACACTGCACTATATACTCTGTATGCTGTGTTGCAACTGACCTAGAAATATTTAAAAATGTAGTAAAACATTCAAAATATTCATAATCTATTTAAATCGGTATTCTATTGTTGTTTACCGGTGCTATTACAATTGTGATTACTTGTGACTTCTTTTACTCTACTTAATTTGTTTTGTGTTAATCACATGCATTAACTGAGATTAATTGACAACCCCAATCAGCATTTAATTTATTCAGCTCTTTGAATGATATTTCAATGCTTCTAACAGTGAATAGCCTCTCCAGGGATAGGAATTTAAAGGAGTGGCAGCTGAGATTGGGCAAGGAAGCTGTGAGAGAGGGAACAGACAAATGAAATTCTGTAATATACATCGTAATTAGAATTGCTGTTTGCTTCAGAGCTGCTCCCAAACCATTTAACAGTGACCACTTTACACTGATTATACTGAAACAATTGAAAATTCAGTTTGTTTATGTTCTTTTCTCTCCTACGGCTCCCCCTCAGCACTGGTCCATTTCAGCCTACTATACGTTTCTTTTGTTTCCTTCAATCACTCATCTTTCTGCACCTTCTGTTATGGTGCTCTATTTGCTTCAAATGTCCTCCTTGCCTCCTATGAGATCTCCAACTTTGCCTACCTTCACATCCGATCCCTGTCACCTAGCATTCTATCATTAACCTGTGCTTGAGCAAGCTTTACTGCCATTCCAGAGCTAACAATTAAAAATAAGTACTGGCAAACAACAACAAGTAGCCATACTATAGCAACTTCAATGTCTGCAAGTGCAAATGTACATGCCAATCAAAATGTTCAATAACTAAGCTCTCCCCAGGAGTCCAAGTGGAGGTAGTCAATAATTCAGAGTTAGTCAGAAGAGAAGAAATTTTAGTTTTCTGTAGTCTTACAAATATGGCGTCCCGAGTACACTGTACTCCTCAGATATTTAAATTCTGCACTGTCTTCTATAACTTTGGCCCCACACCTTGAGCAACTTGTCTTGTTGCAATTAAGGTTAGTTGACCTATATTTTAGTCATTCTTGTGATGGAGGCACAAAACACTGTGTTTCAGTACTCAGTTGACATTTACCAGCTGTAATGTTCTACCATCATGAAATCATCTTACAATAGTTTTGTAATATACAATGTAAGATCCAGAAGAATCTTCTGAGAGCTGAACTCATGAATGAGTTCCAGCAATGCCTGATAGGATCATCACAGCACTAAGCTTAAGTACACTGTAATGTGATATGGCAAATACCTTTGTAGTTTTATACATTTCAGTATGGAACTTAAACAGAAGAATAATTGGGGGCAACCCAGCTGAAAATATACATTCCCAGACCTCACCAAAAGATGCATTTTCCCCACTTTAATTAATTAATTTAGTAATAATAATTGCAGCGCCACAATTCAAATAATTGAAAGCCTTGCATTTTAGGGAACTGTTTGGTAATTGCCAGCCAGGAGTGGGAATTTGGGAAGGAAATCCTACTGCACCTAGGCAAAGCTTTTGAGACAAATAGATTATTCATTGAATAATGGAGTTTTGAGCAAGAACTGAAAAATCCCATGGGGGGGTGGGGGCTTAGAAGCCATTCACTAAATAGCTGGACTGAAAGGGGAGGAGGATGTGTGAGCTGATGCTACAGCAGCCTTCTGCACATCCTTTATCTGAATAGTCAAGGCAACAACTTGGGATACGGAGACCTAAGCTGAATTCCCCACTCTCCCTGAGGAGAAGCAATTTGAACTAGAGGAACCTACACTGCAAGAGAATAGCTCAACCACTGGGTTATGGGATATTCTGGGACCGCTCTCTTAGTCTCTATTATTGGAGCTGTTCCACTTTGTATAATTAATCACTGGGACAGGGAACTGAATTTGACTCTTCCACCTCTTAAGTAAATACCCTAACAACTAGACTATACAGTCATTCTCACTTTTCCTTTAGCTCAATGACTATCCACTGCCATTATGAGTGACTGTGAATAACAATGAACCATCATTGGTTCAGGAAAAGAAAGATGTAGAGATGTCTAAAATGATTTTGTTATATACTCAAAGTTCTGTGTGATAAAACGAATTATGTGACCAACAGTAAAAAAAAAAATTGGTATTAAATGAAAAAATATCATTGGGGAATATAGAAAGTGACAATTAAATTTTAAGCAAATATGTGATTTTTACAAATTCCTCTGGCTAGTCTCAGTTTCTTAAAAGTGACACAAGTAACAGCTCTCTCTCATAAACAAGGTAGTTTATTTTTAACTCTCCTATTTTGCCTGGTATAATAAAGTCTGCACATAATGCTATTTCTATAGGGCATTTACAAATTACAGTTCAGACCCTTAACAAACTGTAATAATTGATGTTCATGTTCAAATCCTGCTACTCACATGCAAACTGAAGTGTAGCTTCTCTGCTCAAAATACTTCCAAACATGTTGGTAGTTAAACACTGATATTTCCCAGAATCCTTTGCTTCACTGGGACTGCTGATGATAAAACTTCCTTCTATCAAACTGTAGCGGTAATCACTTTCAACATCAATTTCAGTTCCATTCCGCAGCCATCTTGGGAGAAAATGGAAGAAACTAATTGAGAAATTGCCTGGAAAAGGACTCTTCTGAAACTATATTAAAGATGTGAATGAGTCAAGATGATTATTAAATGCAGCATTCATAGTAATGCCTTTGTTAAGGTAACTAGACACTTCTTGATACAAGATCCTGTTTTCAGTTGCTGGAAATCTTCCCAATCTTTAACATTTGAGCTGAAGTTTTCCAGGCAGTGTTTCTGCTGCAGGTTGAATTTTTCTGAAAAATTTCAGCTAAAACTGCTTAGAAATTTCTGAGGATCGGAGAAGGGGAAAATACCTTGTTTTCACAATATGAAAAAACTGCTAGCTTAACTTAAAAAAAACAAAAAACCCAAAACCAAAACCAAAAAACACTCTGATACCTTGATACTCTGGAGCATGCATTTGAACTTATGACATGGAATTGACCTTATGTCACAAAAGTGCCTGTTACTGTCCTCATGAAAATCTTTCAAAATTTGGCTGAGTCATAAGCCTTTGAAAAATGTCACGTTTAGCATATTGTGAGTACAGACTTTGATTTTAGCAGCTAATTTCCACAAAGATTCTATCCATACTAGGCAAACCCCAGCCTTCCAAATAGGACCAAAAAAATGGCCACATTAGGTCAACTCAATAATCAGATAGCCCATATCTTCTCTGCCAACAGTGGCCAGTGCCAGGTGCTTCATAGGGAATAAATGGAAAACAGCAATTGATTGAGTGATTGATTCCCTGTCATCTAGTCCCAGCTTCTGACACTCAGAGGTATAAATATACATAAAGCATTGGGTTGTGTCCATGACCATCTTGATTAATAGATATTAATGGACCTGGAGGGCAGGGACAGGATTCAGAGAGACTTAGACAAACTGGAGCAGTGGGCCAAAATAAATCTCATGAGGTTTGACAAGAATAAGTGCAAAGTCCTGCACTTAGGATGGAAAAACTCCATGCACTGCTGTAGGCTGGGGAATGACCTGCTAAGTAGCAGCACTGTAGACAAGCGCCTTGTGGTTATTGTGGACAGGAAGCTGTATACGAGTCAACAGTGTGCTTCAGCTGCCAGGAAGGCCAATAGCATATTGGGCTGCATCAATAGGAGTGTTGCCAGCAGACTGAGGGAAGTGATTACTCCCCTCTGCTTGGCACTGGTGAGACGGCCGCATCTGGAATACTGTGTCCAGTTTTGGGTTCCCCACTTTAGAAAGGATGTGGACAAATTAGAAAGAGTCCAGTGGAGGGCAACGAAGATGATTAGTGGATTGGGGCACATGACTTACAAGGAGAGACTGAAGGAATTAGGCTTATTTAGCCTGAAGAAGGGAAGACTAAGGGGAGATTTGATAGCAATCTTCAACTACTAAAAAGGGGTGCTCCAGGGAGGAGGGAGCCCGGCTGTTCTCAGTACTAACAAAGGACAGAATAAAGAGCAATAGTTTAAAGTTATAGCTGGGGAGGTTGAGGTTGGATACTAGGAAAAACTTTCTTACTAGCAGGGTGGTGAAGTATTGGAATGGGTTACCTAGGGAGGTAGTGGAATCTCCATCTTTGGAAATATTTAAGGCTCACTTGGACAATACCTTGGTTTGGATGATTTAGTGGGAGTGGTCCTGCTTTTTCACAGGGGGTCGGACTAGATGACCTCAAGAGGTCCTTTCCAGCCCAATGATTCTATGACCCATCTTCGAAATTATCTAGTTCTTTTTTGAACTCAGTCTTACTTTTGGCTTTCACAACATCTCCTGGCAGTGATCTCCACAGTCTGACTGTGTGTTGTGTGAAGATTTTCTTCCTTAGATTTGTTTTAAACCCACTGCTTTTTAAATTCATTAAGTGACATCTTGTTCTTGTATTGTGGCAAGAGTACATAACACTTTCTTACTCACGTTTGCCAAACCAATTGTGATTTTATATATTTCTATTTCAATGGTTTGTAACCTTTTGTCATTTGCAGACCCCTAAACTTTCAAATGGATGCAAACAGTCTAATGGGGCCCACAGATCACAAGTTGAAAATCACTGCTGTATCATATCCCCCTTTAGTCTTCTCTTTAATAAGCTGAACAGCTCAAGTATTTTTAATTTAGCACCAAACAATAACAGCTTAGGTATGGGAACCTTCCTCACATCCTCTACAGTGATGACAAATACAGAGAAGTCATTTAGGTTCTCCTCAATTGCTCTGTTTTCCTTGAGTGCTCCCTTAGCACCTGAACAGTATAGGTTTTAAAAAATGTCTTTTTTGACTCCAACAGCTTCTTTTACTCTGTTGTTTAATCATGCTGGTATCATTGGTCCTCTTGCTGTTTTGTGTGTTTGGGATGTACATATGGTTTGAGCCTTTATTACGATTTTTTTTAAATGTTCATGCAGCTTACAGGCATTTCATTCTTGCGATTATTCTTTTTAAGGTCTTCATTTTTATATAGTTCCCTTTTTTGAAAATAAATGCTACCATGATTGATCTCTTTTTTCTTCCCCCCCCACAAGAATGATAAATTTAATTATATTATCACTATTAACTAAGTGGTTCAGATATAGTCACTTCTTGGATCCTGTTCACCGCTTAGGACTATATAAAAAATTGCCTCTTCCTGTTGGGTTTCAGAACTAGCAGCTGCAAAGAGGCCATTAATATTGTCTAGAAAACTTGTCTCTGCATTCCATTCTGAGGTGCCATGTTCCCAGTCAACACGGGGATAGTTGATTTCCCCCTTTGTTACTGTGCTTTCCCTTTTTGCAGTCTTTCTATTCTCCCTGAGCTTTTCACAATGAACAGAACCATTGCTGCCCCACAAAAAGATCCAGAGCCAGCACCTGGGCCCCTCCCCCTGGGCCCAGTCCAGGGTTGGGGCTCTGAGCTCCTGCAGCTGCCAGCTTCGCCCCCAATCCCTGGCAGGGCCCAGGGCTAGGCAAGGAAGCGGCTGCTGCAGGCAGACGGCTGGGAGAGACAGTTGCCACTGTGGCCGGCCTGACCCCGGATACCTGGCTGGGGACAGAGACGGGATAGGCAGGGGGCATGCCAGCCATTTGGGGCACTGCTGCTGGGACTCAGGGCACATGCCCCATGTGCCAGGCACCAGCGATGCCCCTGTCAATGACCATCACTATCTTGGACAGGCAGTCAGTATTATACTGCTACCATTATATTCCTATTGTTCAAGCATAGAATTTCTATCCATAGAGATTCTCTGATGCAGTTTGATTCATGTAAGAATTTACTTTGTTTGACTCTGCTGTCTTTCACATCTAATGTCATTTTCCATAAGCATGACCTACTCTGTTATTCATATATATTTTGTATCCTGTATGACAACATCCCTTTGATGATTATTATTCCACCAAATTTCTGTGACATCTATTATATAAATATGCACATTTAATGCCAAGCATCCAAGTTCACTTAGCATAATAGTAAGACTTCTTGCTTTTCTAAAAGATCTTATGAAGTTTGTAAATATTTAATTATCTTTATGTAATGTAACTGAATGGGTCTCTCTTCATTTGGCTCTTTTACTTCAGTTCCTAACAGTGCTTTATCAACTGCTATCCTTCCCTCTTTAATAGGATATAGAGTATCTCCTTTAATAAACCTTCCCATAAGGAATGTCTCTGTCAAAACTGTGCATTCCTCTGCATTTGTCAGCTTTCCACAGTCTCTAGTTTTAAAATTTCTCTATGGCCCTTTTTTAAGTTTATTGTCAGAAATCTGACTCTGTTTTGGTTTAGATGGAGCCCATACTTCCTGTAGAGATTCCTCGCCTTCCTAAAAGGTTTCCCAGTTTTTGATAAACCTAAATAGTGCCTCTGAACACCACTACCTGTTCCATGCACTGAGACACAGCAGTTCTGCTCGTCGAAGTTGCCCTGCACATGGAACTAGAAACATTTCAGAGAATATTACCTCTTAAGAAACAGCCTTAATTTGGCTTCCAGGACTCAATCTCCTCAACAGCACAGGACTGTTGGGCTGAAGGTGGGACCAATCTACCATGTCACAAAGTCACATCTACAGATCTTGTCGTCTCCGTTAGTTCCTCCAATTCAGCTACTATGCTGTCAACAGACATACCCTGAAGGTCATGAGTTGCTTGCATCGAATGTGCACATTGCCTACCCACAAGGTCAGTAATCACACATGCCAGATAAAGGTGGACATGTGCCTGCACTGTTTACACTCTTGCAGTGTATGTGTGGATTTTTTTTATTTGGGAGGGGTTGGTTATTTGGTTTGGTGAATGTTGATTGGGTAACACTGGCTCTCATGTGCATCATAAGACTTTCATTGGCAGCTATTGGCTGTTGCAGGTACTGAATCTGAAGGCAAGGAGTCTGTCTCGCCATCTTTCAATGACTCATCCTGGTGCGGCTAAGATTCATCAATGAGGAAGCATCCTGAGTCAAATGCAGTGGGCACAAGAGCTGGATTTGTGGGAGAAGAAACAAGGGCAATTAACTGGGATAAGGAATCTGAGTTGTGGAGTGGGAGGAAGACTGGGATTGGCTGGGCAAGGAGACTGGGATTAAGTGATTGAGACTTAAATTAGTACTTTGTGGTGCTAGTAAGCACACACAAAACCGAGATTAGATGTGGGGCTTGGAACCAGCTGGGACTGAGGAGACTGGATCTGAGAACTCTGAGGGTGGAGGGAAAGGGACACAGATACAATGAGGTAGCAAGTTGTGTGCAGAGAACACGAACTAACTGGGCTAAAAAAAACTAGGACAAGGATCTGAGGGTGGAGGACACTGAAAATTTAGATAAGGAGTCCTGCAAGAGACATTGGGACCGGGAGCCAGTGGCGATAGAAAATATAAATGGGCTGGCGATGACTGCATACTAGTGGGCAGTACAAGAAGGGGAAAAGAACCAGATGAGGATGCAGGAGCAGTGGGTAATGGAGTCTGGTTAAGGAAATTTTGGAGAGGTACTGGACTGGACTGGATGGGCAAAGAGAACAGGATGTGGAAAAGGGAGAGAATAGGATTTACCAGGAAGGGGACTGGGATGAGACAGTTTAGGAATGGAGACTATGATCAACTACACAAGGGGAATGATACTGGGATGAAGATCCAAATGTGGGACACAGAAAGAGGTTAGAGGGAATGGGCCAGAAAGGGCCAGAAAAAGTTATGTATCTACACTGAAAATTATGTTCTGAAGGTCTTAGAGGTCAAGGCAGCTGGTGGAAATACTCCTGTTGGACGGAAGGTAACAGAAACTTATCTCTGGCTGGTTAATTGGGTGCTGCTATGTACCCGGTGCTTCATGGTGCGTGCTTATTTGTATAGTAAGCAAGAGGTGAAATGAGATTGTAAACTCTGCAGTTATGTCTACACTGGGAATTTAGTTCAAATTGAGGAGGCTTAATTTGAACTAAATTAGTCCAAGGCCACACAGGCTTTCCTTAGTTCGAACTAAGGGATTCCTAAGGAAAGCTTAGTTCAAACTTGTAAAACCTGTGTTTAGTTCAAACTAAAGGCAGTTTGACTTTCTTCCTCCCCGGGTGCCTTCCTCTTTTTATGGATTGGGTGGAGGCATGGCCCTTCTTGGGTGTCATGTTGCCACACTTCCCATGGTGCCCGCCTCCTAAGCTGAACTAGCAAGTCCTGTGCATGGACATGCTAGTTTGATTTAGGTTTCTAGTGTGGACATGCTAATGCAAACTAAGTTAGTGGAAATTAATCACAATTCGTTCAAACTAATTAATTCTAACTAACTTAGTTTGAACTAGCATTCTTAACTGTAGACATAGACTACAAGAAGGAAAACCTACAAACCAAAATTTTAAAAAAATGGCCTGTTTATAAATAAAGACAAAGGAGACGACTGATATATCTGAGTAGGGCAAAGGACAAACAACTGAATCCTTTAACAGGATGGCAAACTGTCACTATACTTGTCTTAGGAAAGGAGGATCACAGCCAAGTCTGGTTGCAAAGTTCTGCAAGGATTTCAGTAACATTATGGAAACTTGAGAGTATCGTGCTTATTAATTCTCAGTTCTAGAATGTGTTGTAGGATTTTGCTTTATACATAATTTCTTTTCAATACTTCTACTTGCATCTACTTTGAACCTCTAACCTTTGCTAAATACTTTATCTTTGAAATGAGTGTTAAATGGAGTAGTTATCTGAGGTGGAACTGGTAAGCTGTGGTGTACAGTTTCTTTGGGAGTTCAAACCTGTGAATATTGGGAGTGTCCGGTCGATACGAATACTCCAGGGAGATGCTCAGAGTGTACTTAATGCTAACCTGAATAAACACAATCAGGTCTGTGAGACCAAGAGGGAAGTGCTTGCACTGCCCATGATGAGGTCTTTATATGAAAGCCTTAGAGTGGCTGTAATGAGCAAGGAGGGTAGCGATGCAGGGTCTTTACCAAAACTCTGTCCACATCATTCATATCCTCATTTAGGGGATGGGTGCTGAATGGCAGCTGAACAACTCCCTCCTCTCTCTGCCCCAGCACTAATTCCAGATGCCATATGTCTGGGTTTGAATCTTTGAACCTATCTAGTGAACACACAAAACAATATCCAATGGCTTTTGTGGAAAATTTCTGCTATTTTACAGTGCATGGAATATAAGTCTGCAACCTGTGCCTCTGGAGCCATATGAAACTCTTTCGCTGACTCCTTGCAGTTCTGGGCTCCTGGCTCCAGCCCCTCAGCCACATGGGGACCCTGCACATGGTCCATATTAGGCTTCAGGTTCCTTCCCCACCACTTCAGGACCCTGTGTGGGGGCCACTATTGGTTCCAGGCCCCCCTCACCAGGGGACCGTGCAGGAAATGCTCTGGCCCAGCTCCCCCCACTCCCTACCAGGAGGTTACAACCATTGAGACTCTAAAAACACTTGCTTATTGAACAAATTTTAAAAAATGGCTTTTCTTATCTTCTGGGTTGCTGACCCCAGGCACAGAACTACTAGATAACATTTCAAAATGAGACATTATTACTATATGCCACAGGGAATGCATATTAGGAAGGATGTAACTATTTAACTGGAATTAGGCCAAGACACTGGGGCTACAACAGTGAAATGGGTCTCTTATACACAAAAATACCAAGTTCATGATTGTCAGATCTGATAAAGCACATGACAATAAAGGTCCTTATGTTCTCCTCACCCCCTGTATTAGAACCCCTGTGAAAAATAGTGATAGTGGTTTAATAGGCACTTTCCCTCTCCTTCAAGGTCACTTGTGCTGTGCATAAAAACTGGAGGAGTCCGGTGTTGGGTAGGGAGGAGATGCACTGTGCAGTATGTTGTCTCACCCTCAAGTTATTCCTGCCTGAGGCACCATTAACTCTCACTGAGCTCATGTACAGAGTATAATAAACAGGGAACAAATAGCTGCATGCCTAGTTCTGCTGTACTTCCTTAGAAATACATAAGCAATTTTGGTTTAGTTCCTGGCTCAGCCACAAACTTCCTATGTGACCTTGGACACATCACTTAATCTACCCGGTGCCTCAATTCCTCATCTGTAAAATGGGACAGCACTTCCTAATTTCACACTGGCATTGTGGGGGGATAAAATCTGTTAATGATTTTGAGCTGTTCAGGTGACAATTATCTAGAGTCCCCTCACAACACATTTTGAGGGCATACATCTTTAGAGTCTTCACTGGTTGCATAGCCCAGAGAACAGGGAGATTGTGCATGGGCTGCTGAGCCTTTCCATTACGTGTTCCTCTCCAGCTGCTATTGTCCAGAAAGGGAGCACACTGGCCAAACATTTGGAAAGATGCAAAAAATTCTCAGTGGACTCACCTGTAAACAGGAGCAGGGTTTCCTCGTGCTTGGCAATTCAAAGACACTTTCTTCTCATCAGAATCAGAAGGAAAAATCACATCATCAGGCTCTTGTACAAACACTGGCCCATAGTCAACACTTTCTGCAGAAACAGAAGGGGCCCCAGTTTTAGAACTCTTAGCAAAGTTTACCTTGTCTCAGCTTTTATATACTCAGGTTATAATATCACATTATACTGCGTGCACTTTCCAGAGATTGTACATCACATTCATCCACATGCTATGAGCTTAAAAAGCAACAACTGAGAAGGAAAGCCCACTAAGGTACTGTAAATTAATCGACAATAGTACTTGAATATTCTTTCCTTACAAACATTCTAAATTAATCTTTAAGGATAAATAATTTAAAGCATGGGGAGATGTCATGTAGTACTGTCCTTCTGTTCAGAAGCAACGGTTATGTGGGCCTTACAGGATGGTTTCCCATTGAATGAAAGGTCAGTGACAGACTCTAGGCATCTAGGTATTTTTGTGGTCAAAGAAGAGCAAACTCTTCCACTGCTCCAGCTGTAGCACAAAATAAACATCACCACATCCTTTTATTTCAGGACTATGAAAGTAAGGAAAAGAACTTGTGAAACTATCTGTAACAGCACCAGCTGGTGAGCCCTGCCAGACCTGTGCGTATATTGAAACCTTAAATTTTCATTCCCTGCCATCTCACCACTGAATGTCATTCTTCTCTATGTAGAGAGAGAAAAAGAGAAATTTTAATATACAATTATACTATACTGACCTGACAGTGATTGACATGCCTTGAATCTATGGGACAGATCTAAAGTTTGTGTGTGGAGGAAGTTACATTTCAAATTATTAATTAGATGAGCATACAGTGTGTCTGATTGTGTAAGTCTCAGGAAGTGTAATATTCACACGATAGTACAAGTAAAATATAGTGCAATTTATATCAATTTAGATTTCCTATCAGGTCTCTTAGACACATCTCTGAATTTGGCCCAGAGCCACTAATTTAATTTGCAATTACTGATCTAAGGATGTGAGGGGCAAACATAGACATTTTCCCATTTAACACAATGAACCACACAGAGACAGCATTTCAAGCATCACAGTTTTACATGTTCACATAATAAGACTCCTCCAAGGTTTGTCCAAAATCATCTAAGTATCTTGGGGACAGCATTTTGCATTAGATTAAGGCAGTTTAATATGTTCATAGAAACACATGCTGGCAGTTGGTTCCCTGTCACCCTACTATCAGGGCAAGCTGCCAAATTAGAAATAAGTTATCTCAGGGCAAACTTTCTATGTGCACCTAAGAAAATACCACACTTAGGCATTTTTGCTTGTTGACAGAAAAATCTGATTTATTTGGACACTTTTTGGAATCCCACCCATTTTTCACCATAAAGTCCCCATTTTGGAGAATGAAACTAAGTGAATTAGGCTTACAGACCTGCACTAGACCATTTTGGGCTGGTCCATAATTCCATGAATACTGTTTACATGATAAAACTCACAAGTGAAGCTAGCTTCAAAACAAATGAATACTTGTGCAGAAAAGCTGAAGATAATTTTTTCTGTTTTTCAATAACAGATGCTTGTCAGATCTTCTGACCTACATAAACAAGTGAATTTGAAGCATACTATTTTGCCTTCACTATTACTGAACTGTCATCATTTTAGGGTAGATATTACACAGTACTACAGATATGTGACAGAGGAGTCTGGTACCAAATGCATGAGACCAAACCAGATCAAAAAACCAAAGAACAGTTACTTCCTTATAAAATACATATATAGTAAAATACCAACATACTCGTTACCAGTCTCTTGCTTAACATTGATATATGATGACAAGTTTAAAAACAAATATCTAAATTTAAGAAAAGTGACAGATCCTTGCACAGTTCAATAAAGCATTTATACATCAAAAGTAGTGACCCAGTGCATCCTTGAGTGTCTAAAGTTAGCACTGGCCCTTTGTCTTCACAAATACCTCCTTTCCTACATACAGGGAAAACAGTGTGTAAACTCAGATGATATTGGAGACAGTGCTGACAAATTATGACTTTTGACTGGAAAAAAAATCTAATTCTAATCCAACAGCCTTTTAATATTCCATGCGGCATCCATTGTGGTCTTGTCCTTCATTGTAAATTCATTTATAATGTAGGACTACTTTAATGGGTCACGGATACACAACCTGGGAGTCATGACTTTCTGTATTTCTGAATGGAAGAGTTATGCAGATAGACTAAGTAGAAGCATTATGGATATAGATATCCTAATATTCAAAAAGGGGACAGAGTATTAAAAAAAAAATAACTCCAATGGAATTGTACATGGATTGACTGTTCTCTGAGACAAACATTCATGTTGTACTATTAAATTTCTCCAGAAATTGCACTCTGTTAAGATCTGTGTGTTTGTTTGTTTATTCGGTTCTTTCCACGTTAGAGAAAGGACAAACAAAGGCTAGTTGTTCTTTCAGTTTTTTTAATAAAGTTTACAGATGTTGAAATGAATCAAATTATTATATGATAGTGTTAATATGGAAAAATCTAAAAAATGAAAGACATAATTTCAGTATTTCTACTAAACCAGACTAAAACTTGCTCCACACCATGTTAAGCAAACAAGTTGAGCCGGTGGAAATGACAATCCTCTAATTTCCAACTCTCGGTTTTTCCTCCTCTATGCTTGCATTATGAAATTATCTTGATGCCATTGCCTGTGTCAACCTACCGCTGCAAAACAATTGAAGGCACTTATCAATCACGGAGACAGTTACTTCAGCATATTCTTTTTAAGGTCATTCATAGACACATACGTGGCTTCAATGGGATTTATGTACCAGAGTTTTCCAGATCAGACCACGATTCTGTACTTTCATCACTTATACAAGTATATGCTAGTATGCAATAATATATTAGTACAAATATATTAGTTCACATACTGTACTAATGGTCTAAGTCAGTGGTTTCCAACCTGTGGTCCATGGAAACAGGTGGCCCATGGGGAGGGGGAAGGATAATTACTGCAGGTAATTGTACCATGATGAGTGCAATATGTTCATAAGTGAGCATAATACATTATTAGAAATAGCACTGTTTTAAATATATCTTGATATACAAGTTGAGCTCCTGTCAGCTACAGGCTATGTTAAAAAGAATGTTTAAATTGGCTTGCTTATGTGGTGGTCCACAAAAGCTCTCAGTGAAGATGTAATGGTCCACATGAAGGAAAAAGTTGGGAATCACTAGTCTAAGTCAGCATGAGCTCTGCCTCACAATCAAAGGATTCAATTGGTAATGCAGCATTTAAGCAAACTAAAAATACTAACAAAAATAACCTTTAGTTGTTTCATGCAATTCAGTTGCATGCATCAGAGCTGTTGAAGGTAGACCACTAGAATAAGAAACTGATGCAACCAGAGTTTGGCAAAAAGCAAGAGTGATTTAGAAAATGAAGCCATAGTTTCAAATCTAGCTGTTATTTTGTCCAAATTTTCAGATATTTGGTGGCATGATAGGGTGTGTGTTGAAGCGTATTTGCAGTAGCTTGGTACAGTGGGAAGAAAAGAAAAAAATATGAGCATCTACTATAAATCAATGTCACTCACCAATACCACATCTTTCTGGAAAGGCTTGAGGTTCTTCTTGTTAGCAAGAAATTCCAAGTCCTATTCATGAAAGCTGAGGACCGTAGGATGTTATTGAAATCAGGAGTAGAAGTCAAAAGTAATATGGAAAGTTCAATAAATACAGGTTACGTTCCTCAGTGATGGAAATGGTAAAGTGTAGTCAGTTGTCATTTGGTACTGAGTAGAGTGTGGAGCAGCATCAAGTTGAAGGCTCAAGAAGAGAGGTAGAATGGGAAATATTCCCCGCTTTGAGATATAGTGACTGAATTAGTTTGGATCAGATCATCAGGACAAATAATCACTGGACAAAAAGAAACTCTTATGATACGCCTCAAAGCACAAAAGTGAAAACTTAGATAAGATCCTAGGCAAGTTCTGCTTCCCTCAAACAAAGGTAACTACTTAGACTACGTAACCTAATGATCTCTCTTGGCTTTACACTCTATGAATCAATGAAAGACAAGAATTTGGAACCTTGAACCCTTTCACATTCTTCCCTGAACCTATTCTTCCCTGACTCCATATTTAAGCACAACAATCATTGGGTTAAGCAGAGAAATCTCAAGGTTTCCAACCAGAAGAGACTAATCTGTGACACACCAGCCCCTAATTTACATACTCCAGATTGTTTTTGGAACCAGTTTTATTGACTATTGCCTTTTTTTTTTAATGAGATAAAACTGCTTGCCAGTGGAATCATTTTAGACTGTCTTTCTGCAAGACAAATTTTCTTTGAATTTCTCCCATTAAAGCTCATGCAATAAATAAATTTGGTAGTCTTTAAGTGCCACAGGGCTCTTGATTGTTTTACTGAACTAGCAAACACAGCTGCCTTTTTGGAACTTTTCTTTCTTTAATGAATGGTTAAAGAATTATTTTTAGAAGAAATGTAATATTTTTCATCTTCTAAATAAACATTATTTAAAAATTCTCTAATAGATATTTTTCATAGATTATATGTAATGTGTTACAACAGTCTTGTTTAGAGTAGGTTATTAAAAAAAAAATGAGAGTCCTGTGTCACCTTAATGACTACCAAATTTCTTTGGGCATAAACTTTTGTGGGCTCCAGCCGACTTCATCAAATGCAACATTAATGTATACCTGTTATTTTGATGGAAGGACAACAAAATTGGAGGATGGTGTGATATGATTTTATTAAACAATTTAAGATGCTGAAATTGGAAAGACTTACATTAAGCCTTAGTTTTAGGAACTTCATTGAATGAATGTGATTACTTACAATGCATAAAGTTAAGCATGTGTTTAATTTTTGAAGATAATCTGCTAAATTTTCAGGGTCAAATTTTTACAGGTTTGCATTTCTCTTGTGACTCTTGACCAATTCCTGATATTTCAATATAAAATTTTATTAATGAAAATACATGTGTGTCTGATTTCCAGTGTGTCTATACATTGTATGCAACAATTTGATGGATAGGAAGTTAAGAAACGACAGTCACAACTCAAAATTTAAAAAGGTCTAGCTCAATGGATGGAATTAACTTCCTATAACTAAAAATATGGGCTTTAAATTTTTCTGAAAATTCCATAGGGTTTTAAAATCCCAATGATTTCAAACCCATTATACTTTCAAGAGTGTCACTGAGCACAGTCAGAGGTAGTACTGAGACACACATTCAATGGTGTAGTGACAGGGTGGGGAGAGGAACAAGCCCCGAGGGGCTGGGCTGCAGGGGGTTGCCACGTGGCTGCAAGGTGTGGAGTGATGTGGGGCACCCGGGGGAGCATACCTTACTACTCCACTGCATACATCACAATCACAGTTGTCAGAATAGCACATATGTTTAGAGGCAGCCCCCTCAAACTTGTTCTTTCAACAAAAGTTACTAACTTCTGTGATTTTCTCTCATCCGTGACATGATTTTGGTGGATGCTGAAGCCAGTCTCCTGATAACATGAGAAGCTCTAGGCCTGTAGAATTTGTGCCCTCTGACTGGGTGCCTTCAATATTTGCCTGCCTTCTGTGGCAGAATGACCATTCAGAACTGTTGGAGGCAGAGCTCTCAGTCCTCTCACCTCCCCGTAGCAAATCAAATCCATTCTCACAGAAAAGGGAGAGGTCCCACACACCACAGGGCAGCTTCTATGCTCAGCTCCTATCCCTTACCTTTCCATGATCAAATGCGAACAGAACGTTTCTCATCTCTCCTAAAAAATGTGCAGTGTCCCTTGGATGTGTACCATTCCATCCTGTTTGGGGCCGGGCCCTTTCTTCACCCAAATATGAAAGGTGAAAAGAGGACTGTTGTAGTAACTGGGCCTATGAATTTACCTTAATTGTGACCTGAACTAGCAAAAGTGAAAGTTTATAAAATGTCACAGTAACCAATAAACCAGAGTGACACAAAGTTAACGTTGCACATATTAAATGCACACAGAACTCACTAACTGAGGGGTCCCAAAATGAAACTAAAAATAGGGAATTGTTATCTAGAAGGTTTGTTTCCAGGGAGGTCCCACAGAGATAGTATTTTGGCCCTGAACTATTCACCATTTTTATCAATGGCCTCAAAGAAAACAAAAATCACTGATCAAGTTTGCAGGAATGGTAAATAATGTAGAGGACCAGTCACTGATTCAGTGATCTAAATCACTTGGTAAACTGAGCACCAGCAAACAATGTATTTTAATACAGTTAAATGTAAATGTATACATCTAGAAAAAATATAATACATGGGACTCTATCCTGTGAAACAGTGATCCAGCAAGATATTCAGTTATCCATAGCAGATAACCAGCTGAAAATGAACTCCCCAAGTGGCACTGTGGTAAAAAGAGTTAGTGTGATCATAGAATCATAGGGTTGGAAGGGACCTCACGAGGTCATCTAGTCCAACCCCCTGCCAAAAAAAGCAAGACCACTCCCATTAGATCATCCCAGTCAGGGTTTTGTCCAGCTGGGCCTTGAACACCTCCAGAGATGGAGATTCCACCACCTCCCTAGGCAGCTTATTCCAATGCTTCACCACTCGCCTAGTAAGGAAGTTTCTCCTAATATCCAGCCTGGACCGCCCCAGCTGTAACTTGAAACCATTGCTTCTCGTTCTGCCCTCTGTTACTACCGAGAACAGTTGAGCTCCATCCTCCTTGGAGCAACCCTTCAAGTAGTTGAAGGTTGCTATCAAATCCCCCCTCAGTCTTCTCTTCTGCAAGCTAAATAAGCCTAGTTCCTTCAGTCTTTCTTCATAGGGCTTGTGCTCCAGCCCTTTGATCATTTTGGTTGCCCTCCTCTGGACTCTCTCTAATTTGTCCATGTCCTTTTTGTAGTGGGGAGCCCAAAACTGGACACAGTATTCTAGATGTGGCCTCACTAGTGCAGAATAGAGGGGAATGATCACATCCCTCGATCTGCTGGCGACACTTCTTCTGATGCAGCCCAGTATGCCATTGGCCTTTCTGGCAGCAAGCGCACACTGCTGACTCATGTCCAGCTTCCCATCCACCATGACTCCCAGGTCCTTTTCTACACTGCTGCTATTTAGCTGATCACTCCCCAGCCTGTTGCAGTACATGGGGTTTTTTCGTCCCAAGTGCAGGATTTTACACTTGTCCTTGTTGAACCTCATGAGATTCCTCTTGGCCCACTGCTCCAATTTGTCTAGGTCTCCCTGATCCTGGGATGCATAAACAGGAGAACTTCAATTAAGAAAAGAGAGGTTATTTTACCTCTGTTTTACTGCTGCTGAGATACTGTGCTCAATTTTGGTGTCCAAAATTCATTAAGGATGCTGACAAATTGGAGAGAGTTCAGAGAAGAATGATAAGAATGATTAAAGGATTAGAAAACAGGCTTTCTAAGTGATAAGATTAAAAGAGCTTGATCTATTTAGCTCAAGGAAGAAAAGATTAATTGATTGTAATCTGGAAGTACCTACATTGGGAACAAACGCTTAGGAATTGGTTCTTCCAGCCTAGCAGGGAAAGGCAGATCAGGATCAAGTGGCTGGCATGATAAATTCAAACCTTCTTTCCACAATATGTCAAGGGTCATGGTGGATTCTCCACCAATGATGATTTTTAAATTAAGATTGGATGTTTCTTCTAAAAGGATAGGTTCTTGAAATTCTTTTGGGGATGTTCTATGGCCTGTGTTTTACAGGAGGGCAGGCTAAATTATCACAATAGCACTTTCCAGCCTTGAAATCTATGAATCATAGTGTTTGACAATCCGAGGCCCTGAATTCCACAAATTGATTGTATGCTAAGTTGTATTTCCTTTTTTGTTGTTATTGTTCTTAGATGTGAGCAAGAACACAAAATGAGAAGAGATATTAAGAAGCTATGAAGTGTCATGACAATGATGTTGATGCACAATAAATCAAAGCCTTTATTTAACCAAGATGCATCCATTGAGAAATAGGACTAGGCAGACATATGCCATCACTTACTATTTTAATTTCCCATAGGCAATATTTTTCGTTCATCATCAGGCCTTTTATTAACACCCTGCCAGATCTCTACTTCTAACTTACCTGTTATAGTAGTGATCATATTTTATGTAACGACATGATAGCCTTCGAGAGCGTGTTCATGTATTGGAGGTGAGGCTAACAAAATCAGCCAGTTTGTGCACACATTTCAAAAGCTAACTTCTCATTTTCAATAGCAATCTGACCAATTACCATACCGTACATCATCGCCTATAAGCCGAAAATTTTGTGCCTGAAAATTGGCTTGAAAACAGGCATTCGGCTTATACTCAGGAGAATACAGTAGACAGCCCCAGCCCAGGCGTTTCCCTGACCACGTGACTAGCTGGAGCCCCAGTGCTGCCGGGCGGCCATCGTGGGCAATCGGCGGGGGCTGGGGCTGGAGAAAGGAGGGGTCCCCGGCATCTGGAGCGGCCACTTAAGGGGGTCTGGGGGCGGTCGGCCTGGACATTGAGGGGGGGATTCAGGGAGCCCCGGGAAGCAGAGACAGGGATTGGGGAATGCCTGGCAGGCTGGGAAGAGCAGCAGCAGCAGGGCTTGGGGCATGATGGGGAAAGGGTGTTGGGGAACAGGGGAGCAACAGCACCCAACTGAGAAGGGAGTAGGGGGCGGCAGTGATGAGCCAGGGGGCAGCAGGAGGAGCAGTGAGGAAAGGGCAGAGCAGTGGGCAGCAGGAGGAGCAGGGGGCAGCAGTGAGGGAAGAGGCAGAGCAGGGGGCAGCAGGAGGAGCAGGGGGGCAGCACTGGGGAAGGGGCAGAGCAGGGGCAGCAGAGAGGCAAGGGTGGAGTAGGGGGTGGCCGTGAGAAGGGAGCAGTAGGAGGAGCAGAGAGCAACAGTGAGGCAAAGTCAGAGCAGGTGGGAGCAAGGGGGCAACAGTGAGGAAAGGGCGCAGCAAGAGGCAACAGTGAGGTAAATGAGAAGTGAGCAGGGGGCAGCAGGGGTGACGGCAGTGAGGAAAGGGCAGAGCAGGAGGGCAGGAGTGAGGAATGGACAGCGAGGGGGCAAGGGAAAAGCAGCAGCAGAGGTTTTGGGGTTGGGAAGCTGTCAGAAACTCCAGAGGAAGCCAGCAGCAGTGGGTGGGAGGTTAGGGGCCAAGGCCAAAAGGAGACCTCAGCTTATACCTGGGTCACCAATTTTAGCTTCTTTTTTGGGCTCAGAATTGGGGGGTCAGCTTGTGCCTGGATCAGCTTATACCCGATTATATACGGTAAATATTATTTTAATTGGCTTTGTGCAGGAAATACTGAATTGGAAGTATTTCTAAAAATAGTTAAAGTACTTTTCTTAAATTTAAACTGTTTCATTTTATTTCAACAAGCAACTTCTGAATAAAAAATTTAGAAGGAATCCAAACTATTTTCTTTTATTCTTTCACAGATGAGACGATTTATAACTATTCTCTGGTATCAAAGGATGCTACAACTGTGCTTATCACATGCTGAACCACTGACTTATTCATAACAAGTAAGCATAAATTTGTTTTGTAGATGATGGTGGGCAGTTTATTTCAATGAAGGGAGAGAGGTTCAGCATGGGGCAGACAGAACCACAACTGAGTTGGAAAGTGCCTATCCTATAATATTAATTAAACTGTTCTGATATGATTGCTATATTTGCTTATCAGATATGTGGAAGTGACATTAGTGACCAGAATATTATAATGCAAAAACTGAAAAATGCTCATCTAATCATTGGCTTTTCATCTGCAATGGATGACATACTGTCAGTTATTAACACTGTCCCACTAAGACCTAGGCTAAGATGACCAAGACTTTACACATACTGAACACAAAGCCTGCACAACAACTATAACATGCCATTGGGCTGATTTTCCAGGTTTCTGTCCTAGACTAACTACTATAAATAATTTAATAATTTTCTGAAGACTTCTTTTTCCTTATCGACCTTGATTCCTGGAGAACCTTCTTACACAATGGTCTACCAAACAATTTCCCTTTCCTTGCTTGCATATTTTCTTAAAGAGGCTAAACTCTCTATTTTTTTTATCCATAACCTCCATATTTTTATATAATACACCAACAAAGCACAAAACAGAAACAACTAAATTAAACAACAGTTAGCTGGACTGCAAAATCAAACCTTCAAAAGTTAGGAAATACTAGACTATAAATTATCTGTTCAGTTGTAATTCTGCCCCTTTGTGAGTATGTAGTATGATACAGTCTTTAATTACAAGACCACTTCCAATTATTCATGCCTTTTTCATTGCATAAGACAGACTGTGTTCAGGGAATGATGCAGATGTTCAATATTTTTGTGTTCATCATCCAATTAGTGGTGTCAGCCTTGTTTACACTACAGTAAAACATGAAATGACTAGAGGATCACTCATTTCCTTAAAGTCTTTTCTATGGATCTCATTACCAAGGTACCTGAGTGTTTCACAAATAATAAATTTATGCTTATTCTGAGCTTAGAGTGTGATTATTCCCATTTTACAGACATGGAAGCCAAGATAAAAAGACTTGTTTGAGATCACAATGAATTTGCAATAGTACCAAGATCAGAATTTGAGAGCTTCATGACTGCTACCCCTGAAATCATTTGTCTGCCTTAACTTCCACAGGTTCTGAGCTTCAGTTGCTGTGGAGGGAGTTCCTCATTCCTATAAACGAGTCCCTAAGTGTCTAAACATAGGTACCAAGAAAACGAGGAGCACAGAATTAGTTACTGATCACCAAATTTTGTTTTAGGTGTCTTGCTCATCATCACACAGGAATTTGTGGCCCACACGGAGATAGAATCAAACTCTCCTCTGTGGCATTCATTTGCCTTAATCTTTTTCTTTATGTAGCTTTCCTTGCTCTCTAAAGGTCTTTGAACTTCTACATACAATGAGGTAAGAACAAATCACCTCCTTTACTATGGAATTCTGGTTTACTACCAGAGCGTCTTATAGCCTCTGCTCTGAAGTAGGGGGGGAGGGGGTCCTGTGCAAACAATAATGTGTGATCATATAATTAAAGACTAGAAACCATTGTGAAAAAGCTTCAGTGCAGGTATCACTTGCCATGAGCTTCATATCATCATTTGGGCCTTGTCAAGTTCTGAGAAGGAATGAGCTTGTTAACTGCAAGAAATGTCACCTGCGTGGACAAACTTGCCTGAGAGCATTGCTGCAAGCCACTGATATTTACATTAAAGAGTATCAGTCAAAGAACTGAACCTTGAGGAAGACTGATAATCTAACACTTCCAGGAACTGCCATGATCACCATGTGTACTCTGAACCACCTATTTTGGAGGAAGAGCTCTTATGTTTGAATAACTCAGCACAGGACAACTCAAGGGAGTTTACATGGAAGCCTCTCTGACAGACTGTATTATAAGTGTCAGTCAAATCCAGGAAGATAGCTCCTGTCTTAAAATTTTGTTGAAAACCATTTTCAATGAAGTTACTCAAAGCCAAGACTGATCACAGGTGCTATGTCCTTTCCTTCACCTGGCATCCTCAACCTATAAGACCTTGTCCAAATCTGGAGTGATTTACTGAAGGAACAAACAGTCCAACATCTTGAAGCACACCAACACTTCTGGTGTGTTCCATCTGCGTAATACAAGTGCAAGTCACTAAATACTTTCTTAAATGGTCAATGCCTATGGCATGACACAAAACCAGTTTACCTCAGTGTGAAGTGGGATTGACAAACCTATCCCTCCAGGAGAGGTGTTCTGCTTTTCGTGCACCACTGCTGCTGGTGGTGTGGGACTAAACATAAAAGGGTCAGGGTTTTTCTGGCACACTGCCAAAACATTCCTGAGTAACACATGGGAGAAGGAAAATTACAATTTTCAAAAATATGTAACTCTTAAAACTGAACAGAATTCCATGGGACAAAAAAATGCACTTTTCTGACCCAATGCTTTGTCTCTGCCAAATTTTTCAACATCTCCTAGCAAATGGAAATCTTAAATTTCTCAAAGAAGGATCACACGACTTTTTTTTTTTTTTTTAAACAGTGCAAAAATGTTAGGCAGCCGATGTACAAGGATCACAATCAGCTGACCATGCTGAAGAATTGCATGTGCATTTTCACACATTATCAGCATCATTAAAAAATAGGCATCTGCCTATCAAGCCCATGCTTGTGGCTGGAGTGACTCTGAAGTGGTCTGCCACAGGTTTCCCACTTAGGGTTTCTACACACATGGGTCAGCACTTGGCATATGACTTGGCACTTTGTGGCTTTTCTTCAGCCCACCATCTGGGCTCTCTCTGAGCCTTTTCTTGGGGTCTGGTATTATATACTCAGCCCTAAGCTAGCTCCCCTTTTCTTCTGCCAATCCTGGAATAGGACCTTCCATAGACACTTGAGTTCCCTGTGATCCCAGGCCTCTCCGGCACAGAGGACTGGATCCCCAAGGCACATTTCACCAGAATGCCCTGACTAATGGCCTTCTGCAGAAGCTCACCTGCTCCCTGTGGTTCAGCCCCCAGCTTGAGCTCTCTCAGCCCTTTTAGAAGGGCCTAGTGTATTAAGGTATTAGTTAACTCCCTTCTTTGCTCCACCCCAGTCTCAGCGCCCATCTGGGGAAGCAGCTAATAAATATAGCACAGATGGGAATGGTCCCATCTCCTTCTACAAAGGGAATTCAAATTGATATAGGCAGATTGCTTTCTCCCGCTCTCTCTCTCTCTCTCTCTTTCACATTCACACATACACACACAGTTTTACATTCAAATTGGGAAAAAAATTGGTTTTAAATGGGAAAGAATCACTTTGCTGTATATGAATCAGGTTTTATTTGTTGCTTAATATCCTGCTCAGTTCGGTACCCTATTGTTTAACTGTTTCTTTTTAATTTACTCTGGCTTTATGTATACTTCAGGTGATGACTCCTCAGGGTCTTTCAATTAACCTTTATTACCAGAGAAATCGTCAGTTTAATTCATTAATCACTTTCTGAAATCTCATAATGAATGTTCAGCATATTAAGACAACCTAGTTTAAAAATAATTCAGTCAGAGTACCAAAAAAATCAGGTTTAAAAAAATAAATTACCTTTCTAATCTCAAGACTAGAAGTGCCCTCAAACATACTTTTCAGTCCTTTATTGATTTCAAAAGCATAACAAATGTAACATTAATATTTTAGCTTTATAAGTTTGTACCAGCAATATCAGCTTTGACTCAACACCTGAAAATGAAGTAGTAACTTCCAATTCCCAGAAACACATGGTGTGAAAGGCCATACTCTACTGCTAAAGTCAGCCAGCTGTGATTCCTCACTTTGATTCTTCCAGAATCTTGCCTGCAAATAGGTTTGCAGGGGAGGAGTCAGCAAGGTCAGGAACACAGAGAGTAATGGAGTCCTATAAATACACTGAACATTACCCAAGACGTGCTAATGTAACCCATTGGCTTAAAGGAGGAGTGTTTCTTTAAGAGTTTTGCTGGTGTCTGAGTTGCTCTTGCTGTGTCGCTGTTGCTGGGCAGATTTAGCTGCCTAGACCCAGAAGTTCCAGCATGTTCTGTGTAGTTTGGAGCATGCTCAGCAAGGTTCCCTGCCAGCCCAGTGGTCAGGGGTCTGAGATCAAGCAGCCCAGCCAGTTGCATTGAGGAGAGTGCTGGTGCTCTGTGCAAGGGGAGAAGCTGAGCCAGGAACAGATAGCAGGCTGTTTTTCCCCACTCTGAGGCATTTTGCTTCAGGTCAGTAGCCTTGTTAACCCTCCAGCAGGGAAGTCTGGAGGCAGGGGGTACAGAGAAGCAACTATTGGGAAAAGAAGGGTGGTTGCCTTCTAACTTTATACTCTGGGTTATGGGCTTAGCTACAGTTCTTTTGTGTAATAAGGGGAAAGAGATAATTATATTTTGTTATTGTCAGATGTATTTTTCCTTTGTAACAGGGTTTTTTATATATGTCTGTACGTAAATGAGTGTGGACTGAGTAAGCTGTGTGGACAGCAGTGCTCCCAGCAGAGGAAGAAAGGTTTTCCAGGACTCATACAGAGGATTTCTGCTGCCAAAGAGGAGGGAGATGCTGGCTTCTAGCACAAGCCTTTGGACTTGGTGATTTGAGACTATAACAGACTCATGTGGATACTGCTAAATAACCACTAAGTATTATAGATCTGTATACTAATAATTTCTTCTGCTTTCATAGAAGGTTTATAAAGTTAATGTTTAATATAGTATATTGCTTTTGTTTGTTTTTTTTTTATGAATTCTGAACAGTCTTCACTGTGAGCCCCTTTACAGACTAGATCCTGGCTCTCCAGCTGCTTTTTGCAGGTCTCTGCTTTCTGTGAGGCACTGGAGAGGGGCAGATAAATGACTTTGAGCCCACCCTAGCAGGTTACACTCACTCAGGAAACAAAATCCAGTTTTAGCATGGTCATGATTCAATTGCTTTCATGATTTAGTTTGTGTGAGGTATTCCTAAGTAGGACGAACATAGGCCCCAATTCAGAAAAGCTTACATAACTTAAATCATCCTTCTTCATGAATACTCATAAGCATAACGTGCACCATTTGAATACACTTTAAAGTGTGCTTTTGTAAAGGCTACTATCATAATGCTGCTATTATTATTGGGCTATACTGTTTGTGATTCTTCCCTCGTCCCCTCGGTTCACTGAATTTAAATAATCTTGCCTTTTTTGTAACAATACGGATAACTTGCGGAGAAGAGTACTGTAATTGTAAATTCTATTAAGACTCTCTTAAGGCTTGCCCTAAAGAAAACAAGATGATAAAGAGAAAACAAATGTGACTTGAATAATAGGAAATATTTATTATTACTGAGAATTTTTGCATCTTAAAAGTGACTTGTATTTTGTGTCTTTATAAATATATTAAATTGGAAGAAAAATAGCTGGATAAGAAGAACTGTGCAGCTTTAATCCACCTAACTATCATTGTGGAGTAAATACAAAAAATACCAGAGTGAGTTTAAAAAAGAAAAAAAAAAGTGGATTGAAATTCCATTACTGTGCCTTTCTAAGGTGTGGGCATTAGCTGAGTAAATCAAACTGGATTGTAGTGCACTTTTACTTGACTTCTAGTTCCTGATTCTTGCACTGCACAAACAGCAAGAAAATAAAATATCCTTAGGGACCTGTGGGAGAAAATGTTCAAACTGCTGACTTTAATTTAAGGACTCCGAAAAGAAGGAAGTGCATTTTATTGAATATTGTTTACTGAAATCTAGCATCACCAATGTGAGATACCAACAAAACCTGACACACTGTTTCTTCAAAGCTTCAGAGTGGAGAACATGACTTACCATCATGCTTGAAGGCCTCTGAGAAGTGATAGAGGTTTGTGGGTGAGTGATAGTTTTGTGCTGTCCCTCTCCAGCCTGGTGAAGATATGCTTTCTGATGAGGGGCTGCTTAATCGTGGCCTGCTCTTTGAATTAAACAATGCTGAAGATGAACTGGCAGATTTAATTCTTAGAATAGCAGCATATGAAGTGGGGATTCCTGGAACAGCTTCTGAATATTCTGTAAAAAGAAGCAGTTGATTTTGAGTAGGAGAAAAGAGAAGAGAGGAGGAGCGGGGGGAGGAAAGAAATTTTGGTTTTGTCTAAACAATATTTTATCCAGGAAGTGCAAATGTGAGAACAAAGTGGGAGGGGGAGGAGGAAATAAAAGTCTTTAAAATAAATTGATAAAAAATAAACACAAAACATCCACTCCAAGCAGAATTTTGACTCCCAAAAGCAAGAAGTCCATGCTTCAGTAAATCTACCACTTGATCTTGTTACTGCTATCAATTTAATGTTGAAGGCACCTGGCTTTGATGATGTAAAACCATAAGATAAGCTAGAAAAAGAAATCCACCTACAGTGATATTAGATTTCCTAAGTCTGTAATGGCATCTATTAATTAGCTTACTGAGATTATAACCCATGTGCATAAAAGTGCAATCTCTTTCAGGGATCCTTTGTGGCTGGGTTATGTTGCTGGGCAGATTTTGCAGCCCAGAAACCAGAACCTTCTGGTAAGAGGGTGTGGGAGCCCATTGAACATGCTCCACACGTTTTATTGTTGTGTTGGAGTTACATACCCAGGGAGATGCCTGAGAGGAGCAGCCTGGAGGGGAGCAGACAGAGCTGCAGAGTACATCAGCTAAGGGACTCTGAAAGGAAAGCAGGAGTGGACTGCAGGATGTTTTCTCTCACCTTTGGACTGCTTTGCAGGGGAGTTGTCTGCAGTGGACCTGAGAGTTGGATGGCCAGTGACCTGACTGCATGGTGCTGGCTACACAGGAGGAAGAAAGGATTATGTGGCATCTGCCTGAAGATTCCTGCAGCTAGAGAGGATGAGGATTGCTTACTTTCTGCATTTAAGCCTCAAGGACTTAAAAGAGTGCAATAGAGATAAGGGTGACTCCACCTGAACTTTGGGACTCTTGGGTTTCTTACTGTTTTGTTTAAATTCATCATGTTTTCTTAGAATAAGGTTTGTATAGTTAGTTAATAAAGTTCATTGCTACGTTTCTGCTGAGTGGCAGTTTATTATGGGATGTGAACTCTGAGTAGTCGTGACTGTGAGTCCTTTTAACAACTGGATCCTGGCTCTCCAGTTGCTTTCTGCAGGGGTTTCTCTGTGGGGCACTGGAAATGGGCAGGTGAATGCATTTGAGCCCACCCTAGCAGGTTACAAGATGTCCTTTCTATTGCCTTCCTTAGAAGCTATCAGTCTCCTATATTCTCTTCTTGTTCAGTCTCTCTCCTTAAGACTCGCTTTCTAGAAGTAGCCCAGAAATACTTACCAAGGTGAAACATGTTTCTCACTCAGATGTTATTGCAGAAGTGAAGTGAATTAATTCAGGAGAGCTCAGGTATACAGTCATAACAAGGTAACTTATTCTTTATGTTTATCCCAATGCCCTTGGTCTTTTGCATCTGTTTATCTAAAACTGCAAGATCTACATACCAGAAAATGTCCTTAATTTTGTGTCTCTTGTACTGTGTCAAAAATACTAGAAATAAACATCAGATAAAGCGGGTTCCAGCAGAAGTTTATGCCCCCCCCCTTTTTTAATTTTTAATTCTCTAAGGTGCCACAAAAGTCCTTATTTTTTTTGGCTGAAATCAAAAGTATATTGAGGAACATATTCTGCAGCGACTCAGCAGTCAGAACTCCCATTTAAATCAATAGGAATTCTCCACATTCTAGAGAATCAATAGGTTGTAAGGCAGAAGTTCCCAGACTGTTGTAAAATGTTCACTTATGCTAATGAGCAGAAAGAGTAGGACTGGACGTAAAAGGACTGGCTGAAGAAAGAGTCTTTGTTTGGGTAAGGGGGAAGAATCTGGTAGAAAAGGTTCCTTCTGTGTTACTACAGTGCTGGTAAATATTTACAAACAAATGCTTTTCACAGTCTATAGGGCAGAGAACAAAGAATTAAAATGTCAAATTGCCCCCTGATGAAAGTGTCACATGACAACCCTTTCAGTTAAGAGTTTCCTATTTTCAAGCGCTTGACAAACTGAGATTTTCTCCCATGAAAGTTCATGTGATAAATAAACTTATTAGTCTTTAGGAAGTGCCCCAGACTCCTTATTTGTTTTAGTTAAGACATAGTGACTGAAAACTTTCCAAAACTTTGCATTATTTCCCACCCTGCAGAGATTTTCAAACCCTTGGAAAGATGTCTGACAAATAAGCAACAGTTATGGTTGCACTGTGCTTTGCTTTAAAATGATAAAATATGCATTTTTTTATATTTAAACAGTGCGATGTGCTGTACCCTCCACATCTCTGTAACACCAACTGTGTATCTTTTTTGTTTACCCTTACAATGTAAATTGCATGATTTAATGTAAAGTGTGTCATGTACGGTGTTTTTTTGAATGCTCATGGCATGTTGTACAATATTGTTATATCATCATGCTTCCTGCAACATCAAAAATGTGTAGAGATGTGAAATATAATCCTGAATGTATTTCACATGGCTCATATGGGAGCAGGCAAACAGAGTAGTATTCACACACCCAGTGAAAGTATGCATAATCGAACAATGGTGGTCAAATGCTTCAGCCAGAACGTTTACCTGACCAAAGGAGGGGTTTTGGAAAAAAAGATATATTTTGGACTGACTGAGGCTTTTTGTTTTGGCTTCCATCTTGTATGCAATCCTAAGAACTGAGCCCGACTCATGGCAGAGCATGCAGAGACTAGCAAAAAAGCATCACAGCCAGATATGAGTGATAAGCTGAACATGACTGAAACAGTAATCTTTTATTTGATTGTGATATCTCCTTGACTCATTAACTGTTTGATTTAATATTGATTTGATATATATAGATATACTCACTTAGAATCATGTTTTGATCAATAAACTTATGATTATTTTATCTAAAGCAGTATAGATTTTGGAAAGAGAATGTGAGTGTGAACACCTGACTTGGAGCAAAGGCAAACTGCACATCACATTTTTTATTAAACTGACAGACTGGCGTAAATGAGCTTGAAGCAATCAGAAAGTGTCCTGATCCCTGCAAAGATGGAGGTTCCCAGTGTAGCACTGAGGGGCTAGTAGTGTCCGCTGGAGGACCATCCCATGAGTGTCTAGTAAGCTCACTTCCACTTCCCAGGAGACAGATTATATGCAGGAGGCTGGTGTGAGCTGATCCAGGAGTGGGGTTCACCCAGAAAGCTGACGTAAGTTGGGACTCAGGAGTGGGGAACTGAAAGACATAGTGGCACATCAGTCCAGATTGCAAGAGGGGAACCTCACAATATGGTAAAGAACTCTGAAAGGCTTTCAGGTTCTGAACACTGGGACTATGCATTGTCAGTATGAAATTCAGTGGACTTAAGGAAATATTAAAAGAGCCCTGCCATATTGCACTTGTCCTCCTTCATACTGGCATGTGTATATATACCTCTCAACTGTAGTTTCCACATCATACATCTTTTTTTCTCCAGAACTTAAGTGCCTATTTTGCATCATGGTATTTTAGATGCTAGCCCCCAAAATAGTTTCCAGCTCTGCTATCAGCTTCTTTTGTGACCTCTAGCAAGCCACTTAGGATAACATTTTCAAATGCCTAAAAGAGATTAAAGAATCTAAATCACATTTTCAAAAATGATTTAACCATCTAAAGCTGCTGAATTTCAATAAGGCTGTCAAAAGACTATATCTTCTTTTTCTGCATGCTGCTTTTGAGAGAGTTGTGGCAGCAGGATGGAGAGCAGGGAGAACCAGACTTCCCTTTTCCCAGTGACAGGTTCCAGCTCCTCTTGGAGGATTCTCAGGCATTCCCAGGACAGCTGAGAGATATAATCCCTCCAGCATGTTCTAGGCTGGCCTTGGAGCCTCCTTCCAGTGGGACATGCCTGGTACAGTTCCAAAAGAAATCTACTATGGGGCATTCTGATCAGGTGCCCAGACCACCTCAATTGATTACACTCAAGCCTTTGGAGTAGAAGCTTTACCCTGAGGCTCTTTTGAATAGCCAAATACTTCATCCTATCTCAGAGAGTCAGCCCAGCACAGAGAATCCTCATTTCCACTACTTGTACCATGATCTCATCCTTTTGGTCATTACCCATAGCTCTGTGCCTTAGCTGAGGAAAAGGTTGCAGGTTGACCTGGAAACCAAGAGGTTGGCCTGAAAACTTAACTCCTGCTTCATCACCATGGATTGGTACTGCACTCACATCACTACTGCTGCTGCACTAGTCAATCTCATGCTTCCATTTACCATCACTCAGAAATAAGTCCTCTAGATACTAAAACTCTTCCACTAAGGTCCCTTGCTTCCCCTTCACCTGGAGAGATCAGGTTGCTTTCTTTCAGGGTTAAAACATGATTACTGATTTGGAGATGATGTCTAAATCACCTCTGAAAAATGAATTTAAGATACTTGAAAATTTTGCTTAATATATTCACTGTCAGTTGACTATCCATAAAAGGAAAATAATTAATCTCTTTTTTCCTACTTCCACATAGGCAGCCATGTTAGTTTTGTTCAGGAAAACACACAAGGAAAATTTGTCAGTCTTTAATTCCACAGGACTCCAGATTTTTTTTCCCCCCATCAGCTTTGTCATTTTATACTATGAACAACTTGTACTAATATGAGGCTGTACAGTATATAGCATATTGAGATCATAAATGTGGTAGGATATCAAGGCTACTGTAATATAACTGACAAAACTTTTTAAAGTCCTGAAATATTTCCAGGACTCAACTTCGAGTTCCTTCCTTAGTGCATTCACTTTTTTTTTTTAATCGAAATGCATTACATTTGCTACATTTGCACCATGTTTTTCTTTGTAATCCAGAATGTAGTGATTGGTTCATGAAGGATGGTTTATCCACTGTATTTTTTTAAAAAATACATTTTGCTTAAATATGTAATCATAATAAAATGTGTTCAGAATTCTATTTTTTTTTCAGATTCCTGTCTATAATGTATAAAATGTTGGTTAGGACAACTCATTTATTAGCATATGACTTGCAATTTCTCCATACTGCATCTAAAGAATACATTACCTCCTGAGCAATAAGAAAGAGAGAATTCTGAGCTGGCAAGAGGAGGGGGAGAAACATGCCAGGTACTTCTTAACTGGAAGACAGTGGTAGCCTAACCTAAATGCTGATAATTTCATAATGGCTGAGTTTAGAGGGCAAGCCCAAGAAATGCATAGTGGGAAAATATTTGTGTAAAAAGAGGGTCCTGCACCAGAGAAAGTTAGTATGAATCAGAAGGTCCTGGTGTCAAATATCACTATAAAATAATGCAATTAAAGAATACACAGGCAGATTAAGTGTGACAGTAAAATGGTTTTAATACAGTGGTCATCAAACTTTTTTTCTTTGGGACCGCTCTGCAATGCAGTAACCGGCTCCACTGTGGGGGGATGGGGAACAGCCAACAGGGAAGTGGGGGGCAGCTGGCCCCCCACCCAGGATCAGCACTAGCTGTCTGGGAAGCGAGGGGCAGTGCCCCCCCAGGATCAGTGCCAGCCAGCTGGGTTGACAGGGGCAGTCACCCCCCCCCCGATCAGAACCAGCTAGGGGAGCTAGGGACAGCAGCCCCCCCGCCCCAGGATCAGCACCAGCCAGTTAGGGAGTGAAGGGCAGCCTCCCCTGTCCCATGAGCAGTGCTGGCCTGCCGGAGCACACAGGGCAGCTACTCCACTCCCCCCAGGAGCAGAGCTGGCCAACCAGGGAGTGAGAAGGAGCCATTCCCCTACTGGGAGCAGCACTGGCCAGGCGGGGAGCATGATGCAGCAGCCCCCACTCTGGAGCAGTGCTGGTGCTGCGACCCAGTACTGGGTCACGACCAGAGCTTTGATGACAACCGGTTTAATACACAGTAGTTCACTTAATCATAAGTTGTTAGAATTTGGGGTGGGGTGATACCTGCCACCTGAGTCATCTACAACAAAACTTGAGTTTATTTATTCACCTACTCCCTTCCCCCTCCCCACACACCTGCACAAGAAAGCAAAATAAAAAATGGTTGTAAGTTAAGCATTTAAAGGTTGAGAAATGCCTAAATTAAAGTCAGTTATGCACTGTTACATCTGTCCTCTTTATGATATGTCCTTTATGTGATTGGATTATTTTCTCCACAGGCACCTTGCCTCTTTCAGTGCGTAGGACAGGCAATGCTCACTGAACAGGCAGCTATTTGATGTTTTGTTTTATCTGTGTTTCTCAGTGTGTGGCTTCCTGGCTTATTTACTACTACACCTTACTCAATCGCTTCTCCGAATATAGAATTAATAACATTCCAGTTGGCTTCCCTGTGGTGCCCATGCTCATAGTATCTGAGTACTTCACAAACAATTTATTTTCACAACATATTCAGTGAGGCTTTATCCCATTTAACAGATGAAGAAGTGAGTCACAAAGACATTTAAGGTGCATTGATTTTAAGAACCCACTTTGAGATGTCTAGAGCCTGATTTTTCAAAGTAATTAATATTCTACAGAACTTTATGTAATCAAAGTATAGCTCCATCTGACTTCACTTGCATCTGAGAGTGCTCCACAATTCTGCAAATCAGGTCCAGGTGTTTCAAGTTCAGCACCAAGAAAATAAGGAATGCTGATATAGTGGCCAGCTATAAAGAGTTTCATATAATTAATTTGCCCAGTTTCACAGAAGAATCCTGTAGTACAGACTGGGATGGAGCGCTACTTCTATAGGGCAGCATTCAACTTGCTTAAGTGAAATTTTCCATTTAATTTCCTGAAATCCCTAGTATTTCCAACCTCAAAAGTTTAAAAATCAGGAGTCAGACCCGAAAAATCATGCTTTCTGGGCCAGAAATTATATTGCACTTTGGTCTGTTAATTTTGTCCATTACTGCAGCAGCTCTCAGCCCCACATCTCCCCTTTGCATGCCCAGAAATGAATTTTGCCTCTCAACCCCCAATACAGATGAACTCTTCAATGCAATATTCTAGCAAGTCTTTACTGATCATGTGTGGACTGCACTTTTGAAAGGCTTATTACTTGGCCAATCATGAGTGGATTTTCACAAAAATAGCAAAAGCTACATCCCTTATCAAAAACAAATATGCTGCTAATAAATTTCAGTGGTGCCAGTCTACATCTTCCAGCACATGCCGCTAGTGATCTATTTAATGGCCAGATCTAGAATAACTAGCTAAAATGGCACCACAGGCTATAGAGACCCAAACTTTCTTTTACTGGTTTGAAATTTCTGTTTCAATATAAAATTAGATAACTGAGAACTAAATTGATTTTGTATTCCATTTAAAGAGGTGAGAAACCACTTTAATGTTAATTGGATAGAATACAAATTTGTATATTTTAGAGAGATCATTGGCTTTTTAGCCTATTGCTCAAACATTGAACTCCATGAGTTCTGGAGTGCGAAGGAGGATTGGAGGCATGGAAAATGGGGGAGGGGAGAATCTTTCTGCCCCAATATGACAAATAACATACCTGAGCAACCTCCATAGATATAGTATAGATGCACTAAAAACACAGAACATAGATAATAATCTGTAAAATTTATGATGCAGGGATTGTATAGGAAGCATCAACAGATCTGCATATAGTTCCATTAGTGATATTCCATAAACCATCAAAAATATTCTGCAATCTGTAACAGAATTTCAGTTTTTAATCAAAACCAGTAGACTGCATCAACTGAAGAGTTTGCTACACTCTTTGGTCTCCTTTAGCATTGGCATTTTTTTAAATTTAATGACAAACTCTTAAATAAAGGATTTTGACTTTGTATATGGCATTTTTGAGGGATTTTTAAGTGACAGCTAGGCAGTGGTTCAGACTCAATGACATTTATCAGATTCCTAATTAAAATATAATGTATATTATAATACTTGCAAATGTGACCTTCATTTGTGTATTCCTGCTAGCTAGCATGTTTAGTAAAATGTCACTAAGAACTCTAATCCATTGTTTTATTGCAACTTTTAATTATATCGTTTTAGTCCTTGAGCTTGATAGAAAACAATTTGTTTTCTTGGCTAATTCAATGTATGTTCATAGCTTTCCTCTTCCTATAATACTTTTACACTGCTTGTCAACATATAAATCTCGCTTAATATTCTCAGATATTTACGGAATAATCAGAGACTCGGTTGATTGTGTGATCACCACAAGTAGCAACCTGAACTGATTATCATCATAAGACAGTTAGCTTGTCCTTCAGTTAAACCTGAACTCTACTTGCATTTCTTCTACTGACTGAAATTAAAAGTAACCAAACTATAGCAGTCAGAGGGGAAAAAAGAAGCCTGCAGTTTGTAAGTTACAGTGATAACCCTTCTAACAGCATATTTGATGTATTTTTAATAAATCTAATTGAAAAAGTGTCATTCTCGGATCCTACACACTTTTCCAAAACAATAATACAACAGTAAAGCCCGAAGTAATCAAGCAAACCAAAGTGAGCCCAAATGAAACCACTCCCAAATATCAAACTTTTATCATGCTGACTAGCCCAAAAAAAGTCTGCATAAATATTGTACAGTGAGGGTGTGCACATTTGGGTTTGTAATGAAGTGTTTGTGATGAGGTGTCCTCATGGCAGGGACATTAAACGATTAATTTCCAAACGCGAAGCCGTTAGTCTAGTTTAGCAAAACAAACAAGGAGTCCTGTGGCACATATTTATTTATTGCATGAGCTTTTGTGGGAGTCTGACAAACTCATGAAATAAATAAATTTGTTACTCTTTAAGTGCCACAGGACTCCTTGTTTGTTTTACTAAATGTTTAATGAAGAGAATAATAATTCTTGCAGTTGTGGCTAAAAGTCTGGTTAACCACAGCTGGAATGACAAATGCAACCAATAAAGAGTTTGAGAGCTACTGTGGAAGAAAATTGCAGAGAGGAACAGCCTAAAGAGCTCAATTTACTGGCTGAAGGGTTTAGGGAAGGTTGCAGCAGATACCTGCAAAGGACATAGATAAAACATCGCTCAGGGAGGCATCAACAGACATAAGCCCATAGTGTTTCACTACCTAACCCAGGACCAATGGGTTGGAACATAGAAGAGACTGGGCCCTGAGTCCCCCATCATCCTTAATGTTGAACTGGAAAGAAAGACTACTGATTCAGTGTGGTGGCTCTAATTAGGATGATTGGACTTTATTCTGGTGCCTGTCTTGATTGACTTGTCTTTCCCTTTGCAAGGAAGAGAAATGGAGATAATTAGGCCTGGGGTTGACTACTTATGACCCATATGAGGGCTGATAAAATCTGAGGCTGTGACCGCCTTACTATCTCAAAAGTAGAGATCTTCTGAACAAACAAAAAGTGAAACTGAGAGAAACATTCTGCTGCCATCTACTTGGTCACAGTGGTGTGCTAAAGAATTATCTTCTAAAACTGCAGAACGTAACAAATTCCCAAACTGAAACGTCCTCCTAAAGAATGCCCTCTCAGATGTTGAATCAGATCAGCTTCTCTAATCACAAATGCAACAATATGGGGTGGGGAGATAGTCAACCTCTCAAAAAGAGCTGGTTGGCAATTCTTTCCCCAACTGGGAAAATCTAGACTTTGTCAAAAGGAAAAAAAAATTGAAGACCCCAAAACTCAAAGATTTGGCTGAAAAATCAGTTGTCCTACAAATACAATTTAAAAAATGCAGCCACCTATCAATTTACTATCAGAAAAGACTTGAAAGAGCATTTTCAGTCAACTCTACTTTTAAGTAGGCACATCCCATGTATTTAATAGCATTACAGTTCAAAACCAACGCCTTTGAGAGATGATGTAATGTTATTAGTAGGCAAAATAAGGACAAACAAATTCCTAATAGTTAATATTCAACAGGGACTGAAGTAGATAAGCCACTTTTTTTTTCCCTCCAGCTCTGTGTAGGCTACAGATACAGAGCTTATTAAGCTGGCAAAAATGATGGAAAAGTTGCAGAATTTTTCAGAACAGTCAGAATTATGAGAAGCATTATGGGAGGCATTGAAAATAGTTTTTCTTCGGTACAAATAACATTTCTGAAAAAATTAGCATATCAAAGTTTAACTCCAGATAATATCAGCTAAGATTAAGGTATTAGGTTCAATATTTGAATTGTGCTTTGTTTTGTTTAGTATTTTCCTGATGCATCTGTATGGTGTCAGTTCTTTTTTTATTTTGTTTAAAACATTGAATGTGTTGGATTCTTCACTGCCCTGAAGCTCCTTTGTGCCAACTAGGGCAGATAAAAGTCCTCCATGGGAAATATCACATCCATAACAAACCCTTACACCAACATATAAAGACAATTATGCTATTGCTAATGCTTATCTGTTTGGTAATATGTCCAATCCTTTGGGATGGGTTGAACATTTTTACAAGTTTTACAGTAATTAATCTCCAAGATATTTGTCTTGGCTATCTGGGTGAGAGCCTAGGTCTCATTGTTTGACACTGTGTTTGATTTCTAAATGACCAGTAAGGTACCATGGAAATCATCTTCAGTAATTTCACTGTGACTCCTCTAGGGGCCAACATCGCAAAAAGTATTTTCCTTCCCTCAAAAAATAAACAAGCAAAATGTGTCATCTTCAAATGTAAGGATTTTCAGGTTCATATTTATTATTTTCTTTTAATGGATTCTGGTCAAATGATCAAAAGCAGCTAATTCAAATTTTTGACAAACTTGTCAAAAATAAGTTTTCATAAAAAGCATGGGAAGCTTCAGCTTGACAGGACTGTTATTTTTTACCTTTAAATATTGAAAAAACAGCAAGGGTCTAGCAGAAAATCATCATAGCTGTCAAACAAAGAGATTGATCTGACAACCGTTGTATTTTACCAAGATCTGTGCTTTTTTATTCACAGAGGAAATAACTTTGTAAATGTGAGCAGTTACTATCATAGAATCATAGAAGATTATTATTGGAAGGAACCTCAGGAGGTATCCAGTTCAACTCCCTTCTCAAAGCAGGACCAACCACAACTAAATCATCCCACCTAGGGTTCTGTCAAGATAGGTCTTAAAAATCTCTAAAGGATACAGATTCCACTGCCTCCGTAGGTAACCCATTCCAGTACTTTACCACCCTCCTAGTGAAAAAGCTAATATCAAACCCAGACCTCCCCAACTTGCAACCATTGTTCCTTGTTCCATCATCTGCCCATCACTGAGACCAGACTAGCTTCATCCTGCCTGGAGGACCCCTCTCCTCTTCAGGAAGTTAAAGGCTGCTCTCAAATCCCCCATCACTCTTCTCTTCTGCAGACTAAAAAAGCCAAATTCCCTCAGTATCTACTCATAAATCATGTGCTCTAATCATTCTCCTTGCCCTCCTCTGGACATGCTGAACTTAATGAACTCCAAATGTGGCCATGGAGTTGCTTAAGTTGACTTTAGACTCCAGCATAATCATAGCCTTTGTGAGCAGCAGGTCAAAATCAACATGGGCCCTATTGGTTCCTTCAGCAGTTGCACCAGAAAGTTAGCTGTAACATTCTGAGACCCTCCTGGGTTCTCTGCATTCTGCTTTCCATAATTTCACTAGTTGTCTGAAGAAAGCCCAATCTTCCTCATCCTCCTGGTCTGGGGGGGGGGATGTCTGTAAATACCTCTCTTTTATGCATGAGAGAGAGCAGAAGATTAACCTTAGACTGAAGAGCAAAAGAGTATTTTTATATGTTTAGTAAAAAGTCCTAAATTATACAAGTAACTTAGGACACTAAGCCCCATTTTCAAAAGTTACTTAAGAACTTAATGAGATTTAGAGTCTTAAGTTCCTAAACACATTTTTAAATGGCACTCTGGCTTCTAAGTCACTCGGATACTTTAGAAAACTTTCCCAATTTTACATTTTCCAGAAACATCTGAAAAATCATGGAGTCAGTTTCTTAGCTAGTACAAGTCAACAGTGGTGTTAACTTTAATGAAGCTATGTCAATTTGCATCAGCTGATTATTACTATCTTATATATATATATGTAGTATATATATGGTTAGTATATAGCATAGTGTGTGTGTGTGTGTATATATATAGTTAGTATATAAAGCTATATATAGTTATATATAACTATATATAGCATGTGTACACACACACACACACACACACACACACACACTTATACTATATATACACACACAGGATATATACTACATATAACCATAACAAAATATAACTATATACACTATAGGTACATATATAGTGTAGTGTATACAGTGGGGACCCATTAACGTGCGGGCATCGGGGGACAAGCCCCAGTGACTGCACATTAAGCAGACCGCAGGTAAAAGGGACCAGGGCTCTCCCAAGTTCTGCGCATGCGCACGCAGCAAACACCACTCCCCCCACACAAATCAGTGCTGGCAGCACAAAGCCAGCACCAAGGGACCCTAGGCAGCCCGAAGACACAGTCTTTGGGCTGGCAGGGAGCAGCGGGTATCCAGATGCATCCCCAGGTGCTTCTGGAGAAGCTGGGAAGCTTCTGTCACGGGGGCCATCCGGATTCGCTCCCCCCCACCCCCCGCGGCTTGCCAGTGCAGCGGAAGCTTCTCCGCTTGTTCTGGCAGCTGGGGACAGATCCAGATTCCCCCAGCCTGCCGGTGATGGTGCAAAGCTTCTGCCATCACTGGCAGGATGCAGGGATCCAGATTCATCCCCATCTGCTGCCAGACAAGTGGAGGATCTTCCACCACACCAGCAAACTGTGGGGGCAGGGGGGGGAGCAGATACAGATGGCCCCCGCAGCAGAAGCTTCCCAGCTCATCCAAAAGCAGCTGGGGACACATCTGGATCCCTGCTACTCCCTGCCAGCCTGAAGACTGTGTCCAAGGCACCTGAAAAGAAAAAGGCAGCACTGGTAAGTCTCGCTCCGCATGTTTCCTGCCCCGGTCAACTTCCACTTGTAGGCAGCGCGTGTTACTGAGTCCCACGCTTTTACTTGCTGCCTTTGGGGAACATGACCGGAGTGCGCGTTAAGTGGTTCTGCGCGCTAACCAGCCGCATGTTAACAGGTCCCCACTGTATAAGTATATATGAAGTGTACTACCTAGTGAGCAGCAATGGTTACATTGTAATAGGCACTGTATAAACGTATTGAAAATGAGCACAATAGCTAAGGTTCTACAAGGAAAAAAAAAAACCAAAAAAACATAAGGCAACCTATTGGTGATTGTATTGATTTTTTTTTTTTATACAAATAATTGCTTTCTTCCCACATCAAAGGATGTGCTTCCTGAATTCCACTCTCCCCCACATAAACTTACTGTGCAGGAGCTTTAAAATTCCACCCTGCAAGATGTGGGATTTTAGATCTACAGGAATTTATAAAAATTATTAATATCATTCTTTAGTTGTTTAACTTATATCACAGTGTACTCTTAGTGAAGTGCCCAATAAACAAACATGCACATTCAGATCTCATTCCATCCAGTAAAGGGAATGACAATAAATGTGAATGACAATCAATCAAATGTGAATGATAAATCAATTAAAGCTCTAAGGAACGGATTCCAAGTATATTACTTGGTGACTTCATAATATCATGAAAAAGAGAGGAACTAAATAAAGAAGTCCCAAAGGGGTAGCTGTGTTACACCTCTCTCACCCTCAATACTTTTTGAGATGTTGTCTTTGAATCTAAACAGCTTGTTTGATTTACTGAAGTAATCTGAGCTGATCTAATACATAATGTAATCACAGGATTTATTTTCCCCTCCCTAACAAAGTATTTATTTCAATGCCAGTTTTCTCCACACTGGCATCTCGCAAAGTGGGATTTCGCCCATGGAAGCTCATGCATAAAATAAATGTGTTAGTCTTTAAATGTGCCACAGGCCTCCTTGTTTGTTTTATTAACAAAGAAATGTCACTTGTAAATATGACAATATCAAGGAGAGCCAAGTTATGTTTCCTTTTTTTTTTTTTGTAACAACACTAAATAAAAATAAAAATCTCCAGAGGAAATTATACTAGCCATACTTTTTTGGATATGTGTTTGCATAAATTCTAATACATTTATAAACACATTAAACCTTCCGGGTGAGGGACTGTATTAACTGAAAGCATTGACACTAACTGATGTAATGGGATTACAGTTGCAACTGATGCTGAAACACCAAGACAGAGAAAACATGATCCCCAAACACAACCAAGTAAATAAGCAATAAACATGTAGCTGAGAAAAATCCTCAATATCCTTTCAGAAGTCACCACCAATGATTTTTTTTAAAGCTCTCAGAAGTGGCTATTACATTTCAAAACCAGCACCAATTTGCTGTGTATGTAGAGAAATACAGGCGGACAAGTAGGACGAAAAGGATCATCTTGCCATGAATTGTTCCGTCTTTGTTGCTGATTTCTTTTAAGAAACTTAATTACTGTTTTTTCAACATGCAGTCCAAACAGGATGTATCATGTAAAGAAAGAGTTTGAAATCAATCAAGACTGTCACTATCATATAAACCCCTATCCTGCAGGATCTATAGCACTATTATTATAAAGTTTCAGGGTGCTGCCATGTAAACCCTAAGTAATTTCATAAGTACTATTTGAATGGAATGAAAAAGTTTAGTATAGTGTGTCTGGAATTTTCCTAACAAATTAATTTATTGCATGAGCTTTCATGGGAGAAGATGGAAGCATCTGATGAAGTGGGATTTTCTCTCACAAAAGCTCATGCAATAAATAAATTTGTTAGTCTAAGTGCCACAGTACTCCTTGTTTGTTTTACTGAACTAGACTAACCTGGCTGGCCCTTTGGAACTTGGAATTTTCCTATAAACACATCCAGTGTGTCTGGCCTGAAACAGTGATAGCCTACATTTAAAAAAGATACTTTCTAAACATTTAGGAAAATTTAGTATGAAAATAACCAATAAATAAACTCTGTTGTTTGAAGGAAATGTATATGCTATGGCCCAGTGTTGCTAAATGACAGCGTATGTCATACATGATAACATTTATCCATTACTACATTTGAGTAATAAGGCTGACATATCTATTACAAGGAGTACTTCATTCTACTTGCAGCTTGGGGGCAAATCAAGAGGTCTGCAGTCACTGGCAGCATAGGAATACCCCCACCTCCTGAGAGTCTCTGCAGCGGAGATTAATCCCAAAGCCAAGCATGATTCAGAACTACTTTTCCATCATACAGATTATGCAGACTTTGAGGGAAAAACATGACAATTTCTCCTGTGACCAATCATGGCAAATTCTGCCCAACATGAAACCCAAATCCTTGGAGATCAATTTCAATCTACATTTTTGAGGCTCCATTTTTATCCTCCAAAATAATTTGAAGACTCAGGACACGTCTGAGAATTAGGTAGATAAATTATTGAGTTAGACTGTTGGTCTAATAATCATTTGAAATAAAGATTGGGAAGTGGAGAGGTCTGACTGAGCTGCTGGCTATCGTGGAGTCAGATAAAATTGGAGGCGATTTCAAGAGGTATAGCATTCCCCAGCTGCCAGGAACTCACTAGTGTGGTTCTGGCCTCAGACTGCAACTGGGCTGAGCACCCCAATATATTGCTTCAGTGGACTTCGACCTCAGCAAGATTAAGAACTGAAGATCTAAAATCTAAGAATGTAGTTACTTCAGATACTGTACAGAAAACATACCACTGGACAAAGTGAATTAACACTGAACACTTCCATTTGAAAGTACTTCATGATCATTTAACAACTGATCCTTACAGAAACCTGCAATGTAGGCATTATTCACATTTTACTGTTGAGGAAACTGAGGCACCAAATGTTTAAGGCTGAAATGTGGTAATTTCACTGAATGTTATTTTACTTGGGCTATGTCTACACTACAGGGCACAGTTAAGCTGACTTAATAAGGTCTACTTGAAGTTGACTTTAAGTAGACCTCATTAAGTCGACTTAATGAGGCCACATTGCATTAAGTCAACTTTATAAAGTCGACTTAAGCCAGGGGACACATTTAAAGTTGACTTAACAAAATTGACTTTCAATGGATCCCCTGGCTCAAGTCAACTTTATAAAGTTGACTTAAGTGGCCCCATTGCACTAAGTGAACTTTACTAAGTCAACTTTAATGGCCACCTTGTCTTAAGTTGACTTAAAAAAAAAACAACTTAACCCTTAAAGCTGACTTTATGGGTGAGAGTGCTTAAGTCAATTTAATGAACTCCAATATGGCCAGGGCATTCCTTATGTTGACTTAAGCGCCTAGTATAGATGTGCCCTTGGAGAGCACAATAGGTAACATTGTTCCCTGGGGTAAATTAATTTCCTTCAGTGTAGTTATTATAAGGATGGATTTTGCTTGATATTTTGTAAGCTGAAATTTGATCTCCAAACACCTAAATCTCTTGGCTCCTCTGGTACTGAAGGTTTCATAGAGGTCATTTAAGCAAATGTCATTCAGGTTGAAAATGGGTGTCAGGAGGGGGAGAAAGGTAGGCTGGCAGAAGAACATTTTCTCTGAGGGATAGGACTCTGGTATCTGCCTGACCCTGGATTTAGTGACTTTCAAGACAATGCTGCATGAGCCAGAGAGGCTGCAATAGGTTAAATATGGAGAAGCAGCTTGCTTTGGGGGTTGACTAGAGTAATTCTATTACAGAAGAACTTGAGTTACAAACAGCACAATTAAGAACAGACTGGTCAACCACACACCTCATTTGGAACCATACACACACAATCAGGCAGTAGCAAAAATGGGAAGAAAAAAAGCAAATACAGTACAGTACTGTGTTAAATGTGAACTGTTAATTCATGAATGGGAAGTTTAGAAAAAAAGATCTGACTAGATAAGGAAACTGTCTGTTTTTTTAATTTAAATTCAGATGTTAAAGGCAGCATTTTTCTTTTCCACAGTAAAGTTTCAAAGTTGCATTAAGTTTACAACCTCCTCCTATATTGGCTAAGGGGTAGGGCAGGTCACGGTCCTGGAGCCAGAGGCTGCGGCTGGCCACAGCACTCCTGTCCCTGTGGGTTGGCTGGTCTGCACTCCAGGCCGTTGCCACTGTGCTCCAGGACTGGGGGCAGGGCCAGCTAGCATGCGGGTCAGCCCCACTCCCACATTGCACCAGGCACACACCAGCACGCCTTGCCCCCCCCAGGCAGACCAACTGACCCCTGGTGGTGGGGCAGAGGCACCTCAAACTGTCATGGCTGCTGGCCCCAGAGACTACCTCCCCAGGACCAGCGCCCCAGACCCGCAGGTCAGCAGAGGCTTTAGGGTTGCAGTCTACATTTGTCTTCAGGCTGCGGCTGGAGGCTGCTTCCCCAATAGCCCCTGTATTGATCCAGCCCTGAGGATACTAGATGTGGAGAAACCAATAATCACTTTAATCGGATAAGCATAAGACCATGATTACATTCATCATTTTGTACAGTATTGGTGCTCTTAGTTCATCTTACATATGGGACACTAGCTGTCTTAGTATCATAGTTCCCCTCATTGCCAGCAACCCCTTCTTCAATCTCACTAAGCCACTATTTTCATACAGTCTTGATACATGCTAACTCACCATTTTGTTCATGTCATCATCAAATTTCATCACGCACAACCTTATAGAACCCAAGCACAAGGCATGAAGCAGTTATGAAGGATCCTGGAGGGGGTGTATTTATTGTTTAATTTAGCTGGTCAAAAACCTCACTGATAACCCTAAAAATGTCCTAGAATGGACTTCATGATTAGGAAGTCACTGCTTGAAGTCTGAGCATTATGCCACCTAGTAACAGATGCCTCTTTAATGAAAATTTTGAAGTGTGCTGTGAAAAAGAAAGGCATATATACCTATTTCTGTTGAGGAAAAAAAATCAAAATCAAGATGTTAGGTGACACACATTAATGGTTTTACTTTATGGCAGGACACTGCTCACCATGCTAGTGCCTCCTGCTGGTCATCTTGGGAATGAGCTCTGCAGGTCCGTAAACCCTCTCCCACTAGTGCCTTACCCACTGTCACATTTCCTCTAGGACCCATGTCTCTCCTAGTACCACAGTGTCCTCTTTATTGTGCATCCTTCTGGCCATGTTACATTCCAGGCTCTTATCTTCTGGGGCAAGTGCTGAAGTTCCAACTGTCCCACCACTTTCCCAGTGGTGACTGACTGAGCAGAGTGGTACTTGGGCTCACATGCGACTCTGGGTCCCAGTCCAGGGATTCACTAGATGGCAGCCACATAAAATCATAGAATGATGGGGTGGAAGTGACCTCAGGAGTTCATCTATTCCAACCACCTGATCAGAGCAGGACCAACTCCAGCTAAATCATCCCAGCTTCATCTAACCAGGCCTTAAAGACCTCTAAGGATGAAGATTCTACCATTTCCTTAGGTAGCCCATGTGCAACAGCCCTTCTAACTCCTCAGTGCCTTTCCCTTACCAGCATGAACAAAAAAATCCATTTACTAGTAATATATCACAGGATGGCTCTGGGCTAAAAAATGAATACTGTTGCTTTCCTTGCTGCAGCATTTTGAGACATCAGTAGCCAATGTAACAACTCTGTTAACAACTGAAGGAACTGCCCTGGGTTTCAACAGAAACCTAAGAAATCTTATCAATGGCCCTTTATGAGATTAGAAACTCTAAATTATTGATGAGAACTCCAAGCATAACAAAAATCAACAGCATGCACTGCCTGATGTTAATGCCCTAACCCTTGTGGTCAGCCCATGGTTTAAACAGGAAAAAAAAAAAAAAAAGCTTTAACACCCATTACCAGCATTATAAAGCATTATTTCACCTTTAAACAATTAGCCTGGCAGTAGCTGTGTCTGCAAAATTCTAAATTTAGAATATATAAAGTCTTAAAATTCATTTATGTTGTCATGTAAATGTTTAAAAATGACAACTCCAATTCAATAAAACAAACAATGAAGCTGATGAGACTTTTAAAGACTAACAAACTTATTTATCACGAGTTTTCATGGGAGAAAATTCCACTTCATCAGATGCTTGAAGATGGGCAACTCCATCTTCAAGCATCTAGTGAAGTGGGATTTTCTCCCACGAAAACTCAAGCGATAAATAAATGTTAGTCTTTAAAAGTGCCACCAGACTCCTTGTTTGTTTTGTGGAACTAGACTATCACAGCTACCCCTTTGGAACTTGTCATCCAATGCTATAGTAATCTAAGCAAGGAAGAAAGCCTTTCTACCTTCCTTTGCTTTTGGATGTGCCACATTTTTCTATCCGTTTTCTAAGTTATTACTCTCAGATATGCTTTTGTTATTTGGACCAGACTAGTGAAATTGATACATTACAATGCATTCCTTGTGCTCACATAAGGTTAGCTGTCCTTATATCCATTGTGGCTACTGAGTTGACTGAGCACATACATCACCACTTGACTTAAAAATTGTTCAATTTCAAGGAATAATCCAAAAAAAAACACATGCACCTTTTAAAATCAATTTGGTGTCCTAGAAATTTGCTGAATTGATGGCTCTGGCCACTGAAACCCACTATTTATGCCAACAACAATGGAGACGGTCCATGCCAGTGCAAACTTCCATACAAACTTTGTCCTGATTCTATGTCTCAATCCTGTTCTAGAAAGAGCCCCTTTTATATCTAAAGATCCAATCAGTCACCATGCTTATTAGTGTGTACCTTCTTGGTCGTGACTTCCAACATAACTGCTAATTAACGTCAGTTGTGGTGGAGACCTTGGGATGTAGACAATCATCCACTGGAGACTGCACAGAAAGGCAGGAAACCTGTATTGTCCCCTTTGTGCTCAAAACTCAGCAGAGAGGTTGGTTGAGTTCCATGTAGCTCCTGAGAAGATATTCTATTACTACCAGAAGGTCTGATGAGAGGGAAATGACAATTGTGCTGTAGCCCTGAGCTTAGGTGTCCCCCACAAACATCTTTGTAACATTTGTGTAAATGGTACAAAATGGGAACAGGTGAGGACCCAGCAAACTTGATACACCAAGTTCCCATATTCTCTTGCTGGGTTTGATTATTCATAACAGCCTGGAGGCACCATACATAACAACCATGAATTGCTCTTAAGTCTAATGAGCCATGAATTCTTTTGAGTCCTAAAGGAAGTGACCAGGGGAACGTAAATAGGACATAAAGTTTAGGGCAAAATGACAATGAAACTTCTAATCATAATCATCACTTTACACCAGTTTCGTTTTCAAGGCTGTTTTTGCATGGGAAAAGACAAGCAACAAATACATCAATATATGTTTATATTATCACTCACATTTGTAGTATACGCCCTCAGTTCTGTATGTAGTAGTCCAGAGTTGTTCATGCTGTATTAATTTTTGTGTTTCACAGTTTAGTTCTGAAGTTCTTTGAGGCTAACAGCTCAGAAAACCATAAAACTTAACTCCTCTCTTTCCTTGTAGGTCATTTCCCAAGTCAAGCTTTGCATGTTATTAGGTTCATATTAAGAAGTTTATTATCATAATTAAAGGTACAAATTTTAATAAGAAACTAAAAACAATCTGGGAAAAAAATCCTAAATTAAGTCTAACTTGATATGAATTCTATATGTTATATGTAAAAAAGTCTGCATTAATGCAACACTGATTTTTCTGTGAAAAATGTTCCCAAGGATTGATACTGAGGGCTCCATCTATAAAAGATTTTGTAAGGGAAAATTTGGTACAAGTCATTATGTTATGCATGTTATAATGGTTTGTTGTTTATTTGAGTTTCTCCTCCCCAGAAGTGGGAGTACTGTGTGTTTGCAACACTGTTGTATTGCTGAGCAGGTCTGCTTTGTAACTGATGAGCAATCTCACTGGGAGATTGACAGGGACTCTGGCAGGCACCCAGCAGACTGAACTCTGCTCAGTAACAGGGGCCGTGCGCGGTAGCAGGGCCAGGTGCAGACTTTCTGGAACTCTCTCTCCATAATGTCCTATGGAGCCCGGTTTTGGCATGAATTAAAGTGCACAGAAATTGGCCCTTTTGGCCAGGCGTTTATGGGGAGACCCGTGAGGAGATAGGAGTCTCCTGAGAGGGTTTGCCAGAGAGCAGTCCTGTGTGTGACTCTGTCTGGACACTTATGGGAGAGCTGGAGATCAGGAGCCTGAAGGCCCAGTGACATTGGGACTGAGTGTCTGGTCTTCTACGATCAGAAGCTCAATGAGCCTGGATGCCTCAGGAAGGGCCCTGAAGAGGACCTCACTGGACCAGTTCGGACCAAGTCCCTGAAGACATGGAGGCCTCTGATTGGGAGCAGGCTCTGTTTATGGACACTGATTAGGGGCAAAAGGACTGTTGATTAAAGACCCCTGGGCTGCCAGAGGCCTGAAATAGAGGGTCCGAGTCTGGAGGCTGGACCCAGACGACGACGAGGGACCACTTCGGTCACCACAGGGGTCCGGCTTCAACGCCGAGGGTTCGGTGAAGAAAAACTGAGGGTGTCAGGGCTTTAACTGATAGTGACTTGGCCTGCTGTGAGGAGCTTCCTCAGCTGGGCGGCGGTGTCCTGGGTTCAATCCCACTGGAGGGCAGAGCCTGAGGGGTTCCGGGAGGTGTTCACTTGGGTTTGATTGATTTGATTATTTGATCATTCATCTCATCGTGTTTTAATTAAGGGTTTGTTTTGTTTATGGGATTACTGTTTATACTTGGGGTACTCGGGGGTGTTGGTTAAATAAAGCACTGGTTATTAACTCAATTAGCCTGGTCTTTCACTGCTGCTGGGAATAAGGTGCCAGAGGTTGACAGATGCCTCAGGTGGGAGGTCCCAATTTTTATCTAGGTAAATTCCTCCCAAACAATTTATTCTCTCAGTTGCAAATTATTCAGATCACCACCACTCCCTCCTGAGGTTGGACCCCAAAAGCACCCATCAGACTTGTATCTGAGCACCTCCCAATCTCTAATGTACTTGTTTATCTTTACAACAAGCTGGTGAGAAAAGGAAGTACTGGTATCCCTGTTTTAGGGATGGAGAATTAATGGTATGTCTAAACTGATGCTAAGCAGCTATGTCTGGCTTTGAGCTCAGAAGGCTTAGGCTAAAAGGCTGTTTCATTGAACCACAGACTTTCATGGGTTTTAACTACAGCGCAGACGTATCCTAAATGAACTTGCCCAAGTTAACACAAAAAGACTGGGGTGGAATAATGAGTTGATTTGAGATCTCCTGTGTCCAGGCCAATTCCTTAACAACTAGTCCAGAGACCTCTCAATATGAATAGATTTGCTGTCACAACCCTCTAGTCTGGGGAACAAACCATGAGCCAAAGAAATGCCCAGAAGGTCTTTGGGGTGTAGCAGGGCTATCTGTGTGAAGGATTCACTCCTTGTTCCCAGGCTAACTTTGTGTCACTTTAAGCTCCTCTGAGCAGTGTTGCTCTAACAAACCTTTATTGACAGGGCTCCTAAAGTGTGCACCGCTACCAGCCTTTAAAGAGGGATGTGTGTTTGGAAAGATAATACAGCTATGGGCCCATAGCTCTATTAGCTCCTGTGAGGTAAAATCTGTGAGATATTAATTCTTGTCCCTGGCCTAACCACTCCTGTCCCCAGATCTCCCATCCCACACACATTCCTGATTTGCAAAATAGTCTGTGCTGAACTGCAAGTGAGGGTTTGGACCACTATCTCGCAGGCTGCTAGGCTTCTCTTCTACAAAGAAAGGGGTAGATTTATGAGCAGAAACACTCCTCTGTGTGGATAAGGACTCAAATGGTTGTAGTCAGGAACTCTCATCCACAGTGATTTGCATGTTCCATTTCAGTTATGAAAAGGAAAAAAAATCCCTGCATCACTAAAAACAGAACCCCTTAAAGTAATTGTAGAAAGACAGTGAAGATGGGAGAGAGGGAGTAATTGCATTCAAATAAGTTTGACCAATTTTGGTCAGCAACAACAGAATTTTGGGCTGAAAATATTTGAAAGCTATCAGTCTAAGCTACAGCTTGCACTAACCAGCAATCTGAATGATTATATATCAGTGCCATGTGAGTGAGTTAAAACTTCTAGAACATGGATAAATACAGCTTAGTCTCACATGAAGAACACCAGTGGGTAATTATAATACTAATCACTGAATTTGGATAATAGATACATTTATGGGATAATACTAACATTAAAAAAATGTTACAACAGGGATAATACCCTTACTTCCCACATACCTTTTTAGCCCCTACAGGGAGTCCAGAAATACACATTTTGGTTTCCTTTGATCATTCTGTTGTTCTTCCTAACTGTGTAGACAAGCTTTTTGTTCAGTCTCACCCACTGCATACTTCTCAATTACCCAATTAAAGCCACCTGAGTATGCAGTGTCCATGGAATACTGCTCTCCCTTTCCCACTTACACGCTTTTAATGCTTTTACCTGCCCTTGGCCCACATAAAAACCTTCTTTTTAAATATTATGTGCTTGTGTATCTGAACACACCCATTTTTACAACTGTAATAAGGAAAAAGAACTGTGTTTCTCATAGCTTACATGATCAGAACCATGGCAAACAAATGTCACAGTAATTATTATTTGCCATTCTAAGCCAGCATATGATGAGGGAGGAGGAATATGCAAAACAAAACAAAACAAAACCTTATCTGAATGATAACACATAGCCAGTCCTGTTTAATGTTTTCAGTTATACAAGACAGAATATAACATATGAAAAATAATAAAAATGAGATTTTCATGGAGATTGTCAATAATTAGACACTCTCAATGGAAGTTCTAACGTGTCTCCAGGTCTTCCATTTGTGAAGTAAAATATTTGATGTCACCATGCCATCAATAAGTTCTTAAATGCCTATGTTCTCTTAAAAGGTTTTACATGACAGAACATTTTACATGCTAAGCTAACAAACGACCATCCCACGGTTGGAGTGGCATCCAGGATAAAGAGTGATATACAATAAGGCCAGACGCTGCACAACATTTTTTCATGTTGTAGTGCATTTGTTAGCTGCATCTGAACATTTGGCGTAACCCGAACCCTAAGCTGCTATCCCACCCACCCAAGGATCCCCATATGCTGGGATGACCACTTATGCTGCTTTAGGAATAGTTTTCTGCTGGTTCAGTGGTACAGAGAGCCCCTCACAAGGAAGGATCTGTCCTCAAGGGAGTACTTGGTACTATGACACCGACCCTAAAGATAATGAGAATTTTGGCCAAAGAAAGAAAAAAAGAAAAGAGTTCTTTTATTAAAAGGGGTGAGGGGTGACAACTCAGCATTCGCTTGGGAAAATGCTGTGAGCAAGATTCACATGCATAAATCCATGAACAAAACACCCTGTCCAGAATAAGTTGAGCAGGGTTTTCTTAACCTCAGATTTTTAAGTCCAGAAAGAAGTTGTTCCTCTGATGTGCTCCTCCCTACAAAGCTCCCCACTCCACTCATAGGTGTTGTCTGTAGTCAGGGCAGACCCAGAGTCTAATAGTGCAGCTGTAGAGTTCAACTCCCACCCTGTTTGGGGAGAGCATAGGAGAAGGTACCTTGCTTGCTCTCACTATCCTTCCACTACATTCTGCCCACCCTGTGCAGCTTGCTGCCGCACTGGTGATTGTATTAGCCACCCTGCCAGTGGCTCCCTTAGCTACTCTGCAAGTTGCCTGACTAAACACCCTTTGCCAACCACTCCGGGGCACATCATCACTTTCTGCTACAACTTGCTTCATTACTCAGATCTCTACAGGTCAGTCTTTCAAGGTTCCACCTAGTCCTCTAACTGTTAGCCCTCAGTGATTCTCAGCTCTAAGGTGTGGTCTACACTACACAGTTTTGTTGACAAAAGTCAGGACTTTGCTCAAGAGAACTGTGCTGGTGTACACATTGAAATATTGGCTTATTTATTTATTTATTTTTAAAAAATTCAGCAAGATGTGAGGGGCTCATGTTGACTTAGTTTGGGTGTGCTGCAGTATCAGCATAGACACAGTGTCCCTCTGAATTGACTGATCTACACTCCTGGCTGGGAACTGGGTGCAAAGTCTGAGGGAAGATTGGGTACCAGCTGAAACTGAGAAGAAAAGAGGAGGTGCATCTCTACTCTCTACTGGCAGGTAGCTGAAACAGCTTTGTCAATTTCATGGCTAAGCTATGAAATTCACATGGTGGTCAAGTTCCCAGTGGACAGTGGGGATGGAGAAGCCATGTGGGGGTTTCCCCTGTCTCCTGGTAGCAACAGGGAATAAAAAAGCCCTGTGCAGAACTTGACAAGGCTGATGGGCTCCCAGTTAGAAGCAGGTGTGAGTGAAAAGCGAGGGCAGCTGGACCCCATTTCTCAGGGGCAAGAAAAGACTGGGTCTTCAGCTCCCAACACTGTCCCTCTGAAACTGGTTGAAGTACATTTGGTGATAATGCATTCCACTGATCAGTCATGGTACTAATTAATAGGGTGGCTGTAAGTTGACCTATGTTAGTTCAACATTTTTTTTTCCACTGGATGAACCTCAGTGCTGAAGCTAGGTAGGAGCACTGTTTCACAGTGGATGATTCCAACTCTAGTAAGCACTTAACAAAAGACCCTTAATGGAAATTTAATTAGCAATATATTTGAACAGTGTGTAGTGGTCGTGTTAAAGCTCCTTAAGCTCTTCTGCCGAGCCCCCACCAGCAGGTAAGAATTCTTAGCCTCACTCCCTAACCACCTTCACAGGGCTCTGGTATCTGAACCCCTTGCTTAGCCAGTTCTGTTCAATGTTAGTGGTCTTCTAATCAGAACAGTGTAAGTAAAATTCTGCTGCCTTTTGCTCCCACAATAAGAGAAACAAGATTTCATTACCTCACCATTTAACACTTGCATGATTTCTAACCCAACACCAGCCAAAGGGATAGTTTGGGCAAAGCAGTCCTATCATACTGAGCTCCTAAGCAGGGTGAGAGTGTGCATGCAAATGAAGTCTTGTCCTCATGCTTGCTCTTATCTCTCCAGTCAATTCAGCAGGGTGAACCCCTCCAGATCTTCCTTACATTGCTTAAATTTAAGACACTATTCATATGCTTAAGATTAAGCACAAGCTTAAGTGCTTTGCTAGATCTGGGCCAGAGTGCTCAGGACATTGTAGCATTAGGCCCTAAAGAATTACACTGTGTGAATAAAGGTGGAGAATCTGGCAGATGCCTATTGAAGAGGATAGGTAGTTGCAATAGACACATCAGCACATCATCCATCAAATAGTTTTGCAGTTATGTACATATATCTTTATGTTACATATATTGACTCTTAAAACATCTCATTACCTTTTGTACATATTTTAATAATTTAACTTTTACTTCTGTTCAATACTTCTACCACAAGAAGGCAATAACAACATTATGATTAGTAATTTGTATTGAAAAACACTCACTCCTACAAACCATGCACAGCAGGCATTCCAACCAAGATCAAACATTTCTTGTGTTCAAATATACACTTGATGAGTAAAATTCATTGGAATACCAAGTAAAGGATATACAGACTATTCCCTTCCCACCTCCGTGAAGATCAACCATGGCAAATCAATAAAACTTGGAAAGACTGATCTCTAATTACAAGAAATGGATAGTGAAGAAAATGAAGAGAATGAAGAAAAATCTACCTTCGACAGTCTTGCCTTTCAGTTATAAACCCAGGTTTTGAATGTCACCGGAGGTGGCAGCCATGATGGCCACCCCGCCCCACACGTAGCCCCCTAGATTATGCTCCCTGATGGGCCTCCATCTCCGGGCCATCCAGCACAAGGGGGAAGAATGTTAAGTATCAATCCCTCCTGATGGCTCTCAATCTCCTGTGTGAGTTTCTTCCTCCCTAGCTTTGTGTCAACAAGAAGGGGGGTGAGTTCCTATTCCCCCTGAACAGTTTCTCGGCACCCCCGTCACCACGAAGGAGGGGTCATTCTCTGGGGTCCCAGTTTTATCATTGGTCCTGACCAGGATCCCTCTCCTAATTGGCTATTTTTACTCTGGCTGGGCAAAATTCTATTAAAACCCCGTCTCAGCTAGCTTGTTGTTCTCCCACCCTCGGATGCTAAAGGGCACGTTGCGACCCGGTCGGACTGATCCCCCGACTGAGACAGGGAGTACCCACCCCCGAGACCCTCTTTTTTTTGGGGTGTACACGGATTGCCGGCCGAACGATTAAGTGCTGAGATGCTGCAGCTGGTCTGCCTCCTCGCTTTGGGTTCTACTGCGGTCCTGGGACAGGTATTATAAATCGATATAGGCCTCCTACCTTCTCTTAATCATTCTACTTGGTACCATTTATATATAGTCTGTGATTGTAGCTTCTTCACCTGAGTTTTGCATAGTTTGTGTAGTTGTTGTTATTTTCTCTGTATCCTGCATAATCTTTTTATGATATAGTTGTTTAAGGTCTAGCATAGTTTTGTGTTGTTAATTTGCCAGGTGTTTTGTTAGTCATTTGTATTTTGCATCCTTCTTACTGTATAATTGTTCATTACTCTGCTTCTGCTTTAAACTGCTGGCCCCAAACTTCCCCAGTGTACACGGGGGGAGTGTGGGGGTTTATTTTTCTCTCATCTGACTTTTTTCATTCTGCCACCCACCCTTCTTGGCTAGCAAGGAGGAATGGCTTCCAGCCATTGGTAAATACGCGGCGGGTGGGCTGGTCAGTGCCTATACCGATGTTGAGGCAGTAAAAGGCCAGAAAAGTCCTTGACTTATTATGGCCACCCTCTTGTAGGTCATTAATTCATACTGTTATTTAACTATATGCACTTTTGTAGGTTGTAAGTGTTTTGCATAGACTCTCATACTTTATCCTGTTGTTTGGCTGGAGGTGTTTTACAGGTGCTTTATATAGACTCTTGCTCCACACTGTTACTTGGTTATAAGAGCTCTGCATAGGTTTTTAGCTTTATATTGTCATTTAGTTATAAGTGTTCATTTAGATTTTGCTTTATGCTATTAGTTGGTTATAAGTGTCCTATATAGATTTTTGCTTCATATTGTTAGTTGATTACAAGTGGTTTTGCATAGATCTCCTTGTTTTACACTGTTAAGGGGTCACTATAAAAGTAGTTTTTTGTTTAATTGAACTGGTGTCCGTCTCATTGGTGGGTGTTGCCAATCCATCCCAGTCACATCGTGAACCCAGGGTTCAACATTGAATAGTATGATGACAAGTGTGATAGAAATCCTTGGACATGGAAAGACAATCAATAGATTTAGCTAGATCTAAATATGTCATTAGGTTTGGATAGATAAATCTACTAGACATTAGGAAGATTTCAGTGCAAAAATTAGCCTTTACAACATAATTCCCTTCTGGATTTGGAATACTTTGCATTGCAGATTCATTCACTTTTGCCAAAAGAGGAGAATTATCTTAGCAACAGGACTAGAGTGCTTTGGAGTACTGAAGTCATGTTTGTTAAATGAATCCTTGCTGGAAGTTGTTTCTGGCTGATCATGCATTTGGAAATCATGAAAAGAGCAATTTGGCACCCAGCTTTCATCTGTGCCTTTGGAGATCTCCAAACCAAACCGGATCATGAAGTTTAGTACACTTACACTTCATAGATTTCAAGGCCAGAAGGGATCATTGTGATCATGTAGCTGAATCACATATAAACTTATGCCAAAGAAATTTACACAAATTTGCCCAAGCCCATAACTTCTAACTGAGCCACACTGCATCTTAAAAAGCACACACATTCAAAGATATCAAGTGGTGGAGAAGCAACCACATCCCTAGGTCAATTGCTTGAATGTTAATTATTCTCACTTAAAAATTTACTTCTTGTATCTAGCTTGAATTTGCCTATCTTCCACTTTCAATTACTGTAACTTATTATGCTTTCTTCTGCTGCCATCTACTATCAGAAAACTATTCCCAGCGTAACAATTTGTAGGCTATAAATAAATCACCTCTTAACCTTCTTTTCACTTTAGAACAAAGACCTCATTTTTTCTTCTTCTAAATTTATAACATCATACAGTTCTTTGTTTTAAAATGGGACATTTCCTGTGATGGTATCATACACAAAAGACTTTTCTGCTGTTTTAGTTTCAAAGTAATGTTTTTATGAGGGAAAAAAATCATATTGCTAAAAGTAATGTGGGCTGGTTTAAAACTATGATTGTATTCATTTGTTTTAATTTAGAACAGCACTTTGTTGGCATGCCTGTTAACCAGCATACAAAATCCACAGCTTTGAAATAAAATAAAAATTATAGACTTATAATAAGACTTGTATGTACCTCTAGAACTTTTTTCATACGAAGCAGTCACTGTAAGCCATATGCTAATTAAAACATTGCTCACTCGAGACGTCAAAAGTGTGCCTTTGTTTTACTTTGTCGTCATGAAATTAAGACATCAGATATAGTGATTATGTATTAGACTACACACAATTGTTCCTTGGTAGATTACTTAAGTGGTGCTGAAGGTTAAATAATAGGTAGAGGAAGAAAGGAAGAGTACAAGTACATAGGGGTACATCAGAAAGATACAGAAGAAGTCTTGAAAGATGATGTAGGTATTGCCTCATTACTATAGCAGATAATTATGGAATGAATGAGTTGATGAAATGGAAAGCTTCTGGAAATATTTTTGCTCAGTGAATTCAACCAGACTGAGTACTTTCATAGTGTTCTTAAAGTTGCAAAAAGTCATTCTTATGTACACATGTAGCATCAGAGACATGTTCGTGCTAGAAGCAAGAATATCAAGGAATAACTAATTTTTCATTTTGGGGTTCAACACTGAAGGAAACTATTTTATTTGTGCCTTGTACACCTGAAGAATATGTTGTGGGTACAGAAAATGAAGCTCAATAGTCAGGAAATGACATGCCACACTAGTGGAATGCTGGAAGGCATACCAGAATGAGAAAAACAAAATTTTCTTCTCTTCCTTGCCCTGCTCCTCTCTTGCAAATCCCATACTTGAAAAAAGGTCACAAATTGACTACCCTAAATACAGGATTCCACTAATGACAGAAAGTAACTTACTGGCTTCCACACATTGCCTAACCAATCCTTTCAACGTGGAATTCCAGAGGTTGGTAAAGAAAAATCTTTTTCTGAAATTTTAAAAGAGGTAGGGCACTGTTGTGCTTGAAGCATTACGGCATATTAAAATTTTACTCTTAGTCCATCCATTTTACAGGTATTTCCAGAAAACATGCTGCAAACATATTAGAAGCAAGAGGAAGATAAAATACCCACCTACCACCAAATGGGAGGGAAAAGGAAAAAGACAAAATGTGAAAATTACAGTAATGCTAAATAACCACTCTTTTTCCATTTGCCACCAGCAATAAAGCTAGCAGTGATCAGATGCCTTACATAATGAATGTCAGTGAAAATGACATAGGATCTGAAGGTAAAACAACAAAAGAAAGGGTTAAAAACTACTCAGGTAGAAATTAGATGTTTTTCTGGTTGGCAAGACACAATGAGATAATCCTAGAATACTCAAGGAACTGATTGAGAAGGTATCTGAACCACTGCAATTATCTTTGAAAATTCATGGAAGAGGTCCTATAGGACTGGAAGGGAGGCAAATATAGTGCCAACTTACAAAAACAAAGGAAGGACGGACGACCTGTGGAATTGGTTTAACTTCAGTGCTCCAAAAGATAATGGAGCAAATAATCAAGCCATCAATTTGCAGATACCAAGACGACAAAAAGGAGATAAGTAACAGTCAGCATGGTTTTGTCAGAATAAATCATTTCAAACCAACTTAATGGCTTTTTTTTTTGATAGGGTAGAGCCTTGAGGATTGGTAGAACTGATAAATGTGATATATCTGGAGTTTAGTAAGGCCTTTGGTACTGTCTCATATGATCTTTTAATAAACAAAGTAGATATGCACTACATGGATCTACTATAGGGTGGGCACAGAACTGGCTAGAAAACTATTCCTAGAAAGTAATCACCAGCAGTTCACAGCCCAACTGTAAGGGCATATTGAGTGGGATCTCACGGGGATTAGTCCTAGATCCCCTCTGTTCAATATTGATATTAATGACCTAGAGAATACATTTATAAATTTTGCACATGATCCCAAGCTGGGAGGAGTTACAACTGCTTGTGTGGGATAGGATTAAAATACAAAATAATTTGGACAAACAGGAGAAATGTTTGAAGTAAACAGAATGAAATGTAAAATACTGTACTCCATTTAGGAAGAACAATCTACTACACACATACAAAATGGGAAATGACTGCACAGGAAGTTGTACTGTGGAATGAGATCTAGGGGTCAGAGTGGGGCACAAGCTAAATATGAGTCAACACTGTAACAGTGTTTCCAAAAAAGCAAACATCAGTCTTGGATGTATTAGCAGGAGTGTTGTTAGCAAGACATGAAAAGTAATTCTCCCTGAGTAAGACTCAGCTGAAGTATTGTGTCCAGTTTGGAGCACCAAATTTCAGGAAAGATGTTGACAAATTGAAGAAAGTCCAAAGGAGACCAAAAAAATGATTCATAATTAAAGAAAATGATCTATGAGGAAAGACTGACGAAACAGGGTTTGTTTCATCTGAAAAAGAGAAGACTGAGTTGGAACATAACAGTTTTCAAGAACATAAAATACTATTACAAGGAAGAGAGAAAAAATTCTCTTGTTAACCTCTGAGGATAGGACAAAAAGTAATGGGCTAAAACTGCAGCAAGGGAGGTTTAGGTCAGACATTAGGAAGACTTCCCATCTGTCATGGTAGTTAAGCACTGAGATAAATTACCTAGGGAGATCATAGGCAGTTTTTAAGAACAGGAATGTCTAATTATTACTTAATCCTGCCTTCAGTGCTGGGGATTGGATTAGATCAGTGGTTCTCAACCTTTTACAGGTCACGACACACATGGTGACATATCATGACACACCAGATCAAGCCCCCACAAGCCAAATCTAGCCATCTCCCCAGCTCTTTGAGACAGACCACCACATGGTGACACACTAGTGTCCCCCCAACACAGTGGTTGAGAACCATTGAATTTGATGACCAACAGACATCCCAACCAGTCCTAGATTTCGTTGATTCTGTATGATATATACAAACCACATAACAGGGTTTTATTTATTTAAACTAGAGAGAACCATTTGCTTCAGAGATATGTGAATTCCAGGGAAACATCACATACACACAAATAATTTATTTACAAGTAACATGAAGGAAATATTTTTCTACTCCTCTCCCTCTGCAGCCTACCTGTCACTGAGCCTTCTCTAACCTAACATGTATTAGTGTGTTTCTGTTGTGTTAAGGTTGTTTATTAAAAAAAAAAAAAAAACATACGTGTTCCCGTTACACTAGTGAATCTTCCTGTAAGCAGAAGAGCAATAATCCTCTCTAGCGTTCGCCTATTTCTTAGGCCTGGGATTCCCTCAATACTTACACTTCTCTTGCATTAGGTGCTGTTGTATGGCATCGAGTCTGGTCCCTTTATTGCCATAATGCAGTAAATACAAAGGAAAAAGACACAGCAGCAGTGATGAGGGAAGTAAGGGGGAATGGGCCTATCTAAAAGTGTGTAGCAGAATGGGGCATACCAGGACTTCATCTAGGTCAACAACTTCCCAGCAAACAAGGGGACAAATCCACAGCAGGAGTAAACTGGGATAGTTTCAGTGAAGTCAGTGGAACTATGCTGATTCTGAGAATCTGGCCAATTTTTTTATGTGGTTTGCTTCACAAAGCTGGGAAGTACCCCACAAGAAGAAAGAAGCAAAGACAGTCAGAGAACTCAATACTTTCAGTAAAAAAGGGAAGACTCATTTCTTCAGCTTACACATATGAACCCCACACAGACACACAAATTAGCTACCATAAATTAATTATTGGTTTTTGTACAGGCTAGGGTTAAGGGTAGGGTTAGTAAGAAAGACAAATGGTGTTACTTCTGATTCTACAGCAATGAGAGTGCCTATGGGTACCTAGAGAAACAGTAAGAACTTGACAGTTACAAGAGTGCCTTACCTAAAAGTAGCTGACATGTAGATTTTGAACACTGAAAGCCATAAATTGCCCTCAGTCTGCACATCCTGCTCCTTTTGAGATCACTGGGCTGTACAGCACGACTCTTCCATTGATTTATTATTATCATGGCAACTAAGCAAGAACCAAATGCAGTGACGCAAGTTGATTGTTATATTTTCTGAACCAGTGTACCCATCCACATTGAGAAGGAGATTCCTGTATCATAAGTATCCCTGCAGGCACAGAAGAACAAGGAAAGAGAACCCCAGCTGCATTCTGTGAGTGCCAGATGATGCCAAGGGTCTCTCTTGCCAGCCTAGGTTTTATTTATTTAATTTTATTGTTCAGGCTGTCTAACCCCATATCACCACCACCTCAAGACAGCCAGCTCAGTAGTAGCCTGTGGCAGCTGTTTAACAGCACACACTATGATTAACATTAAAGGAGAAGTCAGGAGGTGAAAGATGATATACCAGTTTATTCTGCACACGTAACATAGAATGCTCGTTTTCCAGTGAACTCTGTCCTTCCTCAAAATGAAGTGGCTGCATAGTATATTCAGCAAATGGTTGAGCTGGCAATCAAAAAGGAAGACTTTCCTGCAAAAATATCTAGCACTAACTAGGTTAGAACCATTGGAATAGGCCAAAAAGAATAGCATTTTGGCCAAACTCGTAAGGGAAGAGACATACTAAAATGTAAAAACATAAATACAAATATTGCTTGAATGTTTAAAATATTCCAATGATGTGTTTAAATATGTATAGACTCTATCACGGCAGAAAAACTGTTGAAATGCTGCACATCTCCACTGGACTGCTTAGTGGACGTGGTCAATTTTTATTTAAATATATATCAGATCCAAGAGTCCAACTTAGATCTAGGAAACTGAGGAAGTGCCTAAGAGCCAAGAGACCTAGCCTCAAAGCTGAGATTGCTCTGTGTGACCTGGAATACCTCACTTAACACCCTTTTGCCTCAGTCTATTAAACAGAAATGACAACTTTTCCCACTTTTGTAAGGTCCTTTGAGAATTTGTATAAATGTAGGCTGTGGTTTTCAAAGTAGTATAAAAGGATAGACAAAAAAATACCATTAACCTTCAGTGGGAGTTGGATACACAACTTCTTAAGACTCCAAATTATTATCCTACAGTAATAATTCCATGGTTGCACACAAGACATGGTTGCCTGTTAAACTACATGCTTCCAACTTGGAGGTACAAAACACGCCTCAAAGTACATCCGAACTGTGTTTATTTTCCTATGCAAATTTTGATACTTGCATCTGACAAAGTGGGTTGTGGCCCACGAAAGCTTATGCTCAAAGAAATCTGTTAGTCTGTAAGGTGCCACAGGACTCTTGCTGCTTTTGCTATACACAGACTAACACAGTTAGCCCTCTGGAAAATATTCCCAAAAATATAGTTTACCTCAGGGTTGGTTAAACATTTTTATTCTATTACTCCTGCAGATTTGTATCCGGAGGCTGTGGTACTGGTTGATATTAATATTATTTATGTATTTCCTTGAATAAGAATTTGCAAAAATGTGCCCAATAAACTTGGCATACTGCATGTGTTTGTGAATTCCTCACAGGGCATTAGTTGGTACAATTAATTTACAACATTTTCCAACAGCCACCGTGAGGAAAGTTTTCTCAGGATTAATGAAATCTAGTAACAAGTGGCACAAATTTTAATACAATAACCTCTACCACTTCAGGGGTACAAATTAGTCTTGCAATCACTAATGAAATCAGCATGAGGGGGTCAGACAAATCCCTGTTGTACTCTATCACAAATCTGCAACACTCTGTGTACGAGAAGGAAAACCAGGCCAATATACATCATTGGTCATAGGAAAAGAGCTTTCAGGATAATATCTGTCTGCATTCTGCTAGGCTCCAGGAAGTACTATTAATCTGTCATTTTTAATATGCACTAAAAGCATCCACACCATTTAAAATTAAAATACATCACTGAAGCCACCTTTGTGTTTCCAAAATTTGAAGTTCATGTCATAGCTGTTAAAATCCTCTTAATATGAAAAAGTTACTGAGATCAGCATAATTAAAAAATTTACAATGAGGTGTGACTTGCAGTTAGGTATCTCAGAAGCTCGTAAATGAAGGAGGAAAAATGTTGAAGTCTAAAATTTATGTAGCTAGAGTTAAATAAACTAAAACGTATAACTTATCTGACAATTATAACTTTAATTAGGGGTAGAGGCTTGCAAGATAAAAAGTGATTTTGTTTTCCTTGATTTTTTTTCCACATGTTTTGTCTTCTAGGGAGTTAATTAAGAAAAGTTTGTTATTACTCTTTGATACCAGATGTATCAAATTTGAGCTGAATTCCTTAGCTGGGATTGGTCAGATAAGACACACAATATTTTCTCTTCCCTAACTGTGGAAACACTTCCAGCAAGTATGCACACATACTAGTGTAACAATTAAACTCAGTTTCTAGATCCACTTACACTTATTACTTTGCAATTTGCTTTTGGGCAAACTTTGATGACGGGAACACCTGATCACTCAAATATTCATGGAAAGCAAAACCAAGAGGCATGATGGAAGCTAGTCACAAAATTGGACAAACATTCACCAAGAATGTTTTTGCAGTGGTTTTTCCCCCCACCCCGCCATCTCTCCCTGTGTGTGTGTATTTGGTATAGAGCTGTGTAAATAATTAATTTTGTCACTTTGGTGGCTGAAAAGCTAAATTATTTTGTGTTTGGTTGAGTTTGGCAGCTTGTGGTTCCTATCGTATTTAATAAAAGTGAAGTAAAATTTCAAAAGAAAATTCATTTCAAATACAAATCAAAACCTTTCATTTGGAAAATATCAAAACAAATTTTCTTTTTGAGCATTTTTTCAGTTTCTCCTGTTGATACAAATCTGCAACATTTTTCAGTCAACCCAAATCCACATATTTTTGGCCAGAAAAAGTTCTAAAAAATAATTTTGCTTGGTACTAATTCTTCATCCTACATAGGGATAAGAGTTAAATTTCCACTTCACAAAATGGATTTTTCTGGTAATAGCAAACAACTTCCCTTGAGATATCTGCCAACAAATGGGCACTGAGGAATCCAGTCAATTGTCCTTATATGGCGGAATTGTAAGCATGAAAAGGAAGAAAATGTGTTTGTGATGTTGCTTATAAATTTTATTCCAGCTATGGCATCAGACTAGCATTAATTTGAATGGGAATGATGATCCATGAAGTGAGCTAGCTGGACAAAGAGCACTAGCTGGTAGAAAATTGCCCAAGTCTACACTGAAGTGCCCAAGTAATTAAAAGTCAACTTCAGATGTTTTGGTGACACACACATAAACAAAAGCTCGACAGAACATATGAGGAGATATGGGGGTGTGGGGGGGTTAATATTAGATGCTGTAAACTTAAGTCATTTAGGTACCAACACACTTATATCAGCCAAACATTTTGAAAAATCAAGAGTAAATGCCCTGTACAGATAAAATGGGAAATGATATACCCTTCTGAAGGTTATTTGCATAGAGATGACATTGACATTCACGCACCTGTGTATAGGTTATAAGCATAAGACAGAAAAGGGGCCAAGGAGAGAGCCTCACAGGGCCTTCTCACGCTGTTACAGGCTTGATTTATTTTTATCACATACTCTTTATGTAATGTTATACAGCAGTCAACAGCGCAATATTGTCTTAAGGTGAGATGAGTGACTTGGAACAAAAGCTTTAACCTTTAAGACTGATTCTATAGAATTATTTAAATATAAAACCTGAAGATAATATTTGTCTTATGTTGTTGCACTACTTATGTTGTGCAAGTGAGCGTTCATTATGTAAAACTATACTAGAAAATATGACATGCTTTGGATATGAATAAAAATCCTAAACCTCCTTAACCACTCCTACAAGGACTAGCATCATCTGCCTAGTAAAGAGGACCCTCTGGTCCTACTGACCTTCGGACATGTTATTCCTTTGTGTGAACAATAATGAGAATATCTCTAATGCATGGCTGCTGTTACAGAGGTGGTATAAAAAGGGTTAATCATGAGATAGATATACAAAAGTATGGACTAAGAATGTAATGGAAGCTAATGCTTCCATGTGGAGGAAGTTTTATGATCTTTAGGGAGAAAAATGCAGGAGAATGTCTGCTCTGTTATCATGCTGGTCTGAACTAAGGACAGCATGGATTGTCCTGCTCCCTGAGATGGGGTTGGGACAGCACCTTCTAACATCAATCCCTATGAAGAATGGCAAGTGCCCCTTATAAGGGAGCCCACTCAAAGGGAAAAAGACATTTAGCACCACAAGACTTACAAGGAGCCGGGGAAGTAAGACATCAGATGTGTAGGTGAGCAAGATCTATGCAAATAGGAGGAAATTGAGCCTCTGATAATTCTAATATCTCCCTCACTCCCTGAATCTGGGATTGGAATGGGCCACCTGGAGATTTGGATTGAAGTTTGACTACAAGAGCAGAAGCAGATCTGGCTAGGATTACCAGATGCCAGGCAAAAGGAGGACATGTGCTCCTTTTTACCTTTGCATCCTGCATCTGGCGGGCATTTAAAAAATACATGCTTTTGTTTGGCTTTTTACTTACAAGTGTTAAAGTATACTGAAATGCCCCAGAACACCCTGTTTTTAGGGGGAAGCATTCCAGGGGCCCCTAAAAACTGAAAAATATTTCATTAATACTATGTTTTCTCCATTTGTCCTCCCATATCTTCCTTTTTGTACCTCCCTGTCCTCCTCTGCATGCTTTGGTAACCCTAGATCTGACCCTTTTTCCCCCTCCTCGGTTGAAGAGGGTTAGAATCTGCACCAAGGTTTTGTTCCCCATCTTTACTCTATGTAGAGCAGGGTTCTGTATGACTGAATATGTTACAGATTGTATATGTTACATCCTTTAAGAAATGATGGTTCCAATTAGAGAAATTCTCTCCCCCCTCTTTTTTATTTATGTGTTGTAGAGTTAAACTCAGAAATGAAGTGTGTATGTGGGGATGGAAGTGGTGTGGGAGACAGATTTTCATGACTATTCAGTGCAATCAGTTCAAAGAAGTTTAGGATAATACCCCAGGATCTTATATAAATTATGAGCTAAGATTTGCTAAGATTTTAAATATTATGCATTGAATTTGTCACATATCAAAAACAAAAAGGGGCTTTTGAAGTTACTATTTGAGTCATTATCACTATATTTGTATTGAAAAGTTTGAACAGTTCTTGTATTATGCAAAGCATTTACCCTGGGGCTGTGCAGATTCATTTATAAAATAGCTATTGTTTCCTATTATTTTATTATGATTGGAACTTGCAGATCCTCTGACTTGGTTCTGAGGACTTCAGCATTGTTTTAAAACCTCACTGAAACCTGTATATCTGTGATTTAAAAAAAAATAAGGGAAATAATTTCCCAAGTTTTTGAACTATTTGTTAAATCTGTATATAAATTGAGTGTACTGTGTATTCAGAAATGTGATTCAGTGGTGAGAAGCCTGGAATAATTTCTAAGGGAATGTCGCCAGACATTGCTGAGGATGTTTTTTTTTCCCCTCCAGATGCAAATTGCACACCATCTCTTTTGTGAGATCCCAAGGTATCTGGGTTTTCAATATTAATCACAGAAGCTGAATAACAGAAGTAACAGTAGCATTGAATTTGAGCTCAAATTGTATGAAACCTTATTCTCAGCCATTTTTCTAAAGTACAACCAACTGTACAACAAAAACACCAGGGTTTTTATTGCATTTTATTTGGGGAAAGTAATGCTAAATATTCCACACTTAGTCACCACTCTTTCTGTTTGTTTCTAAAACTCACATTACTTTTCAGGCCCCTCAGGACCTTGCTGACTTTAAAAAAATAGATTTCCTGTGGCCAGAACAGACCATATTACACCTCTTCTAATGCCAAACTAATTAATTAAAATGTTATTTCATTCGCAATTATAATTAAAATTTATTCAGCTGTCAATTACCAGTGAGTGTGGGCATTCAGCATCTACTACCTTCCAGCATGTATATTTTACACTGGCAAAAAATAAACTAAGACGTTTACAATATAAATTTAGAAGTATTAAACAAATACATAGATACACTATTGATTGTTTGAAATGACCAATTATGGCTTCTCCTGATTCTCATTATACATTTTTATTGAGGAATCAGTATTTTTAATGTCTAATTTAAACAAGAATGCGTCTTAACCTAGCATTATTGTTTTTATGATGCAGTATCTAAACACTAGTATGCTTAATACTGAACTGTTCAATTAATAAAGAAGCAAGGTTTAGCTCTGAATATACTACTTTTGTGAATCCCCTTTCTGCTTTGTCCTGAAATAGTGTATTTTACTCAAAGCTTCTAAAACACTTTACTGCAGTGACTATGCCTCATTATCCTCATTATAAGAATATTGTAAACTGAGCACAGAAATGTTAGGTCATTATCCCAAGGTTGCACAGAAAAACAGTAGCCAGACTGAAACTAGAACTCAAATCTTAATCCAAGTGTACGTTGAGTAGGTATGGAAGAATCCATTTGAATTTCAAAACAGGCTTATGTTCTTCAAAACTTCATTCAAGTCAAATGAGATGATAAACATTTTTAGTGAGCTTTTGCCTCTTCAGCTTCTATTTTTCATAAATCTAATCTCTCAGTATTTGTTGTCCACTTGGACAATCAAAAGAAATACCACATCAGGTGATTTTTTTCATGACTTTCAGGCTGTTTTTTAGACCAACAAAGATCCAACAAACTTCAGATCAGTGCTGTATTTTCAGGTACTGTTCTTCACAGCCTTTTCAGTTTTCATCATGACTATGTCAAAGATGTATGTAGATTGGATGGGTATAAACTGTTCAGGAAGGACAGGCAGGGAAGAAGAGGGGGAGGAGTAGCACTATATGTAAAAGAGCTCTATGACTGCTCAGAGCTCCATTATGGACGTGAAGCGTGCCAGTAGAAAGTCTGTGGGTTACATTGAGAGGGGAAAGCAACAAGGGGGATGTTGTGGTGGGTGTCTGCTATAGACCACCAGACCAGAAGCAGGAGGTGGATGAGGTGTTCTATGGACAACTAGCGGAAGCTTCTAGATCACAGGCCCTGGTGCTCATGGGGGACTGCAATTACCCTGACATCTGCTGGGGGCCAATACAGCAGTGCATGGGCAATCCAGGAAGTTTTTAGAGAGTGTTGGAGACAACTTTCTAGTATAAATGCAGAAAGAACCAACTAGGGGCCTGGCACCTCTCGACCTCCTGCTCACAAACAGGGAAGAATTGATCAGGGAGGTAGAGATAAATGGCAAACTAGGCAATAGTGACCGTGACACGATTGAGCTCAGGATGCTGATTAAAGGAAGGAAGGAAAGAAGCAAAACACAAACCCTGGAATTCAAAAAAGCAGATGGCTCCCTCAGGGAACTGATAGGCAGGATCCTTTGGGAAGCTAATCTGAAGGGGAAAGGAGTCCAAGAGAGTTGGTTATATTTTAAAGAAACCCTGCTAAGGGCACAGGAAGTTGCCATTCTAATTAGGAGAAAGAACAGCAAACATGTAAGGCACCTAGAATGGCTTAGCAGAGAACTCTGCTCTGAGCTTAAACATAAAAAGGAAGCTTACGGGAAGTGGAAGCTTGGTCAGATGACCAAGGAGGCATATAAAGATATTGCTAGGGACTGCAAGGATAAAATCAGAAAGTCCAACGGACAAATGGAGTTGCGGCTAGCGAGGGATGTAAAGGATAACAGGAAGTAGTTCTACAAGTATGTTAATAACAAGAAGAGGATCAGGGATGGTGTAGGTCCCTTACTGAATGAGGCAGGCATCCTCGTGACAGAGGATGAGGAAAAAGCTGAAGTGCTCAATGCTTTTTTTGCTTCAGTTTTCACGGGCAGGGTCAGCTCCCAGCCCACTACCATGGGTATGGCAGATTGGAGAGAAGAAGAGAGGCCCTTGGTGACAGAAGGTCAGGTTAGGGACTGCTTAAAGAAGCTGGATGTGCACAAGTCCATGGGGCCAGACGAACTGTATCCAAGGGTGCTAAGGGAATTGGCCGATGAGATAGCCGCACCGCTGGCTGTTATCTTTCAAAACTCATGGAGAAAGGGGGAGGTGCCAGAGGACTGGAAAAAAGCAAATATAGTACATATTTTCAAGAAAGGGAAAAAGGAGGATCCGGGGAGTTACAGACCAGTCAGCCTCACCTCAATCCCTGGAAAAAATTATGGAGGAGATTCTCAAAGAATCCATCCTCAAACACTTAGAAGAAAATAAAGTGATCAGGAACTGTCAGCATGGATTCACCAAGGGTAAATCATGCCTGACCAATCTCATTTCCTTCTATGATCAAATGACTTGTTTTCTGGATGCAGGAAGATCCATTGATGTGTTATACCTTGATTTTAGCAAGGCTTTTGATACAGTTTCCCACAGCATTCTCATTGGCAAATTAAGGAAGTATGGGTTGGATAGGTGAACTATAAGGTGGATAGAAAACTGGCTAGATCAACGGTTTCAGCGTGTAGGAATCAATGGTTCCATGTCTAGCTGGCAACCAGTAACGAGTGGTGTACCCCAGAGGTTGGTCCTGGGGCCAGTTCTGTTCAACATTTTCATCAATGATCTGGATGATGGAACAGACTGCACTCTGAGTAAATTTGCGGATGACACCAAGCTGGGAGGACCAGTAGACACATTGGAGGGCAAGGACAGGATTCAGGGAGACCTAGATAAATTGGAACAGTGGGACAATAGAAATCTTATGAGGTTCAGTAAGGACAAGTGTAAAATCCTGCACTTGGGATGGAAAAACCCCATGCACTGCTACAGGCTGGGAAACCTTCAGCTAAGCAGCAGCACTGTAGAAAAGGACCTGGGGGTCATGATGGATGGGAAGCTAGATATGAGTCAGCAGTGTGCTCTTGGTGCCAAAAAGGCCAATGGCATACTGGGCTGCATGAGAAGAAGTGTTACCAGCAGATCAAGGGATGTGATCATTCCCCTCTATTCTGCACTGGTGAGGCCACATCTAGAATACTGTGTTCAGTTTTGGGCTCCCCACTACGAAAAGGGCAGGGACATGCTAGAGAGAGTTCAGAGGAGGGCAACCAAGATGATTAAAGGGCTGGAGCAGAAGCCCTATGAGGAAAGACTGAAAGCATTAGGCTTATTTAGTCTGCAGAAGAGAAGATTGAGGGGGGATTTGATAGCAACCTTCAACTACTTGAAGGGATGCTCCAAGGAGGGGGGAGCTCGACTATTCTCAGTAGTAACAGAGGACAGAACAAGGAGCAATGGTGTCAAGTTACAGTTGGGGAGGTCGAGGCTGGATATTAGAAAAAACTTTTTTACTAGGCACTTGGTGAAGCGTTGGAATGAGCTGCCGAGGGAGGTGGTGGAATCTCCATCTTTGTAGGTGTTTAAGGCCCAGCTGGATAAAACCATGACTGGGATGTTTAGTGGGAGTGGTCCTGCCTCTGGCAGGGGGTTGGACTACATGACCTCATGAGGTCCCTTCCAACCCTATGATTGCCATCCATAGCCTTGAAAATTGTTCATGATATTATTTTATTTATTATTACTGCCCATGTAACCAGAAACATGTGTAAAATTCTTTAAAAAGCACTCTACTCTCACCATTTTAATTCTGTAATAGCATATGGCTTAAAGCAGTAGTTTTCAAACTTAAGGTCAGGAGCTAGTACTGGTTCCAAAAAGGTAGCCTTGTCAGGCTAATAAAGCAAAAAAAAAAAAAAAAAGCAAGAAGTCTTGTGGCACTTAAAGACTAACAGATTTATTTATCACATGAACTTTCATGGGAGAATATCCCACTTCATCAGATGCTTTGAAGGGCTTCAAAGCGTCTGATGAAGTGACCCAGTAATGGGTTGCAGCACCCCCCCCCTCAACTGCCATTGCCAAAAGACTGGAATACATTGCTGAAAGATGTAATTGTTGAGTCACAGGTATAAATGATTTTTTTCAACTGGGTCCCAAGAAAATAAGTTTGAAAATCACTGGTTTGAAGAAATAAGAATAAGACTCGGAGCCAGGGCCTTCAAATTCTTATTCTGCCATTGACTTCCTGTGCAAGTCTATTTGAAAGTCAATTAACATTCCCACATCTGTTTCTTCATTTACAATATAGGACACTTCACTTACCTTAGAGGGACATTATGGAAATAAAATACCTAATATTTACCTCTCTTAATTTGAGATTAGGGCATATTTTTATGACACTATGGAAGGCCTATTTAATTGGACACATTTAGAGCAAAACTGGGCTCTTTTTTTTCAGCTGAAAAGTTCACCAAAAAAATAAGATTCACAGATTTATGAATAAAAAGTTTACACACATTCTAAATGAGCTGTTTTGATTTTTTGTTTCAAAACATTTCCTAATATTTCAAAACAATGTTTTACTTTTAAATGTGACTATTAGTTTAAGACATATTTGGTGGATAACAATTTAGATTCAGGATAAACTGCCTATCTTTGAGAGAATAAATAGGAAAATTAACACTGAAGTTCTGGCGCATCAAAGTATGACCGGTGAACTATATCCCTGCATCTGCTAGATGATGAATGCTGGAGGGAATTCACTGTTCATTATATTAGTTTATTTTATATTTTCCTGAGCTCTAGTTTTAAAGACTTATCTCCTTCCAGTCATGGAGGAGGATGAAGTGTCCATGTTGATTATTTTTATCTGATAGGTATCTTGATTATATTGCCTTGACATGATGAGGTGTCCTTAACCCATTTGGGAAAACTGTCCTTTATTTTAGAGACGTTGTAGAAGGCAGAAGTGGTCAGTTGCTCAACAGCTAACAAAATCTGCCGAAGTATGGCACCTGATGGTGATAAGAGATTTCAGTTACCCATACATCTGACAGGAAAATAACACAGCAGGTCACAGATTATCCAACAAATTCTAGATGGTACTGGATACAATCTTTTTCTTTTCTCTCTCTCTCTCTTTCTTTTTTTGACTTCCCCTTTCTCCAGAGGCTGGTAAGGGACAGGCTGGTCTACATTTGATATTAACAAATAGGGAGACATTTTAAAGTGGAAGGCAACTTGTATGAAAGTGATCATGAAATGGTAGATTTCATGATTCTAAGGAATCGTGTAAGGGAACAGAGCAGAATAAAGATAATGGATTTCAGAAAGCAGACTTGAGAAAACTCGGGTAGTGTGCAAGTAAGATTCCATGGGAAGCAAGCCTAAGGGGAAAATCAGTTCATGAGAACTGCCAGTTTTTCCAAAAGACATTATTAAGGACAGAAGAGCAAACTATTCCACTGTGGTGGAAAGGTTGGAAATATGGCAAGACACCACGCTGGCTGAACAATGATGTTTTCAGTTATTGGAAAATCAAAAAAGAGTCCTAGAAAAAGTGTAAATGAAGTCAAATTACAAAGGATGACTATAAACAAATAACAGAATTATGCAGGGACAAAATTAGAAAGGCCAAGACATAAAATCAGACTAAATTAACTAGGGACATAAAGGGTAACAAGAAAACATTATATAAAATATTAGGAAAATCAAGGACAGGGCAGTCCTATTCTATTACTCAGTGGCAGGGGAATGGAGGAGGGCAACAATAACAGAAAATATGGAAATGGCCAAAATGCTAAATGACTGTTTTCAGTTTGCACTAAAAAGGTTAGTAGCAATTACACATCTAACATAGTGAATGCCAGTGAAACTGAGGTATGCTCTGAGACTAAAACAGGGAAAGAACAAGGTAAAAAATACTTAGACAATTAAGTAGCCTTTATACCACCAGGGCCTAATGGACTACATCTTAGAATACTCAAGAAAATAATTGAGAAGATATGTGAGCCATTAAACATTATTGTGAAAAATCATGGAAAATTGGAGTCCACAAAAGCTTATGGAGTCTTTAAAGTGCCATAGGACTCATTGTTTTTGCTGTACACAGACTAAGGTCACTCCTCTGGGCATTTGTCTCTGCAGACCTATAGGCCATATACTTTCAGTTATTGTAGGATAGCCTCAAAGTTCTTAGGGTGATCCTTCTCATTCTTGTCAGTGAGTAGGACGTCATCAAGAGATCACTGGGCTCCTGACAATCCCTTCAAGATCTGGTCCACAGCCTTCTGGAAAAAAAGCCTGAGGCTAGCATTCTTCTGAGGGACAAGCAACAGTATGAATGCAGCCCTTTATGCATGGCATTAGAACAATCAGTGCTGCTTTTTTTTTTTTTTTTTTTTTTTTTTTTTTGTTACACAGAGGTATGGAGTACTAGCACCTTTTTTTGCCAGCCCAGCTCAGGATGGTGAGGTCAGCAGGGGAAAGTAGAGTATCAGCACCTTTATTATTTTAGTTTTTACAAAAAAAGAACTGGCAATACTTACACAGTTCTTGAGACTTCTCACCAATGTACATCTGTAAATATCCTTGACTCAGATCAGTCTTTCAGAACTTTTATCCATCAGCCAAGCCAGCAAACAGGTTAACAACATGGGGCAAAGGGTATTGCTCTGCACCAGGTCAACAGTGACCTTGAAATCCCCACAAATCAGAGGGGAGTCAACTTTCTTTAATAGCAGTAGAATTGGACTTCCCTTTTGGCTGTAGGTAACTAGTACAAGGACTCCATTTTTGACCAGGCATTCCAGGTCCATCTCAGCTTATGGCCTGATGGCATATGGCACAGTTCTGAGTTTCAGACATTTTGGTTGGCTGTCAGACTTAATGTTCAATTTCACAATGATTCCCTTCATACTTTCTAGGTCCTCTCCAAGAACATCATCATGTTTGTTTAATACAGCTACCAGACCTGTGGTTTCTTTAGTCATCCTGCGCACTTCTGTCTAGTTCAGATGCATCTTCCTAAACCACAATCTTTCCATTAAGACTTGGTAATTGCCTTCTACCGCAATCGGGGCAGTTTAGCAGTCTGTCTGCTGAGTTCCACCTTAACATCAGTACTTCCCAACATGGTGTGATATATCAAGGCCAGACTACAGTAACAGAATCATAGAAGGAAGGTATATAATACCCAGAATGCTCTGGGCACTGGTCCTTGCAAACTAGCTGGAGTTAGTAGAGGGTCATTAGGAGCAGCTGAGAGCAGTCAGAGCTAGCCAGGTGCCTGATAAAACCCCACTACTCCAGACAAACAGGGCACAAGCTGGATGAAAAACAGAAGTGCTGAGTGGAGTAAAGTTTTATGTGAACAAGCTGAAAGGAATTGAATGTACAGGCCACTGGAGTGAAATATCTGCAAGGCTGAGGGAAGAAGCTTTGCCCAGGCAGACGGGAATACAGCTGAGGCAAGAGAGCTGCAGTGTTGGATACAGTCAAGCAGCAAAGAGTAGCTACTTAAGGACCCGGACTAGGATCCAGAGGAGTGGGTGTGCCCAGGACCTTTCCCTCTCTTTTCCCATGGGAGATTATCAGAGGGACCCACCTTGGAGATGGGGAACTGGGGGAAACCTGATCCACTATCTACAGAAAAAGCATGAGACCCACCAGAGGAGAGCTAGCAGTTTGCCACCAGAGGTACAGCTTCTCCAGTATACATCTTAAATTCATGAAAACTGTTCTGAAGTGGAAAATGCTTTAGTTTCGACTTAGACACAGTGTTTCAACTTATACACAGCAAAACTGTTGCACAAGGTCCAGTTCCGGGCATACAGGTTTACCTTCCAACAGCAGTGTTACCCAGTATTTATGTGAGCCAACTGCCATGGACAAGACATGGAGTGGTTCTTCTGACAGGATATTACTTTGATCATCCTAAGTCTGCTCTACTCCATGCAGATTTTCCTTTTTGGTCCACCAAGGTACAGGCTTCCTTTTTTCTCCAGTTTGCCTGTTCCGTTCGATGCTTCTTTCTTTTGTTTGCTGGTACACTCAATGTGTCCCAGTTTTCCACACTGTTAACACACAAGGTCTATACATCAGCATTCCAATGCAAGTGACCCAGCTTTCCACAGCAGCAACATTCCCGGCTGTCCATTGTACTGTAGGTGGGATTTGTGACACTCTGGTTGATGCACTGATTTGTTGATCCTCCCTTGTGGCTAGTTCCATAGAGACCACACAGCAGTAGCTTTCTGCAAGGGGAGACAGGCCTTTCAACAAGCACTTCTGTCTTGCTTCACTGTGCAGACCACACACTAGCCTATTAAATGGGCATCATTTAACATCTCGTTGAATTCACAGTGCTCAGCAAGCATCTTCAGAGCTGCCACATATTCACAACTGTTTTTTTTTCTTCTGGATTCCTTTTGCAGAACTTTCTCTGACTACAATTACCAGTGGTTTTGAAGGAAAATGTGCCTCCAGAATTCTCACAATGTCACTTTAAGATTGCCTCTCTGGCTTATCTAAGTGCAGTGAACAGTGCAGTATGGTGTAGGGTTTTACTCCAACAACATTCAGGAAGATTAGCATATTGTGTGTGTCTGTAATTTTATTTTCAACAACAAAAAGTGGAAAACACCCACTATATTTGTGCGATTTCTCCAGAGTGTCATCAAAAGACCCCAGGTGCCCATAAATGTAATCATTGCTGTCCCCCTCCCTCCTTCTTTCCTTCCTCTCTCTTGTCTTTTACGGTATGTCTATACTGATGGTGGCAAGTTCACCACTATCAGCTTGGTGTTCTGGGAGCAGTTCACAGTGAGCCCGAACTCACTGTGCCACTCCCAGAAGTCAGTCCCAGAAGTCCTAGGGGTTGGGGGTGTAGGGGAAAGCCAACCACAAGGGATTTGCAGTTGGCTTTTCCCTGATGCGTACTGGCAGCTTACAAAGTCGCCACCACTTAGGCAAGGAATTTTATGTTCCCTGCATAAGTTCCCTGTTGACTGCCACCAAAAAGCCCTCTAGTGTAGACTAGTGCTTAATGTATTTTACTCATGTGTGTTGGGGTTGTTCACACACAATCGCTGGGGATTTTCTCTCACTAGCACTGTTTCTTCATTTCCCAGTCTGTGAGCTTCAGTTTGGTCAGAACAAAGCAAAACCTGTTTTATTTTCAGTCTGAACCATCACTGTAAACAGCCCAGCCCCCCTGCAAACAGCAAAACAGTTTTTCTTACACTGGCTTCTTTTCTTTTGTTGCCAACCTAGCACAGGTCGATTGTGCCCTTATCACCACTTTTATTATGTTGTGTGTGTGGTGGTTTTTTTTTTTGTTTTGTTTTGTTTTGTTTTGTTTTTTTTAAGTACTTGTATTTAGAGAGAAACCAGCACAGACTCAGAGAGAAGGTGAACCCAGGGAGAGTTTTTCATTCAACTTACTAACATTAAAAACCAGCCAGGATTCCCTGAGCGATCCCCTAATAGTTCAATTCTATTGCTATGCTCCAAAGGGGTAGTCGTGTTAGTCTAATTCAGTTAAACAAACAAGGAGTCCTGTGGCACTTAAAGACTAAAATTTATTTATTGCATGGATTTCATGGGAGAAAATACCATTTCATCAGACACTCTGAAGATGGGGGAACTTACAGCATGGGGATAATAAATTCAGGGAAGTGTAAATCATGGGAACAGGTCACACTCTCACAACAAATAAAAGCAGTTTTAAACACTGGGGAACAGCATATAGCATCTGACAAAATGGGATTTCCTCCCATGAAAGCTCATTCAATAAATAATTGTTTTAGTCTTTAAGTTCCACAGGACTCCTTGTTTGTACTATTGCTATGGCAACCCAGGCAATTAGATAAGACACCAAAAGACAGTGGTGATATAACGTACATATGATCAAAAAGTGTAAATGACTTATTTTGCAATATGAGTTTACAGTATGAGCTGTGGGTAAGTTTTAGGCATTTTGTAAACATGGAGTGCCTTTCCAGGAGAAAGCTAAACTAAAGTTTTGAACTAAATTTTTAACTATGTATTCAGTAGAGAAAATAACTCTGCCTCTCTTTTTCATCCACTGTTAAAGGAGCATCAGTATAATTTTAACAATAAAGAAATTCCTGCCAGATATGATCATTTGAAATTCAAGTTCCATCTTTTCAGCAACGTCAGTTTTAAGAAAACTCAGTTTTTCAGTTGCCTATACGGCAGACACAGACACTTGAGTCCTATTAGAATATATTTTAAAAAGTTGTATTGCTTTTGGTATCTGCAAAAAATACAACATTAAGATATTAATATAAACTAATTTAAATTGACATATCACAATTAAAAAAAATAAAAATAGCACTGTGCACTACTTAATTCTTTTATTCTCTTTAAATGGTGGGCTCAGTCCCAAGCATGATTAAATTTTACTACAGTCAATGGAACAGCAAGAAAAATATACAAGGAGTCCTGCGGCACTTAAAGACTAATAAATTTATTTATTGCCACAGGACTCCTTGTTTGTTTACTGAACTAGACTAACATGGCTCCCCCTTTGGAACAAGAAAAATATATACCAGATCATTCTGATGATATCTGGGGAACCAATACAAGTCTAAATAATAATACCCCCCCCACCAAAATTAGATAATTTTTGATGCTCAAAACAGTCTGCAGTCTTTTCAAAATTTTGATATTTTCTGACAAGACACAGCACATCTTATTTATTTGTCGGTAGCAAATATATAAGTTGTACTTCCCCACAGTACTCAGTTAAAAAATCTTCCATGTACTCAACGTCCAAAATAAATTGCAATAAGATCTCTATATTGCCTGGCCTGATCACAAAGGCAATTCTGAGTTCTTCTGATATCAACAGGCCAGACTGACTTTTAAAATATTGTATATTCAGCAGTACAGCATACGTACAAGTACATGCATCATTAAAACATGTAAAATTTCCAAAACAACTGTTTAAAAGAACAGAATTGCCACTTAAATAAACTAAATTAAATTTATTAATAACTAACATTTTAACAAGCACTTATCCTGCAATTAGATCCATAAAGGTAGATTCTGCTGCCAAGAGGGAGCCTCACTAAATCATGGGCGTGAAGTAAAAGGCTGCCTATTGACATCTTTTCTACAGTGGCTTATTGCTATATTTGTCTGATGTGTTCTAGGCCAGTGGTTTTCAAACTTAGGGTCGGGACCCAGTACTGGGTTGAAGCACCCCTTGCTGCCACTGCCAAAAGACTGGACAGTGCATTGCTCAAAGATGGAATTGCTGGGTCACAGGCATAAATGATTTCTTTCAACTGGGTTCCCTGAAAAAAAGTTTGATGACCACTGTTCGAGGCAATTGTGGCATTGGATAAATAATATTAACAAAAGATAAAGAACTCTGAGGACACTACTTTGGGTAGAAGAAATGCCAAGGGGGACAAAAAGAAAACCCCTCTACTCAGTAGTATCAAATGGAGACTTAGAAGGTACAGGTAGAGCAAAGGAGAGATGAGGTAGAGATGACAGTTTGCAGTCATCTCTGTTAGCACTGAGATCTTTATTTCTTAACACAGCATTGTTTTAACTACATTTATTTACTTTTCCTGAAGATGCTGTCAAAGCTTCTAAAGTAACCTTGGCCCCTATGCATATGGTGATACAGCCCCCTTTCCACCCCAAGATTGTATACTAAAATGTATCCATGTAACATAACATTCATCCCTCCACACACACATCTATGCTCTCTCTTTTATTTTATGCCAGATGTACATTAAGACTAGTTAACTGAACAGTGTTATCAGCATGGTCTGAGATTAAAGCCACTTCAGATAAAAGTGACACTTGCTGACTTGTCGGCTACATTCACACACAGGGGGTTATTTCGATCCAAGTTGTTTCAAAACAACTTGTATTGAAATAAGGGGTTATTTCGAAATAAGTTAATTCGAATTAACAGTTTGTTAATTCGAATTAAGGAAAGAAGCTCAAAGTGAAATAGCAGGTTCAGACAACAGTTATTTCGAAACAAGTCACCGTTGTTTTGAAACAACGTGTTCAGATGTAACATTGTTTCGACCCCACATGGGGTTTAAGTTATTTTGAAACAACACTGTTGTTTCAAAACAACGGAACACGTTGTTTCAGCACAACCGTGCGTCGTGTGAACAGGGTAATTCTTATTTTGAAACAACCTCTGTTACAACCTCTGTTCTAAGTTACAGGTAAAATTTCAATTGACTGAAAAAGAAACATGACCAACCCTCAAAATGTTGACACAATGGTGACTTATAATAATAGCTCCCTGGACTGGTTTCCTTTTGCCAGACATCCTTTTTGCAAAGTGATACTTAAAGCTGTACTTCAAGTAACTGACTGCAGATTTTCATAAATGGTGGCCACATTGGTTTTGCTAATGTTGTGAGAAAGGACAGCAGAATCACAGCAGAGCAGGTGGAGAGGAAGACAGAGCACAGGTGCATAATTTATCTTCTCAGCTTTTATTTGAAAGCTGTGAGAGTGAATACTTAGTCCCAGGACAAGAGAACAACTGGCACAGCAGATCAACAACAGATGCAGGTGCATGGTTTGTGAGCTCAGCTTTTAAACTAAGGACAGTGGCTACTAAGTTCACAAGGGAAGGAAAACAGATAAGGGGAATGTAAGAGAAAACAATTGCTTTAGAGACTGTTATGCATGTGTGTCTAGGGATAGTGTTGAGGACATCGTATTTAAGTGGCAGGATTACAGTCCTTCGTGATATTTTCCCACAGTTCCTCCTCTCTAATTTTTAGTCCATCATCAGTTAAGGAATAGTTAAGAGAAATACAAGGTACTTGTCTAAAAACAGACTAAATATGTGACAAATGTTGTTGGTGATTTGTTTTCATTTTACTCCTTCCTTAGCACTCCGTCTCCCTCCAAATGCAATGCAGGTTCAGATTTTGCCTCATATTAGGTATATCTATACTTACAAATTATTTCAATTTAAGGAAGCTTAATTTGATATAAAACTTATTCCCTGGCCATGGAGGCATTTTATAATATTGAATTAAGCAGTTCTTTAATTTGAAATAAGGAACTGCTAATTTGAAATAAAACCTTTTACTTCGAAGTTATGGTTACTTCAAAGTTATTAGTTTGAATTAAGTCATTCTAAGTTGCAGAATGGGCTTAATTCAAACTAATTTGCCTATTCTTTTGCCTGCCTTCCTTTATTTCAAATTAGAAAGTATAGTGAAGATTCTAGTTTGAATTAATAAAGCCCACTTTATTTCAAATTAGAGAATCTTCACGTGGCTCCTAATTCGCAATAACAACTTTGAATTAATGCCAATTCAAAATAACTTTGATTTAAATTTGAAGTAGTTATTTTGAATTAATTACTTCAAAATAATTTTGTAAATGTAGACATAATCATTGAGAACTCTCTGAAGTCAATGGGAGTTAAAGGGCTCAGTACCTGTCAGGATCAGGATACAACTTAATATAAAAATCTTGGCACCATATGAATTCAATGCAGCTTAAGCTCAAAAAGGTGTTTTCTTTAATACCATAAAGGATGATTAGGATCTGTGGTGTATGCTATGTGAAACTGATTTTCTCCTCCTTGTATTGAGTAAATTGGCATGCCAGTGGACATGCTTAGACATAATTAACTAGAACATCAGCTGATATAAACTAGCACAATTCTATTAAAAAAACAATGGGGCACCACCAGTTACATGAATTCAGTATATGGCCCAACAAAGAAAAAAGACATTTTGAAATAAAGTTATAACAACTTTCAATTTCAAATCACTAAAGGGCCAGATCCTGATCAAAGTTGCTGTATTCATTGGCTTCAGTAGATTCATAAAAATGCAACTATGGTCAGAGTCCGACCGTTTGTGCAGTGAAGTTAAAATATGTAACAGTTTGAAATTCATCATAGTAGACTCTTCCTTCCTATGTCAAACATTATTTTAATTGAAGAGGTGCTTGAACACATTAAAATTGCCATATCTACATAAACAAGGACCCGTAGAAGTCCTGGATCAGACCAACTAAATTCTATTCTTAGGAGAGTCTACACTACTCTCTTAAAACCATAGTGTGGCTTGTGGCTAGGAGAAGTTATTTCTTTATTCCATTGTAATGGTCAGTCAGATCTGGTCATAATTTTTACCCTTTCACAGTGTATTTAGAAGTATTTACTCCATAATACATTCCATAAATGAAGAGAGAAAGTGCTTTTCTAATGTAGCCTACTTTTTCCTATATTTAAGAAATGACAGGTCTGTGGATATTGCTTGTGTGTGTGTTGTTTCTGTCCTTCACAGGAGTCAAGGGTTAAAGGCCAGAATTCTACTCAATGTATACTCTATGTAACCTCTCTAAAATTGATAAGATTCATGACAGAATTTGGTACAAAGTTTTCATTCCAAGTTTCTGGCTTCAAATATATTTTAGGGGTTTCAGAAACCACAATTTAATTGGCTTTCTTGTTTGTGAAGTCAAGATGGGTATTTGTTTATCACCTAGAGAATATGAAAACCCTCTCTCCCTATTGATGGCTAGAGCTAGATCATCTTTATTTTAAAAATACGAGGTGACAATGTCAGTTGAAAACTGGTTAAAAAGGCAGAAAGAAAATATTTTTGGGGAAAAACTTGCTGCAGTTCAAGAGGCAGCTTTTGAACTGAACTCTTTGCTGGATTTCTCTCCAAAGACTTGTTCTAATCACTAATATCCACTTGTTAGACATTAATCTCTTTGCCTGACAATAAAATAGCATGATTTGAAATTCTGATTGTTTTGCAGATTGTTTGGTTTGGTTTCGCTAAGCTATCTCCTGTGTAATTTGATGCAAATGAACTCAAACAAATTGACACAAATGTTCAAAGCACGCATATCTTGCATGAAAATTAAAGCTGTTAGTGTAATGTATTGAAAAAAAACCTAATTATTAAAAAAAAGTATAAAACCTTTTCTCCCACACCTGTTTCCTGAAGTGGTTAACACTGCTACGGTGTGGGAGGGAAGAGTGTTATCAACTATTCACTGTCCCAGAGGAAGGCTGTGGACAACAGAGTACCCAGTCACTCTTGAAGAAAAGAAGAAAGCACTTCTTTATATATCTGTGCCTTGATATCTGGGATGTCTAGGACTGGTGTACGCTGACAATGAAATTCGGTGGCAATCAACAGGAGCTAAGCAAGCTAGACAGAGTAGCTTGCATATCACCCATCAACCTCCTAACTTTTACCTAGCTAGCACAGCACCCCCACTACACTGCACTGACAGAAAATGTCCTCCCATTGATGCAGCATTAATCTTTTTCTGGGTGTGAATTAATGGCCTTGATTTCTGGATTGACTGAGCTGGTCTTCACTGCCATTCAATCAATCTCGTAAAATCGATCCAGCAGTGCCAACAGTGCCACTGTCAAATTAGACATATAGACTATAGATAAGACTGTCACAAACAAGACCATCAATCTAGGTATCTAAGTAAACAGCACGATTTAAAAAGATCAATCACGACCGATGCTCAGATATTTTGCTAAGCTCTAGATTTTCACTAAATTCTAAATTGTTGGAGAACTAGCTGGGTTCTCTGACTCCCACCTATCTTCATTATTTCAATTTCCCACTCCTGGGAAGTGTAGACAGATGTCCACATATGACCCACTGAACAGAAGCCTCCTGATGAAAGTACTGGGCAATTGCCCAAGTGGCCGTCTTGTCTGGTGACTTGTTCTCTCTCTCTCCATGGACTCTGGTCCTGTGTCTGATTCTAAGACCTCAGCCCCCTGGCCAAGTTGTCTCAGTTTCCCCCTTCTGGGGTACAGTCCAGTCCTAGGCAGGCCCACTTGCCCTCAGTGCCCACCACTAGTCCATCCACTACCTACTGGTGACCTGGAGGACATACATATCTGGGCACCAGCCCAGGGTCCCTTTATACCCCCACACTGAGTGCTGACTCAGGTCCTCCTCCAATTCAGGTCATAGTATCTGGTCTCCAGGGTCATTTCCTCATCTCTCAGGTATCTTTGACTCTTGCATCAGGGTTGACGTACCTTCTGAACCCTGACAGCCCACAGTATGTTGTCCCTGGTCCTACTTATCATAGATTCATGGAATATTAGAACTGGAGGAGACCTGATGAGGTCATCTAGTCTGACCCCCTGCTAAAAGCAGGCCTACTCCCACTAAAGCATCTCAGCCAGGGTTTTATCCAAATGGGTCATAATAGTTTCCAGAGATGGAGATTACACCACCTGTCTAAAAAACCCATTCCAGTGTTTCATGACCCTCCTAGTGAGAAAGCTTTTCCTTATATCAAACCCAGACCTCCCCAGCTGCTGCTTGAAACCATTGCTTCTTGTTCTGTCTTCTGTCACTACTGAGAATAGCCTAGCTCCCTCTTCTTTGGAGCACCCCTTCAAGTAATCTTCTCTTCTGCAGACTAAATAAGCCAAGTTCCTTAAGTCGCTCCTCATAAGTCATGTGCCCCAGCCCCCTAATCGTTTTTGTTTCCCTCTGCTGTGCTCTTACTAATTTGGCCACATCCCTTCTGCAGTGGGGAACCCAAAATTGGACACAATATTCCAGATGGATCCTCACCAGTGCCCAACAGAGAGGAATAATCATATCCCTCAATCTACTGGCAACACTCCCACTGATGTAACTCAATATGCTGTTGGTCTTTTTGGTAACAAGGGCACACTGTTGACTCATATCCAGCTTCCCATGCACCATAACTTCCCCACAGCCAAGTCTCCAGCACACCATTCCTCTTCAAAGTCTAGAAGGAGATTGCCCTGAGCTGGGGTTGCAGTCATCTTATATACTGACCTCTGTACCCTTACTGACAGTGCAGCCACTTGCTTGCATTAGCTGCTCTTCTTCCACAGAGTTTTCACCCCCCCCCTTTTTTTTTAAATTCCAGAGCAGGGAAACTACCCCAATACAGGAAGTGATCAATTTCTACAATTATGGGTACCATTAGCTCAGAAGAGTTTCTCTGCGTATGACTAGTTATTAAGATCTTGTATGGCTGCCACACAATTAATTAGGCAGCTGGTATGCTAAAATCACTGCCTATCATAGTGGCCAGTATTGTCAGTGATTTCATGTTGTCCTCTGTCTGTATCCCCCTATTATTTCTTGTTTTATACTTAGATTATAAGTCCTTGAACTGAGGATTGCCTTTTTTTTCCCCCTGTGTTTGTACAGCACCTAAAACAATAGTGTCCTGATCCAGGACTGGGGTTCCTAGGTATTATGATAATAAGTAATAATCACAGCATAAAAGATTTGGTCTTTGACATCAACACTCGTGATATAATTCTTCTCCTCTTGCACTTTACCCTAGAAGGTGCTCAGTGATCACCCACATATGTATTGCATGACCTACCTTACAGAATACATTTTCCCTTTTTCTTTCTTGGCAGTTGAAATTTTATCAGCAGTTTATGATTACTAGGCATACTTGATATAAAGAACTGCAAAGCATATGCACTGATAAGTCCAAATGACTCCCTAAACCTACAAGAGATCCTTACTTAGAAGAATTGCAGACTGAGTGGCATTTTTGTTCTAAAAGGACAATACAGTCAAGTGTTACTGACCATAAAGAGAACCACTGCTTGGCATCCCTTATGCTGCAAGCACATCACCACCCTTAAACGTAAATCAAAAGCTCTATCAGCATCCTGGGCACAGACAATGCCATCAACTCAAATATACTGATTAGCAAGGTACCAGTACTTAGTGTGTGTGGGGGAGGGGTATTTTTAGCTCCAGTCTGTACTTTCCCTGTGAAATGCAGTTCTGATTAGTAGAGCTGTGCAGGAAATGATTTTCTCTCCTGCAGAAAGGTCTCTGTGTCACAGTGTGAAACTGAGACATTTTGGAATTTTCCCAGTGAAATACCAGAGCGAAAGAGAGACTGTGAGCAAGCAGGAGTGCACACAGACCCACCAAGCTGAGAGCAGGGCACTGATGGGAAATGTGAGACCCATTGTCAAGTCCCTTATAGTAATCTGTATGGAAATAACAGTATTTCATTCTTAACCATTTCATTTCAAATATGTTAAAACCAGTCCAATTATAGCCAATTGACTGCTAGGCAAATGACTAAGATATATGAATGGCAATCAATAATCTTAATAACAAAATATGTTGCATCTATCTATCTTCCATGTCAGTCTTCAAATAGAAATTTGTTAAGAAAAACTGTGGATAGTAAAAAGTCAATCCTGAGCTAAATTCTGGGCTAAATCACTTTTGACCTCACTGCAGTAACTTCAGGTTTACAAGTTTTTAGTGCAGAATGGAAATTGATCCCAAGTGTTTAAAAGACTGAACAAAATTAACAGTATTTATTCTTTTAAAACTTTGGTTTTTTTCCTATCAAGTTTGAAGGGAGTGATAAGATCACTAAGGTAAGATAACATAGCCACAATTCCCTATCAATCTCTTTCTACCTCAATGTTTACTAAAGATTGATTCTATTGTGTTGTGTGCCCTTAGCTTTTCAGGTATATCAGAGTAAAGAAAAGGAAAAAAGAAAAATACACCTGTCCATAAAAAAGAAATGTAAACTAGTTTTGAATGCACATCATGCTTTTTCATCTTTGACAGCAGCAGTATTTCAGAAGATACTAGATATGAGGTATTTATGGCAGGTGCATTACTACTTAGAAACTAATCTCACACACATGGCTGTTAACGTGAAATATGGATTTTAATAATCCCAGCTCTGTGAGATATGTGAGCCTGCCTGGTGGGAATGTGATTAGCCACAGTCTGCAAGATTAATTGAGATATACAGCACAAGATTACAGTTAGTGAACTCCAAACCAGTCTGATTATGCTAGAGATTGCTTAGTTAATGCTGTATCTTTATGGATATAACAACAGATAAATCATACACTTCATCATAACAGAGGAGAATTCTCCTACCCTTAAGTCACTGAGCAGGTCATTGATGTAAAATATCTAGGTATTCCTCAGGCAGGGGGAAAAAATCATGTAGCAAAAATTATGGGAAGAACACATTAGCAATAGGATTGAAAACTTCCACCTTCATCAATATTTTGATTTTAAATTGGTTGGGAGATTTATTTTGTGTTTAAAATATCTGAAAAAGTATCAGCTAAGCAAAATATTCTTTTAAAGAGGATTGCTTGCATTTAGAATCATCACTGCACTGGATGCAATTCTGAAGAACTAGATATCTTTAAGGTGAAGGTGTCAAGGTGAGAGGGAGCCATCCTGAAATCAAAAGAGCGCTTCTGAAGATTCCAGTACGTGACTATCTGCATCTGTAGACACAGAAATAGCTTTAAATATCTGGTCCTCTATATCTCAGTTCCTCATCTGTATAATAGTGTTAGTTCTACAGCACTGGGAAGTTCTGTGCACTCAAATAGCCCAGTAACAGGAATCATACAAATACTTAAGACAAATGACGTTCTGAATGAACATCTAGCACCAGAGATGATGATCTAGTGATGCAACATCAGTGGCTCAAAGGCCCCTGCACAGAACACTAATAAAAATACATCCACATAGGAAAGCTTTTCACTTGTTTGCAAGCACTTACATTTTCAAAGTGATACATAACCTTAGACCCACAAAACTAGTAACTTTCATCACAGTCATCCAATTAAATCACTACAAAAATAGAGTAGACATTGCTCATTCACTCAGATGACTGGGATACCTATTATAGATAATTAAATCTTTTAAATTAGTGCATGTTCACTTCCTCACAATAAAAGATACCAGGATAATGCCTCACAAAACATATTTCATTCACTTATTTTGATAAGTGGTTTACCTTAAATTATTCATCATGAAGAATAATTCATACTTTACTAATAAACACACTATCCTGTATGTAAAAGTATTGAAGGCTTTGTAATATGAATGTCAGCAAATGTCTTTGCTCTTAAAACCTCTGTGAAAAAGAGGAATCACTATTTTATGTGGGGATCAAAAAGTGTGGATCTGTTCATTTTTCTGTAGTCTACTGTAGTCACTGAGACCCATCATCTTTTTTAATCTTGATCTGTGTCAGACTGACGCAGAAAATAAAGCACTTCTATGTTATATGTGGAAGTTTCTACTTCATAGGAATAAGTAACAGGAGTTTGGTCTATATAGTCATCTACACCAGTTTCCATGGGCCTCGACCTATTCTCCTTTTTCCCATTATGTCCTTTCCCCAGTTCCCTATACGGCCTCGAGTAGTTCTCTCAGCAGTTGCCCTAGTTCTGTTAATAGCAGTTATGGACTCCACTCAGCATGTTGTCAATCACTGAGCAGAACATGAACATCTGCAGTTAGAGATCCAGCTATGATGGATTTGAAGGATCAGCAGTGACCATTTCACCAGTGGTTTGATCTTGGGTAGCTAACCTATTTTCTCTTTGTTTTACCAGTTGCCTACCTGCCTATCTCTGGAGTTTCTACTTTTTCCTTTATGTGCAGGGCTGGTTGCTCAGGTAGGTAAGTGGGTGGAGGAAGTTCAGAAAGATAAGTCTCTTCCTGATCCCTATGGCAAATTACAATATTTAGTTTCTATTTAATTGACCACATCCCAAGCAGTACTCCACTAGGGACTTCATTATTGCTATCAATTCTATATAGCAGATATTTCAATTCTGGGGATAGGCAGCAGTATAAATCTCTATAAATAACATTTCTTATTATATTAGAAGTTTGTCTGAAGGACATGAGGGATACAGGTAAGAGAACTGGGCTGGCAGGACCTAATATCTACCAATGGAATGAAAAAAATAATCCTCAATTGCATTTTATGAAGCCTCATTATAAGAACAAGTACCACCATAGATTTCATTGACGACAAAGTATATTCTATACACACATCTGTTCTAAAGGGCTCTCACTGGAGTGAATATCAATTCTCGTGTCACTGATTTCTCAGAAATTTTGGGGAAAAATGAATTTCAATTTGCATTATCCTGCCAGCTCAAGAAAGTACACACTGGACTGTATTAAGTCTTCAGTTAAGTCATATGTACCCTCAGCTGCCAGCACACCAGTTTCAAATTGTTTTTGTCCTTTGAATAGAAGGGCCAAGGATGGGATTTTCAAAAGAAAATGTGTGCCTAGATATAAATTCAAATGAAATGCAGTTCAGCATTTTGGAAATTCCACACAAGATTTTCAAAATTGGATGCTTTCACTTATGGTATTAAAAGTCAAATTTTCCAAAGAGCTGCACACCCAATAGCTCCCACTTACAAAATTAATGCTTCTGAAAAAATGTACCCTAGGACTCTCTGCTTCTTTTGCTGAAAAATCATAGAATCATACAACTGGAAGGGACCATGGAAGGTCATCAATTCCAGCCCCTTGCACCCATGGCAGGACAAAGTACCCTCTTAAACCATCCCTGGCGGGCATTTATCTAACCTGCCCTTAAAAATTTCCAGTGATGGAGATTCCACAGCCTCCCTAGGCAACTTATTCCAGTGATTAATCACTTTGACAGTTAGGATTTTTTTCCCTAATGTCCAGCCTAAACCTCGCTTGCTACAATTTAAGCCAATTTAAGCTTCTTGTCCTATCATCAACAGTTAAGGAGAATATTTAGCTTGTGTCCACTATGGCATCCAGATCACTTTCCATTGTACTCCTTTCTAGGCAGTCATTGCCCATTTTGTATGAGTGCAATCGCTTATTTTTAACTAAGTGTCTTTGTTGAGTTTCATCCTATTTACCTCTGACCATTTCACCAGTTTTTCCAAGTCATTTTAATTTGTGATCTTATCCTCCAAAGCACTTGAAGCCTCTCCCTGCTTGAGATAATCCACAAACTTTATAAGTCTACTTTCAAATTATTTTTATTTATGTGCACAATTTTCAAGCCACTACATTTGGAAGTTTTGACTAAGGTGGCCAGGAAGGGTGAAAGGTATAATATTACGAATACCCCAAACCTTTGATTAATGCAAGATCTTTGTTTATAAGGAATAACATATAGAAATAAAGACATAATTTGTATTAAAATACTAAAAGTATTGACTTTTGTAATTAAAAAGATGTATCAAACATGTGACCAACATTAAAGCAGAAATCAGGCTAGAAAAGGCTACATGACTCACCATGCAAGCCCTCCCTGAGTAGAACTTGCATTGTCTTCAGTGAGAAAACTACTTGTCCAGGGCTGGGAGACTCACCTTTACTTCATAATAGACAATACTCTATGTACTGTGTCCAGTGATTTAACATTAGCCACAGTACAGCATCTTCAACAGTAAGTGAGAGAAAGCAAGCCAGTACAAAAAAGTTACTTCATACTCTGGTGGTTAATGCATTCACCTGGGAGGTGAGACCCACAGGACCCGGTCCCCCTATTCTAAGGATTATTCACCCACACTAGAACAACTTCAACAGAAAGCCTGAGGAGACCCTGAATCCGATGGCTCTGTAGTTTAGAAACTAACAAAAAATGGCAGCTCTCTCTTCAGATGTCTGCTCCCTCTTAGGTGGGGTGAAGATCTGAACCAGAAACTCCCTCATTCTCACTGAATACCTTAACCACAGGGCTAAAGTCACAAGGAAAACTTTCTTCTCCCTCCTGCCTCATCAAGCCAACCCATCTACAGCTACTCAATCCGGTAGGTGAGGTGTGATGCTGCCCAGATTTAGGGGACCATTTTTTGATCCCTTTTCATGCAAATATTCCATAATTGCAATAATCCATAGGAGCTATGCCATGTTTGGTATCAATAGAAAGGTTAACTTGCCAGGAATGATTATAGATATATCTTTGGTAGAATTTAGGAATATATTTTCTGTATCTGTAGTTCAATTTATGTGGTTCTGGGAAACCCCCCAGACTGTATGTCTAGACTGATTGTTCCTTAATGGCCCATTAGAAGAACCAGAGATACAACGACCCCAGGGGAAAACCTGCTCAGTGAGTCACCCAGATTGACCATATGACAACTCCATTTTGATTGGCCAAAACTCCATACTGCATGGGTAAGGCCAGAAGTTACATAGGGCAGCAGCATCAACTCCATTCTGTCTTTAATCTCCAGTCCTTAACCAATAGCCACATCTGGAACTATTCATCTGTGACTGGACAAAGGATTGAGGACCACCTAGGTGCTGATTGTCTTCCAAAGAAATTGATCAAACCTCCGTACTCCAAACTCTTCCAAGGACTTGCTTTACATGGACTTTTAATCACTTCTTTGTATGTGATTCACTTTGATCCTTTAATATGTCATATTGTGGTTTTTCTTTCTTTCTTTCTTTCTTTCTTTCTTTCTTTCTTTCTTTTTAAATATTAAACCATCAGTTCTAGTTACTAAAGGATTGGTTGGCAGCATGGCGTTTTGGATAAGATCCAAACCTCTACTGTTCTGTGTAATGTGACTGGCCCTTTCTGATCAGGAGGACCTATTTCTTTAAGAGACCCAGTGGCTAGTTGGGGACCAGAGGTAGATCTGATGTGTAATAAAGGAGGCTGTTTCTATTTTGTTATGCTTTGCGATAACTGGTATGGGGAATCAGAAGCATGGTGTGTTGCTGACTGGAGGTCTGGTTTGACACCCATCAGTGTGTAGAGAGTTTGGCTCATCTTTTGCAGCTTGCTCTGTTTTTTGCACATTCCAGAGGTTATCCAGGAGGCCCGTGTCACATGAAGTCTAAGCATTCTTACCAGATCTGACCCCATGAGAGACTTAGGTAGAGGAGGGGCTAATTTTTCCAGGTTTCTGATGCACTCTGGCTGGAGCTTAGGCTTCTGGACGCGTGAGGCTGCATTCACAATAAATGGGCTGAGCTTCCAGCAAATGGCAGGGTTAAAAGTATAGGATGCTTGGCAGTGGTGGGAAGGAGCTATCTCCAACCTGGGAAAAAAGGTCTGAGGGTTGCTATGTGTTCTTGGGCCATCTCATTCCCTTTGAGTCCTACTCTTGCTTTCCCTTATACCAGGTGTGGTCAGGGTAGTTCCTGTGGCATGGAGGGCCAGAGCCAAAAGCCAATTGGCCTGGGCGCCCTCCTCCTGGCACTGATGTGATGGGACCACCCTGGGTCCTGCCTTGCCTGTGGGCTGCCTTGCCACCAAAGGCAGCAGGGGTGGAGGGAGGCAGTGCAGGGCCCACCAAACCACAGGGTCTGGGACAGTCACTCTGCTCTCTCCTCCCAGGGACAGTCCTGAGTGTGACACAAAATTATGCAATTGCAGAAGCCTCATATTTCCCCTTCTGCCATCCTGAGTCTGCTACCAGTGGCTGTAGTACATGTGCTCAGAGCCGGAAACACAGGATGCTAGGATCTCTTCCTGGGGGGTGGGGAGAGGAGTAGCTGCTGAGTGAGTTTTGGGGCCTGCAGGGTTCAGGAATAGCTGAACAGGTTTTTATGAATCTCATTGGGGATGATTCCAGGATTTAGATATTTAAAGTGGTAAATCCAATGTGTTATTGTTTCAAGCTCTCTGTAGACTAAGAGTGAAGATTCTGCTTTGCTTTATATTATAAAATGAGAATTATAAAATTTCCCTGATGACAGGCAAATATTTAGAGATAAGCACAGAAACTGTATTGCTTCTAAACGGCATTAATTAATGGCATGCTAACTATACATAAACATCAGGTGATGCTTGACAGTGTATAGACAATACTCAAACTACAGCAAAAATCTAAATGAAGGGGATCTGAATTTATTAAAGTCTTACTGCTATTTTGTCTGAAGTAATCAACCAGCATTCAGAAAACTCACAGTTCCATTTTTTTGTTTGTTGAACAAAATGCTAAATTACAGTTTAAGATGTGAGCAGGTGGCAGCAACACCGCCATACCTTTGTCTTTGCCTGAAGAGTATGTAAAACACACATATAGGATCACTGGAACTGCCATATGGGTTCAGACTATTGATCTGTCTAGTATGGTACCTTGCTACTAGTTTAGGCCAAAGTGGATATTTCAGGAAACTATAAAGAAAACACCCTTTAAAATGCACCCAGCTGATTTTACAAAGGCCATCCTAGATACCACTATTTCCCAGTTTCCAAAGGGATAGCCGTGTTAGTCTAGTCCAGTAAAAAAACAACAAGCAGTTGTGTGGCACTTTAAGACTAACAGATTTAATTTTTGCATGAGCTTTCGTGGGAGAAGATCCCACTTCCTCAGATGCTTCAAAGATGGGTGAACTTACGGAAAGGAATGAAACTAAATGCAAGGGGGTGTAAAACATAGGATCAGGTCATAAAGTAACAGCAAATCAGAGCAGTTTACAGGCTTAAAGAATGGGAAGCCTGAAGTCAAATTACCCTTTGTAATGGGAAAAGAACCCATAATCTCGATTGAGTCCTGCTTTCACAGAATTTAGCTTGCATATTAATTCGAGTTCAGCTGTTTCTCTTTGGAGTCTTGATGTCCCAGGTACATCTCTAACGACAGTCGTTAACAAATCCATCATCGAGTGATTAGGAAGATGGAAGTGCTCAGCAACTGGTTTCTTTGTTCTTTGATTTCTGATATCAGCTCTGTGCTCATTCAATCTCTTACGGAGCGATCGTCCTGTTTGTCCAATATATAAGGTGTTGGGGCATTTCTTGCACATGATGGCATAGACCACATTAGTCGACGAGCAGGTAAATGAGCCTTTGATGGAGTAGCAGGCTTGATTAGGACCTATGATGGTGTTTGTTGTGTAGATATGTGGGCAGACTTGGCAGCGTGGTTTTTGCAGGGGTGTGTGCCTGCTTCAGTGTTCTTGTTGTTAGATCTGTAGTTGCTGGTGAGTATCTGTTTAAGATTAGGGGGCTGCCTATAGGCAAGGAGTGGTCTGTCTCCTAATGCTTGAGAGAGAGAGGGATCATCTTTTAGAATAGGCTGTAGGTCCTTAATGATCTTTTGCAGAGGTCTGACTTGAGGATTATATGTGGTGACTAGTGGTGTTCTGTTGCTTTCTTTCTTGGGTCTCTCCTGGAGTAGATGACTTCGGGGAACCCGTCTAGTTCTGTCAATTTGTTTTCTTACTTCCCCAGCTGGGTACTGTAGTTTCAAGAATGCTTGATAGAGATCCTCAAGATGTCTGTCTCTGTCTGAGGGATCAGAGCAGATGCGGTTACATCTTAGGGCTTGGCTGTAGACAATGGATCGTGTGGTGTGTTTAGGATGGAAGCTCGAAGGATGTAGGTAACTATACCGATCAGTAGGTTTTCGGTATAGGGTGGTGGTGATATGTCTATCCCTGATTTGTACTGTAGTGTCAAGAAAGTGGATCTCCTGTGTGGAGTGTTCCAGGCTCAATTTGATGGTGTCGTGGAAATTATTGAAATCTCTGTGAAAATCTTCAAGAGCATCCCTGCCGTGTGTCCAGATGATAAAGATGTCATCGATGTAGCGCAGGTAAAGAAGAGGTGAAATCGTGGACAAACAACATCCTTTACATCATAACCTCAGCCCTGCAGAACGCAATGCCATACACAGCCTCAAAAACAACTCTGACATTATCATTAAGGAGGCTGACAAAGGAGGTGCAGTTGTCATCATGAATAAATCAGATTATGACCAGGAGGCTTATAAACAACTCTCCAACACAACCTTCTACAGACCACTTTCCTCTGACCCCACTGAGGAATACCAAAAGGAATTACAACGCCTACTCAAGAAACTCCCTAACACAGCACAAGAATGTATAGAGACAGAAACACCACCAGAACCACGGCCAGGGATGTTCTATCTACTACCCAAAATCCATAAAAAAAGGAAACCCTGGATGCCCCATCATCTCAGGCATTGGCACTCTTACTGCCAGCCTATCTGGCTATGTGGACTCCCTCCTCAGACCCTATGTTATCAACATCCCCAGCTATCTTCAAGACACCACGGACTTCCTGAGGAAAATACAGTCCATTGGAGAACTTCCTGAAAACACCATTCTGGCCACTATGGATGTAGAAGCTCTTTACACCAACATCCCACACAAGGATGGATTACAAGCTATTAGAAGAACCATCCCAGATGATGACAAAGCACAGCTCGTGACTGAACTTTGCGACTTTGTACTCACCCACAACCACTTCAGATTTGAGGATCATTTATATCTCCAAATCAGTGGCACTGCTATGGGCACCCGCGTGGCCCCACTATATGCCAACATCTTTATGGGCGACTTAGAACAACGTTTCCTCAAGTGTCATCCCAAGATACCTCTTCTTTACCTGCGCTACATCGATGACATCTTTATCATCTGGACACACGGCAGGGATGCTCTTGAAGATTTTCACAGAGATTTCAATAATTTCCACGACACCATCAAATTGAGCCTGGAACACTCCACACAGGAGATCCACTTTCTTGACACTACAGTACAAATCAGGGATAGACATATCACCACCACCCTATACCGAAAACCTACTGATCGGTATAGTTACCTACATCCTTCGAGCTTCCATCCTAAACACACCACACGATCCATTGTCTACAGCCAAGCCCTAAGATGTAACCGCATCTGCTCTGATCCCTCAGACAGAGACAGACATCTTGAGGATCTCTATCAAGCATTCTTGAAACTACAGTACCCAGCTGGGGAAGTAAGAAAACAAATTGACAGAACTAGACGGGTTCCCCGAAGTCATCTACTCCAGGAGAGACCCAAGAAAGAAAGCAACAGAACACCACTAGTCACCACATATAATCCTCAAGTCAGACCTCTGCAAAAGATCATTAAGGACCTACAGCCTATTCTAAAAGATGATCCCTCTCTCTCTCAAGCATTAGGAGACAGACCACTCCTTGCCTATAGGCAGCCCCCTAATCTTAAACAGATACTCACCAGCAACTACAGATCTAACAACAAGAACACTGAAGCAGGCACACACCCCTGCAAAAACCACGCTGCCAAGTCTGCCCACATATCTACACAACAAACACCATCATAGGTCCTAATCAAGCCTGCTACTCCATCAAAGGCTCATTTACCTGCTCGTCGACTAATGTGGTCTATGCCATCATGTGCAAGAAATGCCCCAACACCTTATATATTGGACAAACAGGACGATCGCTCCGTAAGAGATTGAATGAGCACAGAGCTGATATCAGAAATCAAAGAACAAAGAAACCAGTTGCTGAGCACTTCAATCTTCCTAATCACTCGATGATGGATTTGTTAACGACTGTCGTTAGAGATGTACCTGGGACATCAAGACTCCAAAGAGAAACAGCTGAACTCGAATTAATATGCAAACTAAATTCTGTGAAAGCAGGACTCAATCGAGATTATGGGTTCTTTTCCCATTACAAAGGGTAATTTGACTTCAGGCTTCCCATTCTTTAAGCCTGTAAACTGCTCTGATTTGCTGTTACTTTATGACCTGATCCTATGTTTTACACCCCCTTGCATTTAGTTTCATTCCTTTCCATAAGTTCACCCATCTTTGAAGCATCTGAGGAAGTGGGATCTTCTCCCACGAAAGCTCATGCAAAAAATAAATCTGTTAGTCTTAAAGTGCCACACAACTGCTTGTTGTTTTTTTTCACTATTTCCCAATCTGTCTCAACATGTGATACACCATAAGTTAATTTTAATTCGTAGTTGCTTTCCCAGCACATCAGCAGGGTAAGGACTTTTAGTTTTTCGGCTATATACAGTACAGTGTCTAGTTTTACATAGGGCGACCAGATTTTTCATTTTTTTGGCTACATATGGTGACTAGTTGGAAAGCGTGAAAAAATCGGACAAGTGGTGAGGGTAATAGGCGCCTGTATAAGACAAAGTCCAGAATATCAGAACTGTCCCTATAAAATTGGGACATCTGGTCTCCTTAGGCTACAGACTAATAGGCTGCAAGAAGCAGATTAATAGTTCTTTGGACCCTGATATGGGCATATATAATCAATAACAGTTCATAGATTAAGGTTATAAAGAACATTTATGATCACCTAGTCTGACCTCCTTTTTGATACAAGCCATAGAACTTTCCAAAAATAATTCCTAGAACATATTTTTAGGGAAAAAATCCAGTCTTTATTTAAGAATGGTCATTGATGAAGAATCATCATTGTCCCTTGGTAAATTATTCTGATGGTTTATTACTGATACTACCACTAAGCATAACAGAATGGATGCTTGCTCTTTTAAAAATAAACAAACCAACCAACCAGGTGAGCCAGCTCATTCTTTCACACAACTCCATGGGAAATAACTTCATTTTCATGAAGGTAAGAAATAGGGGGAGAGAAAAAGGTTAATAAAAATGAGAACTTCATTGACTCTCCACTAAAGACTCTCCTTAAATCACACTTTTTTTTCCTGTGAAAACTTTCAACAATAAACCAAAGAAATGGGACCAGTTCATCCTGTGTGCTATGTATAAAACATTTTGTCTGTTTCTGCAATGAACTTTGAACCAAAATCTGAAATGTTTGGATACTCTTCTTCTACTCTGATTTCTAGCTACCACTGGAAACAAAGCTGTTCATAAATACCTTGAAAAAAACTTAAAATTTCCAATTCAGTTTTGCAGATTCATGTAGTTTACGTAAAATGGTGCAACTTGCCATTTTTACCTTAGATAACGGACCTCCTCTTCTGCACTATTTCCCTATGCCTCCCAATACTTACTGAAGAAAATATCTTAAGTACGGCAAATTCTGTGTTGAAGTTACTTAGTTCAAAGATGTTGACAAATTTTAAGGTCAAGCATTTTTTGTCAGATACACTCTTTGAACCAAATCTTCACTCCAGAGCACTTGAGGTTACCCACCACTTGCAGGAGAGTCACAACATAAGACGTTCCTATTAGTCTGTTTTTTTAAGCATTAAGTGATAATAAGAAAATATATTTAGCACAGTAGAAAGTGAATAGATTCAAATTATAAATATCTGACACTAAGAAAGATCAGTGGGGCTCTTTTTTGTGGTTCAAAACACCAGATACTTTCACTGACTGAGAGAATGCCGTTATCTTAACACCATGCTTTCTCTGAAGAACAATGCCACCCACCTGCTTCAATGGATAGGAAACATGATGGAATCATGAGCAGTGAGTGGGGCAGCACCAGTAAACAGAGAAGAATAACACTTTCTCAGGGGATGGTGGTGGATGAAGGTGTTGCCTCCCCTTCAGTCTCTAGCTGCTCAGTGGAGAAGGGACAGGGTTGATCTCCTGTCCTCCTCCTGTATTATCTCAAATTCTAGCCTTGGCTAGGTAACAGTTCTTTTTGCTCCCTTCCAGAAGCAACAGGATTTTGGATGGATTCTTTTTTTGGTTCCTAGCTCCATGATGCTGGAACAAAGACGACTCAAGGTGGGCTCTGAACCTAGGAGCATCAGCACTTGGAAAGTAGGTAGGAACTCTGGGTCCCCCATTTACTATGTGTGAGGGATGCACTCCAGCTGATTAATCATTTTCCTGACATGATGGTTCATGCCACTGTTCCCCAACCTGGCAGCACAGCTCCCTCCTGGAGCATGAGCCCTGCTGTGGGAGGATTGAATGTAACTTCCCCTCTCTTCCTGCAACCCAGGAAGGAACTCAGGGGCTGCTGTTGCATACACAGGGAACTTTGGCTCCCTGTTGTGTCCAATGTTCCCTCTAATTTTTTGAAGGGTATGTGCACAAAAAATTCCTTTCGTGCAAATTTTCAGAATTGGTGTCCAAATTTGTGCGCATTCCAGTGAGTGTGGTCAAACTTGCAAGCACAACAAAGCAAGTGTATATGATGCAAATAATATATTAGCTTTATTTTGATATGGTGATGGAAATGATTTTTTAATTTACAAAACCTTATTTGAAACATGTTACTTGAAACAGCTTTCTTAAAGTAGCATAAAAATATTTGCACTGTTGAATTATATTTTTGTGCACGCTTAATTTTGTTGTGTGCACAGGTTTCACAACCTGTGTGCATGCACAAACATGCACAGCTTAGAGGGAACGTAGGTTGTGTCACTGCTCCCTCCTGGTTGCAGGTGAGCAAGACGAGAAGTACGTGGGGTCCCTGCTGTTGCTGCAAGTGTGGCAGGAGCCGACTCCTGATACCATCTAGCTGGGACCTGGCAAAATGCTGGGTAGTTACCCTCTTAGTTCACGGAAAAGACTGCTGGAGACCATGTAGTGGAGGAACTACCCTGCCACCCATGCCTGCACTGAGAGGATGGAGGAGGGAAGAAGGTGGGCAGCCTACACTTTCTGGAGTAAGGTGTTATGGGACTTGGGGCAAATGGCAGCTGCATCTGGTTGCTCTGCAGCAGCTCCTCCCTGTGCAGCTACAGCTCGGATCAGTGCTTCTGACAGAAGAAGAGCTGCAGGAGAGTCCAGAGATTATAGAGGGCCTCTCCCTGATTGTGCTCTGGAAAACGCTGGTCTAGCCTTCTTGGGTGCATTAAGAATTGTTGCTGTCAAGGTGGGCAATGGTTCCTTTATATCCAGGGTCTCAAACATGCAGCCCCTAAAGCTATTTTCTGCGGCCCGCAACAACACAATTGTTACTGATATTTGCAATATCATTGTATGAAACAGCTTCAGTGGTGTGACTCTCAGGCTAACATACTAGTCCTCATGCAACCCTCATGGTGATTTGAGTTTGAGATGCCTGCTTCATATAGTGTGATCCCAAGAAACACTCAGCACCAGTTGGCAAAAGGTTTCACTGTTCTGTAACAGTAACTCCTGACAAGCTTGACAAACTCAACACATCCAACATTTTGCTTTTGTGGCATTAAACCAAACAGGATCAAAGTGGGGCCTCTTACAAAAGAATATGTCATGCTGGTCCTAATAATCTTTGTAAGATGTGTATACAGGTGACATTCAAGGAGTTATGGATATATTGGAAAATATGTCTTAAAAGCTGAAAAACAGGATCAAAAAGCAGGTTTTGAGGAGACTAAGGCTATATAGTCATTTGTCTGCCTCAGTTCACATGTAAGCCATTTGCATTTGGAGTCAACATCAGTATGTTAGGACAGTATGAAATTAGTTCACAGGGGATAAATTCCAGGCATTCATACAGACTGTAGGGGTAAAACAATGAATTTTGGATACAGAGAAGAGAAAACAACTTTTCATTCTTCACTGAGGAAGCAAAAAGGATCATACATTTTGCATTCATGAAAGAAACAGTCCAGCTGTGCTGGTTGGAGATGCTGAAAGATAGCTTTAGGTGAGATATACTACTATAGACAAGTATTTTTCTCTTAAATTGAAGTTTAGACTCTAAAAGGTGTATTATGCCTTTTGTTTTATATGTAGCCATTTCTGTTTCCTTTATTATCCTTACCCACTATCTCTCGAATATTAGCCTTTGGTAATAACCTTATGGTTCTTCTCACTGTAAATATATCTCAGTGCTGCACACTTGTGTTGGGGCCGCTACTCAGTTGAATCAAGCAAGCTGGTCTGTGTACTGTTCCTCTGGGAATAGCATCCCTTGGCTATGTCTACACTACAGGGCTCTTTTAAGTCAACTTTATTAAGTTGACTTAGTGAGTGCACACTTCTCTTAAATCAACTTAACAAAGTTGGTTAAGTTGACTTAAGAAAGTGTCCTAATAAAAAATGTTTGCTTAAGTTGATTTTACTAAGTTGACTTAAGCAGGCACATGTTGTTATATAGGGCTTCTTAAGCCGACTTAGATGGACACATTGCATTAAGTCAACTTAATAAAGCTGACTTAATGCCTAAGTAGATTTAAAGAGTGCAAGTTATTAAGTCAACTTACGGAAGCATAATATACCTTTTAGAGTCTAAACTTAAATTTAATAGAAAAATACTTGTCTATAGTAGTACATCTCACCTAAATCTTAATAATTTCTAAATGTGCCCAGGAAGTTGCTTAAGTCAACTTAAGCCCCTCCTGTAAACATACCCTTTGTTATTTTTGTGCGTCCAAGGAGAAAGGCAAGACATTTTAAGAAGTGTTCAGAGGATTGGGGGTCAGTGTGTGCCTATCATGAGCCTACAGAGACAGTAAGTTCTGGGGGGTCTACAAAGCAATACTACTTTTGTCAGAGGCTGTTGGTCTCAGGATGCTGAGCAGGCACAGAGAAGACTGCTTCATGTTAAGAGCAAGTAATGGGGAGGTGCCTCACTACCCAGGGAGTGTCACATGCAGCTTGCTGGGGAATCATGGGCTTAGGATTGCTGTCCTGTGGAGCACAAGACTCTCAGTTTCCAAAGGACTCTGGAGCAGATGGGGACCATGGGCAAGGAAGGTCCTAAAACAGTGTCCTGGGACAGATTAACCAGCCTGGGATCCCTGACTGGCCCCCACCATTGGGCCCTGCATGGTTTATGCAGGCCCCTGCCGTGCAGCGTGGTGACCTGGGGATAGGTCCGTGGGGCGGGCTGGCTCATGGTGCTGTCTGTGGTGAAGCCACCAGGGCCATGGGCCTTGGAAGGCCACTCTGAAGCAGAAGCCATTCCATACACATTGGGCCCACCCCCAGAGTCAGGGAACAGACTCTAGCTCACCCCTCTCTGCCCTGTGGTGGAACAGCTGGTGCAGGGGCAGGGGCAGGAACAGGTACAGAAGCACAGAGCCTAACCTCTGGCATCAGGGCCCTGCTCACCCCAACACAAGCAGGGCAGGGCAGGAGCCCTCTCAGCACTTCTGCTCCATTGGTGCTGAGTGGGACATACGGTGGGGTTTTAAGTGCTGGAGCCTGGGGCCCCTGTTTATGCCAGGGTCGAGAGCTTCAGCCCCTATAGCCCCTGCCATAATCTGGCCCTCATGATGTTCCTTGTGCAGATGTGTTTCTTAAATAGATGGTATAGTTCCTTTTGATATTCCTCAGTGGGGTCACAGAGAAGTGGTTTGTAGAATGCTGTATTGGAGAGTTGTCTAAAAGCCTTTTGACTGTAATCTGATTTGTTCATAATGACGACAGCACCTCCTTTGTCAACCTCCTTGACAATAAAGTCAGTTATTTCTGAGACTGGGAATGAATACAATGTCACTCATAGTCTAGGAACAATTCTGACATCATCATCAAGAAGCCTGGCAAAGGAGGTTCTGTTGTTATCATGAACAAATTGGATTACAATTGAGAGGCTTATAGACAACTCTCCAACGCAACATTCTACAAAAGACTTCTGGTATTCCTTTTGGTCTACAGCACCTACTCAAGAAACTTCCCCAAACAACACAGGAATAAATCAAGACAGACACACACACAGAAACCCAACAAGGGATATTTTATCTACTACTGAAAATCCATAAAGCTGTAAACCATAGATTCCCCATCATCTCAAGCATTGGCACTCTTACAGAGGGCTTATCTGGCTCCTTGTACTCTCTCCTCAGACCTTATGCTATCAACATTCCTAGCTGTCTTCAAGACACCAGAGACTTTCTGAGAAAAATTCAATCTATTGGTGACCTTCTGCAAAACACCATCCTGACCAGTATGGAAGTAGTTCTGATCATTTCAGATTTGAAGATAGTTTATATCAATTTCAAAAGGGATAGCCGTGTTAGTCTAGCCCAGTAAAAAAACAACAAGGAGTTGTGTGGCACTTTAAGACTAACAGATTTATTTTTAGTTTATATCAAGTCAGTGGCACTGCTATGGGTACCCACATGGCCCTACAATATGCCAACATTTTTATGGCTGACTTACAGCAATGTTTCCTCCAGTCTCATCTCCAAGTACCACTCCTTTACTTATGCTATACTGATGACATCTTCATCACCTGAACCCATGGAAAGGATGGCCTCGAAGACTTCCACAGAAATTTCAACAATTTCCACTCTATCAACCTTACCAGAAAACATTCCACACAGGAGATCCACTTTCTGGACACTACAGTGCAAATTAATGATGGAGACAAACAACACCCAATACTGAAAACTCACAAACAGCTACAGTTACCTACATCCTTTGAGCTTCCATTCAGGACACACCATACGGTCCATATTCTAAAGCCAAGACCTCAGACGGAGACAGATCCGTCAGAGAGAGAGACCTTCAGGAGTCTGTCTACAATACCCACCTGGGGAAGTGAAAAAACAGGTCGACAGAGCCAAATAGGTATCCAGAAGTCTACTACTACAGGGGAAGCCCAAAAAAGAACACAACAGAATGTCACTGCACATCAGCTACAACCCCCAAGTCAAACCTTTACAGCACATCATCAATGGCCTACAGTCTATTCTGCAAGATAATTCCTCACTCTCTCAGGCCTTGAGTGGCAGACCTCACCTCGCTTGCACACAGCCCCCAAACCTTAAACAGATGCTCACCAGCAACTACAGACCTAACAACAGAAACATGGAAGCAGGCACCTATCCCTGCAACAAACCATGTTCCCCACACATCTGCACAAAAGACACAATCATAAAACCTAATCAAGTCAGCTACTCCATGAAGGGGTCATTCACCTGCTCATCCACCATTGTGACTTATGCCATCATGCGCCAAAAATCTTCTCCCCTCACCTCTGCCTTATACACTGAACAAACAGGACAGTCTCTGTGCCAGAGAATAAATGAAGACCAATCTGACATCAGAAATAACATTCAAAAACCAATAGAAGAACACTTCAATCTTTCTGATCACTCCATCAATCGTCTGTTAATAGGCATACTCAAACAAATGGATAACAAATCAAAGCTCCAAACAGAAACTGAGAATTGGATTTCATATGCAGATTTCACACTGCGAATTTAGGGTTATATAGAGACTATGGCTTCTCATTACCACAGGTAATTTTGCTTTCCTTTTTCTGTTGCCTCCCTCCTATGTGCTATTCTCCCCTGTCTGAATCTTAACAACTGTATTGATTTGCTGTAACAGTCTGACCTGATACTATGACTTACACTTCTCTGCATTTATTTTCCTCTCATTCATCTGTACTTCTCCATCTTCAAGCATCTGCCAAAGTGAGATTTTCCTCCCATCAAAGCTGATGTGATACATGAATTTTGTTAGTCCTTAAAACTGCCACTAGACTCCTGGTTCATTTTGCTGAACTAGACTAACACAGCTACCCCCCCTTTGGAAGATATATATATAGTGATGTAAGGTAATGACATAAAGGAAATTGATTAGCATGCTGTCCTCTATTTTTACATCAAACAAATATTTTTCTTTGTTCGTTATTTAGGGTGTTAACCATACCTTGACTATTATTCTTGTTTGACTGCACATTGCTCCCCAGACTAAAATGGAAATTATATAAGATATGATTTACCCTATGAGAAATAAATTGAATCAGGGCTTTAATTTGTAATGAATGAAGAGCTTTCACAAGTGATGTAGCAAACCCAGAAGTGCCCGGGCTATGAACTGCCAAGACCAGAGGTGCCAATGCTCAATTCTGGCAGTCGCCAACACAAATTAAGCTCTGGATTCAATGAGAGGAAAGTGGGTTCAGGGTGTTTTTGCATACTATACAAACACACAGTTTATGTAAAGCTTTCTTTTGGTGGTGTGTGTGTGTGGGGGGGATGCATGGATTAGGGAAGACAACAGATTTAAAATAAAAGGAAGACATTCTGAACTTGAAAGTTTGGCGGGGGGGGGGGGGAGAACATTTCAGATGTGGAATGGTGCAAGATACTATTACTGTGGTGTTCCAGATGTAGTTTATAACACAGTGACTGTAATTGCACAGTGGTAACACTGAAATTATAGTGCAATTACACTGTGGTTATGCTTTCTGATACCCGTAATTACTACTAATTCATAGGATGGAGTAGTTAATTGCATCACAGAGAAAAACTACGGTAACCATATAATGTAACAGACCCGGGTTCTCAAAATGAATATACAAAGCAGGAAATCAAAGGAATAAAAGCTATTCCGTGTAACAATAATGAAAGAGAGGGATAGAGAGAGACTGCAGCATCACCATATTTATTTTTTATAAAACTAATTTTGTTTTATTGCTAAGGAGTGTTTTGTTTTTGCTTCATTTTGCCTGGAGTAGGTCTCTGTCTGCCATTTGCCTGACCTTTTACATATGCTTAAAAACAATATTGCTGAAGGGAATTCTAACTGCTTTCTCTCTTTGATTACGCAGAGGCGAGTAAACAGCCATTTGGTCAAAGTCTCCGTGACTATACTCAGATATTTGGAGTGGGAAACAGTGTACTGTGTGCAGCAGTGAAAATTGGCTGTTACAAAAAATATACAGTGGAAGGAAAAGTCTGAAGTCAGTTTGAATTAAAAAAAAACCAGAAAAACAAAACCCACAGAAACCCTGGCTCTGCACCTCCTATGTTTCACTATGTACTTTTGCCCCTCTTTCTAATCTTGATGATTAACTCTACGGACTCATTAAAAATGTACATGTATTCATGGTGGGTTTTTCCCCCCTTCAAAAAGGTCTGACAATAAAACAAAGATAAGGGAACTGAATTATTAATAATAGAAACATATAAAAATAGAACTTTTGTGCTGTTTATACTTCGGTAGTATGCTCATGTCTATGCATGTACACAGATGGACACGCACACTTTAATAAAAAGTATTGAAAAAACCAAAAAAAAACCAAAAAAAACCAGGAATCTGATGGATTTATTCTTGAAATTTTTTAGTAAAGTTGTCATACATTTTTATGGACATCAATGTTACACACCTCTTTACAGGAATACCATGCTGGAAATGTTTCCTGACTGCCCCTATTCAAAGCAGCTTTCTAAGGTACTTATTCCTAGGTTAGTTGCTAAACTGTTGAATTTCCATTCTTTTAAAAACGGTGACTAGTTAAAGCTACCTTGTACTAAAGATATCAAAACTTAATCAAGTCTGACTCAAATAGCTTCTTTGCAATGATGAAATTTCTTCTTCATGTGGGAATACATCAAATGGCCATGAGAGCCTAAATAGTAACATTTTAATGTAACCTTTTAGACTGATGGTGTGCCTAGTCACAAAAGTTATACCACTTTAATTATATCGGTGCAGTTAAAGCAGTACAGCTCTCACTTGTGTAGACAATTACACCAGTAGAAAACTGCTTATACTAATATAGCTTATTCTCATGAATGAAAGGCAACATTCAACAATGAATAGTATTAGCATTTTTATACTGGTATAACTGCTTCTTACACTAAGGTGGTTGGTATAGCTATTTTGGTCATTTAAAAATAACCACCCACCTAACAGACATAGTTACTCTTTATATAATCCACAGAGACCATCCCTAATGATTATTATACATATTACAGGACAAACAGGGGAGTCATCTATTTAATTTGAGACAAGCAGAACTGGAAACTGAAGATATGAAAGAAGGTGAATTAAACCTGTTCTCAGCTACATGAGCGGAACTGTGAAGTAATATATATAACTGACATCAAAAGGAAGACTCTTGTATGCTTTATTCTCCATACTGCCAATTAGCTTTCTTGATAATGCTTTCTTAAACAGATTAATGGTCTGCATCTGACCAAAGAGGTAAATATTTGTCAGGTAATACATTCTAAGGGGACCTCCCAGTTTCTGCATATCAGCAGGAGTACTTAAGGCTGGAAATACAAGTGCATTTGATCCAATACAAGAAAAATTGAAGTTTAATTCAATAATACATCTAGGAGCAATTCTAATAGCCATTACTCAGGTAAAAGTACTATTGAATTAGAGGGGTGTTTGACTGTTGCAACTACCGAAGAACTGGAAGTACTATTCATGTCTTTAGTGAACAAGACAAGCATTGCAGCTTTAACTGTGTTTTCAATTTCTCAAACTACTAAGTTTCAATTTCTCAAAGCAACTAAGTAGTGGGGGAATCCCAGAGTCTGAGGGCATAAGCTATGGGAATAATAAGTGTATTCTGACTTTTACTCAGGTTCTCAGAGTCATTAATGGTCATTTTAACATCTGGGAAAAAGACAGGCATAGGAGTGACCAAGCCATGCACCATGTATCTGAACACAGAAGCTACTATGGCACCCCCACATAAGCATTTCCTCTGTAGAGGGAATCCTCCAGTGTCCAGATCTACAGGAAGACTAATTCAAAACAAACCTAAGAAAGTCCCATCATCCTAATGAAATCGTGTGAGTTCCAAGTGTTGAAAACTTTCTGGGTCAGGATGGCAAAAGGCAAAACATCTGAATGAAAAGCATATAGCTATAAAAATTATAACACTACAGGGTATTTCATTAGAAATATGGCTGACTCCTAAGGATCCAATGAATTTAAAATGCTAGCTTCAGGTGGTTCTTGTAAAACAAAATAATAAGGAAAGAATGGTAATACAGCCTTACATAGAACTTCAATGAAAATTTAGAGGTTAAGAAACTGTAACTGTCTACTACAAAGAATTATAGCCACTCAGTACGGCTTGAGGTAGGGGAAAAAAGACTAACAGGAAAATAATGTTCTGCACACACCTACAATAGAGAAGATCTAGGAATAAAATAGATGAAGCACACACAGCTATATTTAAGTAAAGACCAGATTGTGACACAGATCTATAAAATGCAGGGAACTCAAAATGATCACAGACACAGGACTTGATCTCCAGCTCATGAAAGTTTAGTGTTATATCTAAAGCAAGCATTGATAAATCTACTGCAGATCTAGCAGATAGCCCAAAACCTACTGCAGGTGTGCAACACTGAAGGACCTCTTTGCCACCAAAAAACTGCCACATCTTTCTGCAATGGTGTGGAGTGCACAAGGCCCCTGCCATTGAAAAACCACCATGGCTGCCAACTCTTTCGGCAGCAGCATAACACACAAAAGCCCCCCCCCCATTGAAAAAGTTGCTGCCAGAGGCATTTTTAGCAAGGAGGGGAGGAGGAGGAGGAAGAGGAAGAGGTGGCAGTCACGCCCCTGACTACCATGGTGCAGCTAGGAGTCAGGTGCAAAATTCTGGGTGCCATGTTGACCTGGCACCCAGGGTTTGTCTAGTCCTGATTTAATAAATCTTAGAAGGGAAAGAAATTATTCTGAAGGTCATTTTTAAGATTATCGTAATGTCTGGCTGGTTATTGTTGTGAATCATCATTTAAAATGTAATGAAAACACCATTTGGTTACATTAAACATCTTTCCAGAAACATTATACAATCATTAATCGAATGTTTTTCTGATTGTATGGGCAGTAATGTATTCAGGTTAACAGCATGTAATCCTTTATGAACCATTACAGTTCTTTCTGGAAATCCCTTTTATTTATTTATCACCAAAGACACAGGTGTTGAAAAGAAAATGGCAGGATGGTCTAAGTTCAGCACTTGTCTCAGGAGTACTGCAGACCTGCCAGTCTCAAAACTCCTGCAATCTTCAAATAAATTAATTGGGACTCCTAGCCAAGTGACCTATAAGTGTTACACATTTGTGTAACTACCACTAAAAAAAGAAGCACACACTTTGGACAGACACATTGTAATTGCTGCAGTTGGTGTAGCCTTTGATTTAACCCATGATTGGCTTGCATGCATGGATTCATCTATATATCATTTATGTATCCTTTATAATTTTAAGAAATCCTGCTATTAAAGTTATAAAGGCTTTTATACTTATCATAAATTTATAAGTTAGTATAACACATATTGATTGCTGAAATACAGGACATCTGACAGGCCTGCATAAGAAATTATATGGCTTATATGAACAGATAAATCACATAGGTAGAAGTAGGAAACTTAAGATGATGTTAGTTTAGAAACCAGGGAGGTAGGCCTGTTTGTTCATCAGTGTTCAATGATGCATAGATCCAAAAGGCTATATTTTGTTCATAAAACTTAGGTCAGTAGACAGAAAGACAACAATTTAAGACTTTCTAGTTTACACCCTTGACATTCGGTAGACCACCACAAAACCCAAAAAGATATCTATAAATAATAATGAAACATTCTAAAGGGTGAACATGTATCAATCATATGCACAAACCACTTTACCAATGATATAGATGTACTCCTCCAATTTCAGGGGTGATTTCCCCATATTTGGGTGATAGAGGTGGATCTAGCTTGCTCTATGTTGAGAAGGGTATAAAAGCCCAAACTCTGTTACTAAAGGCAGCTTTTAGCTTTTTGACTTTTAGCTCTTTGCTCTCAACTTTTATCTCTTAGCTCTTCAGCTAGTCTTTCTCTAGAAGAATACAGACCAACTTCCGTTACTTCAAGTTACTTTTATAAGTCTAGAGACCTAAAGTTACTTAAACTCCTTCTTGAGCACCCTTCCTGTCAAGTCAACGTCTCAGACATCTCTCTCAACCAAGCTGGGAAACCAGGATGTGAGCATATATTATAGGGTTTTACATTCAAACTTATAAGATTTCTTATATGTTTCAAACTGAAGTTAATTGCAATTTTGTGAGATACAAATTGCCTCAATTAACCTTTTTTTAATCCTGTGCTTGCCTTTTATGCTTTTTAGCAATTTTTTTTTTTAATAAAGTTAACTTAAGTTTTGTGTGACTAACAAGCATCTTGGGGCCTAATAACGTAGGAATTTCTGTGGTCAAATTTTGGCAAGAACCCTAAATTCCCTAAACAAACTCATTTAGACTAATTGACAATCAAATTAATTTTCAAGCTAAAGGATATGGCTTCGTGGTGTAACAGAAATCAAGCTTATATTGCTGTTTTGAATGCTAGGATTAATGACTTTTTGGAGAGTCCAAGGTAGGGTCAGAGAGCTGTTGAACATACTGAGTTTAGAGAGTTATCCAGGGCATGCTTTGGAGGGAAACAAGAGAATACATCTATATTTTAAAACCACACTTCAGCTCCATCCCATGGAAAAATTACTAGCACCTGCTGGTACTGGGGAGAGAGGCATTTGGCTGCCCCTGGAAAAGGGACACTTTGCTGGCAGTTCTGTAAATGGCTCTTGAGACTGCATTAGAAATATTTTAAATCTTCATTTTCAGTTCAGCTGAATAGTTGGGTCAAAGGTAGGTTTTATTTTCTCTGAATATATTCCCACATCCCCACATGGCATTAAATCAGTACTGCCTCTGGTGTTAATATACTAAACTAACCAATCTATCTATTATATTATTATTTAGGTTGAATGTTATAGTAAGGTTTCATTTATAAAGAGCATACAAAAAGATTTAATAAATGGCTTATATTTTAATAAATTGGCAGAATTTATAAAATCCAACAGGTCAATGGATTCCTTATAATTAGGGAAAGTCAAAATATGCTGCTGAAATTTTTTGACTAAACACTGTTTTTCAATAGAAGTATAGGCTTTATGTGGATATTTTTTGTTTAAAAAAAAAAACTGCTCCCTCCAAAAACCCCACACACCCAACACCCCAAAACTGAAAAGGTCTCAGTTTCAGCTGAAAAACAAATATTTTGGCCAACACCCAAACATATTTGATTAGGAAGTGCCACTAAAATACTCATGGGTGTTGCAGTTCAGATGATTCATGGCTCTCTTGCCTACTATGTGTAGCAGTTCTTAACTGCTGTGCCACAAACATTACTGTGTCATCACACAGTGACAAATACGTAGCAGAGAGCTGGCCACCACCTGCCAGACAGAAGTATAGCTACAAGTGAGCCTGGGTGGGCCAGGATCCACCCACTTTCAGAACAGGCCCACCAACCTGCATGCTTGCTTCTCCATATCAAGTAACCTGGAGCAATTGCAATGCCTGTGCTGCACTTAACTTTTTATTTCACAACTGTAATATCAGCAGTTAATGTTTGTCCTATCACATTGGTTGCCTGAAGCAAGATGTTCAGGAAAGCCGTGGGATAAGCTGAATGCTCATGATGCTTCAGTTGCTAAGTAAATGTTATGGTTAATTTTCTCCCTGGCAACTGGAGCATCAGCAGCTTTCAGCCTATTATGTCACTTGCCTGCTGCTGGAGTTGGAGCGTGGTAGCGGCTTTCCAGTAAGCAAGTTGGATTTGGCAGCAACAAAAGTGCTGGTGTGTCTTGTAGGGCCATGCATGCCACCAAGCATGTCATGACCCGCCAAAAGTGGAGAACTGCTGCTCTGTGGACTAGATTCATCTGAGATGACATCATGAAGCTCTTCAGTGGCTCAGCAACAGAGCAGATGCTGTGGTGCATCATGGGAGAGGTAGTCCAGCCATGGAACTCAGCCCATAGAGATAAATAAATATATCTGACACAAACAACAAATCCCTAAAAGTACTGTGAGCACATTTACAAATAAAAAAAGAATTCAGACACAAAGGCCCAGTTTTCAATTTTTCACCAAAATTTTCCACAGGAAGAGAAATACACAATTTCTAAGAACATCTACTGTGTTAATACCCACATCCATAACACATGACTCATGTCTATAACACACTTATAACACCAATTAATAATTTATTAATCCTTATAAATGGAACCATAGTTAAGGCCCTACTAGCAGGGGTGTCGCTGGTGCCTGGCACATGGGGCCCATGCCCCAAAGCCTGACACCAGTGCCCCGGGTCCTGGTGGGGCCCGCCTGTCCTGGTCTCCAGCCAGATCGGGCCAGAGATCTGGGGCAAAACTCACCTGTGGCAGTGGCTGCTGCTCCTGCCCCCGTCCCCGGCCGGGAATCCGGGGCCCAGCCACCCACAACCTCAGCTGCCACTCCCAGCCCTGTCCTTGGCTGCAGATACGGGGCCCAGCCATCCGCGGCAGCAGCGATCGCTTCCGGCCCCCTTCAAAGGCCAGATAACCCCGCAACCAAGGCTGCTGCTCCCCGGCCAGGGGCAGACCCTGGGCCCATGGCCTCGGTCATTCCCCAGGGCAGTGACGCCCCTGCCTACTGGGACTGTGGGATGATCGCTGAATACTTAGGATTGAGCAGTGAACAAAACATGGGGGGGGGGAGAAATCACAGAATTGCCAGAATTGTTCACTCAGTTCAAAAGGTCCAACCAATAATGATTCGATGTGTTAAACAAAAAAGAAAAAAAAAACTATTTATATTACAAAAATGTGGAAAAGATGGAATGTAGCATGAAACAAATGTGCAATTTGAAGAAATATTTGAACTTCTAAGAAGGTGATCAAAGATGCCATATACAGATTTTCAAAACAGGTCATTGTCACCTCTTAGTAAGGGGTTAAGACAATACGATTAGCATACAATAAAGTTCTTACAGCCATAAAATTGGATATACTGAAAGGCTTCTATAATTTTCAGTACTTTTCCTTAGGCAATAAAATCATCCTTTTTGTGATGATTTGTATTTAAGGTTTTGATTCTGGTGAACAAAATCTCTAAGCAATGTCTACATTATCTCATCTAAAATTGAGTTTAACAAGAGTTTTTTAAACAAATACATTTACAAAAATGATATATTGCTTCAGTAAACTAATGCAAATTTCAAGTCTGCAGTTTATAATATTTTATGGATAGATACTTTCAATTTTATTTCAAACAATACTACACATGAACAAATCAGAAGAAGCAAAGCTGACTGCAGAGGCCAGGGACAGCATCAGTAAATACACATATGCAATTCTTCTTGGTCAAATTTCTAAATATTGTAGATGACAATTTTTTCATTCAAAATGTTCTGCATCCACCATCAGGAAATATTAGACCCTGTCCTAACAGATAGGACTTGTCTACCTGGGCATGGGGTTGTAAATTGATCTTAGGCTGTTGAATTACAAAAGGCAAAGGTGAGTAATCACACCAAATTGTGCTTGCTCGGGATTTCATGTCCCCACTGCTCACATTATTTCCAGAAATGCATTGCACTGTGGGTAGTATGTGGAAGGGATTGTGAGGAGGCAGTCAATCACCTGCTCATTCCCCCTCCCCTCTTCTCTTAAAGGCAGGAAAAGCTTTCCTTGCCATTTTCCTGCTACAGGCACAACAGACAGGCACAGCGCTTCAGGCAGAGAGAGGAATTAACTGAAAACTTCCCAGGACTGCAGACAGGGGAGGAGCTATGTTGTCATGGTAAAACAAACAGGAAAAATTGGTGGAGCTACTCTTTAGCTACAGGGACCTAAATCAGAATTGTAGATTTCAACCTCAGTACTACAACACTTACAGAAGTAGTGTTTGCAGATAGAATAAGAGCTCCATTTTCTTCAAAGGTACTGTTCTGACAGTGGGAAGACAGGCTGCAAAAGCTCGAAGCAAGCAGCATTATGTCAAACTTCATGGTCAGTGCAGACCAGTCCATAAAGGGGAACGGGCCTCAGAATTATAATAATGATAATTAAATAGAAATGATTATATAAGGATTCATAATGTTCAAACAGAACAAAGATCAGACCAACGATAAATATACTTGGCACTTAAAAAACGGACAAGATTACAGCCCTGAAACCAATTATGAGTCAAATCAGCTGGGAGGAAGAATTTAATCAGAAAAGAACAATGATAATTATTTAAGAACACATTATTAGGTACTCCAAGAGGCAAAAATCAAACAAGAAGGCCATATTAGTTAAATAGCTACCCTGATTTAGAGGGGAAGTAAAAAGAGCTAAAAAACAATAAAAATAATATATATCAAATTAAATAAAAGGCAACTTAATAGTAATTAAGATAAATCAGAAGCTAGGAATTGACAAAAGTTGCTAAAAGCAGCAAAAAGTTTGGGACAAAAAAGTTTCTAAAGTATAATAAAAAAGAGATTCTTGACACTTGTATTGGTCCACTACTAGAAGGAAATGTAGAATTATCAATAACATGGTAAAAGCAGGAGTGTTCACAAATACTTCTGTTCTATACCTGGGTTTAAAAAAAAAAAAAAAAAATACCCAACCCAGGTGATCCGGTTGCATCATACGATCATGCCAATTCAGTTCAATTCTTTGAACTAGTATGTTGGCAAAGATGTTAAGTATAAGCTATTGATGTTGTTTATTTTTTAAAATCAAAACAGGTCCAGATAATTTGCATCCAAAAGCTTAAAAAGAGCCTCTAAAAGCACTAATGATTCTAATGAAATGTGATTTGTAAGTTTGTTTTAGCAGTACTGTCAATGAACTATTTATAGCAGCTGAAGATGAGAACACAAAAATGAGTTCCTCCTTAACACTCATTTTGAGAAAACACAATTAAGTCTAAATCTTGTGACACCATCAGGACATTACAGTGCCATCTCCAGCAATGCGTGGCTCTCCAGTTATATTTAGTTTCCCAGGAAGCAATACAGAAAGAATAGATAACAGCATGGCATAGGATGTGTTTGTATGAATAAAAGTAAACAGCTGTGATTGAAAGAGTTTTATACTATAAAATGTTTTATTTTTTACTCAGATATTAATGTGGATATTGTTTTAAAATCTGTTATGTTACTGTAACGTCATTGTTTTTAATTCTACCAGCCAAGGCATACAGAGTGAGGATGGCCTTATGAGTCGGGTTCCAAAGGGGTAGCCGTATAAGCCTAGTTCAGCAAAATAAACAAAGAGGCGCAGACTAACAAATTTATTTATTGAACCAACTTTCTTGGGAAAAAAATGCCACTGTGTCAAACTCTATGATGAAGAAAGTAACATAAGTGGGAGGAACATAAATGCAAAGAAGTGCATGTCAGAGGATAAGGTCACACTGTAACAGCAAATGAAAGCAATTGTTAAGATTCAAACACAGGAGACCAGCACACAGAGGAAGGTGAGGTCAAATCACTTGCTGTAATGGGATAAGAATCCACAGGTCATGATTTAATCCTGCTTTCACACAACTGAACCTGCATATCAATTTCAATTGTGTAGTTTCTCTTTGAAGTCTTGATGTATTACCCATTTGCTTAAGCACAGCTATTAACAAATAATCAATAGAGTGATCAGGAAGATAAAAATGCTCCCAATACTGTTTTTTTTTAATTTGTGACTTCCGATGTCAGTTTTGTGCCCATTTATTCTTTTGTGCAGAGTCCGTCCTGTTTGTTCAATATATTAAGGCAGAGAGGAATTTCTGGCACGTGATGGCATAAATCACATTGGTGGATGAGCAGGTGAATGAACCCTTCATGGAGTAGCTGGCTTGATGAAGTTTTATGATTGTATCTTTTGTGCAGATATGTGGGCAAAGTTGGCAGTGTGGTTTATTGTAGGGGTATGTGCCTGCTTTAATGTTTCTGTTGTTAGGTCTGTAGTTGCTGGTGAGTATCTGTTTAAGGTTAGCAGGCTGTCCGTAGGGGAAGAGAGGTCTGCCTCCCAAAGCTTGAGAGAGTGTGGGATCATCTTGTAGAATAGGCTGTAGGTCCTAAATGTTGTGTTGTAGAGATCTGACTTGGGGGTTTGTAGGGGATGCCTCGTGGCGTTCTCCTGTTTTCTTTCTTGGGCTTTGCACATGGTAGACAATTTTGGGGCACCTGCCTCACTCTGTCAATCTATTTCACCACTTTCCCAGGGGTGTATTATAGTTTTAAGGATGCTCGATAGAGATCTTGAAGGGTGTCTGTCTCTGTCTGAGGGATCAGAGCAAACGTGGTTATGTCTTAGGGCTTGGCTGTACATAATGGACCGTGTGGTGTGTTTTGAATGAAAGCTTGAGGGATGTAACTAACTATACTGCTCAGTAGATTTTTGGTATAGGGCGGTGCTCTTGTGTCCATACCTAATTTATACTGTAGTGTACAAAAAAGTGGATCCCCTGTGTGGAGTGTTTCAGGCTAAGTTTAATAGTGGAGTAGAAACTGTTGAAATCTCCATGGAAATCTCCAAAGGCATCCCTCCCATGGGTCCAGATGATGAAGATGTCATCAATGTAATGTAAGTAGAGGAAAGATGCTTTGGGATGAGACTGGAGGAGATGTTGTTCTAAGTCAGCCATAAAAGTGTGGGACTGTAAATGGGTGCGGCCCTTCACCATGCCACCTCCCGATGTGCAGGTTGGGACCCACAGTGGAGTCCGGCACAACTCCCCTATTTCCATGGCCTTCCAGCCCCTACCAGGGTTAGGCAGGGTCAGAAAGTCCCTAGCCTTCAACCCCTCAGACAGGGTAAGGCAACTGAGTCAATAGCCTGAGTGGTGATGGGAGAAGGGAGGGGAATGCAGACCAACCACTGCACTGCTTTCCAGCCCAGAGCCCTATCAGTGGCAGTGCAATGCCACTGGGTCAGTGGTCTCCAACCAAAGCACTGACCCCGTAAAGCAACTGGGCACTTCACCACCTGTCCCTGGGCAGCTTCCTCCCAGTTTTCCCCTGGGTTATCTGTACCTTGCTGGGTTCCAGGTCCTCTGGATATGTACCCCAGGGCATCCCGGTCAGACCCTTGCTGTCCACTGGTGGCAGTGTGGGTAATTCCTCAAGTCCATCAGCCAGCAGGAGCTCCTCTTGGTTGCAGGGATTCGGGGCAGTAGGCTCGCTGGCGTCTTCTGCTGAAGAAAGCTCCTTCAGGTCTTCATGGGCAGCTGGGTGGTCCCTATCATCTAGGCTTTCCACCAAGGGAAGGTCTTTCAGATCTTTGCCTGGGGAAGACAAATCTAGGGGAGAGGCCCACCAGCAGTCATCCTCTTGGCTCTCCCAGGGAGGGAGATCTTGCCTTCAGTCACCCCCTGCTGCTCTCGGGAAAGAAGGTCTGCAGGCGTCTCCTTCTATTTCCTTCTGGGTTGGCTGGTCTCTCTCTCTATTTAGTCCCCCCTCTCCTTCGGGCCGTCTTTTTGGTTTCGGCCCAGGCTTTTGGGCAGGGCCTCCTCAGGCCAGCACGTGGAGTGCTGGCAGCCAGCTACCTCCCGGCTGGTGGGTAACTGCTCTCCCCTGCTACAGGGGCTTATTGTGGGACTTTGCAGGTATCCATAGCAGTTCTGCTGACTTGCAAGTTTAAATTATCCTCAAATCTGAAATGGTTGTGGGTGAGCACAAAGTCACAAAGTTCAGCCACAAAGTATGCTGTTGGATCATCTGGGATGATTCTTCTAATAGCTTACAATCCATCCTTGTGTGGGATGCTGGTGTAAAGAAATCTATATCCATAGTGGCCAGGATGGTGTTTTCTGGGATTGCTAGCTTCCACAGAGCAATGTCCCTTGCTTCTCCACTGTCAAAGTTGGCCTCAAGAGAATATTCACTTGCTTCAGCACTGGGGACAGTTCTGCAAAAAGTTCAAGAAGTGGCTTTCCACATACAAAAGTTCTGTAGCCACTGCTCATCATTCTACATGGTCATTACGATGCACTTTCACCTTTCAGTGCTAGTTTCCCTGGCCCAGATCCAACGCTCCATAGGCTGAAGAACATGCATCTTTCACTCTACAGCTTGTAAGCAGGTCATAGAATCATAGGGTTGGCAAGAACCTCATAGGTCATCTAGTCTAACCCCCTGCCAGAGGCAGGACCACTCCCACTAAACCATCCCAGTCATGGTTTTGTCCAGCCAGGCCTTAAACACCTCCAAAGATGGAGATTTCACCACCACCCTTGGGAGATCATTCCAATGCTTCACCACTCTCCTAGTAAAAAAGTTTTTTCCAATGTCCAGCCTCGACCTCCCTAACCACAACTTGAGACCATTGCTCCTCATTCTGTCCTCTGTTACTACCGAGAACAGTCAAGCTCCATCTTCCTTACAGCATCCCTTCAAGTAGTTGAAGGTTGCTATCAAATCCCCCCTCAATCTTCTCTTCTTCAGACTAAATAAGCCTAATGTTTTCAGTCTTTCCTCATAGGACTTGTGCTCCAGCCCTTTAATCATTTTGGTTGGCCTCCACTGGACTCTCTCTCAGACACTTGCTGTCCACTGGCAGCAGTGCGGGTAATTCCTCAAGTCCATCAGCCAGCGGGAGCTCCGCTAGTTGCAGGGTTTCGGGGCAATAGACTTGCTGGCGTCTTCTGCTGAGGAAAGCTCCTCCATGCCTCAGTAACATTGCAATATTCTGGTCAGCAGTTCCCGTTTCACCTTTGAAAATGCTGTAGCACAGAGTTTCCCAACCAGTGTGCCATGGCACACAGGTGTGCCCTGAGACCTGAGCAAGTGTGCCATGGAATTTTTTGAAAAACTACTCAGACTTGTGGATTGACTCATGAATATTTGTGAATTCATTTGGAGACTATATGGTGGTGTGCCTCAAATGAATTAAAGGTATCGAAGTGTGCCATGGCAGACAAAAGTGTGAGAACCACTGTTATAGCGTAAGGCACGAGGTGTTGGAAATGCTTGCAGTGATATCAGAGAGCTGAGCAGGATCCATACCTATCTGGCAATGGCGTACATGCAGTAGAGGATTAACATTCCAATAACTGTTTCCCATTTGTTTGTGATAAGAACAAAAGAGAAGAAAACACATTGCATCATGGAAAGAAAACAACCTTGCCATAGGCTTCTGCACCTAGTCGCACAGTGGGACGGCTACACACAGTTATCTGCTTTGAATGGTAACTTAACAGTGACTAGTGAGGATGCAAGAACCCAACACAAGGAAAATGGCATGATCATGTTCCTGCAACTTCCAGAAGTCAGTGGGTGAAAATCAATTTAAAATAGATCAGCTTTGCTCCTCAGGGTTGACATAGCCTTAGAGACCATGAGAGAAAGAATGAGATAAGAGAGTGAAGGAGAAAGAAGCAGAGATTGAAATAGAAACCAGGTCTACAATCAAGTTTCACACCTGGGCCCAAAGTAATATAACACCCACCCTGGCTAAGTGTTTAATTGAGCCCTACAGCATTCAGCTGTATCAGTATTATTACCCAGAGGGCATGCAAATCACCCACACATGCAAGGAAGGAGCTGACTTTACAAAGCAACTCCCAGGTGCATCTGTGATTTAGAAGGCAGCTCAAGCCCCTGGGAGACTAACCAGATACACTGCAATACAACATGTAAGACATTAATAATTAGGAAAGTTTACTGCAATAGCTTAGTACTTAATCCTTCAAAACAATCCCAAAAACTTTTAACTCTTGACAGTTTCTGACACTCAGAAGTTGTCTTAGACCCTTTCATGAACATACAAGATTGGGAAGCAGGCTGAAAGGAGTTTAGCTAGTTTATTTATGGGGTAGCATTTTTTGTTTTAATATTCCATATTTGGAGGTCAAATTGTTGGCAATTTTTCACAAGTAGATGCTGAGACTACTTCATGCTTTTACTCTCTCTCTCTCTGAGATTAATTTATTTTCAGTCATCTACTGAATTCTGTTTTCGTTGTGTGCGCGCGCACGCATGGACAAATGTGTATGCAAAAGAGAGAGAGAATTACTTTGTATGTTCTATCCAGCCTTTCCTCTTCAAGTAACACTAAGAGGTCAATATCTAATTTAGGATCAACCACTGTTCTGAGCAACAAGACTTCCGTAAGACTGCTCTCATGATTAAAATACAATGAATATGACAGTGTTGAAAAAATTGGCCCACACAATGGCAATCACAAGTTAGCAAAAGAGAAGGAAAAAGAAAAAAAAAAAAAAGGACTGCTGTTGTATGGGCCAAAGACTGTGCTGTGCTCTCTTGGTTCTTCTGCTTCCTACAACTTATTCCAATAAGTCCCATAGGGAAGGATATTGCAATGTAATATAAATTGCCTGCAAAACTGTAGATTCTTCTTTACCAATATAAATGGGCTTTGAAATATGTTCAGTCATTATCCCAGTCATATAAATGACTATCAGCATGAATGAGCCTGCCCTTACTATTGCTAGAATTTTGGCTCGGGCCTTTCCCCTTCCAGAGAGACTGAATGCAGAATTTAGCATACACTCAGTTTTGCTGTACCTCTTACCTCTTGAATATGCTTCATGTGAATGGGAGTGTCACGTACTACATCTGTTGCCCTAGCAAATCACTGCAAATATTTCCATAGCAACTATTTGTGAGGATTTGGCATTCACTTATTCTAATCACCCTACTGAAGGCCAATGGATCAGCGCTAATATACAGTGAAGTGACTATTTTCACATTTAATGTACGAAAAAGGGCAAAAGCTGGTGTAAAAAATGTGGCAACAGGCTGCACAATGACATTTTGATGCATGCACGCACAGAGCAATCTAAACGGCACTGAAATTATGGTCTCCATAGTATAGCCCTGCACCACTGGCATTTAGGAGAAAGGTGCAATTCAATTTCTATTTCTAGCTGTGGTTGTATCTTGCTGTGTGACCTTTGGCAAGTCACTTAACCTCTCTGTACCTCATCTGTAAAAATGAGTAAACTATTATTTACCTCTTAGAGGTTTGTGAGCCTTAGCTACTAAATGTTGTAAAGCCTTTTGAAACTCTGAAATGGAGGGTGCTGTAAGGACAAAGTACTGTTATCATCTTCCTCTATGGAAAATGAGTTGTGAAGGAGAAGGTGGCATTTTTTGTACTTTCTCCTGCAGACAAAAGCATCTGAAAAATCACAACCTGTGGTATAAATCCTATTCTTTCTTTAACATATTTAGGTGTAGCACTGGGACCCACATAATGTGTGACTTTTTCTTCTTCTTCCTCTCAATTTGACTTTTAACTGAGTGTACACTCAGCTTTCATCCCTCTCCATTGCGGTGAGTTTCCAGACCCTCTCCTTTAAAACAAATCCATGAAGGTTATTAGGACTCAAAGTTTGGTACTGGTATATTACCTATAAATCGTGGATTATTCATGGTTGTCCTACTCTGTAAGTTGCCCATAACTGGCTTTTGGAGTCCATGTCATTAATGCCACTTAAGTAGAGGAGGAAGTCAGGTCTCATCCTAAAGCACCTCTTCTCCACTAACGCTACACTGGTGACACCTTCATCATCTGGACACACAGTAGGGATGCCCTTCAAGATTTCCACTCCACAATCAGACAGTCCAGAACACTCCCCACAGGATATCCACTTTCTGGGCACAGTACAGTACAAATTAGGGAGGGACACAAATACCACCCTATACTGAAAACCTACTGAAGCGGTATGGTTAACTACATCCCTCAAGCTTTCATTCAAAACCCATCACATAATCCATTGTCTATAGCCAAGCCTTAAGATATAATTGCATTTGCTCTGATCCCTCAGACAGAGACAGATACCTTCCGGATCTCTGTTGGCATTCTTAAATCTACAATACACACTTGCAGAAGTGAGGAAACAGATTGACGGAGCCAGACAGGTACCCCAAGGTCAATTACTACAGGAGAAGCCCAAAAAAGGAAGCAAAAGAATGCTGCCAGTCATCACCTACAACCCACAAGTGAGACCTCCACAGCACATTCTCAGGGATCTACAGCCTATGCTACAAGATGATCGCTCACTCTCTCAAGCCGTAGGAGACAGATCTCTCCTTGCTTACAGATAGCACCCCCCCCCCATTTTTAGCAGATACTCTCCAATAACAATAGAACCATTAAACCAGGTACATTCCCCTGCAACAATCCACGCTTCCAGCTTTTCCCACATATCTTCACAAAAAGCACTAAAAGCACAAAAAGGACCTGATCAAACCAGCTACTCCATGAAGGGCTCATTCACCTGCTTATTCACCAATGCAATTTATGCCATCATGTGCTAGAAATGCCCCTCTGCCTTCTATGTTGGACCAAGCATCCCAATTTGTGCAATATTAAGTTTTTTGACTTTTTTTTCTATCTCAGAGATGGTAATTCTTATTTTTATACACCTATTCCCATCCTACCTTTTCTCTCATGTTGTACATTATTAACTGAATTGAATATAGAGAACATATTTATTGGGTTTTGGTGCTAAACCTGTTATCCTTAATCCATACCTCATCCTTCCTTCCTATGGGCCCCACTTCTTTTCTTTTTATTTATGTGAATAAAGAACTTTTTTGCTATTTGTTTTTCTTTCCTTTCCAATTTTTTAACTTAGATGTCTGGAAATTCACTCACTTTTAAAAACACAGTTTTCTTTGATCAGTCCCTTCTTTTCCATTTTCTGTCTCTGTTGACTCCTAACATCTTTTGAGGTGATAATTTATCTTACTAGGATTGGGGCCCTTCCCTAGAAGTGTTTTCCCATGGATTGGGGCACAAAATTAATAGTTTCGCACTTTTAAGTTAAAGATATTCCAAGGTTCCTCCACATTTAGATCCCTCAGCTCTTCAGTCCAGCTGACTACAGTAAGTGGTTCCTTTACTTTCTGAAAGATTGCCCTTTAGGGAAAGGAAACAAAATAAATAATCTTCCTATTTAATTTAAATAAAATCAACTAACGATGAAAACAAACAAGGAGTTCTGTGGCACTTCTAAAGATTAACAAATTTATTCATTGCAGAGCTTTTGCAAGAGAAAATCCCATTTTATCATATACCTGAAGATGAGGAAACTTACAGAATGAGAGGAAAACAAATAGAGGGAAGTAGAAGTCATAGGATCAGGTCAGACTGTTGCTTCAAATTGAAGCAGTTGTTTCGGTAGTAGGTATAATATCCAGTTATTAGATTACTTACTCCAGCTTTTCTATAATATCTTGATTAGTTACCAAAATCAAGTCTGGAGGCCTGTCTGTAAAGCAAGTAAATGCAATACAGGCTGGGGTATTGCTCCAGCATGTTGTATGCTAAATGTGTATGTGGACTCTACTGCTGCACTCTACAAGTTCCCTACTTCTGAATACTGGCCTTTCAGACATCAAGTTTTAAAGCTGTAGATGATTCAAACTGCAGGAGACAAAATGCAATAGGGAACTTTTAGTGCACAGTAGCAATGTGTTCACAGACACTTAGTGAGGAGCATACAGGAGCTTTGTTGATGAATATCCCAGCTTGCCAAGTGCTTACTTGCTGTACAGCATACCTTAAAACAAAAGCCCCTCTTGCTGGTTCAGGGAGTATTTCATGAAGAAAACTATTGATTATCACATACAGGAATAATTGGACCCTATCATATTAGTACCATTTATTATCCTATCTACACCTGTGAAGTTAAAGATTGATAAAATTCCTGATGGTATTTATCTCTTTAATAATACTCGATTTCTACCCATATCTAAATTTGACCATAAAGGTTTATGGAAGACATGTAACACTGCCTAGCAGAGCTTCTTTTACAATGCTTCCCCAAACTGATTTTGACCCAACTGATTGGTTTTATGCATGCTATTACTTCATAATTCTTTACGGTTTACCTAACTGATGAACAGTACTGCCTCTCCACCTTTAGCTTTGCTTCCATCTTCCCTGAATACCTGTGTTCAGGTTTGGAGTTTACTGAAGGCAGGAGGGTACTGCCTCCCCCTGACTGAGCGCTCTTTGTCTCCCTGCTGAGGCAGGAGTGGGCCCTGACTGGGAACCAGGACCAAATCCCAGCCATGATCCACTCCTGCCTCAGGCGGAGGCAGACAGTGGCCACCGCCAGAGGGGGGTGGTCTGGCCCTGGCTGGCATCCCACAGCCACTGGCCCTGTCCGGGACCCAGGGCTCCAGCCAGCAGTAGTACCATGTCCCAGAGATCCAGGGCCACTGGGGCGGGTGGACCAGACCCCAGCCATGGCCTGATCCAGCCCTAGCAGCTAAAACCAGGTAGGACAGAAGGGGTGTGTGTGGATTTTTGGAGCTGCCTCCCCCAGCAGCAGCTTTGAAATCTGACCATGTCTGTGTTTCATTCATGATTACTGTCCTTATAGTATCTGGTTTTATATCATGTACTGGTAATTCTAGTTCATCTGTTTTCTTCTGGCTCCTTGCATTAGTGTAGAAACATTTAAGTTGTTTCTCTCTGACCTCACCCAGTTTCATATCAGGATTAGCAATAGGCTGTTTGCTAACTGTGGCACCTACCTCACCACTGCTTCCAATCTTACTACTTTCTTCCCCCTTGCTGTCCATACTCCTGTCTTTTGGTGCTCCTCTTCCCTTACTGTGTTACCACCCACCTGATTTGCCTCCTTTTGTGCATCCCCTTCTTTTGAATCCTTTGAAATGGTTGACTCAAACCTTCTTTAAGTCATCTGTGGATGTCTATTATCTTGTCATGTCTTCACTTCAACCTCTAGAGTGTGGAAGTATTCAACTGAAGATCACCTGAACCTCAAAATTTTAAGCATCTTCCCTAGCCTGTTGCCAGGCATCTGTGACATCCGTTCCAGTGGGAATCTGGAAGTGTCACTTGCATGTAGATGAAGCACAATCGGGATTTTTCCCACCACTATGAGGATCATTTTCAGTCTTAGATCCACATTTCATGTTCTTGATCCTTATAGATAGGAAATAAAAAGTGTGTACTTTTGTTCTTTGGACTTTCCCTGGTGTCAAGTCTGTAGAGCAGAGGTCTCCAACCTTTCACCAGAAGATGACACAATGGTCATATGTTTTATCTGCAACTGCTGTTCAGAACTCATTCACGATCAATGTGTTGGAGACCATTACTGTAGAGTCTTTTTAGTAAGGAGTCCTGATCATGTAAATCTACCTCTTATTATATTGCTGTGAAGCTCAGATTCCTTTCTTTCTGCTTTTTCCTTCTGTCTACAGATAATTCAGTCTTCTGTTCTCTCTCCCAGCCCACTGCATATTATCCTCTTCCTTCCTAAGCCTGCAGTCATGGCCATTTCATTGTCTTTTCCTGTATTCTTCTGGAATATTTGCTCATCATGGCCAAGTCAGCAGTATTTGGAGGCCTAATGCAGAAAGCCTACTGGCCTCTGACTGGTTTTCATCACTGTATTATCTTGCTGAGAGATGTCTAATTGACACATTGCTGAAAACAGTTGTAAGCCTGAAGGCTGTTTACATTAGGGCTCCCAGTGATGCTATCTTCACTATGTTAGCAACAATGGAGAATATTTTTCAAAAACTTCCTTTGCCTTGCACTTAAAATCCATTTAGACACCACTTCAACTGTGCCCAGTGCTGACACCCATCACTAGAAAAGGATACTTAAACTCTTTCAGCATCTATTTGTTCTGTAGAAGTGAGTCCCCCGGAAGGCAGGTGAAAAAATTTTATAATACTTTGGAACTGAGTTCTTTCAGCTCCGATATCCCTACATAGTAACAGTACAAAGACATGAGCTGCCCACACTGAAATAAACAAAAAGAAGCAAATGCTTTCAGCTGCAAGTAACTCCAGCTCATGGCAATGTGTTGCCCAGATCAAAAATCAATACTGAGAAATGGACTCGGCAAAAACAAATTAACTGCACTAGTGATTTAGACTTGTTTGGAACACTTTTTTTCTTCTGGGTTTTTTAACCATTTCGGATACCCTGTCACTACTAAACAGAGAGTGAGCTATATATTTAAGAGCTTAACTTGTTAGTAATTGCCTTCAGGTCAACTCTTGTGGACAGAGGGATTTTTCTGATGGAAAAAATGAATATTCAAGGATGAGGTTGAGCATAACTGCCACTTATGGGAACATCTGCCAAGTAGAATTACATTTGGCCACTCAAGACATGACTTGCCTCTCAGTACTGGCATTAAACATTAGATTTAAAAGGTTGACCGTGTCTGTTTACTCTCCACCCTCTCCCTCTGTCTTCATGAAGGACTTTACACTCTAATACTCTGCAGGTTTACTAAATCAGGGCTGCCATCCAAACAGATTTAGGGAAGTGATCAAACAAATTTATCATAATGTAGTTTTGTCAGATTCAAATTGGGTGCTGAATCAGACTGCCAGAAAACAAGTGTTCAAAGCTCTTCACTATGTTAATGTGCTGCCTTCTGTCCTGTTAGTGTTTAGTTAATTAAACATAAAAACAGACTTTCATGCTCTCTTTACCATTAAAGGCTGAGTGGGTTCTGATTGAAATATCAGGGAGTTGCTCACCTAATCCATATTCCTTCCAATCTTTTGCATGTATATCATCCCTCCCAGAAATCCAGGCAGCAATTTTACCGCATGTTAATTGCAAGTCTAACCACTTTCTATACACACACATAGACCGAGGCACTTGCATGCACACACATAAACCTAAACTGAAAATTCTCTCTCCCTACTCACAAGCCTAATCTTTTTCTTCATTTGCTCTTTGGTGTTTTGAGCACTTATCTTGACATTTGTGAAATAGAAACAACAATTGCATGAAACCTACCAGTAAGTAAAGCATGATTAGGAGTATGAATTCAAAGCAAAACCACCACCACCTCCCCCATTCAGCATTTTGACATTATCATGATACAGTTAACACTGTGTGATATTTACCACTGTAGCCAGAGTTAAAAATTATATAAATACCAAATTCCCTAATGCATTCAATTTCCAGCCATCCTTTCCACAAAAGAATCACAAGTCACATTCTCGTTATTGCTTCCAGGGTGGAACTAAAGCATATGAGAAGTGTCAGAAGGAGCTTTAGGCACCACTCAAGTCCCACTTCAGTTTTTAGAAACTCAACTTGGAAGCAAAGCAACACAGGACACAGCTTCAGCTCCCTGATTCTAGGGATTATGCTAGTGCTGGTCCAACCCCTTTGTAGATTAAAGCAGACCTGCTGTGTGACACTCTCCACAACGCCTCTGGCTGAGGAATGCTTTAATGTTGCTTGCTCCCTCACCTTCCCTCCCAGCTCGTTATAAGGGTGGAGCAGTAAGGGTGATGCAGTAGCTGTCAAGACTGATTCTGTGGCTCAAACCAATAAAAGCATGATAGAGAACTAGGTCCTGAGTGTCAAATATGATTTTTTGGCCTCCCATTCCCTTCTTTCACTTCCCCTTCCCTATCTCCCACATAGCCTATTTTTCAGACCCAAACTTCCAAGATCACTGTTGAAGGTGAGACATAGCTAGGCCTTGGTGCCTATTTCATTGGTCTGTTTGAGATGTCTAGAGGGATGTGAATTATGATGATGGTTTTACTTACATTGATAGTTCAATCAAAATGAACTAGGACTCACTAAGACATTTTACAGAAACCATAGAAGCTAAGTTTTATTCACCCCTAATATGGAGTGGCTAAAGCAGTGACCTGAAGGTAAAAGCCTACATTATCCATTATGAACATTCTGAGCCACTTAGTCCCCCCAGAATAACTTCCTTATACCAAAAGTAAAAACAGCAAGGGAAAATATTCATAGACATTTTCCTCACTCCTCCCTACCATGGGAAGATTTATGGAGTGTTTGTTTGTGTGTTGGTATTCTATTAGCTCTGTGATTCACAGCACAAACAAATACCTCCCTGTTTCTACATCTTCCTGGCACTTATTCATTTTCTAAAAATGGAATAAATTAAGAGTAAAAATAAATTTTAATTGAACTGGCTCCATTTTTCCCTTGCTGTTTGTCCTTCTGCACATTATTCAATGGGACTTCTGTTTTGTTATTGTTGCCTCTTTTTTTTTTTTTTAAACAGTATTGTTTTGGGACTCTACTTGATGTATTTCTTCTTCTGTAGCTTTTGTGCTTTCACAGCCTAGGTACATGAGTGACTATAGTAAAGTGAAAGCTGGCAAGCCCCTCAGTACCGTCTTGAGAGTAACAACAAAACTGGCGTGCATACAGACTTACACATATAATTTATTTATCAGCAATGAGCTTGTTGTGCTCATTGGGGACTCTGTCATATGTGGAACTTCTCTATCTCATTCTGTTTTCACAGCTACGCTGAATGAATTAGAATATATAGAATGATGAAAAATTATAAAGCTGTCATTCTGCAGTCTTCAACCCATTGTGCAGGAGACGTGCATATTTTGTTGTGCTAGTTGCTCTTAATTCTTCCAGTTATTGTAGCTAGCAGTATTGATTCCTCCATCTGCACAGCACAAACTGGAATGGACAAAACACTGGAAAAGCTCTCCTTAATTATAATTACCCTACAAACAACTCCCCAGCATGATTAATTGTGTTCTTAACAGCACTGCTAACTGTAAGAGTTTCCAAATGCAGACAAACATATTGTGTTTTCTTTACTGGTAGTGTCCTACAATGGTTTTAGACTCCAAAAAACCACTGGCATTTTAACCCCCATGTTGTCTCAATCTCTTCAGAATAGAGTACAATATCTGTCAGCTGTTGGTACCTCATAAACACTAAACTTTTTGTCATTGTTATCACCAGTAATAGCAATTGAAGTACACTGAACACAAGGACACAGATTCACAGAGCTGAGGCAAACCCCTACAGGTACATACCCTTAGCAATAGAGTTACTGTGAGAAGTCCCTTTTCAAGACTGTTTTACAGAACTCAGATTCTAAAAAAATCTTTGCTCTTGACATTTAGCCTACATTTTACCCTTCTTAATTTCATCCTACTACTCCCAGCTATATTCCAATCTAACACAATCATAGCTAGTGCTTGCTATTTTCAGCAATCTGTAGGTTATATCTTGTGTGTGTTTTATCAAAACATGTTTTGTTCTCTTCATTTTTAACTCATAAATTAGTTCTCCCAGATTTTTGCTGATCATTTCCAAACTCGCTCCAATTTTCTAAACATTTTTATAGTAATCCGATGTCGTGCATTGAATAGAATATAAATGCAACTGCATCAAAGTGTCATAGAGAGACTTATTTCTCAGCTCTGTGACAAGATGGCTTTATATATGTAGTGCCAAAGCTACATTGGCCTTTTTTGCTGCCATACAACTTCCAAAATTTACGTCAAATTTGCTATCCCAGTCGCCCACAGTCTGGCCCCTCGTATGCCAAAGGACAATCTTCCCCCATCTTCCCAGCCTAGAGAGGGATGCACATGCCTTTAAGAACCCAGCCCTGGAAAGCATCCCAATGCCCAGACACCTCAGCTCCTTGCTATCTGATATAGCAAGCTGAGGTGCCACAAGAGATTGATTTAGTGAAACATCTCACACTCAGCCCCTCCAAAACTGTGTGTCACATTCACCCTCTCCAAACCATGCACCAGATTGAAGAGTTAAAAGAATCCCTGATTAACTGATATGTTTTACTTAAAACCTCAAAATAGTTCATAAATGTGTCTTATCTACTGTGATTCTGCCCCTCAGTGCCCCTCTCTACACACATTTTGGAGGCCAAACTAGGCATCCCTCTCTAGGCTGGGGAGATGGGGGAAGATTGTCCTTTGGCATACGAGGGGCCAGGCTGTGGGTCTGGAGCAGCAGATAAGTATGGAAGGGTACCGCCTGGCCTGGCTCTTCTCAGGGAGTGGGGGACACAGAAGGAATCGAGGACTGCTGGATGAGGGGTGAGGCAGCGCCATCAAAGGCAGTACCAGGCTGCAGGGTGAGAGCAATGCACCATACTCTGGATAAGTGCAGGAGGTATGGGGGCAGCAGTGCCAAGCCTGCATCCCCCCCCCCAACCCCACCCCAAAGCCTCCAGCCCTGCCCCCCTCCCATATGCAGACCTTACTCCCCAGGACAGTTGGGGTGTGGCATTGGAACATCTCCTACCCTGGGCAGGGGGTGTGAGCTGGGACAGTGAAAATGTAGGCTTGGCCCCTGGGTGCTAGTGACCCTCGGTAAACAACTGATCAGTAAACATCTTGTGACACTTTTCATAAGGGTATGAATATTGTCTGTAGTGTGTTCAGAAATTATGACTTTAGATAGTTACTTTCTGCCTACAGTCCCCAGGCAGTTTCAGCTGGATCCAGTATTCTTCTGCTTCTTTCCTGCACTGTTGAATAGTGGTTTCACTTGTTCCTTTCTGATGGGATCACATATAACAACTGTAAATAGCTGTGACAGCTTTTTTCATGTGGCTTCCCAAAGGCTGCTGTCCTATCAGTCCTATTATTCAATATCTCTGCCAAACCTCTGGGAAAGCCATGATGTATTACAGATTGCAATAAAGATGTATTGGCCTTATTGCATTTATGGATATCCAAAGAGTAGCAGCAAACAGAACTGCCTTCTTTTACCTTTGAATAGATAATACTTTCCTTACAGCTATAGCCTTCTAGGACAGGGTGAATTTTTTTATTCAAAACTTTTCTGTGCAAAAAAATACAGATTTTGTAACACATACTTAGTACATTCATGAGACAAGATGGGTGAGGTGGTTTTTTACTGGATCAACTTCTAATAGCTGGGACTAACACAGCTACAACTATGCTACATACAGTGAAATTCATGTCAATTTCACTGCATTGTTTTGGACCCGAAAAAACCCTGAAAAAAATCAAAATGTTTTATTTTGAGTTTTATAAAATTAAGTGTTTCAGTTTTGTTTCAAAGCAATGTTTACACTCAAAATTCCTTTAATTTTTTTAAAAAGAAGAATGAAAAATTGTGTAAAATGTTCAAAATAGAAATGAAACATTTTGGCTGTGGGGGAAAAAAATGGCTTCTTAGCTTCTTTAGCGAGATTCTCTCTCCCAAGTCTATCACTACTACTGCAGTTGAAGGTTGAACTTTCATGAGTTCTGTGAAAAATACTAAACATGAATTCTTGTCTGCAGAATTCACTTTGACTGGAGGCCATGAGAAACCTCCTAATCACCCCTCTTTAGGAAAGGATTCAGTAATTATCTCTTTTCCACAACCTCTTCCCCAGCATTCTTAAATTCACAAGCTACTCAAGATACTTCTATCTCCAATGTAAGACCAAGGTTTGTAAAACTTAGTAAATCTTGCTAAGATTTGAGAATCTACATTTATTTGTAACCATAGTTTAGGAATTGTTGAATTCTTGACCCCAGCCTGGTGCTCTTGCATCTAGACTGTGTTATGCGGGCCCTAGTTTGACCACCCATATCCCAGACTTTTTAGCACTCTCCCGAAACGTGGCCACTTTAAACCATTTTTGGTACAGTGTGCAAAAACTTGGCCATCCACCAAACTCAACAGTCCAAAAGACACAAAGTCAGCACATGGGGTTGTGGGATTCTTTTGGTGGACTCTCAGAACGTGAGTCCAGTAGTCTTTGTCTGAGAGGCAGAGTAATAGGGCTTAAACCCTCTAACTCCATGGGGTCCTGAGACAGCACAATTTGTCTACAGAGCAAAGAGAATCTCAACTTGATCCTAAGTCTGAACCCTGGATTTACACAGCAGTATAAACATACCTTCAGTCATGTTGGCTAAATCAGATTAGCAAGTAGGCTAAAAGTGGATGATGGATAGAGTTTTGTTTGTTTTATGAGAATTGATATTTTCTAACTTCTGTATAGAGTCCCTCAATATTACAATGATTTGTCCATTAAAAATACTTCAGCAGATATTGTGTTGTAGCATTATGTTGAACAGATGCTAGTTTTCAATGGTGGATGAAGTAATCCACATAGGTAACTTTTATATTCTTAATTTAAATTTGCAAACATATTTGGGATCCTTCTTGATGAAAGATAGTATATAATTATATGATCTAGATCAGGGGTCTCAAACTAAAATCACCACAAGGGCCGCATGAGGACTAGTACATTAGCCTGCGGGCCGCACCACTGAAACCTCTCCATACAACAACATTGCAAATACTGGTAACAACAGTGTTGTTGTGAGCCATAGGAAATAGCTTTAGGGGCCATATGCGGCCCATGGGCCACGTGTTTGAGACCCCTGATCTAGATATCATTATTGCACTATCTGCAAGACAAGTAAAGCAAAGAACAAGACAACAATGTGGAAAATTAACATGAATATCATGGGAACATTTATGGACTGATATTCTTCTTCCCAAAGAGAAAAAGAGAGATTGTTTGTATGTACAGACACTCACAAACATACATTGACTATAGCACCACTGAAGCTCTGCCACACCAGAATATAGACAGACAGCTGGCCCAATGCTAAATATTTTACACTGATCATTATGATAGTAAAGAATTTCAAATATATTTACCAACTTTAACAATACAATTCCTGATCCACGCCTCTCACTTTCTAAATTACCTTGCAGGAGGAGCAGGAATGGAAGAAAGTTATTTTAAAAAAGACATAACTAATATCAGCAAAAATTACACTGAAGTCTTCTTACATAAGACCATACACCTTAGTATTTTGTAGCTGTCATCTAGTGACACTGCAGTGAAACATGCTTTAAAAGGGATGGAATCGGAAAGGCCAAGGGACAAGTGGAGTTGCGACTAGCGAGGGATGTGAAGGATGACGGGAAGGGGTTCTACAAGTGTGTCAATGGCAAGAAGAGGATCGGGGATGGTGTGGGTCCCTTGCTGAGTGGGGCAGGCATCCTCGTGACAGAGGATGAGGAAAAAGCTGAAGTGCTCAATGCTTTTTTTACTTCAGTTTTCACAAGCAAGGTCAGCTCCCAGCCCACTACACTAGGTACGGGGGACTGGGGAGAAGAGGAGAGGCCCTTGGTGACGGTGGGTCAGGTTGGGGACTGCTTGGGGAGACTGGATGTGCACAGGTCCATGGGGCCGGATGGGCTGCATCCGAGGGTGCTGAGGGAGCTGGCTGATGGGATGGCGGTACCATTGGCCGTTGTCTTTGAAGGCTCGTGGCGAACGGGGGAGGTGCCAGGGGACTGGAGGGAAGCGGATGTAGTGCCTATCTTCGGGAAGGGCAAAGGGGACGATCCGGGGAGTTGCAGGCCTGTCGGCCTCGCCTCGGTCCCTGGAAAGATCGTGGAGCGGCTTCTCGGGGAGTCCATCCTGGAACACTTGGAGGAGGGTGGAGTGGTCGGGAGCAGTCGGCGTGGATTTGCCGGGGGTGGATCGTGCCTGACCGGCCTTGTCGCCTTCTGTGGTGGGATGGCTGGATTTGTGGATGCGGGAGGAGCCGTTGATGTGGTGTGCCTTGACTTTGGCAAGGCTTTTGGTGCGGTTTCCCACAGCATTCTCATTGGCAGGTTGGGGAAGTGTGGGTTGGATGCATGGACTGTAGGGTGGATGGAAGGCTGGCTAGAGCAGCGGTTTCAGCGTGTGGGAGTCAATGGCTCCGTGTCGGGTTGGCAGGCAGTGGCGAGTGGTGTGCCCCAGGGGTCGGTCCTGGGGCCGGTTCTGTTCAATGTTTTCGTTAGTGGTCTGGATGATGGGATGGATTGCACGCTTGGTGGGTTTGCGGATGATACCGGGCTGGGGGGAACGGTGGACACCCTGGAGGGCGGAGGCGGGATTCGGGGAGGCCTGGACGCACTGGAGCAGTGGGCCGGGGGGAATCTCGTGGGGTTCGGCGGGGATAGGTGTGGGGTCCTGCGCTTGGGACGAAAAAACCCCATGTACTGCTGCGGGCTGGGGAGTGATCAGCTGAATGGCAGCACTGGGGAGAAGGACCTGGGGGTCATGGTGGATGGGGGGCTGGATGTGGGTCGGCGGTGTGCTCTTGCTGCCGAAGGGGCCGGTGGCGTGCTGGGCTGCATCGGAAGAGGTGTTGCCGGCGGATCGAGGGATGTGATCGTTCCCCTCTGTTCTGCACTGGTGGGGCCACATCTGGAGTGCTGTGTCCGGTTTTGGGCTCCCCACTGCAAAGGGGACATGGACAGATTGGAGGGAGTCCAGAGGAGGGCAACCAAGGTGGTCGGGGGGCTGGAGCGCGGGCCCTATGGGGAAGGACTGAGGGAACTGGGCTTGTTTAGCCTGCAGAGGGGAGGACTGGGGGGGGATTTGGTGGCGGCCTTCGGCTGCTTGAGGGGTTGCTCCGGGGAGGGGGGAGCTCGACTGTTCTCGGTGGTGGCGGAGGGCAGAGCGAGAGGCAATGGTTTCAAGTTGCGGCTGGGGCGGTCCAGGCTGGATATTGGGAAAAGCTTCCTTGCTAGGCGAGTGGTGAGGCATTGGAGTGGGTTGCCTGGGGAGGTGGTGGAATCTCCATCTCTGGAGGTGTTCGGGTCCCGGCTGGACAGAACACTGACTGGGATGATCTGGTGGGAGTGGTCCTGCTTTTTTTGGCGGGGGGTTGGACTGGATGACCTTGTGGGGTCCCTTCCAACCCTATGATTCTATGATTCTATGATTCTATGTTGACTGTGAAAGAGCTACAGGATACTGTACAACAATGAAGACGACAGAAGAGTTTGGCAAGAAAGAGCCATGAGATCTCATAGGAGTCATATTTCAAAGATCTCATCTAAAAACACACCCACACAGTAGACTGTATTTTAACTTACTTTTTCTGTCCATATCTTAATTGTGTACAGTAGTATCTTTACTTGCAGGGTATCTAAGCACATCCCCTCTGTGGATATGTCACATTTCATTGCAGCAAGGCTGCAACACACCATTTTGTTTTTAATGGTTTGTAATACTCAATGAAAACATTCTCTATTTTTTTCCTATGAAATACCTCTAATTTAAATAGGATGTGGAAATATATAATATTAGGGGAAGTACCCCAACTTGTATGTTCCTTCAAGTACTTGTATATCCCACAACACTTTCACAGACATTTTATTTTGGAATTCTCTGCTAGTCATGTTAGTGACTCATCTTGACAAAAATGATTGGCATTAGGAGCAGGGGCACTTGAACTTGTTAGAAAATTTATGTTATACAAAACTAAAAGGAATAGGGGTTGCAAACGGATACATTTCGAGTCATTCACGCTCCTGCCCTAAGAGCAATGTCAATGGGGCTTTGCCTCAGTATACGAGTGCACATGGACAGATAAATACATTTGATGAATCTAGCCATAAGACAGATGAAGGTAACACACACACACACACACACACACACTTTGGAGAGGCTGAAAAATTGCCAAATTCTGGTATTTCATCTGTTACATATAGTGTTTAGAAAAAGACAAGTCTAGTATTAAAACATGAAGATGTTTGTTGTTATTAAGAACAAAACAGACCAAAAATATATCTTAAGAATGTAAAAAATGAAGGCAACAGAATGTAATAGGTTCTCTGACACATTGGAAAACCGATTCAAAATGCTTTTTGTATGTATATGAATGAGAAGGAATAAAGCTAATTTATCTCCAAAACAGCAAATTGCTTTTTAGCAAATGGCCCACAAGGGCAAAATAAAAAAACAAAGTGAAAGGATCTTTGACATGGTAAATAATTAAGAGACTGGTCAAGAGCTTGATATAAAGTCCCTACTGTCTGTTCTACAAATTGCTAGGCCCCAAGAGTATGCCCACATATATGGAAATGTGAAAGAATACAAGACATGAGTGAAGTAAAGTGCTTAGTCCGACACAGTAGTCTTAAGCATTAAATATTAAACAACAGCAAATCTAAAATGATGGTAATTTAACACCATGAGCTAATTTATGTCTTTATCACTGGGGTCTATGTACCATAATAGCGTAAAATGCCACTGGCACCAACAAAACACCAACTGAAAAGGCAGGAAAAAAAAACCCTCAGCAAATGCACTTAACACACATTTAGATGTTAATATGCTCTGTACCATCAAATTAAGACAAGAAAAATCAGGTACCATAACTGAGACTAGGATTCCATGAACAATTATCCTTAATCCCTGTTTGCCTCAATTATGTATCTGTAAAAGATACTGTTGATACTTGCCTCATAGAGATGTAGTGAACGTTCGTTCATTCAGATTTGTAACATGCTGTGGTGTCCTTGCACGGACAGAGCTAAACAAAAAGACTTCTTTAATTGATGGTTCAAGTTAGCCATCTATACTTATTTTCAAATGTAAAGATAGTAGAACCTTGATGAAAATAATACATTTTTCACATAGTTCACTAATGAACTCCTGTGTAAGAAATGGATGAACAAAATTTCAAGCAAAATGTAATAATTAGGACAACAGACTTCTCAAATGTTCATTTTTAAAAATATAATGACTTGGTTTTCCAAAACACCTCCACCTTACCTCTTCCAAAGACCTGTTTGTACTGTGAATCCTATTAACCTGTCAACTGAATGGATGATTATTGCTGGATGTAAACATGTAAAGAATTTGAACCTATTTCTCTACTACATACACTGTGTATAAGCATTTATACCTCAGCAAATTGGGTAGAAATGGAACCATTCTGATTTGGGAGCATTTTCACATGTTTTGCTCAGGTTTAAATGGTCATACGGGTGGCCAAACTTACGGAACTCAAGAGCCACACAAGTTGATTATTAAACTTTCAAGAGCCACACCAAGGCTTATAGCCATATAATTTTACCTACTAAACTGATTTGCTGACATTCTTCCACAAGCCACACTTTTACATTCAAGAGCCACATGTGGCTCCCGAGCCGCAGTTTGGCCACACCTGTAAGAAGCAGGACAGAGAAGAATCTGACCAAAGATATTATAATTTTAGATTTTTCAAAATAAAGCACTTGAATTAAACTTACATATAACTTTTTTGAAAATAAGTACAGATGGCTAATTTGAACCACCAATTAAAGAAGTCTTTTTGTTTAGCTATATCTGTAGAAGGACACCACAGCACATTACACATTTGAATGAATGAATGTTCACTACATCTCTATGAGGCAAGTATAAACAGTCTTTTTTACAGATACATGACTGAGGCAAAGAGGGATTAAGAATAAGATTAGTATGTCACATGACACAAAACACTATTCTACATGAGTGTGTAATCTGTCCATAAGTGACAGGCCCAAGGTTACGTATAGTCGATAACACAAATGTGACCAGAATGCAGCTCTCCTCATTCAGAGTGAAATACTTCCGCCAGCAATCTTACGCATGCAATATCTGTAAAAAGTCATTAAGACTAAAAATATACATAAGAATTATCAATGCATATGGTTCAGACAAATTTTCATGCTGGAACGGATCAAGAACGAATGTTTTCCAATGACAGCCTATTTCATAACTGACCAAATGAATGATATATTTTCACCCTAAAATATTTCAGACTGGTATATTGCTGAGTACATCACTGTTCTATTCTATTAAAATACTGTGTTCCACTACTGACCACTGAAAACCTACCTTCAGTGTGGCTTCATTTTATTTTTAATCTGATTTTTGTAAACATTTTTGAATTCAAGCATGGTAGGCAATCACCTGCTAGTCACAATTTTCAATATCTTTGATATAAAATATGTTTTCATAAAACAATCAGACACTATTATCCTCAGGAAATATATTAACTTTAGTGAGAGTTGGATCTAGCCTATAATGACTTTCTTTTTATTGGCTGCCAATTAACCTTGATGTATAATCACTTTTGTTCAGTAAATGACCTAGTTTAATAGCTAGTACATCTTACAGTAATAACAACTGAAGGTCATTCTTCACAACACAGATCACTGTTCATCAAAGCATGTAAGTCAGGCTATCTTGCTCAACCAACAACTTAACATGGAAACTGATGCCACTATTTGTGTGCTTCAAGATAATGATCTGCAGAACTAAGGCCAGAATTGGCATTTCAGGTTACTGCTGTCCAATCATTTTGTCATAAAAGTAATTAAAGAGAAGTGCAAAATGCATATAATATGGGTTCCTTTTCTATAACATGGACCTTATTAGTAATAAGGAATCCTGTCAAAATGCTGAAAGCAAGTACCCTCTGGATAATGTCATTACTAGTTATGGAAGAGTATTGTACAGGAAAATAATGCTGACATTTTAAGAAAAATGTAATCTCTACTTTGAAACTGTAAACAATAGCAGCAATTTTAGCCAACTGATTTTTAATGAAAATATTCTTACTGAATATATTACTCATGTCTGAGTGTACAACAGCTCATGAATTACTAAGGATATTGCATGCATCTTGTGACTAATAATTCAAGCTATTTGAACTGACACTAGATTTAACACTATTTCCACATATGGAAAATTATTAAAATATCCATAAAAAACCACCCTTCCTCTGAATAACAGAACTCTTCTTGTAATAAACCCAAGTTCAGGAGGCAGAAGGTCTTGATTAGTAGCCCAAGTACTTCGATTCAGACCTGGCCTGCCTATAAAATATTATCATAGAATCACAGGGCTAGAAGGGACCTTCTGAGGCAATCTAGTCAAACCCCTTACTAAAAAAGCAGCACCACTTCCACTAAATCATCCCAGCCATGGATTTATCTAACTAGGGCTTGAATGTTTCCAAAGATGGAGATGCTATCACCTCCCTAAGTAACCCATTGCATTGCTTCATTACACCCCTACTGAGAGAATTTTTCCTAATATCCAACCTCAATCGTCACAGCTGCAGCTTGAAACCATTGCTCCTTCTTCCATCCTCTGTTACTACAGAGAACAGCCTAGCTCCCTCCTCTCTCGAACACCCCTTCAAGTAGTTGAAAGTTGCTATTAAATCCCCCCTCAATCTTCTCTTCAAAAGACTAGTTTCTTCAGTCTCTCCTTGTAAGTCATGTGAACTAATCCCATAACTATTTTTGTTGCCCTCTGCTGGACTCTAATTTGTGAATATCCTTTCTATAGTGCGGAGTTCAAAACTTGACACAGTATTCCAGATGCGGCCTCAGCAGCACTGAATAGATGGGAATAATCACATCCCTTGATCTGCTGGTAACACTCCTACTGATGCAGCCCAATATATCATTTGCCTTTTTGGCAACAAGAGCACATTGTTGACTCACATCCAGCTTCCCATCCATCATAACCCCCAGGTCCTTTTTCTAAAATAATAATACTTAGTTGATCAGTCCCCAGCCTGTAGCAGTACATGGGATTTTTCTGTCCTAAATGCAGGACTTTGCACTTTTCCTTGTTGAACCTCATGAGATTTCATTTGGCCCAACACTACAATTTGTATGGGTCTCCCTGAATCCTATTTCTGTCCTCTAGAGTGTTTACCATTACCCCCAGCTTGGTTTCACCTGTGAGTTTACTGAGTGTGCAGTCTATCCCATTACCCAGATCATTAATGAAGATGTTGAACAGAACTGGCCAGAGGACTGATCCCTGGGGCACTCCACTAGTTACTGGTTGCCAACTAGACATTGAACCATTGATCCCTACGTGCTGAGCCAGATGACACGGCCATCTTTCTATCTACCTTGCAGTCCATTTATCCAAACCATGCTGTGGGAAACCATATCAAAACTTTGTAAAGTCAAGGTATACCACATCAATGGCTATTCCCACATCCACATATCCTGTAATCTCATCATAGAAGGCAATCAGGTTGGTCAGGCACGATTTGCCCTTAGTGAATACATGCTGACTGTTCCTGATCACCCTATTTTCTTCCAGAAGTTTCAGAATGGATTCCTTTGAAGACCTGATCCATGATTTTTCCAGGGATTGAGGTGAGGCTGATTGGTCTGTAGTTTCGTGGCTCCCCCTTTTTCTCTTTCACCATGAGTCTTCAAAAATAATGGCTAGCAGCTCTGCAGTCACATCAGCCAGCTCCCTCACCCTTGGATGCACTTCAACCAGCCTCATAAACTTGTGCACATCCAACTTCTCTAACTAGTCCCTAACCTGACCTTCCATCACTGAGGGCTACTCTCTCTCTCTCTCCATTTTGTGGTACCCAGTGTTGTAGTCAGGGAGCTGACCCTGTCTGTGAAGACTGAGGTAAAAAAAGCATTGAGTACTTCAGTCTTTTCCATATCTTCCACCACAAGGATACCTGCCTCATTCATCTAGGGACCTACACCAACTCAGATCCTCTTCTTGTTATTGACATACTTGTAGAACCCTTTCCTCTTATCCTTCACATCCCTTGCTAACTGCAATTCCAATTAGCCTCTGGCCTTTCTGATTTTAACCCTGCAGACCCAAGCAATGTCTTTATACATCTCCCTAGTCATCTGTCCACGCTCCCACTTCTTTTAAGGTTCCCGTTTGTGTTTCAGCTCTCCGTAGAGTTCTCCGTTAAGCCATGCTGAGCACTTTCCATATTTGCTGTTCTTTCTGCACATTGGAATGGCATCTTCCTGTGCACTTAGTAGGGTTTATTGGAAACACAGCTAGCTCTCTTAGATGCCTTTTTCCTGAATTCCAGGAACTGTGTTCTGCTTCTTTCCTTTCTTCCTTTGATCAGGATCCTGACCTCTACCATCTCATGGTCATTGCTGCCCAGGTTGCCATTTACTTCTACTTCCTCAATCCATTCTTCTCTGTTTGTGAGCAGCAGGTCAAGAGGTTCATTGCCGCTAGTTGGTTCCTCCAGCATCTGTACCAGGATGCTGTCTTCAGCACCCTCTGAAAACTTTCTGGGTCATCTGTGCACTGATATATTGCCCTCCCAGCAGATTTCAGGGTAATTCAAGTCTCCCATCAGAACTTAGGCCTGTGATCTAGAAACTTCTGCTAGTTGTTCGTAGAAGGCCTCCTCCACCTCCTCCTTCTGTTCTGGTGGTCTATAGCAGACACCCACCATGACAACACCCTTGTTGCACTCTCCTCTAAACTTAACCCAGAGAGTTTCAACAGGCTTGTCTCCACTTTCATAGTGGAGCTCCGAGCAGTTATAAAGCTCCACCTCTTCTTCTCTGCCTGTCCTTCCTGAACAATTTATACTCATCCGTGGCATACAAGTTGTCACACCATGTCTCTGTTATTCCAATTACATCATAGTTCCTTGTCTGAGCCAGTATTACCAATTCTTCCTGCTTGTTTTCCAGGCTTTTTGCATTTGTGTACAGGCACCTAAGATACTGGACCAATTGTCTGTCCTGTTGCACCTTCCTCTTTGGATTTTCTCCCAGTGTCATCCTCCTCTACTCATCTTAGATATTAGGACTTCATTAGTACACCTAAGACACTGACTTGACCCCCCCCAGTTCTGATTAGACTCTTTTATTCCAGCTGTTACAGCCCTAGCTCCCCGCAGATTCCATCCCTTCCCTCAGGTCTTCCTCATTGTGACTTACCTGTGGGCTTTGGTCACCTCCCCCCTTCAAAACTACTTTAAAGCCCTCCTCAGTAGGTTAGCCAGTCTATGTTCAAATATGCTCTTCTTCCTTGATAGGTGGAGTCCTTCGCTACCTAGCAGTTCTTCTTCCTGGAACAGCACCTCATGGTCGAGGAAACCAAAGCCCTCCTGGTAACACTGCCTGTGAAGCAAGTCGTTCATCTCCAGGATGCATCTGTCTCTGCTCAGGCCCCTCTACCCTTGACCAGAAGGATTTGATAGAACACCACCTGCACACCAAATTCATTCACCCCTGTTCCCAGGGTCCTGAAGTCACTTTTGATCTGCTGAGGGTCACATCTTGTAGTATCATACCTGTAGACTGCTAACTGACATGACACTGAACACAACCACGTTAGATCGAGACAAACAATTTTCATCTGTGGTTGGATCTTGCTCAGATCAGAGGTTGCCTGGCAAAAGTTGTACATTGCTTGCTCTGGTTTATGCTGGCTGTTAAGCTTCATGTCAGCTAACTTCCAAAGGGGCAGCCACATTAGTCTAGTAAACCAAACAAACACAAGGAGTCTTGTGGCACTTAAAGACTAACAGATTTATTTATCGCATGAGCTTTCGTGGGAGAATATCCACTTTGTCAGATGCTTTGAAGAGGGAGAACTTACAGAATTGGATGAAAAGAAATGCAGGGGAGTGTAAGACATGGGATCAGGTCATACTGAAACAGCAAATCAGAGCATTTGTAAGGATTCAAACTAGGAAACAGCACACAGAAGGAGGGTGAAGTCAAATTACCTGTTATAATGTGAAAAGAATCCATAGTCACGATTCATCCCTGGTTTAACACAACCAAATTTTCATATTAATTCAATTTTGGCTGTTTCTCTTTGAAGTCTTGATGTCCCATTGATTTTCTTGATAACCATCATGGCCCCACAATATGCCAACATTTTTATGGGCAACTTAGAACAACATTTCCTCAAGTCTCATCCCAAAGTACCGCTCCTCTACTTATGCTATATTGATGACATTTTCATCATCTGGACCCACAGCAGGGATGCTCTTGAAGGTTTCCACACAGATTTCAACAATTTCTACTCCACAATCAAACTGAGCCTGGAACACTCTACACAGGAGATCCACTTTCTAGACACTACAGTACGAATTAGGGATGGACACATCAACACCACTGTATACCAAAAACCTACTGATCGGTATAGTTATCTACATCCCTCAAGCTTGCATCCTAAACACACCACATGATCAATTGTCTACAGCCAAGCCTTAAGATATAACTGCATTTGCTGTGATCCCTCAGATAAAGACTGACATCTTCAGGATCTCTATCAAGCTTTCTTAAAACTATGGTACCCATCTGGAGAAGTAACGAAACTCAAGACTTCAAAGAGAAACAGCCAAAATTGAACTAATATGCAAATTAGATTGTGTGAAAGCAGGCTGAATTGTGACTATGGATTCCTTTCACATTATAACAGGTATTTTGACTTCACCTCCCTCTGTGTTCTGTTTCCTAGAGTTTGAATCCTTATAAATGATTTGATTTGCTGTTGCAGTATGACCTGATCCCATGTCTTACACTCCCCTGCATTTATTTTCATCCAATTCTGTAAGTTCTTCCTCTTCGAAGCATCTGATGAAGTGGGATATTCTCCCACAAAAGCTCATGTAATAAATAAATCTGTTAGTCTAAGTGCCACAAGACTCCTTGCCTTTTTTATGTGAGCTAACATAAATCACTTTTCTTTTCTATAGAAGACAGACAGACACCATGGTCTATTCTACTATGTACCACAAAGGGCAAAAAGAGCAACTCCTTCAACCTATCCAATAACACTGTTAATCTTTCAGGCTACATGTTTACTCCAGCAGAGGAATCTGTGCTATCTCAGGGACTTTCTTTCTGCCCCACAACTCCTACACCTAAGATAAAATTCTTTAGTGACCTGGAGGATCATTTTCGCCATCTCAGACTGAAGAAATATTTCCACCTCACCAATGATCTACACAGTGACTTAGAGATACCTTCCTCCCAACACTACAAGAAGAAATAGTCTTCTTGGACCCCTCCTGACTGTCAGAACAATAGATTAGACTTCTACATTGTTTGTTTCTGCCACAGTGCCAAGGCTGAAACCGTGGACTAACATCATCCCTTACACCATAACCTCAGCCTTGCAAAATGCAATGCCATCCACAGTGGCAGAAACAACTCTGACATTATTATTAAGGAGGCTGACAATGGAGGTGTCATTGTCATCATGAAGAAATCGGATTATGATCAGGAGGCTTATAAACAACTCTTTGAACACAATATTCTACAAACCACTTTCCTCTGACCCCTCTGAAGAATACCACAAGGAACTATACAACCTGCTTAAGAAACCAAGGTAGCACAGGAACGAATAAAGACAGACACACCACCAGAACCCCAAGCAGGAATATTCTGTCTACTACCTAAAATCCATAACAAAGGAAACCCTGGATGCCTTATCTCAGGCACTGGCACTCTTACAGCAGGCTTATCGGGCTATGTGGACTCCCTCCTTAGCTATCTTCGAGACACCACGGACTTACCGAGAAAAATCCAATCCATTGGTAAGCTTCCAGAAACACCATCCTGGCCACTATGGATGTGGAAGCTCTATACACTAGCAATCTGACATACGGATGGTTTACAAACTATTATAAGATGCCAAAGCACACGTCATAGCTGAACTTTGTGATTTTTACTCACCCACAACCATTTCAAGTTTGAGGATAGTTTATAACTTTAAGTCAGTGGCACTGCTATGGGTCCATGCATGGCCACACTCACTATATGCCAACAATTTTATGGCCGACTTAGAACACCATTTCTTCAAGTCTCATCCCAAAGCACTTGTCCTGTAGTTGCGCTACATTGATGACATCTTCATCATTTGGACCCATGGTAGGTATGCCCTTGAAGATTTCCACAGAGATTTCAACAATTTCCCTTCCACTATTGAACTTAGCTTGGAACACTCCATGCAACAGATCCACTTTCTGAACACTACAGTATAGATTAGGGATGGACACAAACACCACCCTATACCAAAAACCTACTGAAGTGGTATAGTTACCAACATCTCTGAAACTTTCATTCAAAAACATACCACACAATCCATAGTCTACAGCCCAGCCCTAAGGTATAACCACATTTGCTCTGATCCTTCTGATAGTGACAGACACCTTCAGGATCTCTATCAAGCATTCTTAAAACTACAGTACCCAGCTGTGGAGGTGAAGAAACAGATGGACAGACTAGGTGGGTACCCCAAAGTCACCTACTACAGGAGAAGCCCAAGAAAGTAAACATCAGAACACCTCTAGTCATCAACTACAGCCCCCATGTCAGACCTCTGCAGTACATCCTCAGGGATCTATAGCCTGTTTTACAAGATGATCACTCACTGAAATCTTGGGAGACAGATCTCTCCTCACTAACCAACAGTCCCCCAACCTTAAACAGATACTAACCAGCAGCTACAGACCTAATAACAGAACTATAAAAGCAGGCATACATCTCTGCAACAAACCACACTGCCAACTTTGCTCACATATCTGAACAAAAGACACCATCATGAAACCTAATAAAACTAGATACTCCATCAAAGGCTCATTCACAAACGTGATTTATGCCATCACATGCAAGAAATGCCCCTCTGCCTTATATATTGGACAAACAGGGAAGTCTCTGTGCAAAAGAATAAATGGGCACAGATCTGTTTTTAGTGTGTTGTGATCTTTATTGTCAGGTCAGCATTTCAATCTTCATCATCACTCTATTAAAGATTTCCTAATTACTGTGCTCAGACAGATGAATATTAAAATCAAGGCATCAAAGAGAAGCTGCAGAAACTGAATTTATTTGCAAATTCAATTGCATTGCTTCAGGACTTAATAGAGACATTGGATTTTTCTCTCATTACAACAGGTAATTTGACCTCATGTCCCTCTGTATGCTGTTCCTGAGTGTTTGAATATTTATAAATGTTTTGATTTGCTGTTACAGTGTGGCTTGTTTCCATGACTTACACTTCCCTGCATTTATTTTGTCCCATTCTGCAAGTTCCCCCATCTTCAAAGTGTCTGACACAGTGGGTTTTTCTCCAGAGAAAGTTCATGCAATAAATATATTTGCTAGTTTAAGTGCCACAGGACTCCTTGTTTATAACTGTTTAGAACCATGTTCAGTCTTAAGTCCTGTAGTGTAGACTACTTGCTATTTGACTTTGGGCGAACAATTCATTTTTTCCTTTAATTTTCCTATCTGAATAAATAAAAATAGTACATCTTTTCCAGTCTTGCAGGAGTGGACTTGATGATAATGATAGAATTACAGAATCATAGGACTGGAAGGGCCCACAGTATATCACCTAGGCCAGTCCCCTGCACTCAAGAAGAACTAAGTATTTTCTAGACCAGGGGTCTCAGACATGTGGCACCTAAAGCTATTTCCTGTGGCCTGCAACAACGCTACTGTTACTGATACTTGTAATATTGTTGTATGGAAAGGTTTCGGTGGTTCGGCCCTCAGGCTAACATACCAGTCCTCACGTGGCCCTCTACTAGTCCTCACGTGGCTCTTGTGGTGATTTGAGTTTGAGACCCCTGTTATAGATCATCCCTGAAAGGTGATTGTCTAACCTGTCTTAAAAAATTGTCATAAGAACTTCCAGTGTAGAGATTTTACAACCTCCCTAGGCAATTTATTCCAGTTTTTAACTACCCTGACAGTTGTGTCAGGTCCCACACACAGTGCAATCTGGGACTGGGATACTGCTGTGCTCCTTTAACTCTCCAGCCCAGGCTGTTCTTCATAATTCTTTTCTAGTGACCAGCAGCAATGCACTCAGTGCTTTTATCACTCAGCACAAGCGCAAGTGGAGCTCTATGCCATATACACTATACAAATGCTCTCAGAGCCATACACAAATCTCAAAGAAAGGCACCAGTCAAGTCATCCCAGATCTCAGACTTAATGAGGGTCAGATTAATGAGCCTGGCAGCCCTGGGATGCCAACTTTCATGTTCTCCTGGACCTCAGGGCTCCCTCCCCCACATTGGTGGTAGCCAGCCTGAGGACAGGTGGAGCTCTGGCCTGCTGGGCTACAGGAAAGCAGACCTGCTGGCCATGTGAGGCAGGGCAATGCTCAGTTCTGTGGGGCACAGGCATGCTCCCGCAGTGCCCCACCCAGGGGCTGGCTGGTTTGTCACAGCAGGTCACAGATGACATGTTCCAGGAGCAGCCTGGGGAATCCCTCTCTGGGAGAGCTGTTGGGCAAACTCAGAATGGGGTAAAGGCATCAATTGAGCTTGGAAGGGAGGGGGCAGGATGGGACAGAGCAGATGTGGTGTGCGGTCCTTGCAGGCAAACAGCACAGTGCTCCAGGGGCAGGAATTCCCTCCCCCTCGGAGAGCTGTAGGCTGGCAGTGCAGAGGTGGGGCAGCCAGACCAGGGGAGAGGACTCCACCCAACAGCACACCATTCATTGTTGACTACCCTCAGGGCCATATTTTTGCAGGACTACGAAGCCGTCCTCAGCCCAGGGTCCAGGACTGCAACTCCTGAAGTCACTGCATTAATCCAGTCCTGCTGCCCCTCATTCTGAAGTTGTTCTGTCCTGACTTGGTCAGAAATCTGACGAAAAAGTTTATCACCCAGTTTGCCTCTCCCTTGGCGTGGATAATATATACACCAGCTTTTGGTGATAGAGTTTAGATTTTAACAAGCTCTTCACAGAAACACAGTATTTTATCTAACAACATAAGAGAGGCTAAATACTACAGAAAGATGGACTTCTAATGAGTCAAGTGGAAGGCATAAGAAATCAGAGATAAAGAAAAAAACAAACAGTCTAAATCTTAAACCTTTAACAGTAGACAGTATCCTCACCCTCACTTGGATGTTCCTGTTTTCAGTATACAGGCTTCTTGGAAGCCTGGATACGGTCTCTTAATGTTTCAGCAATTCTGTTGCTTACAACAAAATAGGTAGGAGACAGGAAAAGATACCCAATTTTTGTTCCTTTTTTTGTATGATCTCCCAATGTATCCAGTAGACATTAGTCAAGACATATCCAGATGGGCACTCCTCAACCACTAGGTTGTTCAATCACCTCCTGTGTGAGTGAGACATGGATTTGAGTAATCTCTACTGCAGGGGTCAGCAACTCCCAGCACCTGTGCCATTGGGCCAAGTCTGAGTGGTATGTGGCACTGCTCAGGCTCCCTCTGGCCCCACTTCCCTCAGTGCTGTGAGGCCAGTGGCAAGAGCCACGTGCTGTGGCTGCACTTCCTTGCTGGGGAGCATGGCCAGCAGGAAAAAAGTCGCAGCATGTGTGGCTCCTGACCTTGCCTGCTTCCAGCTTCCACCCTGGAGGCCACCCACTGGCAGGGGCCTCAGCCAGAACTGCAGAGGCTGTGCCCTGCCCTCGGCACCTGCTGAGGGTACGGTGGGCAGGGCTGACCCCTGCTTTCCTGTACAGCCTTGTGCAAAAGTGATTGTAGTATAAGTCCTTTGTTTACAACTCCTTTGTTAATTGATGGCTGCTGATACTAGCAAGTTTATAACATATTGTACTAGCAGCATCATTCTATAAATTGATAAATGTTAGTGATATGCATATACTGACAGAGCAATGGCTTTCAGTAGATTATGACCTTTCATTCAATATTTTACAGGGCAAGCTTAATACGAATTATTGCAGCTGTAAAGAAATGATGAGTATTGGGGTTACAGTGTTCTGCTTTGAGATTCCGTGTGTCTCAGAAGCTTTTCCTAATGTCCAACTTAATCCTTCTTTGCTGCAATTTAACTCCATTGTTTATTGCCCTCTCTTCAGAGGTTAAAGAGAACAATATCTTTCCCTCCTCCTTGTAACAACCTTTTATGTATTTCAAAACTGTTATCACATCCCACTCACCCACGCAAGTTTTCTCCAAACTAAAGAAACCCAGTTTTTTCCATATTCTCTAAGAGGTTATGTCTTGTAGCCCTTTAATCATTTTTGTTACTCCCCTCTGGACTTTCCCCAATTTGTCCTCAACTTTGCTGAAATGTGGCACCCAGAACTGGACACGATATGTCAATTGAGGCCATACCAGTATGGAATAGAGCAGAATTATTATTTATTGCGTCTTGCTTACTACACTCCCACCAATGCACCCAAGTATGACATTTGCTGTTTTTGTAAGTGTTACACTGTCAACTCATTTTCAGCTTGTGATCCACTATGACCCCCGGACTCCTTTCTGAAGTACTTTATCCTAGAGAGACATTTCCCATTTTCTATGTATGTATCTGATTGTTCCTACTTTTGTATTAGTCTGTTTTGAATTTCATCCTAATTACTTCAGACCAATATTGCAGTTTTTCCAGATTACTTTGAATTCTACTCCTATCCTCCAGAGCACTTGCAACTCATCCCAGCTGGCTGTCAACTGCAAACTTTGTAAGTGTACTCTCTAGGCCATTATTTAAATCACCATTGAAAATAGTTAATAGAACCAGGCCCAGAACCGATCCCTGTATGACCCCACTTGATGTCATTCCAGCTGGACTGTGAACCTCTGATAACTCTCTAGAAACAGTTTTGCAGCCAGTTTTGTTCCCACATTATAGTAGTTCCATCTAAGTTGTATTTCCCTAGATTGGTTTTTAAGAGGGTCATATAAAACAAAACCTTACTATTGTCAAGATATATCACATCTACCACTTTGCTCCTCTCCACAATACTATTAGGTTTGTTTGACAAGACTTCTGCTTGACAAACCCATGCTGACTGTTCCTTATCACCTTATTATCTTCTAGGTGCTTACCAACTGATTGTCATATTAGTTACTCTATTATCTTTCTCGTACTGAAGTTCAGCTGACTGGCCTGTAATTCTCTGGGCTGTCCTAATTCCCCTTTCATAGATTGGCACTATATTTGCCTTCTCTAGTCCTCTGGTATCTCTCCCATCTTCCATGATTTTTTGAAGATAATCACTTATGACTCAGGTGTCTCCTCAGTTAGGAATTTGAGTATTTTAGGATGTATTTCATCAAGCCCTGGTGACTTAAAAACATGTAACGTGTCTAAGTAATTTTAACTTGTTCTTTCCCTATTTTGCCTCAGATTTCACTTCATTTTCACTGGCATTCACTATGTTAGAAGTGCAACTGTGAAAAAAAACTTGTTTGGACCTTTTCTACATCTACATTTTTAGTTATTCTCTCACTGAGTACTGGGCCTACCCTGTTCTTGGTGTTGTTCTTGCTTTTAATGCATTTGTACAATGTTTTCTTGTTACCTTTTATATCTCTAGCTAGTGTAATAATGATGATTATATATTTGTAGTGTGGCAAGAACATCAGTCATGGACCAAGACCTTGTAGAGATACACAGCAGACGGTGCCTGTCCCAAGCAACTTGCAGTTTAAATAAATAAATAAAAAATAGGTGGTAACAATGGATAGATAGCAGAAGCATGAGGAAACAATGAGACAATACTAGTTAGCATAAAGGCAGTGGTCCCAGTTCATGAGCTGTCTCTCCTAATTAATATTGTACAGTGCTTTGAATTTCTAAGATGCTATGTAAGCATGAAGCATTAGCATCATTGATCTTGTTGAAGACAGACAAATATTTATTTTTAAAATGTTATTAATACTAAGTTCAAAGCAATTTAAGTACCTTTTTAATATAATTTTCTTGGGCTACAAGGTCTTCGGGACAAGAAGTGTGTTTTACTCTGTTTTTTTAAAGTACTGTGTAAACTTTTGTCAGTATTAGGCTGAGCAAATAATTCATAATGAGCAATTTATTTGACCACCTGGAGCTTCTTTTCTACTGGTAGAAAGTCTATGAGCAGATCACAATTCACACAGATACACAGAAGCGTCACAGCCCTAAGGAAAGACCCTGGGCTTGGCATGCTGGGACTTGGGGCTTGAGCTCCATAAACCTGGCACCAGTGATGCCCCTGCAGATACACTTGCTGTTGCACATGTCTTTTAAAACTTCTTACATTCTGATTCAGTTCCACTTGTGCTGGTTAGTTGGGATTGATCAGATAAATCATGTGGAATTATTTGCTTCTTTTTGAGAACTGGGATTGTGTCAACACTTCCAAAGGGATGCTGAAATTCTCTCTAACATATCTTCCTGAGAAAATATGCAATAATATATCTGATTGCACAAAAATGGGCCTGGCCTTTAAAAGCTTTTCTTCAGTTATTTCTGATTATCTGAAGTAAGAATAAATCATATGTTCTTGTTTTTTTAAAAACAGCTTTGCTCATCAATAACAAAAAAAAGCACAACTCCAGAATGGTCATGTAAAAATCCATAGGTGTGTGAAGGGACATTTTTTTTTTTTTAAACAAAATTGTTTGAAAATATGACAATACAGAAAAATCACTTCTGAGAATGCTCAGTACTACTTCAGGATATTTTGGCAGCTCCATTTCTTTTGCATCTTCACCCTGCACAATGTCCTTGACCAGTTCAAAAAGCCTTATGGTTGCTACCTTCGAAATTTGCAGATGGGAGGTTATAAATGCCTCAATGACAAATATAACTCAGTCCTCCAAAAATGACCACTTAGGTCCTCATTCTGTAAACGCACAAGTGATTAAATCAGTGGACTGCTCATGTGCGTACAGGATTAAATTTCTAACTTATTCTACTGTTTCTAGGTAAAATTTTCAGAGTCTTCAGTACCTTGGGAGACTAATTCACATTGACTTTTCATGGGATTTAGGAGCCAGAAGTCTGTGGGATTGCTTTTTGAAAATTTTACCCACTTTTTTTTTTATTTTTCATCTCCAGAAGTGCTGATGCCTTTTAAATTAAGTCCAGCAGGAGAATATCTCCAGCAAAAACAAAAGGTATCCAAAATTCTATTAATTTGCTCATATTGCACATACATTATTTTGATGATTCACAGAACAACCATCTATGCCTGCACAAAATAATGACATGATATTGTTACTGTAGCCCTTCTCCACCTCACCTCCTGCCCTATCTTTTCATTGTCACTCTCTCCCATTGCACAAAGCACCCATCTTTCTATATTAGCACCATAAAACAGGATATAAGTAACATTATGTGCTTGCGTGCGCACACGCACATGGAAAATAAAAGCTGATTACCCAAATTGTATAATGTAGGCAAGAGCAGAAATGCTTTCCACTGTTCGAGAGATGCACCTCAGCACTGATCTGTACGACTGCTGTGTTTCTGAGCCGCTATGAAAATATTCCACAATATACCAGTTTGTGTGACAGTTTTTGGTTTGAGAACAATTATTCCCCTAGAGACTATCACTATGCAAGAGAATTATTAGTCAATTTTACCTGAGCCATATTTGAATACTGGACACACAGCCTATGTATACACCGCCAAAGTAGTCTGGACTAAGGCAGCTTAGTTCAAACTAATTTGGTCCACGTCTACACTAGCCTTTGGCTAGTTTGAACTAAAAAAAAAATCAGTTTGAACTAAACAAAGCTCAGTTCAAAGTACTTAGTTTGAATGGTTAGTTCTAACTTAGCACTTACTTCACACTTTAGTTCAAACTAGAGCAATGTAGACACCTTAGTTTGACCTTAAAAAGTTCATAGTAACCTTTGAGTCAAACTAAAAAATGTGGCTAGTTTTAACTAGAAAACCACAGTTTGAACTAACTGGGAACTGCTTAGTTCAGACTAAGGAAGTCCGAACTAAGCTTGCTAATGTAGACACAGCCATAAATGACGACAAATTATTACATTTAGGAGACCCAACTGTATTAGGGTAACTGAAATAAGTGTAATCTGTGCTCAGGTTTATTTATTTTCATATGATGACAGTGTGCTTGGTACTGTACAGAACACTCCCTCCTTCAGAGGCGTATGGAATCAAAATAGTCAGATAATACAAAGCTCACATATCCTGGCTAAATCACTGGAAGGACTTATCACAAAGGCAATAAAAAGTTTAAAAGGGTGGGGCACCAGGCTGGGATGGGGGGAGGAATTTTCTTGTTCCAGGAGAATGTTGCTCTAATGAGAAGTCCCTGATTCAAAGGTCATGGATTATGTGCCAAAGTGAGTTAAGTTGTTGGGAGCATAAATCCCATTCACTTTAAGGAGGACAAAGGCTGGTAGGTACCTATACCCCACTTGGAAGTATGACTGACGGTTCTAAGGATTTGTCTTCACTGATGGTGGCAAATTCGCCACCATCAGATCTATCTCCCTGATTGACTGATTGGGTCTGTGAAGACCTGCCCAGCCAATCAGGAAGCTGACAGTGGAAGACTGCAGAAGAAGTTGAGTTGGAAGGAAAGGGTTTCCTCTGACTCAGGCTACTGAAGACTGCATGGCAAGTAGAGGGTAAGCAATCACAGGGAGAAACACATGGTATTTTAAGTACTTTCTCCCTTCAGTTGTCACCAAAATTGCACAGCAGTATAGACTAGTTCTAAGTTACCTAGGTATCTTTGAAGTATGTCCTCTCTCTCTTCTTACTTTGATTATTGAGGACTTAAAACAAAAAACAAAAAACCACAACTATCTGTACCAATGATAATAAAAGTACTTGTTAGATTACCTGGCTTTTCAAATACTTGTTAGAATTACATATGTTAACGGCTTCTGGAGTCAAATAATTAAGTTACAGAAAAATCAGTGGAGACTGTGCATTATGAGCCATATTTTCAGACACTGGACTCTTTCTTCTCCTTGGGGTTTTGCAAGAGTACACCAGACCACAATTATAAGCATGCATTTGATTGTGCACACAGATCATGTTCAGCTAATTAGTGGTCCAAGTGACTTACTTTAAAATAGTGGGTGGGCAAAAAGAAACCTGGTTAAGGCTAGGCTGAAAATATGACATACCTCTCTCTCCCTCTCGCTCTCCCTCATACACACACCCCCGTAAATACCTGTTTGATAACAAATCTAAAAAATCCAGAGTTTTGCAGTCTGTTAAGATACCAATAAGTAAATAGACTTTCCTCATTATTATGCTATAATGATTAAGATATGGGAATCATGACTAATATGAAAGTAAGTGGTTATGAGTGTACTTTGAGATGGAACCAATGAGCTTTCTATCAGTGACAGTGACAGAGGAGATTATAAGAAGAATGAAGTATAAAGCTCATTTATTGTAAACTGTTACCTTAGAATGCAGTGTTGTTGTAGCTCTGAATAAGCATGAAAGCTTGTCTCTCTCACCAAGACAAGTTGGTCAAGTAAAAGATATATCACTCATTGCCTTAGTAGTTATTGATTTGGGACTTTGCAAAATTATTATTGATACTGCCTTGTGTATTAGGCTCAGTTCAGTTTTTATACTTCACTGCCTATAATCTGACCATAATCCAGAATTTTTTTTAACTGTAATAGTACCATCAGTGTAAGCTTTTAAAATAGCACAATATGCAAAATCAAAACCAAACCAAACCAAACCTGAATAACAAAAGAAATATGCAAAAAGTAGACATGTACTTAATTCCAAATATAAAAGCTTATTATTAGCATTCCTGGTGATCTGCGTTTCTTCTACAACAACAGATTATCATGTCACGAGGATGTGGCACAGCATACCAATGTCATAATATTGATTCCTTCAAAGGCTGTTGATGTGTGATCATGGCATTGCACAAAGACAAAGAGTAACCTCACAACCGATCTTCAAACTGGGATTCTGCTTCACAATGTAATGATGTGTCACTCAAATAATTTTGGGACACTCTCTGTGCTGCAGGCACAATTTGCAGAATGTGACACAGACCAACAAAAACTGGGCTGCTCCTCATGCATTTTTGAGGAGGGTAATAATCCAAGTACCCTATGTTGTGAATCCATCCAAAATTGCTTCCATATGTACGCAACTTTCTGCATGCAAGAGTGTGGCTAAACATTTTTATATGATGCAAAACCACTCAAAATAGAAAAATACCATTAAAAAACCCCAAAACAAAAACAGACAACAGTAAAACAAAAAAATCAAAGTACTACTACTAAAAATATAAATGATGTGGATGTCAGCATCTGGAAATGCACTGATTTCAATTATCTAACAGGCAGCAAAAATCATTTTGCTAAATTGTAAACATTCACTTTCTCTAATGAAATTAGTTCTTTTTCACATATGCAGAACTTAATTTCTTTCCCAGAAAAAGGGAAAACACAGAAACAAAAAAAACCAAAGAAACAAAAAACCCCTGAAACTACATGCATCTATTTATTTAAAATGTATTTTGGCTTTCTCTTAAGGAACTGCCTAAGAATGCCTTAGTGCCAACATGAATTGATTTTTTTCTTTGAACTTTACTGAGTAAGGAAATTATCCATTGCTGCTGTTGGTTCCATTGGGGGTGTAAGAACCATGCTACTGGTGATATTTCTGCTATTGCATTTAGTGCCAATGATTTGCCAAAGGTCCCCCCCACACACACACACAACAGCAAACTGTTGCAAACCTTAAAGCACTATGCATAAAAGTACTTCTCAATTCACCAAAGGTACCAAAGGACGCCAAAAGAAGGTAAGGGAAAAGAACTGCAGCATATATTAGAAAACAGAGCACTACAAAGTCTTACCTGTAGCCTCATTGAGATTTTAAGCATTCTGCTTTGTTTTCTGGACAAGACATTTAGAAGTATTGAAGTAGACAAGTCAGATAGACAGACTATTGAAATGGCTAATACACTGATTCTAGAAAGCATGTTGTGTCTAGTAATGAGAAGGTAAAAATAAACATAAAAAGGAGAAAGGGATATAGTCAGGGAGACCATGAAAAGCTAATATTCCTGACTTTTCTTGTGAGTAAAGTTCCACTAACCAAAGGGGAAAGGAGGTGGCTTGCTTGTTTGTTTGTTTGTTTGGCCAGAACTAATGACCTGTTCTTACTGAAGTTGATGTCCAAACTCCCAATTACTTCAGTGGAGAATGAGTAGCCCCTGAGAGAGTGATCAATATGAACAGAAAGAAGAAAGGGGTTACTATAAAAGAGTAAATGAAAGGGCTTAATTCACTTCTACTCAGAGAGCATATATTATACCATTCTTCCTAAGTCAGCAGACAATCTTCCAAAGGGAATACCACAATTATGGGAGTCTAGCTCACACATTGCTAGAGGAAGGTATCTTTATTTTGTACTAATCTACAGAAATGCCACTGATAGATAGCCCACTGAATCACTGCAGCCCTGGCTAACTTAATGTGGTCCTTCTTTTAGAGATACACTGGCTGATGGAGTGGGGTTATGGGAGCTTTGAGCCATTGTTTTGCAATATGAGTGAACTTGCTACTGCCAAGAATACACAACTAGGATTCTACCAGTGGAGGCCTCAGAATGGCTCAAACCCATTATCTCACTATGCATAAATCACTTCTAACTCTTAAGCACAGTGATTTTTTAATTTAACTGTGACAGAATAAACAGCTTCTGCTCGGCATGTCACATTGCAGTGGGGATGATGCAGTGGGGATGAAGTCTCACCTTGACACTTCGTATTTAAAGGGATGAGGCAAGAAGAAACAGGGAGGTCAACTATTTGAAAGTGAAAAGAAGATAAGAAGGGCAAGAGTAAGGAGAAAAGGTGAAATAGCAATTTGAAACTACACGTCTACAGAACAGCCCATATGTTCATCTTCCCTGAATAATCTCAATTGCTGTGAAGTAACAGCAGGAACAGCAGCAGTGTAAGTTATAATATATTAACAGCTGAATTTATTTGCTGAAATACCACAAAATACTGAATTGCATGTCAGGATCCATTATATGATTACAACAGCCCTAGATACAATAGTAGCTATAGTACAAAGTAATTGGCAGTAATGTTATTGCCTTATCTCCTGAAAACACTGAAAAATAAGTGCTGTCACCACTATAGTACAAAACAGTGCAGTTATGTACAAGCATATTACCAGGAGGAGAAAACAGGAAAGGATTTGTTTAAATATAGTATATTCCTTCTTTCTGTAGGTATTACAAAAGTAAGTAAATATCATTATCTAAATGGTGCACCTCCAGTATCTGAGAACCAATTCTGTTCTAAATTATTTCAAGTGGAAACAATTTATCCTTAAATCAAATTCCCTCATATTCCCTTTCTATATTTTACTTGCTTAATTTTTATCAATGTGGTAAACTGTATGTAAATGGCATATATAGATGATATTAAAATGGAGCAGGGGAAAAAGAAATAATATTGAAGTACAGTCAAAATTTGCAAAGATGGACGATTAATACAATGCAAGTTGGAAAAATGCAAACTATGGGAAAATATTCAGAAATATTGTTTGTTATTCCACTTGCAGGGAAAACCTGGTAAATTGTAATCTCTACTTTTCTAATGCACCCATCATACTAAAATCTGGGTGTTTCATAAATAACTAAGATGTATGCTTTGCCCATACAAACAGTAGTCCATACCCCTTGTTTTTACTGCATTCATAAGTGGGAAAAAGCTAAGAGAGATCTATGAGATGAATAGCACACAGAAAATTAAACATGAGTTTGCAGTATTTATGTAATTTCAGTGGTGAAATAGACCAGTGCAAATTGGGATTATGTACAAAGAAAATTTCATCATGCAGATGCAAAAAGAAGATAATAGTCCCTCGCCTATATTGTTCTGCTCTGACTGCGCCTGACATTTTATGTTGTTTTAGGCAGTGTGCAGCTTAAAAAGAGAAAAAGGATGGAATCCAAAGTAAGTAAAGAAAAATCATTTAAGGTTTTCATGTGATGCACATCTGTGCACTCCTAGAACATGATCTATGTAACTTTTTGCTTCACTTTTGCAATGTAGTTGTATGGTTCAATATCAGTTATGCCTTGCAAGGGGTTCCTTTATGGATGTATGTGAACATGCTATATTATATTATTATTATTATTATTATTATTATTTATTATTATTCTTATGGTGTCATGTTTCCTGCAGCATCATACATGTGTTCAGATGTGAAGCATGTATTTAACATGACTCAGAGCTATCTGTCAGCACAGAGGTACGTGACAAAGAATGAAAATTGAGCTCCCTGGCTCAGGTGAAACAAAGAAAATCAGCTTGGTCCAGGGAATGAGTCGGTATTGAAAACAAATAGACACACTTGGAAGGGGAAGATGCTTTTTGTCAGAGATTCTCCATCTTGAAAAAAGATCAGGATAAGCAGAGACTGACTGCAAACCATCACAGCTGAAGCTGAGTGTTTAGCTGAGCATATTTACAGTAGTGACTTTAGTTTAAAATGCATTTCATATCCTTTATTTGCTTGTGGTAACTCCTGCCACCTTTATTAAATGATTGTGCATTGATTTGCTGTATACTCACTTAAAATTAAGTCCTAACCAATAAACAAGTATTTGCTTTATTTAAAGCTGTGTGAACTTTAGAGAGAATGAATCAGTGAGGCTGGTCCCCTTTCTTTGAGAAATGGGTGAATCGTAGTCTATGGGCCTATAGTGATTGGGAAAGGGTCTTAATCCCTGCAGGATGGAAGTTCCTGGTGTGGTGTCTTGGGGCTGGAGGTGCTCACAGGGGGACTATCCCAAGTGTTGGAGAACATACATCCACTTTCTGGGACAGATTACATGCAGGAGGCTAGTGTGGACTGACCCAAGAGTGACGGTCCACTCAGTGAAGTAGGGTAATTCGGGGTTCAGAAGTGGGCTATAGGGGAGACACCACAGCACACCAGACCAGATTCTAGGACAGGAACATCACAAAGCTAAAGCTTGGTGACAAAGGTGAACTATATACAACTCTTTAAAATAGTTTGAAGGTATAAACACAAAGAAGAGAGAAAAAATTTATTAACTGCAGTTTCAGGAGACACAACCAGAAGCAACAGGGTGAAATTAAGAAATGGAAACAATTAAGCTGAATATGAATTGACAGCAAGAAGCACTAGGCTGTGGAAAGTGGCAGACATCCCATCATCCAGAACATTTAAAAGTAGATGGGAAAAGTATAAGAAAAAATGGTTGTCGGAACTGGTAGGGAAGAATGGTGTGGAGGTTGCAAGACTAAAATGAAACTTTGGACATATGGCAGTGCCACAAACTGCCTGAATGATCTTGCCCAAGACACTCACTTCCTGTGTGACTCAGTTCCCCAGATGTAATAAAGAGCAACTAATGCTTCTCCCATCCAAGAGGAATGTGGTGAAAGGTGCTTGTGAAATGCACAGATATTGTGTTGATAGAATCCATATCATTAGATATATAGATAGCAATCAATTCTGCATTGTCAGGAGGAAGTAACTAGAAGTTTTATGTTTTTCTACCTCTAATGTTTATGACATTATGACTATCACCTTTCTCTATCCTAATTTCTCCCGTGCATTAGTATGATAAGCCAAACATTTTCAGGCTTCTTTGATTCCATCATTATAACCAGCCAAGACTTCTTTCTAAGGCTTTGATCCTAAATAGTCACAACTCACACTGAAGTCTATGGGAACTGTATGCGAAACATGTGGTCTTCATCTTTCAAGATGCTAAAAGGAACATGCAACAAACAATAATGCACTACAACACAGTGACTACTTGGAACCTTTGAAGATAGTTAGTAAACAATTAATTGTAATAATGGGACAGCTCAGCCATACTCATTTCATAGTGAGAAACATTGAAGACTTGCAGCTGTTACAGTGCAAACATATGAGTAGATCTACTCTTTGCCCTATCTATTAATTAAATCCTACCATGTATATATTATTTCAGAGTGACAAAAATAGGGGTAACTGGATATTGGAATCTACTGTAGGCAATATGATAATTTGAAAAAAAACCAAGAATGGACAATTCTTGTATTTTGTGGGTGGTATATTCTTTCTGGGTTACAAACTTACAAAGTCAAAGGGTGGCAAGAAGATTAGAAAACACATTTTCACCTTTTTGAAACAACAGTTGAGGTGTCACCTGAGTTAAACTAGAGGCTTAAAGTTAGTTTTTAAGTATAGATTAGTAAAATTAAGATTAGTAAAATTTAGGTCTAAGGCATTAATGCAAGAAGTCTACAGGCCCAGGCCTGTAGGATATTAGATTAAGCAGTTAGTATAAGGTGGATAGGCTTATAAGCCTTATCATAAATCAGCTGACCAGCAGTGACCCAAAGTCATAGGTTGGCATAAAATTTAATATTACAATATAAAATTTGCTTAAATTTAGCAAAAGTTGAGGTAATCACAAGAAGTCTGTTGATGCCACTTTTGATATTTTGGGATAGGAACATCAGCAGACATTTAACCACAACATTTTTATAAAACAAGCAAGGAGTCCTGTGGCGCTTAAAGACTTACACATTTATTTATCGCATGAACTTTTGTGATGAAGTAGGATTTTCTCCCATGAAAGCTGATGTGATAAATAAATGTGTTAGTCTTTAAGTTCCACAGGATTCCTTACTTGGTTTGCTGAACTAGACTAACCTTTGGAACTTGGCAACATTTCTATAGTAACTGACACATGATAAAAAGTTTGAAAAAATTAATGCATTTCTGAGATAAAGACACCTGAGGATCATTAGAGTGAAGAAGTAAGATTTAAGGAAGATTTAAGTTAAGGGCAAAGGAAGAAAAACACTATATCCATGGCATCTATCAGATCGTATTACAGGCCTGAAATTGATTTAGGTCATTGGGATTGACTACTTAGCATGTCAGGCAGGGCCTCCCTGAAGGGGGGTAGGAGCACAGATGCAATTTGCTTCAGGGCCCCACCAAGGAGGGGGCCCACTGCCTGGGCCCTTACTTCAGCTTCTGACTCTATATATCCTGGGGAACATTGGGGCTGGGTAAACCAAGAGGTGCTTGGTAATCAGGAAGCTGGCTGGAGTGAGCTGAGATTAGAGGAGACCTGGAAGTGGGAAGAGGTGGTATGTGTTCTATGTATGAAACAGTGAAGGGGGGCCCCCTCACATCAAATCTGCCCAAGACCCCCTAAGTCCTCGGGGGGCGGGAGCTGATGCCAGTGATAGGATAGGAGCCTTGTGGATCATCTATCTCCATCCCTTGGTAACCACAAGAATCTTCTGAGTATATGTATGACAGGATGCTGGAAATAACACTGCATTGCTGTTACATTCTTATTTGGACTGAATCTTTTTGTGTTTGCTAATTATGCTAAGACAATGATTAAGAATTGAAAAGCTTTTCCCTAAATATGCATGTTGTAACTGTGATTGTTGGGGTTTTCAGTTTAATGGTAATAAGAGCTCTGGTCCAGATCTGAGAATTGTGACTTGCCAAACCTCAAGGATATTAATTTGTCAATTGGAGATTCATGAATAATCAATATACAATCAATACATCAGACAGAGGAACTGCAGTATTTGAGTTGTGTTCAAGTTATATGTTAAAAATGAAAAAGACTGATACAGGGGTCCCTTAAAATTGCAAGAATCAGTAGATTGACTTTTCTTGCAAATGTCAGTCTGATTACATAAATGAGCTTTAGTTTTCAAAGTCCTTAACCTGAAAGTTGACATACAAAGCAAAAGCCAGTAACACCAGACAGATTTTTAGCAGACATCATACATTTCCACTCTCCTACTGTCCTTTTTATAAATAACAAGTATTTGTTCATATTTTCAACACTTAAAAAATGAAAATTTAAGTTACTATAATTTTCCTATAGCTAAACTATTAAAAAAATGTAACAGACTTTGGGGTCATTTCTGCATAGGACTTTTGCTTGAAAGAATGATTGATTTGATTCATCTGTGGAGCTGCAAGGTATCTGTGAACCATCATCTGGAAATGATCTCTCTGCACACAAGGTAATTAGAATTTTGTAGTAGTTTGACTAATTCAGAATAAAATAGCCTAAATCATCTCTTCTAAAATGTTTTGAAACATCTATGTTTGCACATGATCTATTTAGAGTATAATATTTGTATCCATTATGAAATCATGGACGCACCAAAGGACTTTCACTCTCCAGTAATATTGTATGACTCCAATTTCATTAAAGCAAATTGATTGCAAGCTAGTTTACATTTAAGACCTCAGGGTGTTGTAAATTTTATTTTAGCTGATTGGAATATATGATCCAACAAAATTAAGGGAAAAAACCTCCTGCTGTTTTGCACATGCATTTAACTTGCAGAGTCCCACTTGCCAGGGAAATGTAAATATGTCAGAATTCTAAAAGGTTCAGGAAAAAGGTAATAAATGAAACTTGTGCAATGTCTGGGTGCCAAAAAACACTATGCAAGTGATTGCACAGAATTTTTCACAAATTTAGAAGCAATACCTTTGCTGAGATGCACAAAACAGAATGGAGTCAATTTAGTGCAGTATCTTGATTTTGTACAACAATGGTTCTTCTTTTAAAGAATGAGGGGGCTATATTATTTAGCTGTCCTCCACCTCAGAAGACAGAGAGAAAAATCTTCTTGAGACAGACTTGCAGGAGGGTTTTAAACTAAGAACAAAGAGAGACTGTAAAAAGAAGATAGATATGAAAACCCAACACAAAAATCAAGCTGTTGAGAATAAAATTAAAGGAATCAAAAAAACCCAAAGAAAAAGTCTTTAGTTGTCTATACACCAATGCTAGAAGAATGGGCTAACAATGAAGACAAATTGGAACTGCGCATTTATGAGCATAAATTTTGTCTAGTGGATATTACTGAAACATAAGAGGATGCTTTCCATGACCGGAATGTTAAGATCTGGACAACCTGGCTGGTCAAAAGGAGAAGGAGAGTATCACTCTGTGTAAAAATAAAGGAAAAAAAAAAAGAGACATTACCTGTTCCCAAACCACGGACAACTCCAGAGAAAACGACCTTGAGTGCTTATGGATCAATGTCCTAACTGATAAAGCACAGGATGGGGTATTAGGTAGTGTCTAATTACTGATACCAAATCACACTAGAGAGCAGGATGATTACCTCCTCCTTATGCACCTTTTTACAATATGTAGAAGGGGGAAAAAAGCTGTGTGATCATGTGGTGCATCAATTTGAGTGGCATAGTGAAGATCTCATACTGCTAATATGTTTGGAATTTCTAAACATTAAAGAGAAAATTTCCAAACCCTAAAAGTGCTGTTGCCAACAGAGGGGAATTGTATATTAGACCTTATTTGACAGATTAAAATAACTAATTACAGAAATAAAAGTTAATGGCAAATTAGTTACACATAGTCATGATGATCACATTTACAATGTGGCAACAGAATAAAGTGATTTCAAAAGGGCCAATTTTATAAAGCTGAAAACAATTACGAGTCAAATCAGCTGGGATGAAGCATTTAGTCTGAAAAATGTGACTGATAATTGGAAATTCATGACTCCTTTTTATTTGCCCCAAATAATATGATCCCACAATAAAGGAATAAGGACATACTGGTTTTAAAGAAAGGCAAGCCTGCTTGAGAGCAGAAGTTAGGATAGCTACATAAAATAGTATAAAACAAATGGAAGAAATAGGAAGTCGATAGCAAGGGATATAAATTGGAAGCTAGGAATTGAAGAGAATAGATAAGGAAAATGAAGGAACACACAGAAAAAAATTATGGTCAGCAGAGTTAAGGACAAAAACAATGAGATTTTTAAGTATGTTAAGAAGAAAAATAAATCTAACAATATTATTGATCCACTATTAGATAGAAATTGTTGAATTATCAGAAATAATTCAGAAAAAGATGTTCCATAAACACTTCTGTTCTGATCTTGTGGAAAAAAAAAACAGATGATGTAGTCAAATCATATAACACTCATGGCTGATAGCTCAAGAAGATGTTAAACAGCAGTTGCTAAAGTTAGGCATTTTTAACTCAGTATGTCTGGATAATCTGCACCCAAGAGTTTTTGGATAGGTAGCTCAGAAACTTACTAGACTGTTTTTAATATGTTATGGAACACTTGGGAAATTCCAGGAAACTGGAAGTGAGCTAAAGCTCTGCCAATATTTAAAGTTGGTAAAAAGGATGACCTAGGTAATTATAGACCTGTAAGTCTAACATCAATACCAGGCAAGATAATCAAGTGATTGATAAATGGCTGCATTAGTAAAGAATTAAAAAGTACTATAAAACTGCCAATCAACATGGGCTAATGGATAATTTTAAACTAATGAATTCTTTTTTCCTTTAAAGGTTCCAGGTTTGGTTGATAAAATATGCTTATGCTTATATAAGGCATTTCACTTCATACTGTATGATATCTTGATGAAAAACTTAATTGGTTAGAAAATTAACATGACATATATTAAATAGATTAATAGTTGATTAACTGATAGGTCTCAATGTGATTATAAAGGGGGTAGCATCACTGAATAGGTGTGTTTCCAGTTGTGTCCTGCAGGGACTAGTTCTTGGCCCCATGCTATTTTACATTTTCATCAGTGACCTGAAAGAAAATAAAGTCACTGCTGATAAAATTTGAAGACAAAAAAATTGAGAGTGATTAATAATTAAGAGGACAGATCACTGATATGGAGCCATTGAATCATCTGATAAATTGAATACAAGCAAACAATGTGTCTTACTTTGAAATGACTGCAATTAAATTAATGAAATGAATTCAACGAACAAGAAAGAATATAGGCCATTTTTACAAGGTGTGGCATTCTGTTCTGGGATGCTGAAAAAGATTTGGTCGTCATTGTGGATACACAGCTAAACCAGAGTTGCTAGTGAAATCCTGTGGCCAAAAGGGCTTATGCAATCATTGGATGTATAAGTAGTGGAATTTTGTAATAGGAGTATAGTGGTTATTTTATTTCCCTATTTGGTACTAATCTGACTGCTTCTGGAAGAGGTTGTCCAATTAGTCTTTGCAATTAAAGAAGCATATTGATAAACTGGAGAGGGTTCAGAGAAGAGCCACAAAAATGATTAAAGGATTAGAAAACATGCCTCACTGAGAGAGAATCAGGAGCCCAAACTATGTAGTTTTATAAAGAGAAGATTAATGGATGACTTCATTACAGTATATATGTACTTAGATGGAGAACAATTATTTAATAACAGGCTCTTCAATGTAGCAGAGGATGTTAACATAATCCAGTGATGGTACTTGATGCTAGATAGATTCAGACTGGAAATAATTTAGCACTGAAGTCGATTAATCATAGGAATAATTTACCCAGGTCAAGGTGGATTCTCTATCATTGACCATTTCAAAATTAAGAGTGGTTGTTTTCCTAAACTATATGCTCTAGGAATTATTTTGCAGAAGTTCAATGGCCTGTGTTATACAGGAAGTCAACTGAATAATCACTGTGATGTTGGCAGATCAAGTCATGTCAGAATGTGCCCAGGTCAATTCACTTGCATATTAATATAGAAAAAAGCAATTAGTGGTTTGGGTGTTTAAACTTCATCAAACTAATAGGATGATACATACACTGTTTTCATTTATCTGTTCCTGTTATATTGTCATAGCAAATATTTACAATGCAAATATCCCAGTAAATAAATATCTCAAAGAAACCTTGGTGAATGCTAATGAAAGACTTTATCAAAAAAAGGTGTTAGTTCCAAAACAAATGGTGACAGCCTGAGATTAGAGACTCACAGTGTATTCCTTACCAATCCTTGTCAATGGAAAAGCCACAGTGGGTAAAGAACTTGCTTGTCTTCTCTGAGAAGATGAGATAAATATGGATTCAAAGAAAGATCTTTCATTTCTGGACTGTTTGGAAAATAAGGGGGCAGAATAACTGAACAATAAAACAGAGATCCATAGAGTTATTCTGGGTAGCCCTGAATATTACATCAGTGAAAACCATTTGGAGTTTAAACTGTGATACACCTGTACATATATATTTACCTGCTTTAGCCTCTCAATAAATCTAATTTTTTGTTGTTGTTGTTGTTTTAGCTAATCAACATTCAATTAGCTTACAATAGATTTGGCTGTCAGTTTTGTCTTCTATATAAGACCTAAGTATCAATTGACCTGACTAAGTGACTGGTCTCTTGGAAATAGGAGAAACCTGATGTTTTGTGATTCTTGGTTTAGGTAACCTTGTATCACAAAGTTCAGTTTTCTGGGTGGCAAGATAGACTCGGAGAGTCTAAGTGGACCATCTGTGACTTCATGGTAAGACTGGTGTGGCAACCAAGGAGTAACATTTGTTTCTGGCCTGATGAAATCCAATTAAAGAATATACCGCCAGATTAGAGTGTCTGATTTTTTTTTTTCCTCCCCACCAATACTCTGCCCTAAGATAACCATTCACATCTGTGACAAACTCCAGACAGCAGAACAATCACAATGGTCCTTTTAAGTCTAGAAGTCTGTGGATACAGGAACAGACGCAGCCATTGTGGAATTGATTCCAAGTACTGCTTTGTCACATTGAATAGATTATAGTGGTTGATATGGGAACTTAGCAGGTTTTTTTCATTGTCTATGATCTCTAGGACATGGGCCATGCTGTCAGTTCCAGAACCAGCTGTTGAATTTTCTTGTGTCTTCCTAATCAGCAGCACATAAGGCTGACCATGACTTATTCATTAAAGAAGCTTTTAAAGATATGGTTGACTCACTAATTAACCAGACTATAATTTTATGATGTTTATGAGATAAATGTGTGAATGTTCTTTCTTCTATATAGCTATTTTCCTTTACCTTCATCCACCACTGCTTTTGAAAATCACTCATCTATGACAATGTCTTCTAGTCACATGAAGGACTATTTAGACAGAACAGGGTTTAGAGTAGAGCAGCAAAATAAGAATTAGACCAATACAACAGAAAATATTTGCTTCGCTACTGTGAAACTTGTAGCACTATTCTTTTATTTAGTCCTCAAACAAACAATCACAAAAGAAAAGCAAAAAGTCTCTGGGGCAAGCCCATAACAATGTAATATTACCCTTATTGTGTCACACTGATGGTTCATCTAATCTAGAATCTTGTCTTCTGACTGTGGCCAGGGTTAGAATATAATATTTAGGCCTGCCCTGTAAAGGCCTATGATCCTATGAATTTTAAGAATGTTCTTGTTACTTAGCTAGTTAGAGGCTTATCAAAACAAAGAATCAAAACCACAGGACGTCTCTCACTGTTTCAGTCTGGGGCCTTATACTCCAGCTCAGAGGCAGGGGTGGCAGCCATAAACTGGGAAGCCTGCCGTCTCTCACGCACATTCCAACATAATATCTAATCCCAGGCTCTTAAGAAAATGATCCAGCCTAACACCTCCCAATAAAGGGAAGGTCCTAGGATGTTTAAAGCAGGCCTCAACAAATGTGTTTCTGGTCACCATGGAAACCAGCTTTAGTAGCTCATTGCCTAGCTCCACTGTGAAATGTAATAGAGTAGCTCCTTCTGGTGATGAAATGTAAAATTGCTGCTGCCTATCTATGAGCCAACGTTGTCTCCCCCTGGTTTAAAGGAAACTTGATTTGATAAGCATCTGGTCTGGCAAAAGAATTACACATCTGTTGTGGTTATAAAATCTACACTCATTATTTTATCTTTATGGTACTCAATTCTCCATTATCTATTTGAATGATTTCTGTCTGGTTCTTTGATGGTTTCTGTCTCATAATTAATTGTAATTAGTTAATTTGTGGGATATGATTGGTTAAAGAATTAGGTTACAATATTCTAGGATTGGTTAAAGGAACTTTGATTGGCTAAAATACATTATGAAAATTGAGGTAAACAAGGAAGTGAGGAAAGAAATGTATTGGTGTAAAGGGAGTTCTGATCACTGCTTGCATGGAAAGTTCCTGACTCCCATCAGTGAAGTAAGAACTGAAAAGATCAGAGATTGTCCTTACAGACAGTGCAAGATGCTTTAAGACAATGATATGAAAGAAGACTGAAAGAACTGGGTTTGTTTAGTCTAAAGGATACTAAGAAGGGACATGATAACAGTTCTGAAGTACCTACAAGGTTGTGATGAGGAGAAAGGATAAAAAAAATTTTTTCTCCTTAACTGCTGATGATAGGGAAAGAAGCAATGGGCTTAAATCACAGCAAGGGAGGTTTTGATTGGATATTAGGACAATATTCCTAATTGTCAGGTTGATTAACCACTGGAATAAGTTGCCTATGGATGTTGTGGAATCTCCGTCACTGGAAATTTTTAAGAACAGGTTAGACAAACTCCTGTCAGAGATGGCAGAAGAGGGAACTTGGTCCTGCCATGAGTGCAGGGGGCTGAACTTGATGATCTCTCATGCTCCCTTCCTCTATGATTGTGTGCCTATCATTTAGTTCCACCTACTGACAATCAGAGTTTTGGGGACATCCAGAGCACAGGGATGCATGCCTGACCGTCTTATGATTGGTGGACATATCCTTTATGGATTTATTTAAATTATTTTTATCTAATTTTCTAACCCCATAATACTTTTGGAAGTACTTGCCACTTGTAAATAGTTTTGCCCTTGAAAGTTGCAAATATAGTACCCATATTCAAAAAAAGGGAAAGAAGGCAGATCTGGGGAACAACAGACTAGTCAGTCTCACTTCAGTTACTGGAAAAATCATAGAGCAGATCCTAAAAGAATCCATTTTGATGTACTTGGAAAAGAAGAAGGTGATCAGGAACAATCAGCATGGATTCACCAAGGGCATGTTATGCCTGACCACCCTGAGAGATAACTGGTTCTGTGGATGAGGGGAAAGCATACTTTGACTTTAGCAAAGCTTAGCTAGATTGTCAGGTTCAATGAGTAGTGATCAATGGCTTGATTACTAGTCATCCCTCGTGCCACAGGGGTTGGTTCTGAGGCTACTTTTGTTCAACATCTTCATTAATGGAGGAGGATAGGGTGGATCTCACTCTCTGCAAGTTTGCAGATGACCGTAAGCTAGGGAAGAGTGTTAGATACACCAGAAGGTGGAATTAGGATACAGAATAATTTAAATAAATTAGAGAATTTGGTCAAAAGGAATCTGATGAGGTTCAGCAAGGACAAATGTAGAGTCCATTTTTCTAATCATCTTAATAGCCCTTCCCTGCATCTTTTCCGGTTTGAATGGATCCTTTTTTAAAACATGGGAGACCAGAAGGACATGCACCATTCCAGATGAGGTCTCAGCGGTGCCTTTTATAATGGTACTAACACTTCCCTTTCTCTCTGAAACACTGTGAATTTCACTGTCACCATGTTTCCCAGAAGCCCAGAGTACTATTTACTCTCTTGACTATGTTCAGCACATAATACCTCAGTTCAATCCATGAGTGTATATACATTTATTTATTTTTAATCACACTTTTTATAAACGGAGAAGAGAGGAGCAGGCTGAATGACAATTTTGAGAGCTAGTCTGCCAGTAAAAGGCAGGATGTTTGATGGAAAAGAGTAGTGTCTATAAAGAGAAACATACTACATGTGCATGATGAAAAGAATTATTTCAAATACACCCAACCCACCCCCAATTTACAGACCTAAACAGGTTGTCTAAATGCCTAGGCTTTCTTTATAAACTCAGATATTACCAAAAAAAGCATTAATGGAGGTCAAACACAAAACTGATTAACAAGTGTACGCACATAAATCAACATATCACATTAAAAACTCCCTCCCTTATTTGCATTTTGGCCTGCGTGACACCATTAGGATGCAGCTGCTAATCTATTAATTCCATCAATACCTAATACTCTGAGATTAGAAATAAGAGGAACTAATTGAGAACTAATTAACAGAAATCTTTGCCTCCAGGCATAATAATATGTTGTTAATCTAAAATTTAACTTGCAATTTCACTACGTGACTGTACCACAAACAGTTTGTTTATCTTTGCTCGCATTTGGCACAGAGGATTAATCATCTTCAAGAATATAAATTTAGCTTTCCATCCACTTGCAATTAAATATAGGATTGGGGAAAACTGCCAAGTGACCACTATTGCCATCAGCTGTGGTCATTTTTCATTTGCAATGTGAACAAAAGCAGACTTGCACATAAAAAGTAGGGTTTTTCGTTTGTTTAGCTTTTTGTTTTTCATTTTAGAAGTTTCTGCAAACAAGGGCTACATAAATTGCAGAAAATGCACATAGTCTTAACTGTTATGCTGATCTCTTTAGGGGAAAGGTTGGCTCATGTTAAGGAATGCAACACCTCTCTCATGAAAACATCTAAATTTGTTCTTCTCACTTCACTTGGTCACACAACATACATGAGTCATGTTAAATTAATAATAAACTCCAGAATGCTGTCTAAAGGGCCTATGAAAAACAAAAATACACTGATCTCATGAGTGGTACCAATCTCAAGCATTGACTCCATTGAGACAAAGTGTATCGTGTCCCCCTCCTTTCTTTCATCTCATTGTTACCCCAGGGCATTGTTCTATGATTAAAATGAGGCTCTCTGTTTCTTCACCTCTCTTCCCATCTTTCCAGTTGATCACTATTTGGTCTGTGAGCGAAAATGAGGGTGAAACTTTGGATGAACGAATTCTTCTTTGCTGCATGTATGAACACCATAAGAGAACTGTCAACCAAGGAAACAGCCTTCAGGTCCATAAAGCTGTTTTAAAAATCTCTCTTTGACTGTCAGTCAAGCCAAGAAAAAGATCCACTCAATATAGGCTGTCAAGGAATGCAGTGTGCACACCTGATTCATTCTTCAATCATTTCTATGAACCTGACTGTTAGCCTGAGGTGAGGTTAGGTGGCAACTTGTAGACTTCTTCAGTACAACTTAGAATTCGGGTTGAAAGTCTGAAGTAGTTGTTATAAAAATTGCTGTATAATGGAATGCCTTTTTTTTTTTTTGGTGGAAATGTGAAATCAACCATGGACCGACAGGGCTTCTAACAGTTATTCACTGCTATAGCTATAATTAATTTTAATGAACTACACAATGGCTATTATTAAGGAAGGTATCTGAAGTGGGGACTGCCAATTTTCCCAAACTTCTCAACAGAGTGCTGGGTTGGGAGGGGGGGAATGGAAGATTACCAGCACAAAGAAACCAAGGTGCTGATAGTAAACTTCAGGGGAAAAAAATACACACAAGTTATGTGGGCAAGGGCAAGACTCACAGATAATTCTGAGCAGGAAAGGGGAAGAGATTGGCATGCTTTTGAACCTGACCATCAGAAGTGTGGGTGAGAGAGAAAGAGAATCTGTGATTAAAAAGACAAGCCATATGTTGCCGCAAGAGAGCCCTGAACAGATCCCAAGGACTCTGATCCAGTCCAAAGAACGTTCCAGGCTGGTGAAGAAATGGAGGCAGAGAAATGTGTCTAGGGCTTATTATTTTCATATACATAAGTGTATTTCTTTGGCAATTAAAATAAGCAGTGATGTTAGAATACTATGCTAAGTTTCTCTGTGTTGTGTTTCATTTACAATATGACTTTGAAGAGTTAACTGGAGTTCTGTGAAAGAGTGTGTTTCAGCTATATCAAGTATGAGGTGGGCAGTACTACCAATAAGGGTCATATAGTTGGATCACAAGCTTTTAGGAGTGGTGCTAAATGAAGGATCTGAAACCCAAATGCATGTTTAGAGATCCCTAACCAGGGGGAACATCTGGACTGGTTTCAGACTCTGGGAGTTAAACCACACTTTGCCCAGTGAAGAGCGTCCCCTCAGAGCAATTTAGTGAGTGGCCAAGAAGAGGCACTCAACTAGAGCTGTGAAAGATAGACTATACTTTAGGAATGAGGCACAACTTCTAGGTTCCAGAGGAAATTGGGTTGATAATTACTGCTGTTGCCCAGATATAAACAAAACGTATTAGAAAAAAAAGTGTTACTAAAGACTTAACAAAAACAACTGTGATGAATTTGACTGCAGATACATTATTTCTTTACTACTTTTTCATATCACAAAAACCTCCAGTAATAGCAAGCTGAGAAGACTAGAACTGACTTTTTTTCAAACAATTCCTCATTTCTTAAGCATCAGTCGAATACTATGAGCATTGTGCTCAAGTCTCTCTCTTTAGCAAGATACATCTCCCTTGAGATAGCCTGATAAATTACTTACAGCTTTATGTATTTTACATATATGAATAATATCACTATCTGATATCTCTAAATACTAGTGGGACTGTGATTTTTTGGAATATACTATAGCCACGTTTGGCTATGCTTCTAAATGAAATAAAGCACTGCGCTCTCTGTACACAATTATTAAGAACCAATCCCATGTACCTGGGAGAAATTGGTGTTCTTTTTGAGACTCAGAGAAGTAGGTGTAATAATCATATTTTACCAGGGGCGTAAGGCAATGAAGTGCAATATTTACAGTTGTCTCTATATTATATTCAGAATATTTTATGATTTTGATCCACCTGAAAGACTAATTGGAACTAGGATTGGTCAGCAAATAATTCTGTTTCAAAAGAAGTTTTGAGGATTTGTAATTAGTTTTTGTTATGATGCAGAATAAAAAACAGACCTTGCTTTCTTTCAGCCAAACACACAAAGAAATGGCCAGTATCTAGGGCAGTGTTTCCCAACCAGTGTGCCACAGCACACAGGTGTGCCCTCAGGCCTGAGTAGGTGTGCCACAAAATTTTTTGAAAACCTAATCAAAGAGAATATTCGTGAGTTCATGTGGCTACTATATGGTGGCATGCCTTAAATTAATTAAAAGTAGCAAGGTGTGCCACAGCAGAGAAAATGTTGGGGACCACTGATTTAGGATACCCACTTGGGATGCAGGAGACCCAGATTTGAGTTTCGGTTCTGAGTCAGACAGGGCATGCCTCAGCCTTCGGTTCTCCCGTCCCACGTGACTGCCCTAACCACTGGGCTATGAAGTCAGAATCTCTCTCTAATTCAGTGAATATATTATTTATACAAAATGAAACAGTTCCAAAACAGTGGATAGAGCATGCCACATTGGTTTCCATGAAACATTTTGGCAATGTGGCATTTTTCAACTTTTTCCTCCACCTGTTTCTAGTCGGGGATTATTTATAGCTGAACTCAATCACTGTCATCAAAAATTTCAAAACAAAGATAATTTAGAAGTATACAAAAATCAAGCTAATGAATGCATTTGACGAAAAATATATTTTCAAAGTGAAGAAAATTGAGTTCTAATGAAATATAAACAGCTTTATTTTCAAGTACCTAAAAAAATAACTTTTTTCTTTTTATATTTTTCTCACATCTACAGAAAAAGTGTTTTCATTTATCTAATAATTGCTGATGTATTCTCTCCCCCTTTGGAAAATTCCTGATTACTAGAGGAATTTTAAAGCTTCTACAGAAAATACCTGAGCAGGTTTTAGAGAAGAAACCTACCAGAAATGACAAAATTCCATTTCTGTGGTGTGTAGGAATGCCATTGAATGAGACTTTAAAACACTTCCCATAAAAAGCCAATTGTTATCCAGTTAAACCTCTACTGAGTTTACCTTTCTATAATTCATAATCAAGGCCCACTGTTCAATTTCAAAATAGATGTTCTTTGATGTTATGCAAGTAAAATATAAAATACTGCATTTTTCTCTAAAGATGAATATTAGTTATTTGAACAGAGCTATAATACGTGACCCAAATGTAATTATTATAGCTAGAGATGTGTAATGTAATGGGTGCTATTGACTGCCACCTCTGCCTGAGACTTCTGGAACAGTGATCAACACAGAATTACCCCATTAATCTAAAACCAATTTCGGCAAAAGACAGGTTCTAGCCTACACAAAGGTGCAGATATTAGTTCAGATATTTTGGTACACATTGTGCAAGTTAGGAATGGATTGCAGAGTCTGGTCTAGAGCTGTCACTTACACTGCTCTGTGCCCTTCTACTACCTGTATTACAATCTGAACCAGCTCTAAATGAAGTCCCTAGAAACCCGGCACTGAGTTTGTGGGAAACAGACTAGCTCTTAGAGTAGCCTGAAAGGAGAATGAAAGTAAGAACATGAAAATTTATGAAGAATTCAAGTGAGTCTAGTGATGAGTTATCATAGCCAAAAGGCTGCTATAAGGTGTAAAAAAAAAAAAAAAAAAAAAAGTTGACAACTAAGGAAAACAGAGACCTTCCCCCACCCCCAACCCCCTTCTGGATTGAAATTGCCTTTACCAAAAGTTAGTAGCAAAGAAACGTGTGAAATGAAAAGAAAAACAAGGTTTTCCACAAAAGCACTGGGGCCAACTAAAGGGGCAGGTGCTACCTTTTAAGACTGACAATAAAATTTATACTATATGTTCAAACACCCCTTTTCATATTAGTTGGACTGTTGGACAAACTAAACCAACTAGTAAAGCCCTCCCTTCCCCCTTCCACTGTATGTGAAGTGGCTTATTTATGCTATATGATTTATTGCATAAGGGGCAACGTGCACCCTAAACTTTGGATTCTTACATCCTGCCCAGAAAATATAGCTAGCGAGAGAGAGAGAGCACGCAATTTCATTCAATATACTTCAAGAGAAACAAACAGTCTGGAGCGTCTCTTCTTTTTTTTTTTTTTTTTGTAGCAGCACACCACATTTATATTGAATATGTCAGGTGCTGATAAGTCGGATGGTTTCATAAACAATAAACCTTGCATAATACTTAAATGTGCTTACCAATAGCACACAAAAGAATATCTAAAAGAAGAAAAAGTTTGAGGCAGCACAAGAAATCTAAATATTCTATCCATTAGACTTAGCCGACAAAAATTACTGTCCAACTACAAAAAGGAAACAATGTGCTGGGACATCATTCTAAATATCAGAACTCAAACTACTATATCATTGTAAGAGTAGCCAAAGAATGACAACTATAGTCATTTCTAACATTGATTTGTTACATTTCAAATTCCTCCATAGGTTTTCTGTAAAATACAGCAACTGTGGTTTGGGCTGGAGGAAACAAAAAGCTGAGAAAAAACTGGTCAAGATTGCCAAAAGCCTGTGAGCAACAGCTTGAAGAATACTGTATAAAGATCACTAATGGCCTTCTAGCTATAGCTGGCATGCTATGTATTCCACCTAACTGAAAATTCTACTGGTGGCCATTCCAAAATACTTGAATATTCTTTGCTATCTATGCACATCAAATGTTTTTTCCCCTCTGTTTTTGGTTTATACAAATTGGCTGTCAAAGAAATGACTCAATTCTGACATACCACTTGTGTCAAAATTCCACTCCTCAAGGGGCAGTTATACAATTCACACCACTCTCTTTAATCTCAACTCTGTGGCCACCTTTTAAAGGACTGTTTTTTTAAAAACATATATGCAAAATTAAAATTACACAAACATAATAATCCATTTTCAGTGTATTGGTAATATTCCTTTAAGTTGCTGTAAGCCCTTTAGATTTTTGTCTTCAGTGGAGGAAGTGCTTTTTTTGTGAGAGGGAATGCAATTTTCTCCATTCATCTCTGTGTGCAAATAATTTCCTTTTCCTATATTCATCGTGTTATTCGCGGGGGCGGGGGGGGGGGGGCTGTTCATTCCAGTATAGAAGGGGGATGGAACAGGTACAGAAGGGACTTTCTCTGCTGTAATTCTGTATGCACCTTTTCTGTATATTAATTAAAGAAATATGGAATAGACTTGATTTTTCAGCTTAGTCAAGTAATCAGATTTGGATAAGCCCCATGCTCAGTTACAACCAATGTAAAATTAGAATAACTCCAGCACAGGTAGCAAATCACAAAAAGTATTTTCTGTAATTTTTAGTCTGGAATCACAAGATGTGGATTTGAAGAAAATACTTTTTAAACTTCATATTCTTTTAATCACTTCTTTATAGTCGAGCTCAACTATGTCCTATAGATACAAGAAACACTACAGGTCTCCTAAATTTAATTTTATGTGCATAAAAGTCCTATGGGATCAACCCTATGGACCAAATTATTTCAGGAGAGTGCTTTTTTGGCTTCACAGCAAGGTGGATCCAAAACACCTTATTGAATCTGTAACTGTAACTGTAATATGAGAGCAAAAGATCCCTTTTTTTCTGTCTGCTTTTTAACCACATCTTCAGCTGATTAAATATTGCTTAGTTTCACCATTTACATGGATGCATTTGATTTTCCTCCCACCCTCCCCATTCACCTAACAGCATTTTTCCATTTCTTAACCGTTTTGTAACATATTAACATGGAATAATACTGTTGGTGTAGTAGGCATTTTATTTTTACCAGGTTATTACCTACAAGAATAACTTGTATGCAACTATCTGATATTGGTTTTTTTTAAATGTGCATTTCCTTATTGTTTTTAAAATAAAGAAAAAATACAAAATGTGAAAAAAGTTAAAAAGGCAAAATTTTCAAAATTATGTAAGTGACTTAGAAGCTTACATCTCACTGAATGTAAATGCAATTTTACTTTCAATAACACTTTATAGAATCATAGAATCTGAAAGGGACTATGACAGGTCATCAAATCCAATATCCTGCATTCATGGCAGGACTGAGTATCCCTATTAAAGCATCCCTGACAGAGGTTTGTCTAATCTGTTCTTAAAAATCTCCAACGTAGGAGGCTCCACAACCTGCCGAAGCAACTTATTCTAGAGGTTAATCACCCTGACAGTTAGGGATTTTTTCCTAATGTCTAGGCTGAACGTCCCTTGCTGTAATTGAAGCCCACTGCTTCTTGTCCTATTCTCTGGGATTAAGGAAAATTTTTCTTCTTCTTCCTCATAACCTTTTAGCAGGGCCAGCTCTAGGCATAAGCCAATAGAGGAACTGGCATAGGGCTGCAGTCTGCAGGGCACTGTTGGGAAGCACTCTCACCTCTCCCCTCGTCTGAGGGCTGTGGGCTCAGCTCTGCTGCCCCACCCCGCCTGTAGGGAAGGGACAGCCAGCCCCAGGCAGGGGTTAAAGTAAGGAGAAACACATGGGAACAGCGTTCCGGGGCCCCTAAAAATAGAACTATAGGGTGGAACTTGAATGCCTGTGCAGTCCGCCTACTACCCCTGGAGTAGTTTTGAAAGCTCTCAGCCTGGTTACAGCTCCCTGCCAGCCAGAGTATCTTCTGGCTGGCAGGAAGATATCTCCAATCTGGGAACTTTTAAAACTTCTACCCTGAGAATGTTTAGAGCATGCTTGGGGGGGTAAGCGTGGCAGGAGCTGAGCCCAGCCTTTGTGTGGCTGGTCAACTCCTCTCTGCTCAGCTCTAGAGGCCAGGTAAGGGCACCTGGGCCGTACACGGAAAAGGAGCAGGAGCTGGGCCTTCCCCAGACAATGGGGCTGGGGGCCGAGAGTGCAGCGCTGCGCCACACCATGCCAAGGCTGCTCTGGCTCTGCAGGAGGTGACATAGACCAGGGCTGGGGCTGGGGCTGACTTGCTACCACCAGACCAGCCCTGATCAGGGTCCACGAGCTCCCCATGGCTGCAGGGGGGCACTGGACGGGGAATAGCCCAGAGTTCCCACTGCAAATGGCCCCAGCCTTGCTGCTGCAGCCCTTCTCTGCCCCAGCCTCCCACCTCCTGCCTCCACTCATCTTTCTCAGCCTCCATTTCCTGTCCCTGCCCCTTTACCAACCCCACCTCCTGCCCCCAACCACCCTTCTCAGCCATCATCTCCTGTCCCTGCCTCCTTCACCACCCCTACCGCCTGCCACTACCTACCCCCCTCTGTGTTACATGTTAGCTCTGTGTTCTTGAGGAATCAGAGCACAGTATCCAGCCTGTGCGCCCCCCCCCCACACATCCCCCAACCTCTGCTTGAACTGAAAACCAAAAACAGTAGGAAATGGGAGACATCCTTATCTACCCATATCCAAAAGCCATCAGCACAGTAAATGGAGCTTCATTTGCATTGACTATGGAGAGCCAGGCTCCAAAGCAGGAGCTGCACTGAACTCTGGGATTGAAGAAGCAGGAACCGCACTGAACTGGGGGCTGAAGAAGCAGGGAAGCATTGCCTGATGGGGGATATCACGCCAACATGAACAAACTCAGCAATCATCAGACCATTCTAGTCACAGACATGATAATTGATACCCAAAATACTGAGTCTGCCTGATTGTATTGTGAGCTTCCCTGAACCATCACACCCAGCCTGGAATGTGTATTGGCCACTTAACAAGTCCTTATAAAAAACCTTTACCCATATTCAACAGTACAGTAGTGTGTGTCCTGTGCAAGTCCTGACACAATAGTGTGTGTCCCATCTAAGTCCTGACTGAATACTGTCTGAATCCTGTGCAAGTCTGGACTGAGTCCTGATGCTTGGATCTAAGCTATATCATTTCCACTGGGATTTGGCTGTTCTTCTTTGCTGATTGCTGTGGGAGCTTTGTTTCCATCCAGCCTCTGACCCTGATCTCCACAACCTGGAAACCTTTCTGCTACACAGAGTGGTGAGACCCCCCCCAACTTCTCTCTCTCCCCCCCCCCTTTGTTAATTATGACTCTCTCTCTAGGCCTGATATAGAATCTAGGTAATATTGTAGCTGGGTGTTTTTCTTTCCTTGCCTGTTTATCAATGCTGTAACTGGGTATTTTGGGGTATTTTTCTCTCCTTTGTAATTATTATTATTATTAGTGCAAGTTTTAGATACCTAGCAATAAAAGGCCTTGTATTATCAAGGCATTTTCCAGACTCTTCTAAGACATCATTCCCTCTCCTTTGTGGTCTTGGTTTCTCTATATTGCTTTGCAGCAATGCTTCTATTACCTAGACAAAGATCCCTGTGATGCCCACAACCCCGTAAGGTTTGCTCATGGATGGGGATATTAGCCTGACTGACTCCAGGGGCATATAAGGGTGACAGCTGACAAGTGCTGTTTTGACCCAGCCTGATTGAGTCCAGGGGCATACAAGGGCAGCAGCTGAGAAGTGCTGTGTGACCCAGCCTGCTCAAGATCCATAATCAAGCCTAGTTTGGTGCAGTACAAGGGCACATAAGGGATGCAGCAGAGAAGTGCTGCGTAACCCAGCCTACTGAGTTCAGGGGCACATAAGGGGTCAGCTGAGAGTGCTGATAGACCCAGTCCGCTCAGACGCACCTACATAGAAACACAAGTGACACAAGCAGCACACTGATAGAATTGCCATCTTCCCCAAAGAGAAAACAACCCTAATAAATGAGTATACCCCGAGTTGGTGCGCAAAGTTGGTAACCTCTGTCCCATCTCCTGCCCATGCCCTGTCTGCTTCTTGCCCTCCCCTTCACTGCCCCATTTCCTGCTCCTACCCCCAGCCACCCCTTCAATACCCCCATCTCCTGCCCCTGCTCCATTCCTCCTCTTCCCTCCCTCCACATCCCATGCCCTCATCCTACCTGGACTGGGGTCCAGATGATACAGGAAGGGGATGCAATGATTAGAAGGGTTCTGGAGCCCGCCATGGATCAGGTTCCACTCTTTCACCCTGCCTCTGGACAGCCCCCCCCCCCACCAAAGCCCCATGAGCTGGCCCTGCCTTTTAGGTATCTGAAAACTTATATCCCCTCTCAGTCTCCTTTTTTCTAAACTAAACAAACCTAGCTCTTTCAATCTTCCCTCATGAGTCAAACATTCCAGACTTCTAGTAATTTTTGTTGCCCTTCTCTGGACTTTCTCCAGTTTCTCCTCATCTGTTATTTGTTTATAGTCCTCCTTTATAATTTGACCCGGGTTCCACTTTTTGTAGGACTCTCTGTTTTTAAATGATTGAGGGTCTTCTGGTTAAGCCAAGGTGGTCTCTTGCCATATTTCTTATCCTTCCTATGCAGTGGAATGGTCAACTCTTGTGCTCTTAATGACATCTCTTTGAAAAACTGCCAACTGTCTTTAGTCATTTTTCCTCTGAGACATTCTTTCCATGATATCCTTCCCATCAACTCCCTGAGTGTGCTAAATTCTGCCTTCCTAATAGCCATTGTTTTTGTTTTGATATTCTCTTTGGTATTTTCTCTCCTAACATTTCTAAGACTCATCAACTCTATCATTTCATGATCACTTCTATCTAAATCGGCGGTCTCAAACTCAAATCACCACAAAGGCCACATGAGGACTAGTACATTAACCTGAGGGCTGCACCACTAAAACCTTTTCATACAACAGTATTCCAAATATCAGTAAAAATAGTGTTGTTGCGGGCCACAGGGAATAGCTTTAGGGGCCACATACGGCCCAAGGGCTGTGTGTTTGAGACCCTGATCTAAGTTGTCTTCCACTATCAAATTCTTGACCACTTCCTCTCTGTCAAAACCAAATCTGGAATAGCCTCTCCCCAGTAGGTTTCTCCAAATTTTGAAATAAATTGTCTTCAATGCATTCCAGGACCTTATTGGATAATCTGCGCCTTGCCATGTTATTTTTCCAACAGATATCTGGGTAATTGAAGTCCCCCATCATCCTCTAGTAGACAGATTTTCAGGGTTAGATAGCAGGCGTGGCCAAACTGTGGCTCATGCGGCTCTTCAAACAAAAAGCGCGGCTTGCAGAAGACCTGGCAAGGAATGGCAACATGGTGAGGGATAGCTGACAAGCAGCAGCATGGTCCGGGGTGGTGGGAGAAGCCACGGCAGCGTGGTTGGGGCCAGCAGGGCAAGCCACGGCAAGATCAGAGCTGGCAGGGATATGCAGCAGCATCGTTGTGGAGGCAGGGGGAGCTGCAGCAGTGTGGTTGGGACCGGCAGGGAAGCTTCAGCAAGGTCAGTGCTGGAAGGTAAGCCGTGGCAGCATGGTTGGGGCAGCGGGGAAAGCCGCAGCAGCGTGGTCAGAGCCGGCAGAGAAGCTGCAGCCTGGTCAGGGTTGGGGGCAGAAGTGTGTCATGGTCAGGGACACCAGAGAAGCAGCATCATGGTAAAAGACAGCAGGGAAGCAGCAACGGGGGGGGGGGGGGAGTGTCACGGCATGTTTAGATTTTCTTGTAGGCCCTATGCAGCTTACTCGTTTGTTAAAACTGTGTTTTACAAGTCCTAAACATTACATGGAATGCTAAGAAACAAAAATACAAAGGAGAAAATGTTTCAAACTGAATGTAGTTTACTTTCAATTGTTGGCACAACGTACTGCTGTGAAGCATTGTATTCCACAATGAAATTTGTTAAATCGAAACACTGTGCAATACTTAGAGATCAGCACCTGAGAGAGCTTTCACCTACTACATTGACAAGTTACTGCCCAGATTTTAAAAAACTTGCCACTAGCCTACAGTGTTCTACCATCCAGGAACAGCTAAGCTTTTAATACGTAGGCCTAGTTTTCATGGTAACCTTAAGTAATTATTAGAAGCTGACATTAGTAGGATCAATATTTGCCCTGTTTTATGATAAAATTAAAGTATGCAATGAATTTTAAGCTTAGTAATTTTGGAGTAGGTAAAAGTATGTGGTTATATGCCTCAGTGCGGCTCTTGAAGGTTTAATAATTAACTTGGGTGGCTCATGAGTTCCATAAGTTTGGCTACCCCTGTTATATAGTCATCCAAATACACAGATAAGTCCCTAGTGGGATTTTTCCAAAGCACCTTGATGCCTAACTCCCACTGATTTCAATATAAGTCCTGTTTTCAAAAGTGGCCTCATTCTTGTTAAAATTTTACCCATGATACCTCAAAATATCATCTGCTGTATATTATATCCATATATGCATATACATATATACAAAGCAGAAGCTGAGGTTCCAGCAGAGAACACAATTTTTTTTTTTTAAAAAAAATCTCTTTTATTCAAAATACCCTTTACAAATGTGCAGTTATCCCTGGAGATCTGGTTGACTAAAGAAACCAAAACCAGTGCATTTTCTGTGATAATGAGCACAAGTATAGCATACCCGCACCTTTTTTTGCCAGCCCTGCTGCCCAGCTGAGGGGCAATATCAGCAGGAGAAAGAAGTATGCCACTTCTGTCCCTTGCCAGCCTCGCTGCCCACATGAGGGGTGTGGGATCAGCAGGGGAAAGGAGCACAGTGCTCCTTTCCCCTGCTGACCCCGCTCCCCAACTGGGCAGTGTGGCCAGCAAGGGATAGGAGCAAATTCATAGGAATGAATAGCAAGTTTACTATGGGAAAATAGTGTATATATAAAAATAGCAAGTTTACTATCAAGATATGAGCACCTTTTTTACTTACACAAAAAAGCATTGACCAAGACAAACAACAGAAGCGAAGCTGTCACAGCATGCTGAATTTATGAACTGTATCTTTAAATCCACCAAAAGGCCCAGAGGGGTGATGTCTGCATCATCCAGATACATCACTAGATTTACAGATAACATCATAGTACTCACACAACAACAACTTGGAGCAAATTAACTATAGTTACATCTTAATTCCACTTTTGTCATATTTCCATTCTCTCTCTCTGTATGTGTGTTGCTTTATTTTCCCTCAAACCTTCCTTGAGACCAGATTACTTTTTATCTTCTTCATCCATCCTTCATTGGAGTTCCTAATGCTGAACTGAACACTTCACCAGGGCTCCTCTGTGCTATAGTCCTGCATATTGAATCCTCAGAAGTCTGCCTAATCTGCAAGCCATTATTCTTTTCTAAAATGTTTTAATCACTTCTAATTAAGCTTGTACGATCCCCTGAGTGGTGCAGGTGATGTGATTGTATACCTATCTTACATCTAAATCATGCTTAGCTGGAATATCTGCATCTAAGTGTCTTGGGATCATGAATAAAGCACTATGTTTCACAGTTTAAATGCTACCACTTACAGCATGGTCCTGAGCTAAAATGATACCATTAGCAGCCGTGTGGTGAGCCACAGCAAACCACCTACAGATTGTACTGTGCTAAACTGTTGGTGCCTATAGTGCTGCAACTAAAGCGCTCCTTTTCACAGTTGCACACCATGTTAAGAGCTCAGACAGACACCATAGGCCACAGGACTATCACTACATGATCCCACGCTGGATAATCGGATCTACATGAAGTGTTTAATCCCTTAGTTTATTGAATTTTACACTGCTCTGTCTAAATATGTTGCAATCAGTGGTTAAAGTATAATCTGACAGGCCCCAGAACCCTCCTATTTTCTGCCCCCCCCCTTTTGTATTGTCCGGGCCCCCTTCATGCACGTGCAGGCCCTAGCCCAGGTAGGCATTTGCAACCACTTCTCAGTACCATGTGCATCGGTTATCAATCTATAAAAATATGGTTATCACTAGGGCCCTGCACGGATACAAATATGTGGATCCATATCCAATCTGCATCTGCAAGAAATGGTCCACTGATATCCGTGTTATATCCACGGATGTGGCTACACAGATATGTGGATCCATATCCAATCTGCATCTGCAAGAAATGGTCCATGGATATCCGCATATTTGCTGGGCTCTAGCTCTGTGAAGATGAAAATATGTGGAACCATATCCGATCTGCATCTGCAAGAAATGGTCCATGGATATCTGTGTTTTATCTGCAGATGCGGATATCCGCAAATTTGCAAGGCTCTATTTATCGCTCCATAGAAATACCGGCCCTGACCCTGGCCTCACATGCTGCCCCTTTCACCCTTTATTTGCAGAAGTGAAGATATGAACATTGTGTCTGAATGCCCTTGTGATCTCCTCCTTGGTGGGTTCCAGAAGCATGCAGAATTCTCTCCCATCCCATGCTATCGTCTGTCTCTACTATTATAGTGTTTATAGACCCAGGCTTTATTATGCTAGGTGCTGACGTGCACACGCACATACACAGATAGTAGCACTAGTTCAGTATCAATAGAACATGCTTATTACTGGCAGGGGACACAAGCAGCTTTTACTTTAAGGCAGGAATCACCCCCACCCCTGGCGCTGGAGTTCCCCCTCCCCAGGGTTTCTTCTTGGATTAGGAGCCCTCTCCTCTGGAAGGAACTAAACCCTTCAGTGTTGGGGGTCTATGAAACTATCACACACACACACTGACACAAAGCTAGAGCAGTGACCTTGCTTTAAAACCAGTGGCTGCTGGGATTTAGCCACTGGAATCACTGAACATGATTCTCTCAGTATTCCCCCCTGCCATTGCCCAGCTGCAGAAGAAGGTGCAAGAGGTTGTAGCTGGAAGCCTCTGACAAGGCTGACAGAAGACACTGAATAGGAAAGATGGGAACTGGAGTGCGGAGGAGACTGGAGTTCAAAAACGAAAAGGCTAGAGGAATCAGAAGTTGTTCCTCTTTAACATCCCCTTTTCCTTGAGAGACTTTCAGGTTACTCTGCAGTTGAAGTCAATTTTCCACTGGTGAAATTCATGCTTACAAAGAAGCTATGTTATCTCTCAGCTATGGGGGTTCCAGTGTTCTGCTGCACTTAGATGCTCCCTTGTTTCCATTTAGGCTGGGCAGCCCAGCACACACAGAAAGGGAACCCTCCCAGCACTAGGACCCAGGAAGCAGCTCCCAACTAGCTTAACCCAAATCTGTTTCACCACGAAGGAGCAGCACAGGCTGGCTGCAGCTCCTGGGCTAGGAAAGAGAGGAACGTGTGTTTCATAGAATCATAGAATCCTAGGGTTGGAAGGGACCTCATAGGTCATCTAGTCCAACCCCTGCCAGAGGCAGGACCACTCCCACTAAACCATCCCAGTCATGGTTTTGTCCAGACGGGCCTTAAACACCTCCAAAGATGGAGACTCCACCACCTCCCTTGGCAGCTCATTCCAATGCTTCACCACTCGCCTAGTAAAAAAGTTTTTTCTAATATCCAGCCTCGACCTCCCTAACTGCAACTTGAGACCATTGCTCCTCGTTCTGTCCTCTGTTACCACTGAGAACAGTCGAGCTCCATCTTCCTTAGAGCATCCCTTCAAGTAGTTGAAGGTTGCTATCAAATCCCCCCTCAATCTTCTCTTCGCAGACTAAATAAGCCTAATGCTTTCAGTCTTTCCTCATAGGGCTTGTGCTCCAGCCCTTTAATCATTTTGGTTGCCCTCCTCTGAACTCTCTCTAGCATGTCCCTGTCCTTTTTGTAGTGGGGAGGCCAAAACTGAACACAGTATTCTAGATGTGGCCTCACCAGTGCAGAATAGAGGGGAATGATCACATCCCTTGATCTCCTGGTAATACTTCTTTTGACGCAGCCCAGTATGCCATTGGCCTTTTTGGCAGCAAGAGCACACTGCTGACTCATATCTAGCTTCCCATCCACCAGGACCCACAGGTCCTTTTCTACACTGCTGCTACTTAGCTGAATGTTCCCCAGCCTGTAGTAGTGTATGGGGTTTTTCCGTCCCACGTGCAGGATTTTACAATTGTCCTTATTGAAGCTCATAAGATTTCTATTGGCCCACTGTTCCAATTTATCTAGTTCTCCCTGAATCCTGTCCTTGCCCTCCAACGTGTCTACTGGTCCCCCCAGGTTGGTGTCATCCACAAACTTACTGAGAGTGCAGTCTATTCCATCATCCAGATCATTGATGAAAATGTTGACCAGAACCAGCCCCAGGACTGACCCCTGGAGCACACCACTCGTGACTGGTTGCAAGCTAGACACGGAACCATTGATTCCTACACGCTAAAACCGTTGATCTAGCCAGTTTTCTATCCACCCTACAGTCCACCTATCCAACCAATACTTCCTTAATTTGCCAATGAGAATGCTGTGGGAAACTGTATCAAAAGCCTTGCTAAAATCAAGGTATAACATCAACGGTTCTTCCTGCATCCAGAAAACCAGTCATCTGCTCATAGAAAGAAATGAGATTGGTCAGACATGATTTACCGTTGGTAAATCCATGCTGACTGTTCCTGATCACTTTATTTTCTTCTAAGTGTGTGAGGATGGATTCTTTAAGAATCTGCTCCATAAGTTTGCCAGGGATTGAGGTCAGGCTGAGTGGTCTATAATTCCCCGGATCCTCCTTTTTCCCTTTCTTGAAAATAGGCACTACATTTGCTTTTTTCCAATCCTCTGGCACCTCCCCTGTTCTCCATGAGTTTTGAAAGACAACAGCCAGCGGTGCTGCTATCTCATCGGCCAATTCCTTCAGCACCCTTGGATGCAGTTCGTCTGGCCCCATGGACTTGTGCACATCCAGCTTCTTTAAGCAGTCCCTAACCTGACCTTCCGTCACCAAGGGCCTCTCTTCTTCTCTCCCATCTGCCATACCCATGGTAGTGGGCTGGGAGCTGACACTGCCTGTGAAAACTGAAGCAAAAAAAGCATTGAGCACTTCAGCTTTTTCTTCATCCTCTGTCAAGAGGATGCCTGCCCCATTCAGCAAGGGACCTACACCATCCCTGATCCTCTTCTTGTTATTAACATACTTGTAGAACCCTTTCTTGTTATCCTTTACATCCCTCGCTAGCCGCAGCTCCATTTGTCCTTTGGCCTTTCTGATTTTGTCCCTGCAGTCCCTAGCAATATCTTTATATGCCTCCTTGGTCATCTGACCAAGCTTCCACTTCCTGTAAGCTTCCTTTTTATGTTTAAGCTCAGAGCAGAGTTCTCGGCCAAGCCATTCTGGCTGCCTCAAATGTTTGTTCTTTCTCCTAACTGGAATGACAACTTCCTGTGCCCTTAGCAGGGTTTCCTTAAAATATAACCAACTCTCTTGGACTCCTTTCCCCTTCAGATTAGCTTCCCAAGGGATCCTGCCCATCAGTTCCCTGAGGGACCCAAAATCTGCTCTTTTGAAGTCTAGGGTTTTTGTTTTGCTTTTTTCCTTCCTTCCTTTAATGAGCATCCTGAACTCAACCATGTCATGGTCACTACTGCCTAGCTTGCCACTTACCTCTACCTCCCTGATCAATTCTTCCCTGTTCATGAGCAGCAGGTCGAGAGGTGCAAGGCCCCTAGTTGGTTCCAGCATTTGTACTAGAAAGTTGTCCCCAACACACTCTAAAAGCTTCCTGGATTGCCCATGCACTGCTGTATTGGCCTCCGAGCAGATGTCAGGGTAACTGAAGTCCCCCATGAGCGCCAGGGCCTGTGATCTAGAAGCTTCTGCTAGTTGTCCATAGAACACCTCATCCACCTCCTGCTTCTGGTCTGGTGGTCTATAGCAGACACCCACCACAACATCCCCCTTGTTGCTTTCCCCTCTCAATGTAACCCACAGACTTTCTACAGGCACGCTTCCACTTCCATAATGGAGCTCTGAGCAGTCATAGAGCTCTTTTATATATAGTGCTACTCCTCCCCCTCTTCTTCCCTGCCTGTCTTTCCTGAACAGTTTATACCCATCCATGGCAGAGCTCCAGTCATGCAGACTATCCCACCACGTCTCCATTATTCCTATGATATCATAGTTCCTTGTCTGCACTAGTACTTCCAATTCTTCCTGTTTATTTCCCAGGCTCCTCGCATTAGTGTATAGGCACCTAAGATACCAGGTCACTTGCCCTACTTTGTCAGGTTGGTTTTCAATTCTATTACATATACCTCCTTGCATTTTTTCTTGGAGTCCTCCTCCCCCATTCTCCTCATGCATTGGGGCTTCAGTGGAACATTTAGGACAATTATTTGATTCCCCCCCCCCGTTCCAACTACCTTCTCTTTTATTCCTGGTACTACAGTCCCAACACCCCCCAAGTTCCATCCCTTCCCCCAGATCTCCCACATTGCCACTTACCTGTGGGCTTTGGTCTCTTTCCCCCGTTGAACCTACTTTAAAGCCCTCCTCACTAGGTCAGCCAGTCTGTGCCCAAATACACTCTTCCCCTTCCTGGACAGGTGAAGGCCATCTCTGCCTATCAATCCTCTGTCCTGAAACAGGACTCCATGGTCAAGGAAGCCGAATCCCTCCTGACCACACCATCTTCTCAGCCAGGCATTCACCTCTAGGATGCATCTGTCTCTCCTCAGGCCTCTAGCCTTGACTGGAAGGATTGATGAGACCACCACCTGTGCTCCAAACTCCTTCACCCTCGCTCCCAGAGCCCTGAAGTCACCTTTGATCTGCTGAGGATCACCTCTCGCAGTATCATTGGTACCCACATGGATAAGAAGCATGGGGTAGTAATCTGAGGGGTGGATGATTTTTGACAGTCCCTCCGTAACATCTCTGATATGGGCACCTGGCAGGCAGCATACCTCCCTAGAGGCCTTGTCAGGGCGACAGATCGGTGCCTCCGTTCCTCTCAAGAGGGAGTCCCCAATCACCACAACCCTACTTTTCCTCTTAGGTGAGGTGGCTGTGATCTCCCCAGCCTCTGGGGTAGATGGTCTCTCCTCTACCTCTTTCATCGTGTCCAGCACCGCATAACGGTTCCTCACCACAATGGATGGTGGGATGTGAGCAGGTGTGGAGCACTGTCTGCTGCCAGAGGTGACCAGCTGCCGGTGTCCTCCCTCTGCCATAGGCATCCCATCCGTTTCCAGAGCTGTGGCAGTAGCCCTTGGCACCGGGATAGGGACCTCCTCCTTGCAGGTCTCATCGTGGACACTGTCAAGGAACTTTTCCAGGGCATAGATACCCCTGAGTCGTGACACCTCCTCCTGTAACTCTCCTACCTGCTTCCGGAGAGATGCCACCAGAAGGCACCTATCACATAGGCTCATCTCCCTAGCCTGATCATCAGTGGCAGGAAAATGAAGGCCACAGTCCTTGCAAAGCCACACCAGGATCTGGGTGGGGATATCCATCGTCAGACACTCTGTCTAGCTACAAACAGTGGCAAAGGAAACAGCAGGGGCGCTGGCACCAGCAGTGCAGCTCCTCTTCACCATCTTGGCCTCACCTTTTTCTAATTTTAGGGGCCCCGGGATGCTGGCCTCTCAAAAGTGTGGACCCCAGAATGGCATTCTGGTGTGTTCCAACCTACTTTAACCCCTGGTTGAGATAACAGGACAGTGACTGCATAATTATGAAATAGGCTATGATGTCTTTCTGAATGGCGGAACAGCATCAGCTTCACCAGTTGAAGAGTTAAAAATCTAAGAAGAAATATTCTCCAGTGCTGTCAGGCATTTTCACACTACTGTACTTACTAAGAAAAACACTCCGAGTAAAATAGTTATGAGTCATGGTACTGTACAGAGGTAAATAAAATCTGCATCCCACAGGTTTAGCAGTGAAGACTAGAAGCGCATTTTGTATTTTCAGACTGAGCAGATATTTACTTTTCACACTCAATTTTTATTCAATTTAGAACCAATTTTAGTTACACTATAGATAGGAAATTGCTTTCACTTAACTGCTAGCAATAGTTATAACAATGACCACCATGAAGCTGACATTTTCAAAAATATTTCAAATGGTCATAGCTATAGACAAAACACAGAGTATTTGTTGATTAGATGCAGATAAAATGCATACTGGACACTCAAAATACTACAGATCTGATCTCTTTACATTATTCAGTACATATTCAACGTGAAGAATTTTGTGTCTTATTGTGTGACATGGAGATTCCTGCAAATGTAATCCAAATATCAGATCATGACTCCCTTTATTGGCTGGTCCCAGGAAGGATAATGGCTTAATGGTTACTAATCTCTTACTTAGCTCAAGTGCTATAAGCCTGTGTTTTTAGTGCTGAAGGCCTTGGATTCAACCTCCATTGATATTTATAGTGTCTGTATGCTTTGTAGCTGGCTGGCTTGTTGGGCAAATGTGAAACCACATTATTTCACGCTACAGAAGAACTCAGTGAGCCCAGTAAATGGTTCAACAAGGAGACACAAAGGCCTGCACTTAAGATGGAAAAATCCCATGTACTGCTACAGGCTGGGAACTGATCAGCTAACTAGTAGCTCTTCAGAAAAAGACCTGGGGGTTACAGTGGACAGGAAGCTGGATATGAGTCAACAGAGTGCCCTTGCTGTCAAAAGGGCCAACAGCATATTGGACTGTATCAGGAGTGTTGCCAGCAGCTTAAGGGATGTGATTATTCCCCTCTATTCAGCATTAATGAAGCCACATCTGGAATGTGTCCAGTTTTGGGCTCCCCACTACAAGAAGGATGTGGGCAAATTAGAAAGAGTCTAGTGAAGGGGAACAAAAATGATTAGCAGGCTAGGGCACATAATTTACAAGGAGAGGCTGAAGGAACTAGGTTTATTTAGTCTGCAAAAGAGAAGACTAAGGGGGAATCTGATAGCCAGAGAGGAGGGAGCTAGGCTATTCTCAGTGGTGACAGAGGACCAGAGGCGGCACTGCGGTGGTGAGGGACCTGGGGCACAGGCCCAGTCCCCACCCCCAGGGGGCAGGCCCCACCCCCAGCCAGAAAGCCCCACCCCCTGGCCAGGGATAGGGCCGGGGGTGGGGTGCACGCTGCGGGCAGCTAGGCCACGGTGCAGCCTGGCTGGAAGCAGCCGCTGGAAGCCAGGCCCACACCCGTGGGCGGCCAGGCCCCCGATCCCCGGCTGGGGATGGGGCCGCCAGTGGCCACAGTGGCCCCGCCCCTGGCCAGGGATCAGGGGTCTGGCCGCCCATGGGCGCAGGGCCCGGCCTCCAGCGGCCACTTCTGGCCTGGCGCCGCCGCAGCCTAGCCACCTGTCGCAGCGCAGCCTCCCCCTGGCCCTATCCCTGGCGAGGGGCAGGGCCTGCCAGGCGGTCAGCTGGGCCCCGGATCTCCAGCCAGGGATGGGGCCGCCATGGCTTCGGCCGTGGCCAGCCAGGGATCGGGCCCTGGATCCCCGGCCCAAGCGGGCCGGAGATCCGGGGCACTGGCGTTGGGAGCCGGGGCATGTGCCCTGGCGTGCCCAATGCCAGTGACGCCCCTGCAGAGGACAGAACAAGAAGTAATAGTTTCAAGTTACAGCTGGGGAGGTCTAGGTTGGATATTAGGAAAGCTTTGTCACTAGGAGGGTGTTGAAGCATTAGAATGGGTTACCTAGGGAAGTGCTTGAATCTTCATCTTTGGAAACTTTTAAGGGCTAGTTAGACAAAAACCCTGCTGGCATGATTTAGTGGGTGTCAGTAAACTAGATGAGCTCATGAGGTCCTTTCCAGCCCTAATATATGATTCTATTAAATGACTAGAAGTTGACTTCCTAAGATGAAAAGTTGAAGTAATTATTCTAGAAACTTGAAGGATCCGTGTGACTTTTTACACTATTCCTAACAGCATTTTTCCTTTTTCACTGCTGAGTGGAAATACCTACTGGAAAATAAAAATTAACAGAATTTCCTTTCACATATATGAATAGGCTACCAAACTGCAGCATTTGTTTCAGCTTCCCCTGGGAAATATTACTGGGGAATGGAAAATACTACCCTTCTATACCTCCTCCCCTGTTACAATCCAAACAAACAGTGTCATTTAAACTAAGTACCTTCACGGTCAAAAGCATGAGCCACTAATTAACATAAAGGATTAACTAAGAGGTCACATGGACCAGCCTCTTGAGGAGGACAGACCCATATTCTCCTAGCTTGGGTTGCACCACCACCACCACCATCATCATCAAGGGAGCTGATCTGTCCTTTTCGGCACCTGATGCCCTAATAAAAAAGACTATGCAAATATTTAGGAAACAACTTTCAATCCTGTGTTTTTTTTTAAATAAGCAGTCAAATTCCTTCACTTAATTTGTACTGATGGTATTAAGTTATACCATGCATGTAGTACGTACTCCACTGCTACTGGGAGGCATCACATCCTACATTCTGCACCATTTATTCCCAGTCTATGCATGACATGAATAGTAAGAAGAAAGGTTAAGCCATCTCTCTAGTGCCAGATACCACTTCTGTTATTGCTTCATACTGGGTGAAAAGGAGTGTATCTAACTACAATTACACTCTGGGGAAAGTGCCATAATCACTCCTCAAAATTAATTACTTCTCCATGGAAATCACTGTGACAACAAGTTGCTCTTTAAGACTAATCACATTATGGTGATGTTGTGATAACTACTTACTTCCCAAGATTGTGAGAGACAATACTACAATATATGTATATATTTCGAAAAGAATGTCTTCTGTGAGTGTCATCATCTTTCTTCCACTGGAGTACTTACGAAATTGAGACACACAGTATCTGAGGAAGACACTAAAGTACTCTTAACAGCCTGCTGTCACACTCTAAGTAAGGTACAGATTATATGAAGTAAACCAGTCATTACTGAGGGCTGCCTGGAGTGGGAGTTTAGTTTTCTGTGTTGTGCTGAAATGCTAGCTCCCACTGTGCTGTTCAGCTTCACATATTCCTGGGTAAATGATAGTTTTTCCCACTATTGTTGAGAAAAATTTGTCAGCAAGCTATACCACACTACTGTAGGTTGCACCTAGGGTCTGTCTATAGATTCCTTTAATCCTCTAAAATTGATTTGGGATAAAAATGTAATGCACTGTAATGGAATATATGTAAAGAAATCAATTGATTAACCTACTCATTGAAGTACTCTATGTAAGCATGGGTCACTTACAGTACAAGTGGTTTTTCTATACCTTGAAGTATTTAAATCATGATCTGGGTACATCAGTGACTAAATCTTAGGTTAAGTTTCCACTGCAGGAGTGGATGGGGACTGAATTGTGCAGGTGGTCAGCCTAGATGATTGTATTTGTCCCTTCTGATCCTAAAATCTATGAATCCATTGTACCTCAACCCTGAGCTCTAGTCACCTTGCACTGAAAAATAAAGGAGCAGACCAGTCTCCCTGCCTCATTCAGTCCTCAGCCTCGACGTTACATATCTCTACATGCTTTCCAATTACTGTCAGTTATGGAGATTGTTCTCTTTGTGCTTGTTTTGGACCAGAACGCAGGCAGTCTTGCCTAGCAGTCATCAGAGTCCAAGTCAGCTGTAGTGGGTAGAAAAGGAGTGCAGTTTGGAAAGCAAAGCCATGGGTCAGCATCAACATCAATTAACAGTTACCAGAGCCAGGGATGAAGCCACACTCAGAACCAAGAGTCAAAGCTGAGGTTTGACTCCAACATCAGACCCCCATATACTAGAGCTAAAGGTCAAACTGGAATAAGGGTCAGGTTGCAGCCTGGAGGGGTAACTGAGGATTAGAGATCAGGTGAAAGGGCAAAAGGAGAGCCAAGGATCAAGCATGGAGCAGGAGCACCATGAGAACAGAAGCAAAGGCAGGAGTAAGGCAGGAGCAGAGCAGGAATCAGCAACACGGGTGATTGCAGGAGGCAGGCACAAGCAGGATCCAGTGCAGACGCAAAAGGAAACTCCTTTGTTGCTCAGACAAGCTTCTTATTCCTGGCTTAAATAAAAGTAGTTGGCCCAATCAGTGCAAATAGGCAATCCATCAATCAGAGCTCCCATGTGTGGTGCCTTGGCTGGTGTTACAGTCCAGTTATTTTTTCGTCCACCCAAGTCAGTCTAGTTCTCACTGGGTAAAGGCCAGGATGTGACAACTGCCTAATGACCCTTTGGTTGGGTTCAAGACGTGAGATATCAGATTCTGGCACTTGCCACCAGGACCAGACAGAGATCAAGAAACAGATTTCAGATGATTACATAAGGCAGTTGTAGATAGCCAGGAAGTTCTCTCCCTCTTAAACAATGCACCAAATCATCCAGTTGCCCAGCAGATACTACTTTTACTATAGCATATACCAAGTTCCGAAGGGGCAGCTGTGTTAGTCTAGTTCACTGAAACACACGGAGTCCTGTGGCTCTTAAAGACTAACAAATTAAAATAAATAAAAGTTAAATGCATCCATTTATTCACACAAAAGATCATGCAATAAATACATTTGCTAGTCTAAGTACCACAGGACTCCTTTTTTTGTTTTAGAGCATTAGTTTCCAACCTTTAGCTAGCAGATAGCAGAATGCTTATAGGTTTCAATGGAAACTGCCCTTCAGAAGTAGATTGCAATCTAATGGTTGGGGACCACTGATTTAGAGGGATAATCAAGTACTGTAGTTAGAACAAAAAGCTGGCAATATTTTAATCTGAATAGGGCAGAGTTCTGCAATTAGGATGGAAGGATCCCATTCACTTCTACAGACTGGGGACCGACTGTCTAGGCAGCAGCTCTACAGAAAAGGACCTGGATATTGCAGTGGACATGAAAGTAGATATCAATGTGTTTCCAAGGAGGCTAATGGTATCCTGAGCTGCATTAGTAGGAGCATTGCCAGTAGACTGAGGAAAATGATTATTCCCCTCTGTTTGAGAGTGGTAAAGCCACATTTGGAATATTATGTCCAGCTTTAGGTCACTATAAGGAAGTGTTTGGACAAACTGGAAAAAATTCAAGGAAAGGGCAACAAAAATTATTATGATGTTGGAGCACATGGCTTATAAAAACAGTATGATGGAACTGGACTTAAGAGTGCCAAAAATAAAAGTGGAGGGGTTTGATAGTGGCTTTCAGCTACTTGGAGCGCTCTAGGGAGGGTGAAATTAAGTTGTTCTTAATTTGTTAGTCTTTAAGAGCCACAGGACTCCGTGTGTTTCAGTGAACTAGACTAACACAGCTGCCCCTTCGGAACTTGGTATATGCTATAGTAAAAGTAGTATCTGCTGGGCAACTGGATGATTTGGTGCATTGTTCTTATTAAGTTGTTCTCAATGCTGTCATTTGACAGAACAAGAAGCAGTGGTCTCAAGATGCAATGGGGAAGGCATAGGTTGGATATTGGGAAAAAACTTTCATTAGCACTGGAATGATTAACCTAAGGAGGCGGTGGGATATCCATTCTTAATGATTTTTAAGGTATGGCTTGAAAACATCCTAAATGGAATGATTTAGTTGTGATCAGTCTTATTTCAAGGAGGAGGTTGAACTAAATGAGCTCTGGAGGGCCTTCCAACCCTAATCTTCCAAATATCTCTAGACCCTATCACTTTAAAAACAATGGAAAATCATGTAAAACCATTGTACTACATTAGCCACCCCATACATTATTTGTTACAGAGAAGATGGGTCTTGCAAATGCAAGTGGACAATGAGGATGAAGATGGATATGCAGATTTTGTCGGAAGTGGCAGAATTGACAATATCAGCGCTGGGGGGCCTCTATTGTCCACTGTATATTACAAAACTAATTGGGAGAAGGTGGTTTGTTTTTTTCTTATCCCAGCCCCAATCTGGTGCCTGTCATGATTACTACTCCCCTTTTACCTAAATGTTTGATATTTTTCCCCTCAGGTACTAAAATTAGAAATTAAAGGATCATGGGCTTTGAACTTATAGGACTTTTAAAAAAAAATAGTAAATGGATATGCTATAATTATAAAGACAAATTTTATTACAATTCGTAAAAACAAATACCTTATTTAGTAAAACAGAGGCCTAGACTGAAAAAAATAAAATAAATGAAGTGCACTAAAACTCTGAGTGGGCACTGTTCACCTTTTGCTATGGGCTCAGTCCTGTAAGGTGCTGAGTGCTTTGGAAGCATGTGATTGATTTTAATGGAACTATTCATGCTTAAAGTTAAGCCCTTGCTTACATGGTTGGCTGACCTCATGCTGGAGGATCCAACACCTTATAGGAATAAGTCTTATACATCAGTGTATAAAAAGCAAAGTACATATTACTGTGAACTAATACAAAATACCTGTAAGGAGGAGAGGGAAAAAAATAAAGGGGAAAAAAGCCCACAATTTGGCCCATTAGACCAATTTTTTTACAATAATTTCACAATTCACCTGCTATAATTTTAAATATATCGAGTGTACACTTTCCACCCATATTACCCAGGATTTTGAACTCTCTCATCCTCTTATTGATAGGCTAATTTTAAAACTAAAACTCAGTGTATCTGACAACTGTAGACAACTTGACTTTTTTTCCCTTCCTTTCAGTTAAAAATAGTACAATGTGCAAAAATACAATGAACAAAATTCAGTAAAGTAGTATAATTTTATTTTGTTAACTAACTGAATATTGAAGCTAGCAAAATATGCATGGCACTCAGTCTACATTGGGCTCAGACACTGACAGACTTCTCTCACCTACATTAGTACAGGCAGATGTTTGCAACTACTATGCTTCAAGACAATTTCCAAGAGGGGTTAAAGCAGGGATCAGCATCCCCAGGCACACGTGACAAAGATCATGCACGTGCACATTCTGAGTTCATGAACGGCTCCTGACCCTACAGCACCACTCAGCATGGCTACAAACACACCATGGCTGCTCTTCCCTGCTTGCTCCGCCCCCCCAGCACGGCCTGGGGCTACAAGAGCTGTACGCACATGGCAGCTCCTTTCCCCTGCTGGCCTCACCCCTGGCAGCTGCTGATGGTTGTGAGGGAGGGGCTGGCACCAGGGCCGGCAAAGGTTGCCAACCCCCGGGTTAAAGCATGTTTTGTCTTCCCTTCTTCAGAAGCAGTACTGACAAGTTCAAGAACTGGTGCCACGCAACGTTATGTACGTAACCAGAAAGAAATGTTTTCTACTTGATCTCATATATACCAGTTGCCAAAGAAGAGAAGTTCCCTACTATCTGCCGTCCTGTCAACAAGGAAAAAAGATAGCAATTAGATAAGCTTATCAATAAGAGACATTCTAACAATACATCACCCACTCAGCAGAGGAACAGTCAGTCAGCTGTCCTACAGAATGAACTTGACCAAGTGGATGACAGGCCTTGGCTATTTTTATTTCCTGTCAGGAGGAATCCATTTTTTACATGGTTTGGCTAATGAATTTATGAACCTTCAGGCTATGAACTTTACTGCTGGCAGTGTTTGCTGAAATTCTGACAGTCACATATTCAGCAAGCTTATAATATATTAAGAGCTGATAGTAATGCTCTCAGTTAATTATACCAGATGCCTCCAACAAGCTAGATGGAAAATGAGGGCTGTTTTAAGACAAGGGAATACTGGCTCAGCCCGCTAGCAACAGTAGCCTAAAATTTTAGGCAGAACACTGAAACCTGTCTTAGTTCAACATCATATGCCTGTTACACTGAAGGGCATTCATAAAAGTGCCTTTAAATTATATGGTGGCTGAAAAAATGTTCAGAAAAATCTGATGGTTTCTGGTTGGAGCATGCTATTGGGAGATTCAGCACAAATGACACAGGCATGAACCATTCATACTGAAAAGCTATCACGGTGAGTTAAAAATCCTAATGGGAATAATGTATTGAGATTTGGATACACTTGTTTTCTCATTTTACTGAGCTGGCGGCATTGTCCGATGTTCCTCATGGTAGATGCTCCATTTCTTCAGCCTCCAAAATCTCACTCCACTGTGTGGCATCATGAAGTATTAAAGGCTTCATGTTAAGTTTCTTCTTAGCCTAATTAAACAGGTAGAAGGCAATATCATGACCTGGACAAACTAGAGAAATGGTCTGAAGTAAATAGGATGAAATTCAATAAAGACAAAGCAAACTGCTCCACTTAGGAAAAGCAGGAGTTAAAGTAAGGTGAACATACTGGAACATTCTGGGGCCCACAAAATTCAGAGTCTCGGGGTTTCTAAAAAATAGAAAAAACCCAGCATAACACATGTTCCATCCTGCGTTGGCTGCTGGCAGGACCTATGCCTGACTGTATGCAGCGTCTGCTGGTTTCTGACAATAATTGCCATAGACATAAATGCCATATAAAAATTATAAATATTTTTATGGAGTGATAAGCAATGCATGTGGTACTGAGAAGTGGTTACAAATGCCTACGTGGGGGGTGGCCTGCACACGGACGAAGGGGGCCTAGACAATATGGGAAGGGGCCCTGCAGATTAGGAGGATTCCAGGGCCCGTCAAATGATACTTTAACCACTGAGGAAAGGGCAATCATTTGCACACATACAAAATGGGAAATGACTACATAGAAAAGAGTGCTGCAGAAAGGGATCTGGGGATCATAATGGATCACAAGCTAAATATGAGTCAACAGTTTTGTGCCGTTGCAAAAAAAGCGAACCTCATTCTGGGATATATTAGCAGGAATGTTGTAAGCAAGACACAAGTAGTAGTAGTTCTGCTCTACTCCACACTGATTAGCCCTCAAACGGAGTATTGTGTCCATCCAGTTCTGGGAACCATATTTCAGGAAAGAAGTGCACAAATTGCAGGAAGTCCAGAGATGATCAAAAAGAGATGAGTAAAGGTCAAGAGAATACGACCTATGAGTAAAGACTGAAAAAACCTAGGTTTTGTAGTCTCACTTATATCCAGCTTACCATCCACCATAACCCCAAGGTTCTTTTCTACAGAGCTTCCACATAGCTGATTGGTCTCCAGCCTATAGTACTACATGGGATTTTTCTGTCCTAAGTGCAGGACTCTACACTTGCCCTTGTTGAACCTCATGAGATTTTGTTTGGCCCAATACTCCGATTTGTCTAGGTCTCCCTAAGTTCTACCATGCCCTCCGTGATGTCTACCATTCCTGCCCCCCCCCCCAGCTTGGTGTCATCTGTGAATTTACTGAGCGTGCAATCTATCCCATCATCCAGATCATTAACAGAGATATTAAACAGACCAGCCCCACAACCGACGCCGGAGGCATTCCACTAGTCACTGGCTGCCAACTAGACATTGAGCCATTGATCCCTAACTGCTAAGCCAGATGATCCAGCCAGTTTTCTATCCACCTTACAGTCCATTTCTCCAAACCATACGTTCTGACAAGAATGCTGTGGAAAACTATATCAAAAGCTTTGCTAAAGTTGAGCTATATCACACTGACGGCTATCCGCACATCCACCTATCCCATCATCTCATCATAGAAGGCAATCAGGTTTGTCAAGCACGACTGACCTTTGGTGAATCCATAATTACTGTTCCTGATCACTCTATTTTCCTCTAAGTGTTTCAGAATGGATTCTTTGAAGATCTGCTCCATTATTTTTCCAGGAATTGAGTTGAGACTGATGGGTCTGTAGTTCCCAGGGTACTCCTTTTTCCTTTTCTTGAAGATAGGCACTTTATTTGCTTTTTTCCAGTCATCTGGGATCTCCCCCCATTCATCATGAGTTTTCAAAGACAATGTCCAGTGGCTCTGCAATCACATCGGTCAACTCCCTCAGTACCTTTGGATACAGTTTATCCAGCCCCATAGACTTGTGCACATTCAACTTCTTTATGTAATCCCTAATCTGACCTTCCACCAAGGGCTGCTCTTCTGCTCTCCATTCTGTGTTACCCAGTGTAGTAGCCTGGCAACTGACCCTGCCTGTGAAGACTCAGGTAAAAAAAAGCACAGAGTGCTTGAATCTTTTCTGCATCATCTACCATGTGGATACCTACCTCATTCAGTAAGGGACCTAACACCATCTCTGGACCTCTTCTTGTTACTGACATACTTGTAGAAGCCCTTCCTCTTATCCTTCACATCCCTTGCTAGCTGCAACTCCAATTGCCCTTTGGCCTTTCTGATTTTATCCCTGCAGGTCTGAGCAATATCTTTATATACCTCCCTAGTCATCTGTCCAAGCTTCCACTTCTTGTAAGCTTCCCTTTTGTGTTTCGGCTCACCATAGATCTCTCTAAGCCAAGCCATGCTGGGCACCTTCCATATTTGCTGTTCTTTCTGCAGATTGGAATGCTTCTTGTTAACCTCTGGGAATAGGACAAGCAGCAATGGGTTCAAACTGCAGGAAAGGAAGTTTAGGAAAAACTTCATAACTGCCTCTGTAATTAAGCAATAGAAACAATTACCTAAGGTAACTGTTTAATCTACTACTTTGGAGATTTTTTTAAAGAGCAAGTTAAACAAACAACTGCAGAGGATGGTCCATGTAGTACTGAGCCCTAGAGAGGACTAGACTGGAAGATCTCTCAAGATCCCTTCCAGTCCTGCATCTCTATGCCCTAACTAGGAATTTGGACTAAGGACCAAAAATCATTGAAGGATATGTGGTAAAGCAAGAAAAAAAATAGGAAAAAACCACACACAAACATCATCTACTGTATTACCCAGTCATTAGCATGTCTTTACATTTTAAGGCATACTGAAACAAGCTGCAATACATATGGAAAAGAATGGCAGGATGTCTTAGGGATTATCTACACTGGGGGTGGGACTGAAATTTGATTGTAGGCTATTGAATTACAGAAGTGAAATATGAGTGATCACAACAAATTCATTGCTATAGTCTTCTCTCCCCACTGCTCAATTTCCTCCTGAAATGCATAACACTGTGGGTTATAGGGACAAGGGCTTAGGGGGAGTCAGCCTTCCTCTGCTTACTCTCTCTCCTCTGTTCTCTAAAGAAAAAAACAACCACCAGAAAAAGTGTTTCTTGCTGTTTCTGTGCCACAGGCACAACAGACAGGTGAAGTGCTACATGCAGGGGGAAGAATTAATTGAAAACTTCTCCAGGCTGCAGGGAGGGGAGGAGTTACTTTACTATGGTGTAGCAGGTTAGGTAAAGCAAGATTAGAGCCACACTCTGGCTACATGGGCTTAAATCTGAACTGTAGATTTCTACCTCATTGCTTCGCCACTTGCAAGGGTGGTGCTATCAAGTCAAATTCTACCACCATTTAATTCACTTACTGCTCTGACAGTACAGAGTGACACTGCAGAAGGTCCAGTTAAGCAGCGTCATGTCAAACTTCACTGTCAGTGGGGACCAGAGTTTAGTCTCAAAACAGCTTCTGTCAATGCTGTCTTGTATATGGAAGTAAAAACTAACTGTCTATATTAGCCTAGTGGTGGGCCAGGTATAATTTGACGTGGGTTTTGTTTTGTTTTTACAAACATTTTTCAGTTTAGCAAAATATAAGGAAGCACACACGTCATTCATTCCAAAGTTAGATGCCTCTATTTTAAAGTAATTTTGCTTATATTCAACTTCAGTTTTTCTGAACTATGAAGGAAATGGAATGTTAATATTGCTCTGCTAAGGTATCTGCAACATAAACCATAAAATAAGATCTTTCTGTTTCCCCTCACACTTTACTAAAAGAATGGAGGTACAAAGGGCGGAGGATCCACAAGCCAGTCAGAGAATCAAAAGCTCAGTTTTAAGAAAATTTTGCTTTGTACAAGGGCAATGGTTCCCAAGTTGCACATGAAGTCTAACTCCTTAGTTTATCTTATGAAGTTTTGATCTAGAATTAACTTGTGTAAGTAGTGCAACAGAGATGTCTTGCACAGAGTGAGTAGGGAAACTAAGCTCTAACTGGCCTATTAGTTATCAAAGTCTTCCCCAGCTGAAAGCTGGAACAGGCTAGTCGACTCCTTGCTATTATGGTTACAGTTCAAAATCTCTCTGTATTTCAAGTAGCACCTTGAAGAAGGTTTTTTTAGTTTCTCCATATCCTTTTTCCAGATGTAATGTAGTGCACAAGTGAAACTAGCCCTCTAATCTATCCTATCCGCCAATGCACCTGCAGGAACTTCATCTCCTTTTCATGATGGAAAGGAATTTCTAATGCCCAGCCACTATCTCCAGGTAAATAAGGCTGAGCCATAAGTTCCATGGCTCATTTATATCTCCTCAATACATCCAACTGGGGATTGTTGATAATTCCCATTATATTTAAGCATCATACCATTTATAACATACATTACACATGACTGATTGGTTACATGGGCATGTCAACTTCACCATATACTTAAAGGCTCACATCTTGCAAAACATAATGGGTTTTACAGAACATAAATCTTAAGGTGCCATGTGTGAATTTTATTAAGATTGTAAAACACTTTCCATAATTTATAAGGAAGATTCAATGCCTCCTCCATACTAAGCTCTTCAAAGAACATCTATTTTGGTTGAAATGTTATACATGTGGTTTCTTGACAGAGGAAATCCTTTATTCTTGCAAAGTTTTAAGTGGCTCAGAGTAACTATTCATGTCAGATTATATATATATATATATATATATATATTTATATATATATATTTTTTAGAAGAACAGATATTGCACTTTTGGAAAGGTTCTGTGGGGGGTGGTAGGAGGGCAGGTTCAAAATCAGCTTTGATCTGGGATGGATATATGCATATTATATTCACTCCTGTCCAGGAAGAACTAGTGTATATTGAAATATTTTGGGTGGAAAAATCATCACTTGTTACAAAAAATGGGAATTTTGTGTGTTTGTCAATCCTGAAGAGATTATTAAATGGTATGTTAAGATTTCTGCATACTTAACAAGGTACACAGGCTTGTACTTTCAAATGTATTTTTAAGTTTCATTCTCTTCTACTCTGACCTTTCCATCCACAGATCCTTTTCTCCCCTGATCAGAAACATTTAGGACACACACAACACAGTACATACAGTCTCTGTATTCAGGTTAGGATGTCTCAATAGTGCAAAGTAAGGGCAATGATACAGTGTCTTCTTCCTGACAATTCTGCTTGATGTAATAATACAATGGCCTGGTGATTTAATTGTTAATTTCTGAATGTGAACATAGCCTGAAATAACAGGAATTGAACCATCTTTATCTTAATGCATCATCCACAACTATTGCCTTGTTTTTGAAAATTGTTCAGTCAAGAAACATGAATGCAACTAGCCTACTAGACAATGTTGAACAGAATCAATGGCAGAAAGCATTTACAACAGTAAACATACTTCATTGATCGCAGCGACATAACTACATTGGTAATTGCAGAATCATTTGATCGAATGTCAAAAGGGACACAGACTGTGTGCCACTAGAATCACAACTCACTTTGACAATCTGATCCTATCAGGTTTGAATCCAATTTTATCATCTCAAGTTAACTTAAGGTTTTACTGCATTATGTTTTCAGATGAGATGTTATCTAAGTGGTACCTGCAAACACTGCAGTTATTTTGACAATTATCTAATGCAGTGGCTTCCCAGACTATTGTACCCTTTTTCAGAACTCTAATTTCTCCTATGTAGCGCCGAGTTTCACCTCACTTAAAAGCTACTTACTATAAGACCAGACATAAAAGTGTCACAACACACTATTACTGTCAAATTGTTTACTTTCTTATTTTTACCATGTAACTATGAAACAAATGAACTGAAATCCAAAAACTGTACTGACATTTCAGTGTATATAGCATCAAGCAGTATAAACAAGTCACTGTCTTCTTGAAATTTTAGTTTGACTTTGCTAGTGCTTTTTATGTAGCCTATTTTAAATCTATGTAAATATCTAGACGACTTCATGTGCCGCCCCCCCCCAGGAGACCTCTTTGTACTCCCAAGGTGTATGCGTATCCCTGGTTTAGACCCATTGACCTAATGCATTTGTGAGAAATAGATGAACTGTTCTAAATTATTTATAACAATATATGAAAAAGGTTTCTGAAATAAAAATGATTTTTTTTTTTTTTACTCAACCCAAATTTGGCCATATGATATAGCTGAATCCTTAAACAACTAAAATTATAACAGATGGGGACTTAGTTACCAAACCAAGAAGGAAGAACAAGAGAGTTTTGAATACCTTTCAGGAATAAATATTGAATAAAAGCAAGAGAGAGAGAATAGGTATTTTAAATATAATATAAAATAAAAAAATATTTAAATACAATACCTGGCTGATTGGCAAGTGTTTTGGGGTATTATTCTTTAACCAAACTAATATTTAGTATGTGCTGAAGTATTTCAAACTCCAAATGAGACTTTCTGAATCAATGTTTGATTAACATTTGCTGTTGCTTACATTTTAAATGGTTTGTTTTTTTTTTTTTTTTTTTTTTTAAATCTCCTTAATCCCATGTGTACACAAATAGCGGAACCAGTGATGCAAACTGTTGAGACTACTTGCTTATTTGCCTTCAAGGTTTCCTCAGAGCACTTATAATGGAATACTGTAATCTGCAACAATGGTCAGCATTAAAAGTTGCTGTGTGAGGAAATGACTCTGGTGTCCAATGTCCCACTCTTCTAGCTGACTCTTTCCAGCTTAGCCCATCACTTGTGTGCATGATCATCAACTACAGTGGGAGTTTAGTTAGGCATCCCATACACATGGAGTTTCCTGAAGGATCAGGGACAGAGATCCCATTGTGCCATAAAATTGTGTCAGTATTGATTTTTTAATTGAGACTCTCATGTAACTTGCAAGACTGAAGATACGATGTTTAAATCGGAGATCGTTGTTTCTAACGACTGATTTTCCGAGAGAGTTCTGAAGTTTGTGTTTACAAATGGTAAATGTTTATATTAAAAAAAGAAATATAAAAAAATCACAGTGAACTTTTCCATTTAAGAAAAGCACAGTTAATTTACAAGGTAGTATGTACAATATAGGACAACTCTTGGAATCACTGGGCTACATTACCAGTTTTTAGCAACTATGTTCCAAAGGGATAGCCATGTTAGTTTTTATACAGCAAAAAACAATGAAAGACCTGTGTCACCTTAAAGACTAACAAATTTCTTCAAGCATAAGCTTTCACGGACTGTAATCCACTTCATCAATACGACACTGTTTATATATGTACATATATACACATTTACCCCCTGTGTATTCTCATGGACTACTAGTAAAAGGGACAGAGTCTGCTACTAACAGTGTAATATGGATTACCACACTTGTCACTAGCAGCAGCCAGAATTGGTACCCCCTTCTGCAAGACTGTGCAGCTTTAGCATGACTAAGCCAGGAATGGAGAGGGGCCTTTTGTTCAACCATTATCTATTCTGAACCCCCATCCCCAATGAAATCACAGGGCGGACATGTTGGGATCTGTGTTTCAAGAACAAAACAAGAAGCTTATATATTTACTCTCTGGGAGATGTTTGTCAGGGAATCCAGTTATGAGGATTCTTCATTAACACATCTTGCTAACTTGTGATTGAGGACATCCCTTTTGTAGCTTTGGAAATTGCTTGCCTCAGAAGTTTTCTGACTGACATGCCATTGTCTATTTATAAGCAGAGGGAGGTTTGGGTTCTTCAGGATCTCTTCTTGGACAGTTAGGGGTTCTTACTGTCAGCTAGAAGACTGGCCATTTGGAAGACTACCACTATGCCACGTGAGAACCCTGGAAAACTTGTATTAACCTGCAGCAGGTTAGCTGTGTTAGTCTAGTTCAGCAAAACAAACAAGGAGTCCTGTGGCACTTTTAAAGACTAACAAATTTCTACGAAACCTCTTCTGATAAATAAATTTGTCAGTCTGTTTTATTAATCTGTTGCAGATGTGTTTAAGTGCTTAAGACCAAGCAAAATATAGTAAATATAATTTTAAGTGAGAACACTCATGTTGCATTGTTTGTGCCAGCCCACCCATTGGTCAGACAGCCTAGTCTTCACTGATTTATTTCCTAACACCACTTTACAGAGATTATGGTTATCAAGAGCTTTAGACTGAAAGAACGTCAAGTAACACTACTACCTCATCTTCCTCAAATACATATACAAACATATTCTCTTCTGCTTAACCCATAACAATGGTATCCAAGTGCACATAAACTACCTATTATATTTTACTTACTACTATTTCTAACTAGACTTCTTGTTAGTCTTATGGAATAACAGTTTTGGGGGATATACGAGTGGGAAGAAAGCAACTTGGAGAACTATGATAGGGCAAAAGGGAAGCCCTGAAAACAGCAGAGAGCTGGGAGTGGCTGGAAGAAACAAATGGGACATTAAGGTTAGTACATTTTTGTGTACCTGTTTTGCAGGGCATTATGATTTCAGAACATAGAGCATGATCTTACTATGAAAAATGTTCAGTAAGAACTGGGTATCATCATTATCCTAAAGTTAGAAGGCCAACTTATGTAAAGAAGCATTTCTCAGATAAAGGATCCAAGCCGTAATATTTAGACTGCCTCAATCCTTGTTTATTTTAAATGCAGACTGCTAAAACAAAACAACTGTGAAAAAAATCAGGCTCTGAAAACTGGAAGATGAAAGATCTATTCTGGGAAGCATAATATCAAATTTCAGGAATCCACACATGGAAAGAGTAAACGATTATCAAGTATAAAGCAATACAATTTGTTTACTTTAAAAGATAATACATAGTGAACACCAAGGAAAAAAGCTCAGGAAAAGCATTGTTGTGGGCAAAACCAGAATCATTAGTGCATATCAATATGACACACATCATTTTAAAAAGAAAAATCATCTCCATAATTAGTTTCTAGATAAAGAATATCCTAAGAGTCTGAGAATTTCACAACCCAGAATCACTAAACAGTTCCACAATTATCAGCCCTTTCAAAGCTCTTTGCTACATCAATTATTTCCTAAGCTGATTCTTTTTTCTGAAGTTGTATACATTAGTATACTCTTTTGTGAATAGACAAGTGACTAACTGTCATTGCTCTTTACAAATTAAAATTGAATTTGAACGGCATTAAGATTAATGGCAAGTGGGCATCTCTTGTTTAGCTTTGCAGTACACAGTCACAACCTTAATATAGATGTTGATAGCATTAATAGTTTTAGATTAAATGCTAAATCTCACAAAGTTTGCTCATTTTGCTTTCATATTTCTAATTCTTTTTTTGTGTATCGAAAATTCTTAAAACAGCTGTGAAGTTTTGTTCTGTTTTTGTTTTTTACCTGAAATATATCCAGCCAGTGACAGACACAGAATCAGTTTCCATGACGACCACATCATTGGTCACAAAGGTCTTGAGTCTCTGGTAGCGTGTTTGTTAGGAGCTTTGACGTTTCTTCATTAAAGCTCAATCTATGGAGACAGGATAAAAGACACTGTTGGGAAAATGAAAAACATTTGGCAAAAATGTGATAGGCTATTCAAAAGACAACCTACATCCTAATTCCAAGGGGGCAGCCATGTTAGTCTAGTTCAGCAAAACAAACAAGGACTCCTGCGGCAATTTAAAAGACTAACAAATTCATTTATCACATGAGCTTCCGTGGGAGAAGATGGGAACATTAGAGAATGAGAGGAGAATAAATGAGGGAAGTGTAAATCACAGGATCAGGTCAGACTGTTAGAGTGATCTCAACAACTCTTCTGTAAAGTGGGAGATGACATTTTGAAAGGGAGGTATTTTGAGAGATTCTCAAAAAAATAAACAGTGTAGCACAGTATGTATCCATGTTAAGAGCTGAACTGTGGATGCCACTGTATAGAGATTATACTGTAAACCCAAGTTCCTCACACTCCAAAGACGGAGAGGTGTCAGGGCCTTAAATTCCTGTTCCTTCTGGAGCTTAGATTTATATTTACATGCAACACCTTTCATCAGCAGGTGTAAGCAATGAAGCCCAATGTTTTCCACTAGTGTTCATAAAACAATCTCTTGGTATCTTCTCGAGGTGGGTGAAAGAGTTGAAAAGAACAGCTAGTTCAACCATTTCAGCTGCTCGCAAATTGTGCCCAAACAAGTTGCGATCTCAACTAATTTCTCACTGTTTGAAATCTCTTGGTGAACGTTTGATACAAACACCTGCTTTTATTATTACCTTACCCTCCCAACCTCATGCCCATCCCATTTCTTCATCTATCAGTCTATCACACCCATCTGTTAAATCTTGTCTAATATCTAGCTTGGTAAATGTTTGGGGAAGAAACTGTCTTGTTTGTTATAGCCCTGATATGTGATCATAGTTTCTAGAAGCTACTGTAGGAATTCCAACTACTGATGGTTCACTTACTGTTTCAGACAGTCAGCATCACCTGCTATTTCATCTAGACATATGAGGCAGATGCTTACGTTTTTGTTCCGTGATTGGATAAGCATAAAGTTTTCCACCAATACAAATTTGAAATTCACTTTCCATCACCATTCTGCCATAATTGCTAAGAATCTGCTAGAGAGACCTTCTACAAAAGAGCTGCTTCATTCCTGAAGTGCATGTACCTCCTCCCATGTCAGCAACTGTCACAAGAGTAATTCCTGAATGGAGCAATCTGTACTGTGCATGGGCCCACCTAGAGAGGGATGGTGAATTACTCCCCTAACTCACTCAAAAACAATGTGGTTCATTTACAAAGCTTTATTCAGACCATGAGCTAAATGGTACAGTCTAGCACATCAACATTTGCATTCTCAGTGACCTCTCTCATTGATGAGAATTGTCGCAGAAAGAGAACACTGAAGCAGTGCGACACAATCAGAGCAAAATCATTTAAATGTTTCAAAGAATGTCCAAGACTCTTTCCGCCACAGTGTCCCAATTAAAATGCACTCTGGCAACGTAGCTTGTAAGTGGAGATGCTCAATTTTCCTTCTTTCATACATGAATGCATGCACACAGGCATGCGCACACATAGAATCATAGAATCATAGGGTTGGAAGGGACCCCACGAGGTCATCTAGTCCAACCCCCTGCCAAAAAAAGCAGGACCACTCCCATTAGATCATCCCACTCAGGGTTTTGTCCAGCTGGGACTTGAACACCTCCAGAGATGGAGATTCCACCACCTCCCTAGGCAGCTTATTCCAATGCTTCACCACTCGCCTAGTAAGGAAGTTTCTCCTAATATCCAGCCTGGACCGCCCCAGCTGTAACTTGAAACCATTGCTTCTCGTTCTGCCCTCTGTTACTACCGAGAACAGTCGAGCTCCCTCCTCCTTGGAGCAACCCTTCAAGTAGTTGAAGGTTGCTATCAAATCCCCCCTCAGTCTTCTCTTCTGCAGGCTAAATAAGCTTAGTTCCTTCAGTCTTTCTTCATAGGGCTTGTGCTCCAGCCCTTTGATCATTTTGGTTGCCCTCCTCTGGACTCTCTCTAATTTGTCCATGTCCTTTTTGTAGTGGGGAGCCCAAAACTGGACACAGTATTCCAGATGTGGCCTCACTAGTGCAGAATAGAGGGGAATGATCACATCCCTTGATCTGCTGGTAACACTTCTTCTGATGCAGCCCAGTATGCCATTGGCCTTTTTGGCAGCAAGAGCACACTGCTGACTCATATCCAGCTTCCCATCCACCATGACTCCCAGGTCCTTTTCTCCAGTGCTGCTATTTAGCTGATCACTCCCCAGCCTGTAGCAGTACATGGGGTTTTTTCGTCCCAAGTGCAGGATTTTACACTTATCCTTGTTGAACTTCATGAGATTCCTCTTGGCCCACTGCTCCAATTTGTCTAGGTCTCCCTGAATCCTGTCCCTGCCCTCTGGGGTGTCTACCGTTCCCCCCAGTTTGGTATCATCTGCAAACTTACTAAGTGTGCAATCTATCCCATCATCCAGATCATTAATGAAAACATTGAACAGAACTGGCCCCAGGACCGACCCCTGGGGCACACCACTTGTTATTGCCTGCCAACTTGACATGGAGCCATTGATTCCTACACGCTGAAACCGTTGTTCTAGCCAGTTTTCTATCCACCTTACAGTCCATGCATCTAACCCATACTTCCTTAATTTGCCAATGAGAATGCTGTGGGAAACCGTATCAAAAGCCTTGCTAAAGTCAAGGTATATCACATCAACGGCTCTTCCCGCATCCACAAATCCAGTCATCTCATCATAGAAGGCGATGAGGTTGGTCAGGCATGATTTACCCTTGGTGAATCCATGCTGACTGTTCCTGATTACTCTATTTTCCTCCAAGTGTTTCAGGATGGATTCTTTGAGAAGCTGCTCCATGATTTTTCCAGGGATTGAGGTGAGGCTGACAGGTCTGTAATTCCCAGGATCATCCTTTTTGCCTTTCTTGAAGATAGGTACTATATTTGCTTTTTTCCAGTCCTCTGGCACCTCCCCCGTTCGCCACGAGTTTTCAAAGATAATGGCCAACGGTACTGCTATCTCATCAGCCAGCTCCCTCAGCACCCTCGGATGCAGTTCATCCGGCCCCATGGACTTGTGCACATCTAGTTTCTTTAAGCAGTCCCTAACCTGACCTTTTGTCACCAAGGGCCTCTCTTCTTCTCCCCAGTCTACCATACCTAGTGTAGTGGGCTGGGAGCTGACCCTGCTTGTGAAAACTGAAGTAAAAAAAGCATTGAGCACTTCAGCTTTTTCCTCATCCTCTGTCACGAAGATGCCTGCCCCATTCAGTAAGGGATCTACACCATCCCTGATCCTCTTCTTGTTATTGATATACTTGTAGAACCCCTTCCTGTTATCCTTCACATCCCTTGCTAGTCCCAACTCCATTTGTCCTTTGGCCTTTCTGATTTTATCCCTGCAGTCCCGAGCAATGTCTTTATATGCCTCCTTAGTCATCTGACCTAGCTTCCACTTCCTGTAAGCATCCTTTTTATGCTTCAGCTCAGTGCAGAGCTCTCTGTTAAGCCACAGTGGGCGCCTTCCACATTTGCTGTGCTTTCTCCTTATCGGAATTGTATCTTCCTGTGCCCTTAGCAGGGTTTCTTTAAAATGCACCCATGAACAAGGAACTGTTGCATTTATTTATATACTGGAAAAGTTATTCTTGAAATGATCTAAAGGTGTAACATGTCAGGTCTCATTTATATAGCACTCCAGGTGCAGCATGCAACACAAATAAAGATTTCCAATTTGGGATTGTTCTTCCTTTCAGGTAGTTTAGGCTGGGCATACATAATATGAGGTGGGCATGTTAATATATGCTTCCCTGAAACAGAACATAACTGCAGCTCATCTAAGCCTCCACAGGGAGCCTTCCTCAATTAATTATTAATGCCAGCTGCCTTTGTTTTTCACTTCTGCAATAATCTGTGTTTCAGTCAGTATGTTCCCTGGGTTAGGTAACTTATCTCTTTCAACATCCTCCTCTGGTCAGACCTTTGGGAAATAAATATTTTCATTAATATTTAACTTTTTTCCCTTATGGCCATTTCTGTTAAAACATGTAGAATACCTTTCTTTCTTTCTTTCTTTCAATACTGTTCCTATTTTATAAAGGCACAAAACAGAAATTGTAAGTAAAATTCTGGTGATTTTTCTGTTGCAAAAACAGGCAAAAATTGTTTCTAGGATTAAAGGGAAGTGTGAAATTGTAATGGTACATAATAAGTGATAGTATTATTACTAACAAAGGAAGAAGTTGAACTCTAAACTGTACTACAAAAAATATTAATTCCTGGTTTGTTACTAGCTCAAAAATCTCCTCATAATCAAGGGGCAAGTTTACATTTGGAATAGCTAAGAAAATAATGCTGGGTTCAATAAAGGTGTTACGTTCCATAGATAAAATTCTGTCATATGTTAGACAGGGAGTGATTAAATGGTTCTTTTTGGCTGGAAGCCTATGAACTATGCACATAATTATATGTTTTTCAAAAAATGGGAAAAATGTGGTGAAAAAATGTGTTCCTGTTTCTCAAAGAATTTTAAAATTGGATTTTTCTAAAAAGGCTTTGTAGCTGTTCAGAAAACATGATGAATTTTTCATGAACATTTCATTGAAGTTCAGTGGAGCTATGACAGTTTGCACTAGCTGAGGATCTACCCCCAAAAGACTTTTTCCAGCTCCAAATTGAAAATACTTAGATGTGCCCTACTTATCCCAGCCCTAACAAAACAAAATTCAGTTCGAAGGAACAAACATCATAAAATGTAAAAACAGGTTGTGACAGAAATGGAGTTGCTTCATAGTCATTTGTGAATTCTGTATACTGACCTGGTTACTGGGATGTTTACAGTATGAATGTGTTGGTTTAATAATAGAGGCTTCCGGGGGGGGGGGGGAAGAAAGAGGAGAAACAGAGTCTTACAATAAGCCACTCTTCAGCCAATGCTTAGAGCTGGTGTACACTAAAAGATTACTTAAGTACAACTTACATTACTTAAGGGTGTGAATAAATCACACCACAGAGCAATGTAAATTATTCCAATCTCAAGCATCAGTGTAGACAGCTTCTCATAATCTCATAGACTTCAAAATCAGAAGGGTCATCCTGATCATGGAGTTTGATCTGTATGCTGCTGTATCCATACAATCTCACCCACCCATTCCTCAACAAGGCCCCTTAATCTCTGGCTGAGTTACAAAAGTCCTCAAATCATATTTTAAAGACCCCAAGTTACAGAGAGTACACAATTTACACTAACTTGAACCTTCAAAGTGATCTATGTCCCACGCTTCAGAGGAAGGCAAAAAGATCTGAGTTTCAGCCAAACAGACGTGGGGGAAATTCCCTCCCGACCCAAACATGGTGATCAGTTAGACCTAGGGCGTCCAGATGTCCAAAATTAATAGGGACAGTCCCGATATCCCTGGAACCTTTTGTTTTCTTTAATATAGGTGACTATTACCCCCTACTCCAGGCTTATTTTTCACCCTTAAGATCTGTTCACCCTAGTTAGACACTGAGTATGTGGACAAGACCCACCAGACAGATATCTAGGAGAGAATTCTCAGTAGTAACTCAGAGCCCTCGCCATCTAGTATGTCTCCAGCAGTTAGGGAGTTTTGCTACTGGCAGTTCCAGATAGGTCACATGCTATCACAGGCCATCAAATCCTACCATTCCCTCTTCTCTCCTGTTGTCTTAAGAGTATCTCCACCACTTCAGTGGTATAACTTCACCAATGCAGCTGCACCATTTTAGCACATCTGGTGACAATGCTGTGCGGGGCATAATACAACTACCTCTGTGAAAAGCACCAGCCATATTGGTGGGACAGGCTTGCCTGTCAACAGAAGCTCTTCTGTCCACACACCAGTGCTTTTGTCAGCATTTATGTCACTCAGCACGGTGGCTTCAAGGACATAAGTTATACTGATGTAAATTGTAAAAGAAAAAAAACAAGGAGACCTGTGGCACTTTTAAAGACTATTTTACAATTAAAATAAGAAATTTAAGAAGGCTGTTTGATTACTATACATCAGAGGTCACAGACCTACTAAGCAAACACAATTGATCCACAGCATGTAGGTCATATCCTGATCCATGACAGGGAGAAATAAGGAATTCTACTCTCTGGAGCTGGTTGTACACATTTACAGCCACTATTTAGAGTTGTCAAAAGGGGCCAAAAAATAAAGAGACGAGTCTGTGTAAACAGCATATAAAGATAGTCTGTGATTTGCCACAGCTGTGGTGGGCCTCTATAATCTCGTCACACTTCAGGGGGAAAAAAAGCACAATCTCAATCTTCTTCAGAATCTGCATCCACATTACAAGCTAGGGGTGTTATTTCTCAACTCACACACAATAAGGTTGTCAAATAACTGAGAAAAATCAGCCCCCTCCCCATTTTTTGGAAGGGGGGGGAGTATAGTTGCCTAAGTTTCTAATATCAGTAAAACAAAGAAGGAGTCCTGTGGCACTTAAAGACCAAGAAATTTATTTATTGCATGAGCTTTTGTGGGAGAAAGCCCCACTTCATCAGGCACTTTGAAGATGGGGGAACTTATACTTCCCTGCATTTATTTTCTCCCATTCTGTAAGTCATGGGAACATGCCAAACTGATAGCAGCAAATCAAAGCAGTTGTTAAGATTCAAATATTAGAGAACAGCATATGGAGGAAGATGAGGTCAAATCACCTGTTGTAATAAGAAAAAAATCCAAAGTCCCCATTTAGCTCTGAAGCTATACAGTCAAATGGTGATTTGACCTCATCTTCCTCTATATGCTGTTTCCCACTGTTTGAATCTTAACAACTGCTTTGATTTGCTGTTAATGGTGTGACCTGATCCCAGGACTTACATTCCCCTGCATTTATTTCCTCCCATTCTGAAAAGCTCTCCCTTCTTCAAAGTGTCTGACAAAGCAGAATTTTCTCCCACAAAAGCTCATGTGATAAATATCTTAGGTATGATTTTTTTTTAACAAAACTGTTATGAAATGTAATTTGACTAGGGCAGCATAAGAGCTTAGACATCTGATGGAGCCTACTTTCTAAAGTGAGCTGGAAAAATTTCCAAGCCATTTATACCAAAATAACTCAGACTTTCTGAAAAAGGGAAGATATAGACAGGGTTCCTTATATAGAGAGAAGTGGTGTAGAAAAGTGGCATCCAAAAGAGAGAGAGAGCCTTTTAGTTTTCTTAGATGTTATAAAAACAATCTTTCAATAGAACCTCAGTTTTATGAACACCAACACTGTGAGCCATCAGTTGTACAAACCATTTTTCCTCACTTGGGGAGGAGAGGGGGAAAAGGAAGAATCACAAAATGGAAATGATGTCTGTACCAGGCACCAAAACAGTTCACATTCTAATACCTTTCATTAGCTCAAAATCACTTTGCAGTAGTTTGACATCAAAAAGAAAAGAATGCATTGTATACATACTGTAATTCTGAGATGTTCGATTTTATTAAATTTTCTATTTATGAACCCCTCAGTCCCCAATTAATTCATAAAATAGGGGTTCTACAGTATTTTTTTTAAGCTTTCTCCCGTTTGCTTGTTTGGCAGTTTTGTGAAAGTTGTAAACCCAGATCAATGTTATTCTTAGAAATACAAGTGTTACACTACTATAGTCTCACATTTCCCCTTTGACTTCATTAACCCTTTCTGTAACAGCTCTCTCGCCATCTAAACGCTTTCTCAGACCTTGCCAATGTCCTGCCTGCACAGCTGCTGTAGCAGCCTTTTTGTACCTTTTCCTGCTCTTGCTGATACTTCCTGAATAAAGATTACGCTGGGCATTTGGAAAAAAAAGAACACAGAACAGCATTGTGGAGACAGAACGTTTAGGGATTACTTTGCAGTACTGTACGCATTGCTGCTTTATCCTTGGAAGTGTAACTGGACAAACAGAAAATAATTAAGATGGTTTGTTATTGTTCCAGTACTGCACACAGCTTGATATCAATGCTTTCCAAGAATGAAAGACAGAAAACTAGAAGATAACAGGCATGCGGAAATAAGGAGCTTAATTTTAGATTTTTAGCTGATGACAGTACAGTTGCTCCAATAGTGAAGCACTGGTTCCATTAAAGTCAAATGGGATCTATATACAAGTATAATTCAGATCAAAAGGTGACACAAGGATAAGTGTTTGAAGCTTCCACAAAACAAGACAATTATGCTCGTAAAGAATATATTCTTTATATTTTTTTTTGTCTTACAAATGAAATGGCCTAAAAATTTAGATTCTTCAGAGTATTGAATAGTTAATGGATATTCTCTTCTCAAACACATATCATAAGGTGCATATTCCTAAAATTAAATGGGTAGGAGGAGGGCAGGGATGGATGAAGAGCCAATCATTTATACAAGCAATAACAACCTGATTTTCAGGACATTTTTGTTTGTCCCTAAGACACATGCTCTCAGAGACTTTAATCTCCTGCCCTTTGTTCGGAACACCCAACATATACATTTTTCTCTTTCTAATAAGAACCTTGCTATAAAAATCACATATTGGGCAGCAAGTATATAATTTATTTAAGACTAGCCCCACCAGGAAAATACTGCCTAAAATGATTTTCAGTATTGCTTTAGTTGAACCCCTTGTCTTTCCAATGCATGTAGACCTGGATATAATTTGACGCCTGAGATGTGAAAGTTGGTCTGTCTGGGATAGGCTCATCACCTTGACTGGTAGTGAAATTCATAGGAAACTGTGAGGGCAAGACACCCCAAGGATATTAAATATTGTATATCTATTTTGCATAATAATGTGATTATGCAGTCGTCTTCTTATTTGTTAAAAGGAGAGAGGGCTTTTCTATTATTATTATTTTATATACACAGACACACACGTATATTAAACCTCATATTACTTTTGGTCTCTTATAGTGGACATACAGATTCATACACAGTTTGTTGGATAAGGAAGAGATGAAGATTTCCTGCCAGCAATTTTCAGAACCTAGTAATCTAAAATTAGAATGACTCAAATAATTTGCCACTAGTAATTTATGTCAGTTTCCAAAGGGATAGCCGTGTAGTCTAGTCCAGTAAAAAAACAACAAGCAGTTGTGTGGCACTTTAAGACTAACAGATTTATTTTTTGCATGAGCTTTCGTGGGAGAAGATCCCACTTCCTCAGATGCTTCGAAGATGGGTGAT
>ML681992.1:41544364-41619642 GCA_007922195.1 Podocnemis expansa
TTATTTTTTGCATATCATCAAAAATATTTAGTGATTTGTTTTAAATTCCATGGATTGATTTTAGCAAGTTCATTGAAGGCATTCAGCACACAATATGGAAGATATAATTAATGGCTTTGCTTCAGAGAAAAATCACACATCATTTCTCTTTCTAAGATGGGTAGCTATTTATTTCTAGTCTTAATACTCAGTGTATTATCTGGAAACTAACTATGGTCAAAAATCCTGAGTCTCACTCCATAAAATACTGAGATTTTACTGATAAATCTTGAGTTCATTATATGTGCTTTCAGTGGTTTTGAGCTTTTAGGGTTCAGATTTCCCAGCTTCTTTTCTGCCCATGAAAACTAGATATTTTTAATAGAGATTTTACTAAAATAGGTATGCTGGTACAACTATACTGGTATAAAGATGCCCAATTGTGGCATAGTTTCTCACTTTCTGTATGGAAATAAACTATATCAGTACAAGCACTGTTAAAACAATAATATCTAAGGCTGTTGTACCATTAACTATACTAGTGTAGCTAAAGCAGTGCAAAAAATGTGAGTTTAGGTAAGCATTTACACAATACAGACACTACAGAACAAAGAGGGGGGTGTGGCCTGTCCCCTATTTAACCAAAGATTAACTTCTCTATACTCTTATCTTGGGGCAATACCGTTACTTTCAGGGGACCTGCAAGTCATTACTGCTTCAGACAATAATACAATTGCTCTTTTTTTCCCACCCCCCTACACACAAAGCAAAAGGTTATGTTTAGGAAGATAATGGGAATCCATGTTGCAGGTATCTCACGAAAAGCACGAAAAGAGATGCATGCAGGAACAGAGCTTACCATTCCTATGTATCTGCATTCAGCAGGATCTAGCAGAAGGCAGCCTAACTCACACTGAACAACACATTACATATACATTTTCATGGAAGATTATCCATTTCAGGACTCTGGCTTAAAGTATAACTAATAGTCCTCCAATTTGGCAAAAATATTAAATCAATAGCTATTGACATAAATCACAAAATTAGACTCCCACAAAAGGATCATAGCATATGCCCTCTGACATCTAACTAAGGTAATTTTCTTTTTTCTTTTTTAAAAGGCCACAGTATTTAAGAGACTTGAATGAGACACAACATGCCTGTGCAATCTGTACATGCACCAGGGCTAGGAAGCTGTGACTCAGACAGTCACAATCAGTTCCCATTCCCCTTCTTTCTTCACTAACTCTGAGAAAATCAAGTCCAGTAACTTCAAAACAAAGGTGTGTTAGAGCTACCTGCTATGCAACAGCCAAGCACGTATTCTTCCAAAAAGATTCTAATGTATTTTAGGTTGGCTTAAGGTATATTGCAATATTGGTTGTATATTCCTAACACAGGCTTGTCTCCCAGATCCATAATGATGTATGTGTATAAATTTACTGCTTTGTTCCTCTATGTTCAAGTTAGTAACAGGAACTGTCTATCTGTACAGTAAATGTAAGCAAGCTATACTGAGTCCACATTCTTCTCCTCTCTTACAAAGAAACATTAACTCACTCCAGTCCAAACTCTTCTTATTGCCTTGCATGACAATACTGTTTACAAAACGTTTCCATTGTAGTAGTAATTAAATTGTAATAAAAACCATACTGTTAACATTCATACAGTTAAATGCTTCAACAGAAATTGTTACAGGACAAAAAAGATGTGGAGTCATAGTACGCAAAGGGAAGCAGCAAGATACCTTGTAGGACTAATTATTGCCCCAATGGGAAAATATTGATTTTCAAAGTATAATTATATTTGTACTAAAGAAAATGCAATATTTTACCAGATATATTGCTCTTTTTTCTGAATCCTTAATTTACTGTTAAAATATTTCTTATATTTTCAATGGGAGAGCAACAAGCTTAACTTCTAAAATTTTAATTTAGGAATTATTTCTTACATGGGTGTAATGAAACTTTCACTTATATTGCTTATATTCTAGAATGACACTTAGAACATGGATTCACAAAGGAAGTAAACCACCCAAAATTGGTGTTGATATAAAGGGAATATGTGGACAGTCAGCACTTTTGAAAGGCAGCACAGGGCTTTTTCCTGAATGCAGATAATTGGCAATATTTTCAAAAGCACCTAGTGATGTAAGAGCCCATGTCCCATTGAATGACTCAATGGAATTTAGGTTCTTTCTTCACCCAGTGCCTGTAAATCAACAAAACCCTGTTTCAATATTTAGTATTTGCCTATATTTGAGTGTAAAATCCTATGAATGTGAAATTTGTAATACTTCCTTTTCCAGCAACCACAAAGTTAATTGTACAGTTCAAAACTATTTGAAACCATCTCCTGAGAAAAATGGAGACTTGACCACCATTTTTTGTTAATTTGCTCTTGCCACATCTTGGTGAAAAGGTAAACTTGAAATAACCTTACAAATTAAATCAAGAACAGAGCATGTCAGAAGCTCAGATTTTTTTTTTTTAAATTGGAATTCACCTATTTGCTGAAATCAAAAAGATTTGTGGAAATTGATTGAAGGAGCAAAAGTTCAGATAAAACCCATGCAGTCTGTAATCAGAAGCCTTAAGATGCTTCAAGGTAAAATATTAACAATTTCATGGGGGACTTTTACTGAAGCTATTTATTCAACAAAATGCATACATTTAAAAATATTGCTACAGCTTGATGCTACAAACTCTTATGCAAGGAAGTAAGTTTATACATAATGAGGAAAGTTAACAGGACTACTCAGAAAGAGTGAAGTTACTCAACTGAATAAGTGGCTATGAAATCAAGACTTTTGAAAGTCAAAACAACTTAGACTACAGTTTGGATTTTATTTTTGTTTATAATCAATATAGTGTCTGGGAACTTCAGTCATGGACCAGGACCCTATTGTGTTGGGCACTGAACTAAAAAAAAAAAAAAAAAAAAAAAAAAAAAAAAAAAGAAACAGTTCCTGACCCCAATAGTTTAAAAACAAAGTTAGGAACAATTTTTCAGGAGTTGAGCATCCATTTTGGCACCACAGATAATGATGAGGTGCTGGGGGTGGGGCTTTTAAAAAATCTGGCTAATTAATTGTTGTTGCCTAATTAAAAGCTGGGCTCTTTTGAAAATATGAAGCTGGTTGCACGTACTCAGCACTTTGATAAATCCATTGTTTGAGCTTTAACATAGCTTTCAGCGATAGACATTGATATCTCTTTAGGTGCTTACATGACTTTCACCTCACTATGGTAGCTGACAGCCTAACAAACATTTATGAAATCATCTTTCAGCACTCCTTTGAAGTAGATTAATAGCATCACACAGGAAACAGAAGCACAGAAATGTAACAACCTGCCCAATCCAAACTCTCATACAAAATCTCTTGTAGACTTGGCAATTGAACATTGGTCACTTGAGTCACAGCCCTGTGCCATAACAAGAAAATCCTTCCTTTCATGTCTAGTTCTCCTGATGGAATTTTATTATGCAGGTGACTTCAGAAAACAGCTACATTATTGCCCTTGGCCACCCAAGAGACCCCACAAAGTACCTGGGATCTTACGAATGTCTACAGCAACTGAAGTAATGCCTAGAGGCTGCCCCTCTCATTTGAATATTTGTATTAGACTCAAAGTTTAGAATTAAAAAGTTCAGAGAAAAATAAATTCATACTGCTCATCTCGGATACCAGAAGGTACTCATGAGGGCTGAACAGCTGTTTGACCCTTTTATTTATTATTTTAAAACTGTTTAGTAATTATGAATTGTGCCAAGCTAATCACACTGGGAGATTAAGTCTTCTATTCATAGAGCAAGTATATCAGAGTAGTGACAGGGCCAATATGTTTGTTGGATCCACCTCCTTTGGAGAAAGTTCAGCCTGCGTTCTCTCCTGTGGCAGTCAGCTAGTGCAAATAGGGATGCTGACTTAGTTTAATATGTTTCTATAGGCTCCTTCTGCCCCTGCATCTGGAATTATCTATACAATTACAAATTAGTATAGCCAAGGCCTTCCACTTAATATGAATGCCAGAGTAATAAGATCACTCATTTTAATTGCACAAGGCATCATCACTTGACATTCCATGAGGATATTAAATAAACTTCAGATTATGCGTCTGTTAAGCACATCATACAGTGCGCAAACCTCCCTGTGCGGACCCCTATGTTTATCTATATTTTCTCCCAGACAAGTCAGCTATTGGGATGACTAATAAATATGGAGTGCTATCAGTGTAATCAATCCTGTACATGAGAGATTAAGACAATCACTGCCCTGAAGAAGTTACAACCTAAGGGCCCAAACCACACAACTGGTTCTATGTAACCAGTCGTCTACATCCTTTGAAACCTCAGTGACCTCACTGGAGTTCTAAAGGGGTGCAGAGGTTTGCTTACATGGATCTGAATAAAACACCAATGTCTAAAAAGGCAGACCAATGAAATAACCAGTTACTGAATTTCAATTGTATCTCAAATTAATTTTTCCTTCTGTTGGGCTTGCATGAAGAAGTGAGTCTTTCAGGAGGACTTCAATAAGGCAGGGATGTAGGGCAGGTGCTACGGGTTCAGGAAGGCTTTTTATGCCTCGTGTGTGATTAAAAGGAGAGAAGACAGACATAGGATACTGAAAGAACTGGGGTGTGTGGGGGTGTGTGTGTGTGTGTGTGTGTGTGTGTGTGTGTGTGTGAGTGAACAGGTTGTGTATACATAACCCACTGGTGAACATATTACAGGTTATACTGCTGATCCACAGAGGGCAAGAGTTACAATCTCAGATAGAGAGCTTTAGTGAATTCAAGCTACAGCATCTTTTTTTTTTAGTTCTGGAGGTCTCTAGTTCAGTCTCCAATGTGTCAGCCATAATACGCCTGCTCTCACAGCTGTACACTATTAGATTACTTATGAGACACCCAACGTGGACATAACACAGCAAAACATTTGATTTGTGCTGCATATTAAAATGAAATGTAAGCATTAGTCTGTTTTAATGACATGTTTTCTAGAACAAACAGATATGAGGAACTACTTCAGCAACAAGGATTTCTGTAATTTTCTCTTGCAATTGGTGTTTTGGATTGCTATTTTACCAAATATAAAACAGAGCGGTTATCAACTATACACAATACATTTGATGTTTTAGTGCTTCATCCCATCTACGGATTTCTATTTTTTTTCAATTATCGACAAAGTGACTCTCCACTCTAATATCTGGGGTTCTGCAGAAGCATAAAGGGTCCACATGTGTCTGATGTTGGGACTGTGTTTGCAGATGGGAAAGTTCTATAAGTAAAAGTTAACCATTGGAATTGATTAACACATATGGTGCATTCTCTATCACCTGAAGTCTTTTAATTAAGATCTATCGGTATATGAGGGTCCCTTTGAAAATCAGCAGATGTTAATATTACACTGAGTGTCTTACTAAAATATGTGCTTAGTTTCACACAGGTTGGTGGGCTCCTTCTAACTCTAAGAGACAATTTTGTATTTTGGAAAAATATCTTAATTTTCAGTACAGACTTCTCAAAACAAAAGAATTTGTTTACATGTACAGTAAAAAAAACAAATTATTTTTGAAGGTATGTGGCTTAACCATTAGACCTAGGAGTAGGCATGTGGAGTTTCAAAATACACCCAATAAAGATAGAACTATATTTTAGAAGAAGGTACTTAAAATAGTTAATTGTTGTTCTAAAATAGTTATGGAGGTTTAAATGTTAGTAATTTGCCTTTAGCTCTCTTCCACTTGAATTACTGCAATACATTCTAAAGTGCCATGCAGAAGGATATTAATGATGCAACAAATTGACTGGTGTTACAGGGATTTATCTATTATTTTTATGAGCATATTTAATTGCACATATTTCTTACATTAATAATTACAACCAGCACTAAAAATGATGTCTGGATGTTTTAAGGATGCATTTTTATATTTAAACATATCTCATGATTACTACTTATAATACAGACAGTTCACTGTGATATAATACTAGGATATTAAAGTGGATTAGAAGTCACATTATTAAAACAAGAGCTCATCTGCATAGAAAGGAGGAAAAATAAATAAAGTACTCTAAATAAGTGACTCCAATTCTTTTCACAAATCTCATTTTATTACAAGTTAAATGTCACAGACTTTAAGATATAACTGGTGGCATGATCCCATCAGGAAAGGTATGTAGCTTATGACTGTCTCTGTTCGTACTACTTGCACAAAGATTTTAAAGCCAGGGAATTTCATCAAGTGCTCAAATCAAAAGCAAATATTTTTTAAAAGAATCTGAGGATGGTTTATATGTTTTTTTTTTTTAAATAAGATGTGACATATGCCAAACCATGATGCGTTGACTGGTCAAGCTCAATATTTGGCACACAGCATCTACAGATTTGTGCTGTGTGGTTACCCCTCTAAGGGCAGTCACATTCTTCATGTTTTCAGTGGCAAATTGAATTTGACATTTAATTTGAAAGCCAAGATATCATAATATAAAACCTTATGCAATATTAGTGATAAAGCAGCAGGTCAGACACCATGGCTATCAGTTTTTTAATAGGGATCTCAATGTTACCAGAACTTCCATTATTTCTGTAGGTGTTTTACCCTGATTATAAAAGGAAAATCACAGTAAATGTTTAAGGTTACAGGGGTGTAGGACTAGAGCATATATGAGGTTTTGTTATACATACAAGAAATCTGCTATTTTTGAAGCTCAATTGATTTCTTTATCAGGGGGACCCATTTGTTTCCCAGCATGCAGTTCAAGGCACAAACAGAGCAACTTGTCAGAAGCCTAAGAAATATATGAAGAACTGGGAAAAGGAGGAGAGAAAAAAACAGATGCTGTAATTTTTATTTTTGTGAGATGGGACTAATTTTAATTGCATGGGAAAGAGAAAGAGAAGCTATAGCACTGGAAAGCTGTTTCTTATACAAGGATTTCTGAATGATGTGCGTTTTATCTTTTCTCAGCTCTTTTTATTTCATTGGTAAAGTTATTGATTTAGGGTTATTTTCCCAAAACTGGTTGGAAAGAATTATGTTTTGACTTCACAAAGTATGAGATTCAGATAGGAAATTAAGAATATTAGAAGGAGCCTGAAATGCAGGGGTTATATTGGTAAAAGGAATGCAATACCTCAAATTGAAATCTGAGTCCTCCTGTGGGAACCTGGGCCATTGATTCAGAAACAAGATTGCCATTGACTAAATCAGTTAGCTTGCTTTCCATACACTGCCTTAGGTGAGCCCTGGATTGTTATCAAAGCACTGATGACCCCAATCCCACTTAGTTTATGAGTGCCAATGAAACCATGCCTGGGGTGCATCAGCCAGGGGTTCCTTAATGGCTGAAGATACAATATTATTTTTATAGATTCTCTGTGTTATCGATCCTGTTTTACCATCAAAAAACAGGTGAAAGAACACTATTTAGAGCAAAGAACACGCACCTGTAAATCTATGACACAATTTTCTCTTATCCATTTTTGGACAGTTTTCAGTGCTGCAAGATTCATATCTTCAAAATGTAAACCACAGGAAAAAAAAAAAGTAAAATGGGAGGAAACATAATGACAACGTATACATCTTCCACTGATATTTGGCTGAAATATTTGCTAATGTGTTAGGTACAAGTCAGCCAATTAAATCAAAACCTGGGGCTACCAAGGAGCGTATGCAGGATAAGAGCATGAAAAACCTGTGGAGAATCCTGCAGTTTAAGTATTTTGGGTCAAGCAGATTTCAGATTCAGCCACTTGTCTGACAAGAAGTGGAAAATGAAATCCACCATTATCTTCCCTTAAAGTTTTTTTTTGGATAATGCAGTGTTGAGTTTGCATGCCTTCTCCTATTAAAGGCTGCCTTTTTCTTTTTGGAGAAATAGCAGTCACTCCACACAGTGCCAGCTACCAGCTTTTACTGGGACCTCATTTGCAGTTGTGGGAGGGGGATGAGTGCTATCAGGGAGTGAAATTATTCCTCTCTCGCTTTGATAAGTCAGTAGAATTATAAGTATTTTACATGCCAAGCTCTAACCTGTGGCAATGATCCAGAATAGTGGTACATTTTTCAGACAGAATGGCATTTTACAATATCTAATGATACGCTGTTTCAGAATGCTGTTTCCCTTGATTAGAGAAACTTGTGCTGAGCACCAGAAGCAGAGGAGAAGCCACTAAGACAAAATGCTACACCATTCTTGGGAAAACAGCATACAGCAAAGCGTGCTGTCTTTTCTTCCCCTATTATAACATGTGTTATTTTCTCTACATCACCTAAAGTTTCTCCTTAGTCTTGTATTTGAGATTTTCTGGTAAGAACTTGCATTATCCATCCACCTATCTGTTCATATAGTGATGCCCATCACTGTAGCATCAAAGAACTTTGCCAGAGGGGAGAAACACTCCCCCTCCACACATACACAGCGATATCTTTTTCCCAGATAGCAAAAGACAAGGTTTGGATTTTGAAAGATTATTATTAAATACAGCAGAGTTATTAAGTAGGTGTAAGAATAGTTCTGCAGGAAAGCTTAAATAAAGAGATAGGTTATTTTGCTTGCTTTGAGGGTCTATAAATACAAAGTCATGCACACTGGGTAGATTTTTTAAAAGGCATTAATATGTACACCTGTATTTTTAATTGATTTTTACAGACAAAAGAAGGACAAAAGGACACTACAAACATTGTAATTGCTAATTCTTCATAGTTTAATTACAAAGCTAAACTGGGGTCCTGTGTCAGCCTGGCCTATTTCTAACACAACAAATTTAAAGGAGATGGTTTATAATTGCAGAGATTTAGTTCATCACCAAGACTGTATATATCATCATCCAACTGTGGGAAATCACAGAAGTCAAATATAGAAGAGAATTCCAATGAAATAGGTTGAAAACTTTTTTTTTTAGATCACTATTTACTAACAAAATACACATTGCATTTTAAACACCTTACTTCACCAATATAAAGCCTCTGCCATTGGTTTCTATGAATTGACATTTTCAACTTATCAAGATTTCAGTGAAGGATAGCTGACAGAAGCGTAGGAGGATTGGAGGCATTCAGATTTCACCCTTATTTATGCAGTCTGGTCACCACTCTGACAAACTACCTGAGGAACAATACTTGCTAAAAAAAGACTTTTGTATGAAGTGGACAAAATAAACCAAGAAACTAGACAAACCCATGCTTAAAGAGTGTTTATTTCACAGTCCATTACTAGTGCAAAACAGCTTATAAAGATAATTATTTAATGCATGCATCCCAGTGGAAGGGTGAAATGATAAAGTCTCTCTGGAAAAAGTCATTTATGCAAAGTGTTCAGAAATGCATGTAAAAAAGGACTTGAAAAAAATAATACATTTTTCCCTATTTTTTCCAGTTTCAATATCATACGTGCAACAACAGTAGATTAAAAATAAATCAGAAAAGTTTAATTTTTAAGATGAAAGTGTCCTCTTAACTGATTTGAAAGAAACTATGGTATGAATTATATAGCCATTTAGAGCCCAAAGTAATTACATATAAATTAAAAGGCATCTGAAACATGCATGGTGAATTGCAAGACAGAGATCGTGGTAGTCTTCTCTGGAGACTTTACATTCCATCAGCATGAGCACATACAAGAGATTACAAGATATCTTCGTATAAATCCAAAACTGAGATATCTGAAGTGGAGTATCCTATGCTTTTTTCCTGTACAGGTACAGGAATTAACCATGACAGAGTAAAGATTCAAACAATTACCTGACACTTGTCAATGATAAATGATGTTACATTTGTATAGCCAATACTTACTTTCTGTGTAATGACTGAGAGCCCACATTTATTGGAAATGAAAGCTAGAAGTAAATCTGCAGGAATGTCACCAATATACAGAACTTTATTGCAGTGTGCTTCAACACCCATTTGCCCCTGTGGTTAAACAGACCATGCCAGTCTTACTCCTCTCCCATTACTATGATATTTCTGGACACCAAAAGACCAGCTCAGAAATCAATGTGCTACAAAGTTCATGTGGCCTCACTCAACTTTCTATGTAAGCTTTTCAGATATTTGTCCTCCCTCGTTCTTTCCTTGTTGTCTCTAGCACATTTCCCCCCTTCAGAAATATCAAGCATCAGGAAGAGATCAATAAAAAGAGACTGGTAGACACTCAAGCAAGTCAGGAGGACACGAAGACTTCCAAGAGAAACAACAGAATTGGAACTGATATCTAGATTCAATTGTGTGAATGCAGGATTAAATTGTGACTGTGGATTCTTCTCCCATTACAACAGGTGATTTGACCTCACCTTCTTTTATGTGCTGTTTCCCAGTGTTTGAATCTTGACAACTACTTGGGTTTGTTGTTACAGTATGACCTGATCCCATGACTTACACTACCCTGCATATATTTTCCTTCCATTCTGGAAGTTCCTCCATCTTCAAAGCATCTGACGAAGTGGGATTTTCTCCCATGAAAGCTCATGCGTTAAATAAATGTTAGCCTTTAAGTGCCACAGGAATACTTGCTTGTTTCTTGAAGTAGACTATCATGGCTACCCCTTTGAGACTCTCCTTTGAATCCTACTGTTAAAGTTTCTCTAGGTTTACTTAGATGATGAAGAAAACCCAAGACAGGAAAGTTGGTTTGCACCATTTGCTGCTGCCATTTCAAGACCAAGGATGCTAGTGATGCTGTCAAGATGACAGTAACAATTTTAGTTAGAACAACATTAGTAGTGTCAGTGGTGACCAAGTTGTTTTTCTCTCTGCCACTCAAGCAAATAGGGAAAGAGCTGAAATGCTGCTCATTGCAGAGAAACCACAAAGCCCTTGATAACAAATTACCAAACATAAATGGAAACATATGGTCCTAGATATACAAGATGGCATTTTTAATGACACTGAATTAATATTAGAGGGGAAAATGACAGTCAGTGAGATGATGTTATGATAAGGAGTAAAAATGAAAATGACATATGTAATGATGATTGGTTTCAGGACTCTACTCTCCACTCTTTTTTTTCCAACTATTTTAATATAGTCGATCTGGTATTTACATAAAAATTTCCAAACCAATTGATCCAAGAAACATACAAAATTTCCTCACATGCCCATTACCCAGAGTTAATGGCCACATCATTATAGATGCAGAGGATTATGCATATATCTGCCTCTCACCTAACAGTATTGAAAAGTAGCTATGACTAACTCTCAAACAATGCGTACTTGAAAATATTTCACTTGCTGATGCAGTCTTAAGTCACCACTAACAAGAGTTCTGCAGAAAATGGAAATTGTATCATGCAAGTAATTTCAATTTTGCTTGGTTCCGCATCTGAGCTAAACTCAAATTTCAAAAAGAAGATTCTTAAACAAAATTTCAGGTTGATGAAAATATTTGTTTTGAATTACAAAATGTTTTGATTGATTTTGACTTCTGCATTTTATATTATAGTATAAAAGTATTCAAAGCAAAAAGTTATTTCAAAATGAAAGTCAAACTATTTTGTTCCAAAAATGTCAAAATGAGACATTTTGGTGCTACGTTCCCCTCCACCCCATATTTTATTTTCCCCCTGAAATAAAAGCTCAGAGATATCAACAAGCTTTTGCAGTGTTTCAATTTTGACAGAACTTCATTCACTGGCTAATAGTGATTTATTTAAAGTGTTCTTACCACCTGTACTGGACTCCTTTATTACATCTATTTACTGTAATCAGCTAGTTATTAAATGTTTGAAGCATATGATTTTTTTTCCTCAAGCCTCTTCCTTAGGACTCATGTCAACAAAAACAAAAAGCAAACAAAAAAAAAATCACTTACAGGACTTTATTATCTTTTAAGGAAGCAGAAAAAAAGGTGGATTGACAAGTAGTATCTTTCTTTAATGCAATATACACTGCATACCTGTTGTAGGAAAAGAACTAGTATAGTATACTAGTTCTACAAGCAGTATAAAAATCAAGCTATACATGTTCAGATAAAAAATATTCATTTTTCTCTGTATGGAGTGACCTATATATTTTACTCTGCTAATTCATACAGCACCATGTCTCTCATGTACTGCATGCTGAAAATGTTAGAAAGGTTAAGACAAGCATGAAGATTAATTCTGTACGTGAAGTATATCACACTCCTGCTTCATTGAGCTGGCACATGAAGTTAGTGGATAAATGGCAGATAATTCAGGAAAATTTAGGTGGTAAGGAGAAAAATACCAAGCAAAATGACATAAGACACAATTAATCAATATAAAAGAAAGGATTAAACACACATTTGACTTTGAATGTTAGGTACCAAAGACACACCTGGACCATTTAGGTTGCTGAATGATCATAACCATATAGCAAATGAATCACAGTAGCTGTCCTTTAAATGACTTTTTTTTTTAAGTTGAATAAGTCCAAACAAGATAAAGGAAATTATTTTTCAGTCATCTCCTCCAGGAGTAATTTTCATTATAACTGATAACTCATTATAACAGACAACTCATGAGCATGTTTAACACCCGTACATACCTTCTGGATACCCTTCCTGACAGTTGTAAATCTCATTAAGATTTATATCACACATGTTCATGTTTATTATGAGTTAGAAATATTTCTGTGAATTAAATTAAGATTGCAGGACTTTGCTCTTTGAATTTTAATACTCCAAGATGTCATCGAAGAAAAATCCACTCTAAAGCCATAAGCTTAGTTTGAAATTTTTAATTGAGCTTGTGGAAGTTTCAGATGGAGACCAATTTAAATAATAATATGAATGCAGGTTCTTTCACCAGTTCTATTAAACTGGTTTAAAAATAAAATCTTTAATTAAATCACTCACTTTGGGTATAGGGCAGGGCTAAAAAAGTACTAAAACGTTAGGGGTGACTTGAAACCCACATCTCTGTCATACTATGTTTCTTGTAGCTATCTCATTTCTGAGATGTAAAACTTACTAAAACTACAGAAGAACAAAACTCATACATCATATGAGAGGCGCACAGGAAACCAAAGGATGTTTGAACAAAACTCCTTGGAGTTCCTCTCTTACAAAGTTTTACATTTTGAGTGAGTCACTTAAAAACAAGACAAAATGTGTTACAACAAGAGGATTCCAGGGGAGTGCTTCTTTCTTAACTTTCAAGCTACCATACAAAAAGAAACTATGTCAAAATGCCCATGGAAATCAGCATAGCTTATGGACACTGTCAGAACTTTCCCTTTAAATTATCTTCCCATCTTCTCGTCATTTCCCAGTTTTAATGTTACCAGAAGATGTTTTAAATGTTGATATTTAATATTTAATTCCCTTATCATAAAAAGAAATGATAAATCTACAAAAAGGTTAAAGGAAACATATTCAGAGGCAACAAAATGGATTTATACTTTAAAGTCAAATCTTCTCTCATAAAATAGACTATATGTGGGTACTACAAAGCGGAGTAAGGATGTGAAATGGTCTCTACCAGGATACCCATGAACAGCAGAGCCACACTATGAGCTATTACTGAAGCTCAGAGACTGTGCAGTTTCTACTGCAGCTATGCATCCCCCTCCCAGCAGCAGGGTTGAGATGGGGCTACTCTTCCTTCACATCTTGCTATTACAGAGGACTGAGCTCTTACATAAAAGTACTTTAACTGGCAGGTGTTGCAGACGCATTAAGAACATTGACCATGTTTTGCTACCAACTTGGTGCCTCTAAATCACATGAATATTCTTGTCCTTTGGGCCATGTGTCTGCAGAAAAAAGGCAAAATTTGAGCCTTGAGCATTTAAAGAAAGACACTGAGTAGACCACCACCCAATGTGCATATGTATGTATTCCTCTTTTTCCTCACCACCACTTCAAAACATAAACAAGCCTTCTGGGAAATATATTTTATCCTGCTACCATTATGATCAATTCTGACCTATACAGGTGGAGGTGGGCCATCTGCTTCTACAGACTTAAATGGGTGCTGAATGGTCCCAGCACTTTGAAGAAATGATTAGCACTTCAGAATAGCACTCAGCAGCACCTTTCAGGATTGAGCTCCAAGTGAAGAGGTCATATCCTTTCACTGATCAAATATACTTCTTCATGCCCTTAGTAATTCAAAAATAGCTTAATGAAATTTTCTTCATACTATCCACATGTACTTTTTGGTGCAAGCTTGTGAACTTACAGTCCAAATGGCATCTTCTGGGGAAGCTATAAGGCATAGAAAAAATCAAGACATTGAAGGAAAATACCGCTTAGCAGCCTTGAAGAGAGAGTGCGAAGGGTGAGGAGGGAATTGGACTGGATTGTATCTTTAATGCTGAGTGGAAGCTAGGTGAAGTGTGGAAATTTACGTGAGGTGGATTCAGAGTCTCTTGTAATCTATTTGATCCCAGAGTGAGTGTATCCATCTGTGGAAATTTAATTTCCTGCAAAACTCCATCATCAGATAAGAATATAAACTGGTGATGGCAAACCATGACCAACAAATACAATAAAATCCGTGGCTGCTAGAAAAGAGTAGCTGCTGTTAACTGAGACTGGAGTAGTGAAACACACTTCTGGAAATATTGACTTGAATGGAGAAAGGCTTGCCAAATGAAAATTTTAGAAAATTGTGTACCCAGCCATTCCACCCACCTATTACCACAAATAAGATAAAGAAAAATAAAGAAAGATACCCTCAAGAGTAATAAATTCCAATTGCATTTTTGGACTATGTGCTCAAGAATTCAGGTATAGGTATTTTGTAATGGTAACATTCATATTGGTATATTGTAATGGTAACATTCATAAACCAGTAGCAGAGCACTTCGGTTTCCCTGGACACTCAGTATCAGACTCAAAAGTTGATATACTTCAGCAAAACAATTTCAAAAACAGATTTCAGTATGAAATTGCAGAGCTATAACTCGTACACAAACCTCACGCTATCAGACTGGATTTTAATCGAGACTTGGAATGGCTAGCTCAGGGGTCGGCACCCCCCGGCTCCCGTGTGAAATGTGGCACATGGGTCAACCCCAAGAGGTACACGGCACTGCTCAGGCTCCCTGCTGGCCCTGCCCCCAGCACAGCCTGGGGCCAAAAGAGCCAGATCCTGCAGCTCCAGGCCCCCGCTGGCCGTGCTTCCCCTCTGGGTAACCTGAGGGCTGACCCCGCCACAGCACCTGCTGAGGGTGAAGTGGGCAGGGTTGACATGGGGGCCAGCAAAGGTTGCTGCCCACCTGGGCTAGTTCATTATAAAAAGTAATTGTCCCTGTAACACATTGTCACCTTCTAATCAACTGTTGTGAATGGGCCTCATCCACCTTATCTCAATTGACTTTATTAGCACTTGGCTCTCCCCATTGTCATGTATCTCAACTATCCTTCCATGTGTATATATCCCTCTCAACTATAGTTTCCAATTCATGCACCTGACAAAATGGGTTCCAACCCACAAAGGTTTATGACTAAAGAAATTTATTAGTCTTTAAGATGCCACAGGACTTTCATTTTCACTTTGTAATGCTCACTATGTACAGATGGTGAAGGGGCTTTGTATGCATTTCATTTGCTCTGGCAGAATTTATATGACGAGCTGACTGGATGGGGAGAGAATCTTAACATGCTGGTAAAATGTCTCAAAAGCTTGCAAAATTTATTTCTAAAGAACTATGTATATTCTAACCTCTGTCATGTTTATAAACTGAATATTCTATTGAGAACACATCAGGCAGACGATGTTCTAAGCTAACTATCCTCCATGTTAATTCACTGCCATCACTGGAATCATGCAGGTGTAAGTCAGAATAGAGAACATAGCACAATGTTTTTGAGAGAAGAAAGTTATATCATCACTGCTTGAGAAAAGCTGAACTGCCCAAGACTTGGAAGACTATAGCAGCATTTATACAAAAGTCTGAGGAAAAAAATTAGTGAAACTGACCACCTCAGAACATGTGCCTGCTGACATTGGGTCATTTCAATCATTACAAATCAGTGAAAATTAAACCTTTTAAAAGAATAAGATTACTATGTCGTCACTGATAGATAACAAGAAAATACCATTTACATTTGAAGTTTAAAGCTACTGCAAAGGTGAGAATAAATGGATGTGATACAGTTATTTAAATAGAAAGAATGCTGTCAAGGGATCCTGGCAGTATCACACAACTGAAATTGATTGCTTAACATAGTTACCAAAAATACCAAGAACAAATACTTTCTATATAACACAATGAAGCTAATATATTTATTTTCAGAAGAAGAGATTCATAGTTATTAAAACAATTCCATTAACTGAAATATGACTGGCACTCTTGGTAAATAATGTAACTATTAAATGTTACTATAAAAGTCCAGGAATTTTATTCCTCTTCTCTCAATCCACGTATTATCCTACCTTACCGCCTAGTAAAGTAGCTATATGCCTTATATTGAAGTAATAGTATTGTCTGTATTGTTAGGATGACATCTGTCAACATGGTAAAAGTGTTTTTGTCTATGAAATGTCACCATCATTTTAATTCTCTCACTAAATATTTTAACACAAAAAAGCTTGAATAATGTAATATGCTTTCCTGTAAGGCAGAATTCAATAGAAGAGGAGATTCTGAACTGGAGCTTTTGACAGGCAGCAAAACAGATGTCTGATAGTAATCAAACTCTATTTGTTCATACTTCTTTCATGTTTATATTGTTCCACCCTGTCTAAATGAACCCAAAAGTGACATACATATGCTTTTCAAGAGCCATGAATCTCATTTTCACTGCTAGCTTGCACAAGCAATTCCCAAAGGTAAGCTGTCCAAATGCTGTTTTGCTGATGAGAAAACAATTTGATTATTAAAAGGAGGAAAATATTTCTGCTATAACTCAACAGCTAGTAGCAAATGCTGAAGCACATCAGCCGTCAAAGACATTTGAAGCAGTAAGCTAGAATATGTTATCCATAGCCCGAGGTTTAGAATGTTAAAGACCATCTTCAGCTTTTCTGAAGTTCAACTGGATGTCATTTTTAACCTCCTTGCTAAAAAGCTGTTCTCTAGTGTTGCTGATGACAGTACAGAATGGCTGCTGTGTTCCAGAAACGACTTTATCAAAAGTCATGGATGAGCAATTTCTGTACATACTGTGTTATTGGTGTTTGATAAGTGGGAAAGAGAAGTCTTACCATTCTGAATAGAAGCCTTCAAATACGTAGACTTCATTGAACCAGAGATTCAAATAACGGCAAGGTTAATTCATTGTTCCAAAACAGATAAATTGTGTTTCAGGCAGTTCAGTGTACATAGATCATTCAAGAGCAATCTTAAGACAACAAGAATCCATCTGTTCAGCATGAACATGACTTAGTGCCATGGCATTATTTAGTGCCAGGACATCTTCAATGTCCATGCTGAGAAGATAGGATTCTGTCAGCTGAAGATCTCTGTTGAATGATCTACATTAAAGTCAGCAACCTTTGCCAAACCCCATTCCAGCCTCGCCCACCTCATCCTCAGCAGGTGACAGAGGCAGGGCCAGCCACTCCTCCTCCCTGCTGGCCCTTCTCCTGCACATGGGGCTCCTATCCCCCGAGGGCTGTGCTCCCCAGTGGGGGGGGGGGAAAGGAGTCCAGCAGAGGACTGGAGTGACTCGCACTGTGGCTCCTTTTCCCTGCTGGCCGTGCTCCCCAGCAGGCTTGTAGGGGGGAGCGGCAGTAGTGCCACATGCTGTTCAGAATAGGTGCACATGCCAGGTTTAGGACACGTGCCAACCCCTGATGTACATATGGGGGGGGAGCGCGGAAAGCTAACACCATCTTGGACAACAGTTCTATTTTTGCAGTATGTCCGTTTCCAGTTTGTTCATGCCTTCTACTTCAAGAGACAGCTGCACTTCACTGATGTCTTGTACAGGGAATTTGTACAGCTTTGTGATCAACACAATCAAAAATGCTCTCTACACTGTAAAATATAATAATAGTAATGCCATGCTATTCTGGTTATGCATTAAAAGATGTGATGACTATGTCTTCTGATCCTGCACTTCACTTATTAGTATCTTCTTGTAACCAAGTTTTGAGTTGGGATAGTCCCTAAGAATTATTTGCATAGTATGTTGAGTTGATATTCTGAAATGACACATGGCTCAGCTTTACCAGCAACAAATGGGGATTACACAGGTATTGAAAAATATCCCTGGAAGCATAAATTCTTTTCCAGAGTTCCTCTGAAATTAAACTGAAGAAACAGCTTTATAAACATTCTTTTAGAGTTGGTGCCGCTAGATGAGTGTTAGCAAAAAGGGAATGTCTGTTTGGTTTATCATTACTTTTGATTTTGTCCAGTAGATACAGTGGCACCCACACACTACCTAATTTCTCTGTTTAATGCAAAGCTTGTAACCTTGACTACAAGTCAAATTGGTTCTTTGTTTCCTTCCCCCATTGTTTCCTGATTATAGATGGTAAACTTTCAAAACAAGAAGTGTCGATTCTGTCTTGTCAGAGAGAGCATTCAAATGCTCTTTGTTCTTCACCTATTTGTAAAGAAGAAAGGGCAAAAGGGAATAAAATCTCTAAAATTTATTATTCTTTAGTACAAAGCTATTTGAAATATTCAAGTTAACTCATTAATTTCCAGTTTCACCCCCCTAAACACTGCCAGGTTTTAGAGAGGAGGGAAGCTCTCAGTGCTAAATGTATAACTCCCCAACCCCCCCTCAGTAGTTTTACATAGTATTTCCTACCTGAATTTATGCATAAAGTTCTGACCAAAAAAAAAAAAAAAATCTCTACAACCATGGTCGTCAGAAATGGAAGAGATTTAACTGTCACACAGTCCATCCCTCTACCAAAACAGGAGTGATCTGTGCCATCTTATTTTCATTATTTTGTTTAGTCTGATTTTAAAAGTTGAAAGCAATGCTTTTCTCATAATTTGTGATGAAAAGGATCATTCACTGCAAAGAACTTCTTAATGATTGATCCTAAATGTACTTTTCCCATTCACTGTACTAGAACATAAAAAACGGTCATACCAGTTCAGACAAATGTTCCACCTAGCCCAGTATTCGGTCTTTAAACAGTGAACAATGTGAGGTGCTTCTAAGGGAAGGAATAGAACAGTAGTCATCGAGTAATCCACCTCACTGGTCATTTCTAGCCTCTGTCAAACAGCAGTTCCTGCCTATCTGACTAGTAGTCATTGATGGACCTATTTTCCATGAAGTTATCTAGTGCTTTTTTGAACTCCATTATAGTCTTGGCCTTCAAACATCCTCTAACAAAGTTCTACAAGTTGGCTTCACACTGTGTGGAAAAATAGTTCCTCTTGTTTATTTTAAACCTGTGGCCTATTTATTTCATTTGGTGATCTTTAGGTCTTATGTCAAGAGAAGTAAATAGGAATTCCATATTTAATTTCAACACACCAGTAATGATTTTATAGATCTCTCTGATATTACCCCCCTTAGTCATCTCTTTTCCAAGCTGAAAAATATTATCTATTATATTAATACCCCATACGAAAGGTGCTCTATAACCCTAATAATTTTTATTGGCCTTTAATGTACTTTTCCAATTTTAATACATCTTTCTTTTGACAGGATTATGTTTTACAATGTTCATTACTTCCTATTTTTCCACATATGACATTTTGTTGCTCAGTCACGCAGTTTTGAAACATCCTTTTGTAACTTAATTATGAACTTAACTATTTTAAGTAATTTCATATCATCTGCAGATTTTGACACCTCACTGTTTACCTCTTTTTCCAGATCATTCATGAACATATTGAATATCACTAATCACAGTGGAGACCTCTGAAACACTCCGTTATTTATCTCTGTCCATTCTGAAAAATGAACATTTATTCTAAGCCTTTGTTTCTGATATTATAGAAAGCTGCTGACACAAAAGGACCTTCTCTCTTATCCTACTACTCAATTATATCCTTTTAAATATTAAATTTAATAATTAGTTTGCTGTGATGTTTAAAACCTTAAATTATTCATCAAATGGGTGTTTGTCACAACTACTTCTTAGTGATTAGATAGTCTAGCCATATGATCTTTCCTCTTTGACCCCAGTAATTTTTTTTTTGTTATATTTTTGTTTTCCCTCTGTAATGGAGTCATCAGAAATGAATGTGGCATTTGACATAGGATCTCAGCAGAGTGGTAGATAGGGGCTACAATCTCCACTCATGTGATACATCTGCTTATGAAATACAGTCCAAAATTGCATTGGCTTTATTTTAACATCATCTAATTCTACACTTAGATCTTTGTTGTCCACTATCAACCACCTTGATGGATTGTGGAGTTTATTTGGGTGTCGGACATATAGGCCCAAAACCAAAACTGACCTGCAGATCCCATTTCTTCAGCCCAAAAACTCCCCTGCCAAACTCAGAATAGGAGGAACAGAGAAAGCCAATGTTTTTTTTTTTTTTTAGGACACAGACACACTTTGTTCACTGAAAAAAGTTGTGTTATGACAGGTTTACAGACAAAAGTCATAGAAATAGATGTGCTAGATGGAAGTTTAGAATTTGATTATGGAAAAATGAAAAGTGATTGAAAACTTCTCTTTCCACAGCATCCTACATCAATAAAATTAAGAGCAGAACAAGATAATGATAAATAGATATATCCAACCCTAATCACTGACTTGTACTATCAGCTACACAACTGATTGACTGTATGAACTTCGGGAGTTCAGTGACACAAAGTCAGCATCAGTCTTTATTATGAATTTCCAAAGGGATAGCCATGTTAGTCTAGTCCAGCAAAAAAACAACAAGGACTTGTGCGGCACTTTGAGACTAACGTTTATTTTTCGCATGAGCTTTTGTGGGAGAAGCATCTGAGGAAGTGGGATTTTCTCCCATGAAAGCTCATGCGAAAAAGAAATCTGTTAGTCTCAAAGTGCCACATGACTTGAACCCATCAAACCATCAATAAGGAGTTCAGAGGAGCTTCTCTGCACCTCAGAGTTTCTGCAGCTCTTGTTAAAAAGTGAGCTCTATCAGGGTCAACGATGAACAGACTTGCAAGTGGCTCAGGGGAAAATTGTGTTTCTCATCATTGATACACAGACAAGCAATTAGACAGTCTCTTGCATAGCTCTCACTAACTACAGGCTCTCTCTTCAGCATCTATGGAAAGCATTGACAGCAATGCCAAAATGAAATTGGCACAGTTTTATCTGAGATCCTATGGCAAGACTCGCAAAGCTGTTTGCCACACAAACTCGAAGCAAAAGTGTCTTTCTTCCCAAGACTTAAAACAGCATCTATTCACTGATATTGACCTGAATATTCTAATACCACTTTATGTTTGTGGTACGTTTTTCACATTGTATCTATGTTGCAGGTTATGTATTTCTGGCAAAGAATGGAATATACAGAATTTGGTTTCCAATGGCCACAAAAAGTGCATGACACTTTCAGTCACTCTTCCCAAGTCTGTGAAAACCCTGAGAGCCATAGTGACTATAAAACCAGAATCACTTCATCCAAGATGTCATGATGTGGCAGAAGTTTGCCTTGCTTAATTTGCATTATTGTTATTTCAATTACACGTTTCAAACTTCCCACACTTCAGCCAATTCAGAAATTTGACACCACATTCGTAAATGATAATGCTTCAGTCACAAGTTACCAGCAAAGTAACATCTCTGTGATTTGGCAGATACCACTCATAAGTCTCTTGAGGAGAAAAAAGGCTCCTTAAAACAAAAAAATTGGGAAAAAGTTACAACCACACAATTAGAGAAGTTCCAGTGTGGAGGTTGGGTTAGTCTGTATATAACAAAAAATGGCAAAAGTCCTGTGGCACCTTAAAGACTAACAAATAATTAAAAAAGCACCACAACATGGATATATGAGCACCACAACATGGATATACGAGTATCAACTCACTGTAGATAACTCATAGTGAAGCTGTGTTAGATAAACACAATAAGATGCTGTCATGCTCAAGGAATGGGAGGGGAAATGATATAAAAGATAGTCTAATGATTTTAATAGAAATCAATTATGGAGCCTTAGGAGGAATGCTGTGTACATCACTTACCACCCCATCTTTAGAAGGATATTTAGACCAAGATCCAGGAAGAGGAATGAGAACGATCAATGGCATGGGGAAAAATACCATTTAAGAAGTTATCGAAAAGACTGATGGTTTATCTTAAAGCAGATGAAATAAGAGAGAACATCATAAAATGTATGGCCCAGAGATGGTAGATCAGGAATGTCTGTTCTCGTCTCTCAATCTCAGGATAAAAACAAGAGTACACTATATTAAATTAAAAAGTGAGAAAGTCAACAGTATAAAAAGGAACTAGTTTTGTCATATAATATGTGCTTAAAATGTGAAATTTATTGCTACAGGAAATTGTTGAGTCCAAGAACTTAAGATTCGAAAGAATGAAGAATACCAAGAGTTATCATAATTAACGCTAACTATGTGGGAAGGAATATTACACTTTGTGCTTCAGAATTATAGCCAATCTCTATAACTTAAAGACCAGGATCAGACCTAACAATGTGAGCTGATTATCCTACATCAATTTCAGAAGGGATAGCCGTGTTAGTCCAGTCCAGTAAAAAAACAAGCAGTTGTGTGGCACTTGAAGACTAACAGATTTATTTTTTGCATGAGCTTTCGTGGGAGAAGATCCCACTTTCTCAGATGCTTCGAAGATGGGTGAGCTTACAGAAAGGAATGAAACTAAATGCAAGGGGGTGTAAAACATAGGATCAGGTCATAAAGTAAAACAGCAAAGCAGAGCAGTTTACAGGCTCAAACCATGGGAAGCCTGAAGTCAAATTACCCTTTGTAAGGGGAAAAGAACCCACACGCACTTTGATTTCTTACAGAAGAAAAAAGATACCAAACTATATAAACTTCTATACACCACTACAGAAAGCAAGAGTGACACCTATAACCCAGCGAGCAACACTGTTAATCTCTCAAGCTACACACTTACTCCTGCAGAGGAATCTGTTCTATCTCGAGGACTTTCCTTCTGCCCCACAACTGCCAAACATATGATAAAATTCTGCACTGACCTAGAGGCCTACTTTTGTCATCTAAGACGCAAAGAATATTTCCATAACACCACAGATCAACGCACTGACACACAGATGCCTTCCTCCAAACACTACGAGAAGAAATATTCTTCATGGACTCCTCCAGAAGGCCGAAATGAGAGACTTGACTTCTATACTGATTGCTTCCGCCACCGTACCAAGGCTGAAATCATGGACAAACATCATCCTTTACATCATAACCTCAGCCCTGCAGAATGCAATGCCATCCACAGCCTCAAAAACAACTCTGACATTATCATTAAGGAGGCTGACAAAGGAGGTGCAGTTGTCATCATGAATAAATCAGATTATGACCAGGAGGCTTATAAACAACTCTCCAACACAACCTTCTACAGACCACTTTCCTCTGACCCCACTGAGGAATATCAAAAGGAATTACAACGTCTACTCAAGAAACTCCCTAAGACAGCACAAGAAAGTATAGACACAGAAACACCACCAGAACCATGGCCAGGGATGTTCTATCTACTACCCAAAATCCATAAAAAAGGAAACCCTGGACACCCCATCATCTCAGGCATTGGCACTCTTACTGCCGGCCTATCTGGCTATGTGGACTCCCTCCTCAGACCCTATGTTATCAACATCCCCAGCTATCTTCAAGACACCACAGACTTCCTGAGGAAAATAGTCCATTGGAGAACTTCCTGAAAACACCATTCTGGCCACTATGGATGTAGAAGCTCTTTACACCAACATCCCACAGAAGGATGGATTACAAGCTATTAGAAGAACGATGACACATGATGTCACAGATGATGACACAGCGCAGCTCGTGACTGAACTTTGTGACTTTGTACTCACCCACAACCACTTCAGATTTGAGGATCATTTATATCTCCAAATCAGTGGCACTGCTATGGGCACCCGCATGGCCCCACAATATGCCAACATCTTTATGGGCGACTTAGAACAACATTTCCTCAAGTCTCATCCCAAGACACCTCTTCTTTACCTGCGCTACATTGATGACATCTTTATCATCTGGACACATGGCAGGGATGCTCTTGAAGATTTTCACAGAGATTTCAATAATTTCCACGACACCATCAAATTGAGCCTGGAACACTCCACACAGGAGATCCACTTTCTTGACACTACAGTACAAATCAGGGATAGACGCATCACCACCACCCTATACCAAAAACCTACTGATCGGTATAGTTACCTACATCCTTTGAGCTTCCATCCTAAACACACCACACGATCCATTGTCTACAGCCAAGCCCTAAGATATAACTGCATCTGCTCTGATCCCTCAGACAGCGACAGATATCTTGAGGATCTCTATCAAGCATTCTTGAAACTACAGTACCCACCTGGGGAAGTAAGAAAACCAATTGACAGAGCTAGATGGGTTCCCCGAAGTCGTCTACTACAGGAGAGACCCAAGAAAGAAAGCAACAGAACACCACTAGTCACCACATACAACCCTCAAGTCAGACCTCTGCAAAAGATCATTAAGGACCTACAGCCTATTCTAAAAGATGATCCCTCTCTCTCTCAAGCATTAGGAGACAGACCACTCCTTGCTTATAGGCAGTCCCCTAATCTTAAACAGATACTCACCAGCAACTACAGATCTAACAACAGAAACATTGAAGCAGGCACACACCCCTGCAACAAACCACGCTGCCAAGTCTGCCCGCATATCTACGCAACAGACACCATCATAGGTCCTAATCAAGCCTGCTACTCCATCAAAGGCTCATTTACCTGCTCATCTACTAATGTGGTCTATGCCATCATGTGCCAGAAATGCCCCAACACCTTATATATTGGACAAACAGGACGATAGCTCCATAAGAGACTGAATGAGCACAGAGCTGATATCAGAAAGCAAAGAACAAACCAGCTGCTGAGCACTTCCATCTTCCTAATCACTCGATGATGAATTTGTTAACGACTGTCATTAGAGCTGTACCTGGGACATCAAGACTTCAAAGAGAGACAGCTGAACTCAAATTAATATGCAAGCTAAATTCTGTGAAAGCAGGACTGAATCGAGACTATGGATTCTTTTCCCATTACAAAGGGTAATTTGACTTCAGGCTTCCCATGGTTTGAGCCTGTAAACTGCTCTGCTTTGCTGTTACTTTATGACCTGATCCTATGTTTTACACCCCCTTGCACTTAGTTTCATTCCTTTCTGTAAGTTCACCCATCTTCGAAGCATCTGAGGCAGTGGGATCTTCTCCCATGAAAGCTCATGCAAAAACTAAATCTGTTAGTCTTAAAGTGCCACACAACTGCTTGTTGTTTTTTTTTATCCTACATCAGTCTACCAGAAAATTCTTGCATCTTCCCCTGAGGCATCTGGCACCAGTCACTTTCAGAGATAAGATATTGGACTAGATCAGGGGTCTCAAACACACAGCCTGTGGACCACATACAGCCTCTAAAATTATTTCCGTGGTCCACGACCACACGATTGTTACTGATATTTGCAATATCATTGTATGAAAAGGTTTCAGTGGTGCGGCCCTCGGGCTAACGTATTAATCTTCATGCAGCCCTCGTGGTGATTTGAGTTTGAGATCCCTGGGCTAGACAGACCTTTGCTCTTATCCACTACTGATAGGTGGGCATAGGTATGTACTGCAGGTGGGAAGTGAAAACCTTTTGTTCCATATTTCTGTACACAGTTAATCAATTTTATTCTTAAATGATGAGCGTCTGTTAACTACAATGTGATCATTGAGATTGTAAGGGAAATACTACAAATTCTAATGTCTACACTTACAATTTCATGTGAACTCATGAGGATTACTTCAAATTAAATTAATGCATAGCTACACTGACTTTCATTAATTCAAACTAATTCCTTAAATTATATTAATGAAAACTTACTCTGAAGTTACAAAACTTCACCTAACTTCAAAGTAGTGGTTAATTTGAATGTATTAGTTTGAATTAACCTAGTTGAGCCATGTTAATTTGAACTAACCATTAGTTCAAATTAATGCTTTTTGACCTTCTTCCTCCTCCTGTATAGTGAGTGGGAGCATAGCCTTTCTTAGGGGCCATCTTGCCACACCTCCCAAGGTGCCCCTCCCTGAATACAAACTAGCAAGCCCTGTCTATGGACTTGCTAGTTCAAATTGGTTGTCCTAGTGAGGCCATATTAGTTCGAATTAACTTAATTCAAACTAATCATTATTACTTCAAATTAATTTAATTCAGACTAACCTTCTAAGTGTAGACACAGCCATGTAGAGTTCCTTATAACATTATGCTAAACCTTTCCTCAGTGCTGCAAAAATAAAACAAATGTGGCCCTGACATAAGCCTAAAGGCTACTGAAAATCTCATTAGAAAAATCTTCATGTAACAAGAGTTCTTTCTAATCTCCACTACTTAGCAATAACTCTTAGTTATTTCATGTTTCAACTCTTTATTCTCTGCAATATCTAGTGAGGTGAAGAGGACTAGTGAATCGTTCAACCAGTCCTAATCCCTGTAAATGTATTCATTATTTATAAATACTGCATCTTGAAAGCCCATTTTTCGGAACTGTTCACATTAGGAGGTATTTTCAAAAGGGCCTTAGGAGTCAGGTGTTCAGTTCCCTTAGATGATCAATGAACTGCTTGTCTAGGCATCTGTTGTGCAACAGCTCACTTAAGATGTACTGATTCTCTCCTGTGCATGGATGTAAGTGTTTAAAACAGAAGAACAAAGAGTGAGCTTCGTTACTTCAGGCAGAACAAATAATGAGTGTTAAATCTGAGGATTTTAGGATTTGCCATGGATACTATGTAGTCCAAATACTTGAGACTATGTATCATAGTAAATTGGGCTTCCTGTATTTATTTACAAAAAATGTTCACTTCATTGTTCAATAGTTTTCAACCAATTCTGCTAACGTCTATACTCACTATTCTATAAAAGGAACCTTTGGAACCTGGCATTTTGGTTTGCAATGCCTAGTTATGTAAACACGCTGTGGGCAAGCTGCAGCACTTCCTAGGAAACTTTGCTTTAACTAGCGGACTATTAGGTTCTATGAGTCTTTCAAAAGTGTTCCATATTAACTAATAAGTAACTTAATGAGATTAGATCCCACTAACTTGAAACCAACAGAAGATTTTTTTTAAACCTTTTAAACTCAAGATCTAAAGGGTGTGGACACATTTTAGAGCAATTTCTTCTAATTAAGCTCAATAGTGTACAGTTCAAAGGATCTACCAATGTGACTAAATGTTTTATGACAATAGCTATATTTAGGACAAGATTGCTCAGTCTTCAGTTGTGCTTCGCAACCTAATGAGAACTCAAAGAGCAGTGAAATTCTAACACTTTCCAAGGCTAATTTGAGATGCTATGTCCACAGTTCCTTCTTCTAAGAAGGATCAGGAATTGCAGTTTGTCTTGGCTCCTGACCTTGTGCAACTGTCGCAAAAATACAACCTCATATGCAGTAAATCTTCAAAGACAAGGAGAAAACCACTGAAATATTTCCCAGTGCTGCACTGTAATTTACTGAAGTAGGTTAGAATCTGAGTGCTACATTTATATTGCTTTACTGAGCTAAAGACAGAGAGTACTTACTAGACATTGCCTTTTGCAAAGCTCATGAAATAAATATATTTGTTAGTCTTTAAGTCCACACAACTACTTGCTTGTTTTGCCTTTTGCATAGTCTCTCTTACACAGGATGAAATGAGAGAGACCAGCATCAAACACATTAATAATCTGATGTATTTTGTTTTCTCTCTTCATGTAACCATGGCCTTTAGTAAGTAAGCCCTCCAGAAAGTGAGCTGTGCTCTCAGAAACTTGCCCCCTGATTTCTTCTTGATGTAACTTGACATGTTTTTCAATGATGTGTGAGCAGAAGAAGTGTATTGTGGTATGATAGAACATGATTTTAAAAAGCAGTTACATATGAATCTTGGAAAGAGTCCTAGGACACGTTTAAAGACTAACAAAATTTATCTATCACATGAGCTTTTGTGAGAAAATTCCCTTTTGTCAGATGTTTTGAAGATGGGGAACTTACAGAGTGGGAGTAAAATAAATGTGGGTCAGACTGTTAAAGCAAATAAAAGAAGTGTTCAGATTCGAACACTGGGGGACAGCATAAAGCACAATGAGAAAAAAATCCTAGGTCCCATTTAGCCTTGAGGCAACAGTGTTTAATCTGCATATGAATTCCAGTTCTGTAGTTTTTCTTTGAAAGTTCAATTTGTTATCTATTTGTTTGCACACAGCTATTAGCAAATCAGGAAGACTGAAGTGTTTCCCTAGCGTTTTTTGAATGCTACGATTCTGGATATCAGATTTGCACCCATTTATGCTTTTGTGGAGAGACTTTCCTTTTCGTCCAAAATATAAGGCAGGAGGCATTTCTGGAACATGATGGCATAAATCACATTGGATGACGAGCAGGTGGATAAGTTCTTGATGGAGTATGTGGCTTGATTAGGTACGTTGATTATTTCACCTGTGCAGATATGTGGGCAAAGTTGACAGCATGGTTTGTTGAAGGGATGTGTGCCTTCTTTAATGCTTCTGTTGTTAGGTCTGCCACTGCTGGTGAGTATCTGCTTAAGGTTGGGGTACTGAGGAGAGGACAGGTCTGTTTCCCAAGGCTTGAGAGAGTGAGGGATCATCTTGCAGAACAGGCTGTATGTCCTTGATGACATGTGTGACGGGGTGGATACATCTTGCACTAGGCAAGCCCTTTATAGCTCATAAAAGGAGGAAGCCCTGCCGCTTAGACCCTGCTGGGCATGCTCAGGCTGCTGTCCTGGTATAAAAGGGTGCAACTCACCTCAGTCTGGGCTGACCACTGAAAGGGAGAACGCATGCTAGAAGCTCCTGATGTAGAGCTGCACCAGCCACAACCCTTGGGGTACCTTGACTCCAGAAGATGCCTGGAGGAAGAGCTGTTCTGTGATAAACACCCCGAGGCTATCCGCCCAGGCATCTGCTGCAGCAATTTAACCCTGAGGACCTGCAGGGAACCACCAGCAGCTACACCAGGTAGGAAGTAGGCCAGGGGACCTGAAGAGATGAGCTGTGGGTAGAGTGGAAGACCAGTCAGTGCATTTCATCTGGATCCCAGCTGATTTGGTACCATAACCCTGACACCAATAGGGCCCTATGCAGGGGCTCAGTGGAGCAGGAGGGCCTGAGGCCCCTTATCTGGGCACTGTGCTCTAGAGGGGATGCTTTCTATTGACTTGGAGGCCACTAGGCCATACTGCCTTGAATGGAGAGCTGCTTATAGACTGTGTAGAGACTCTGTGGCCACAAGGCTGTGCTGCCCTGACCTGAGTATTGCTCATAGACTCTGAGGCCGCTGGGCCATACTGTCTTGACTGAAGGACTGTGTGGTGTCATAGATTTTGGGCATTAGAGAGGTCACTGAGGCCCTCTCCCTGCTTACACCCAATTGGCTTCCCCGCCTGGGGTGCTGGGGTGCAGGGGCTCACCCCTGCAACAATTTGCTGTAGAGGTCTGACGTACGGGCTGTAAGTGATGACCTGTGGCATTCTGATGTTGTCTTTCTTGGGCTTTCCCTGTAGTAGTTGACTTCTGGGTACCCATCTGGCTCTGTCAGTTTGTTTCTTCACTTCCTCAGGTGGGTACTGTAGATTTAAGAATGCTTGATAGAGACTCTGAAGGTGTCTGTCTCTGTCTGAGGGACTGGAACAAATGAGGTTATATCTTAGGGCTTGACTGTAGACAACGGATCATGTGGCATGTCTTCGATGAAAGCTCAAGGGATGCAGGTGTCTAGAGGCTTTTGGTATAGGGTGGTTTTTGTGTGTCCATCAATAATTTGCACTGTAGTGTCCAGAAAGTGGATCTCCTTGGCAGAGTTTATGAATCTTGAGCTCTGACTTAGACTCCATATTCTTTCTTCAAAAGCATATTTCTAAAAATTGATATACATTTCCTTTTATGAGATAACTTGCTGTACAACATCTGTAAACAATAATTGTCAGTACAGTACACAATCATCATTCCAAAAGATTTCAACCATAAGCAACTGAACAGAGAGCACAAGTACATGTGATAGCCCAAAATAAGCATTAAAATATATGTATCACACTTGGTAACTTTTTAAAACTTGAATAATTAAAACCCTTCATAGTATCTGTTTCTTCTTGTTTGTTTCTTTTTGCATTGCTTTTCAATATGCACTCTTGCCTTACTTTTGATTTGAACTGGAACCTACTTAAAAAAATGGAAGGTAGACTTGACAACAGTAGCATTACCAGGATCAAGTCCCACAACTTTCTTGTCTATTGCTTCCTATTCAATCTTTACCCTCATAGTTGAAACAAATAAAACTGTGGCACCATAGATCTTGTGTACCAATAACAACATATGCCATAACAAACAGAACGTCTCCCTTTAATTTCACAAGAAATCCATGTGGGAGAACACTGCCCCTCAAGTGATGACTCGTTCATTAACGATAAATGACAAACTAGTAAATAACAGCCCTGAGGCTCCTTAAGAAAGAATTCTGTATTCCACAAGACATGAGCCACTAGGGACCCGGTCTGTGAGAAGAGAGGACATGTTCAAATATTGTTTAGCACACAACTCTAATTGTCAGACTCAGGGAGTCAGATTTATCAGGAGAAAAGGCTCAGGCAGCTAATAAAAGAACTGTGCCCTCACATCATTCACACTCTTTTTGGAATCTGGTTTACACTAACAGCTAGTTCACACTGGGCCTGATCAGAATCCCAGCACAATATCAGCACAGTTGCTTGCAAACTCATACTGTTTAGCACAACAATACTCCTGGCTTTAAAAGTGTGACCCACATTTAACAGAGTTCCCCCACTGCATTTTTGTCAAAGTTTACTTAGTAAGAGATAAATAATTTAAGAATGGCCAGACTGGGTGAGACACTGATCCATGTACTGAATCTACTCAATGTCTGGCAGCCAGAGGCTACCACCACCCAAATTATTAGGTTGCATCTTCACCCTCTGGGCTAGTAGCTATGGATGGATCTATCCTCCATAAACCAGTCCAATTCTTTTTTAACTCAGTTATAATTTTGGCCTTCACATCTTGTAGCAATGAATTCTATCGGCTGACAGTGCTGTGTGAAGTAATTTTTTCACACCAGTTCTTCATCTAGCTTTCAGGCCTCGTACTGAGAATAGAAATTCTCCCCTTTCTCATTACTTTTTTTCTGATTTAGGTTTCATTTATTTGGTGCATTGCTTCCTTTCTATTTGCTTTCTTTACTTCTTTTAATGATGACAGATGGACTCATTGCTCATTCAGCACCAAGTCTCATTATATAGAATAGCTCAAAAATAAAAAAAATAAAAATAATTAGAAAAAAAGATTACCTTCAAAAGAGTCCAATCAAATTTCTAGGAAATTGACTAGTGATTTGAGGTTTTTAAGTTATTGGTTGCCCAACTGGAGGCATCTGAAATGAGCCTGATTTTCTGAAGGCAGGGGCTTGACATGCTATGGAAATCAAGTCCTTTTAAGATGTCTCAGAGTAGGCTTTCTAAAAATTGGGACACTAAAGCTAACTCATCATTTAGGGAAATCATGTCTTATGACTTTTCAATAAGGAAAGAAATTGTCCAACCTCTGGCTGTAAAATCAAATAATTCTGATGAGAGTTTAATTGTCAGGGGAAATAATCTGGAAAAGCCAGTACAACATAGGGAGCTATTGTACTGTCAAAGGCTATCTGCCCGGAGAAAGCAACTAGGCTTAGGCACATTACATAATCTATTGAAAATTGTTTAAAAATATGAACTGCCACTTTAAATTTCAGAAGGTTTTTTCAAGGTCCTTGGGGTCCTGGAGGGAAATATATATGTAGGCCTAGCCTAGCAGTCAGTTAGTTCAAGAGACAACAAAGTTGAGTGAATTGTGCCTCTTTGTTTAGGGGACATTTTGCTTTGTCTCTGTTTTTGAGTTTGTATGTGCTATGACTACATTTAAAGAAATAAAGTATGAGAGGTTACAGAAGGGTAGCTGTGTTAGTTAGCCTGTCTTCAGCAAATGAAGAATAGTCCTGTGACACCTTAGAGGCTAACAAAAAACAATTTTGGGAGACATAAGCTTTTCTGGGCTGGCACGCATGCATGCATGCACGCACGCACACACACTTTGTTAGTTGTGTGGGGGAAAAATCTAACTCTGGCCCTCAAGTTCAGAAAGAGGCACACCAGAGCCTCCCCAGTGAAGCAGACCCGTTCCCAGCTGAGACTCCAATGAGCAGAGAACGAGGTGTGGTTCAGAGTTTATTATTCAGCTGAATAACAAAAGGAACTGCATCAGAGGGCAGCAAAGAAGTGCTAGCCCCTCTGAGCAGGCCCCCCCAACAACTCGAGTGCAAGAGAGAGCCCCGAGGGGCAGCATCACAACACTTTTATCCAGTACAGTATGATAATGCTATGATAATGCTTACATGATTGACAATGTTTTAGAGACCCTTATATGGTTACATTAACATTATTAAATACATATTAATGATTAAAGAATGCATATAATTATCCCCACCTCTGTTTACTGTTGACATCATTTGCATTATCCTGGGCAGCCGCAGTACCTGCGAACTCATTAATTTCTGCCTAGAGATGCTGACCTTACATTCTTGTGAGGCTATGGTGCCAAGAAGGGTGAGCAGGAGATAGGAGGTAATACTCCCTTTTCAGTTAGAACAAAGACGGACAGTCTAGCTTACATTCCTTGTCCAGATGGTCACGAGAAAAAGCATGAGAAAGGGGAGATAACACACTAACTATCAACTCTAGGCCCCTTGTTAAAGAAACTTAGATACATGACTTGCCAGAGAAATGACCCCACTACCATAGCAACCCACGGCTCCAACGAGGCCTACACTTTAGCACCTTTCTCACTGTCCTACAGAAGAGATTACATATAATTTTTCTTACAGTTGCTAAGGTGCCACAAGACTCTTCCTCTTCAAAGTGGTGTTACACTGGAACCTGCCTGTAAGAATATTCATGTTTTATAAAACCTCTCTGTGCATGCCATCAACATGACATTGAAAACTCTGAGCAGCTAATGAATAAAAGCTCTAGTACAAACACAATGTAATTATACAGTGATCAGAGGAAAATAGAAAATGCTCTGCTGGACCAGCTCTGTGTCCCTTTTTGTCCAATAACCCAACTCCAGCAGTTGCTAGCACCAAGTGCTTCCAAGAAATGTGTAAAAAATATAAACAAAAAATGAGCAAATCTTTTTCTCACATTAGGACCCTTTCTGATCTCTCTAACATGCAGAGAGAAGGTTAAGTCTTGAACAATATTTTAATATGCATTCTACATTTGCTAGCATTAGAACTCTAAATGTTTGTTACTACATAAATGTCCCTTCCCTTCATTATTCCAGCTAAGTTTTTGTCCTCAATTTTGTGCAGTTGGTTCCATGGTCTAATTAAGCACTGCATGAAAAAGTATTTCTTATATCAGTTTTGAATTTACCAAGTGTTAATTTCACTGAATGCCCCCTTTGATTTTGTATTACAAAACTGGGAGAATGAAGCTCCTGATCTACCATTATGCAGCTGAAATAAACCTACACCACACAGCAAACATAATTCACTAAAGACAGAGAGAGAAAGATCTTGGTATGGTTTCCACAAACTCATACCTCATATAAACATTTTCAGTTACAAAATAGGATAAATCCTCTGAAATGAATGAGTTCAAGTACCTTATAACTCTTTATTTCCAAGGCTGCCCAAGGAGCTTTTCAAGCCATGGAATAAATCAGGGATTCCTCTACTTTGTGCTCAACTGCATAAATGCCCAAAAAGAGTTGTTATATCATCCAGTGAGGGTATCAAAACCACAACAGTATTCTGGCTACCACCTTTTTTTTCCAACCATGCCCTCAGCATTCATTTTATACTGAGCGGAGGCACCAGACACTAGCTGTGACAGCCATATGCCAGTCAAGGATTTTTCTATGCCAAAGAATACCCAAAGAGCTGGGTAAGTTGGCAAAGATAACAACACATCATGGGCAAGAATTTAGTCCTGTATATGCTAAACAGGTATTGTACTCAATTTTCTTCCCCTTCTTTGAACTAAATATTTCTTCAACAACATGGGCATTTTACTATATGAAGTGCATTTTAACTATGTTGCCCAAGATGTGTACACATGATCAAACTCCAAAAGATTTTTCCCTTCTCTCTTCCAGTGATGTACTTTTTCAGGAAGTGATAGCCGTTGGCTCAGCTTGGTTTTGAGCAAATATTCAAGCCATCAACAGATGGTAGCTCAAGTGTATGCTTTTGACAGATAAAATCAGTTGAGCAGCTTAATTTAATTGAAAAAATATTTATGCATTCCAAAGGGTATCCACCCCCGCTCCCAGTAATGGATATTTTATATATATAGAATAATAATTGTATTGGTTCTTAGATAAAGAAAAAAAATCTACCATTTAGCAATCACACAATACAGGATTTTAAGAAGAGAAGCACTGTTGTGAATGAAATTCAAATTTACTGTAGTCAGAAAATGCTGCCAATACATGAGGACCCCCTCCCCATTAGTAAAACAGTTTAAAAATTCTGAGAAAAGACAACAGTACTGAAACACCAAAGACCCTTTTTTCCCCCAGAGAAGTCACCTTTTCTCAAAGTAGCTACAAACTTTTAAATTATTGAACATAATGTGCCTAAGTATAATGAGTCCCACTTCCAGTGAGATTTATTACCAATTTCATTCAATCATGCCCTGCCACTTAATGTTATGCCAGGAATCAATTTTTCCATTGGTAATAAAGCTGCATACATAAAGCAGTAGGGCTTGCTGAATGAAGAATGAAGGAAACCCCTGAATGACTGGGATCATGTATTTCATGATTAACCAGCTGCAGAATCCACCTTTTGCTGTTCAACACTACTTCGGAATCTAACTTCCATTTAGAATAGTTTATTTTTAACTCCACCTGGATGTAAAAGGAAACACAAAAATGGTGCGAATGCAAAACAAAGCATTAAACTGCTGAATCAGACTGCTGAAACACTAACTCTGCAAGTTGTCAACTGCTTCCTTCATCTGAATGGGTCATTAACTCCAAATCCTAAAGACAAAAATGTAAATGCCAGTGTGACCCTCAGAGTACCTCAATGTCTGCACAATAAGGGGATTTACCGACATGTCACACACAAACTCCTTTAGCTTGGTCAGCTCAATACACCACACATGCTGTTGTAATGCCTTGAGATATATCATTTGAAAAACTAACAACATGGTGATCATTAATATCTCTGTGAAATTTATGTAATGATGCTGTGTGGGAAATTATGAATGACCTCTGATGCTATGTTTTCAACTCTAAACAGACCAAGATTTTTTCCATACAAAGGATGCTGGTATATCCTCTGCCTCTTTGGCAGCAGCAAACTTTACAACTTCTGTGAACAGTCATCTGGAGGGACTGAACACTTACAGGCAATGTTCCCTCTATTTTTATGTAGGCTGTGAGAGCAAAAAGTTTGTGTGTGCACACTAATATTGGCACTGTTGAATTGTTTTGGGCACACTTTATTTTGTTGTGTGCATGGGTTTCATGACCTCTGTGCACGTGCACAGCTTAGAGGGAACGTTGCTTATAGGGGAAATGGTATTTTTTGCGGTGGGGGTGGGGGGAGACACAGAACTGGAAGGACTGTTGGCGTCACCTTGATAGTAATAGCCAGGCTATCGGGGACCAGGGAGAAACCGTTATGCTGTGAGCAGACTGCTTGTGTCAGGGCTCTGAGTAAAAGCTGCACAGAACAGGAGCACCCAGAATTACTAGCCAGAAGGTGATTGTGACATGCTGCACCCCCTGTACATCTTCACTGGGTGGTCTGTGATTCACTCATGTTCATCCTAACACTGTGACTGCGTATGGTCTGGTGCAAAGTACATCAGGTAAGGTGTTCTTGGAAAGCTCAGGACATACCAAACATTACTGTTATGGGAGTATGTCTTCTGCAGTGTCATACAGACAAACCTGATACATATGTCACATCCCTAATAATGTGTCTCACACAACTTGAACGTAAGCAGAAGCAGACAAACAGAACTGTGTTTCCACACCCAGTGGAGGCATGCATGCATACAAGAACAATAGACTGGTTTAAGCACCCTAGGTCAAGAGGGAAAGACCATGCCCATCAACCAATATGGACAATCACCAGATGCCAGGAGGTGTTGAGGAACCTGGTTAAAAGCAAGAGGAACCCTCTTCAGGGCTCCTCCCTGGAATCCATTTTCTATGAAACACCAAGGGCTGAGAAGCTATCCACAGGAATGGGGGAAAGGGCTGCAAAACACATCACAGCAAATTTGTGAGGCAAGCTGAAAATAAATTGACAGTAATCTTAGCTTAAAAACACATTTTCTTTTCTTTGATTGTGATTAATTCCCTGACTTAATAGCCTTTTATTACTTTGATTTGGAATCACTTAAAATATCACTTCAGTCAATAAACTTGCTCATTTTATCTGAAGCAGTGCATGTGGGATGAGTTCATGTGCAGAGTGACAGAGCTGGTGCATATCAATTTCTCTGATAAATTGGTGGACAAATGTAAATGAGTTTGCAGGGTTCAGCAGGCAGCACTGAACCCTGCAAGACAGTAGTTCTCAGAGTTCCTCCTGAGACAGGGGTGTTTGCAAGTGTTTTGTCCCAAGAGTGACCAGCAAGAAGGTTTTTCCACTGGCTATGGGACCTATTACACACAGGAGGCTGGGTGTAACCTGACCCAGGAGTGGGGGTTCACTCAGTAGAGTGGGCAAGTCAGGGCCCAGAAGAGGAGAATTGGGATGGTATAGCTAAACACCAGCCCAGATTGCAGGAGGGGAATGCTGCAATAATACATCTTAATGGTCTGAGTAAACCTAAAGCATCAAAGTGAACATGATTAATGATTTTCACTATTAATCATTCTAATGGAAATCCAGGTAATGTGTTTATTCTGTAAACCCAAAATATACTCCATGCCTTCCTAGGGGCAAAAATGCAGAACTGTCATAAACCCAGATGTTAAAAACTCCAGACTCTACCCTGGCAACTTTTACACTACAGTTAACATGCTGTGAGGACAAACATCTACAAGTGCACTGAAGACTGAATGTTTGGGAACAACTCATGACAAAATGAATACAGTACAAAAATGAATAGCACAAAGCTGATTGTACGTTTGTATAGTTAACTCAAAAACTCCTCCAGTTTTTCATGTAAATTAAGCAGCCGCATAATCTTTACAGTATGGCACTGAAAAGCCACAGAAAAAAATGAGGTGATCTCACTAAGGAATTCAAATGCATCATGCCACAGAACACACGCCATCACGGGCCACAGGGATTTTACTCCTTGAATCACAGAAGATGAAGATAAGAAAGGTGAATCAATAGTCACAGTGCTGAATTTGCAAATAGTCTGTAACCTCTAACACATTTGGACAAACGACAAACTATTATGAATAATGAAAAATAATTGGCAAAACTGTGCTCACAACCATTGTGATAGAACACACTAAAGTAAAATGCATCCATATGGATCATTCAGTTGTATTCAAGGTGATGCATGACATGGAACCAAGTCTGAGCTGTGCTTCAAAATGAGTTTCAAACATCATTTTTTCAGTAATGTGGATGGTTCCTAAAAAGTACAACAAATACCTCCGCCACTTCTCAGACTCTTCCCTATAGAGCACTCACAGGAACTACTATACTAAACTTAGTTTCATCTAGTTTGAGACCATGTGGTTTGCTTTGGAACAAAGCAGAAACTGATGAAAGATGTGCAATTGACCTACTTCAGCATGCAGTGAATAGTACTAATTTTTCAACACAGAGCAGCTGACAAAATCATATCCACTGGAAGGTTTAATCTTTAAATATCACATCTTCTGACAAGATTTCTTAATAGCTGTGGAGAACTATAGAAATTGATCCAAACTGGGGAGGGGAAGAAAAAAAAAGTGAGTTGGCTGTTTCTATTAACCTCTGAAGCAGAGTAGCAAAAGAATGATAATGTCCAGGTGTTCATATAGGATTAGCTGATCTTTTCTAGCACTAATTTCCCCTGAAACTTAAAAAGCCAGATGAGTTCTAAGCTTATAGGACCTCAATGTAGAAAACTGACATACCATCCTCCCACATCCCAATCATGAAGTGCATGTAACCTTTTTACTGCTGTATAATCCACTGATATAGCATGCAAGAATAAAATTGTCTAGAGCAACAGAAATTGTGTTTCTTCTGATCCTGAAGTGCACAACTGTGTATGTGCTAGCAAAAGGCTATTTTTAATAACATGAATCACTGGCACATTTTGGCATAGTATTTCAGACTGAGAAACTAATTATTTTACCACAAATTCAGAATTCTGTGATTAAATTAAGTGTCTGGAAACTGCTCAACAGATGGTTTGGTTCTAACCTCTCACAGAAAGTGATAATGAGTTTGAGCTCACTTTTATCAAGCAAAGTGTTAGCTTGCAAACCGACTTTGCTAATATAAGTGTTATACCACAGATAATTTGTGTAGGTGTCAGTGCTTTAAAATAACAATAATGTGTAATGTGAAAAGTGTTATGGTACAGTAGCTGGGTGTATGAGAAAATAAGGTCTGTATTGCTGTCACTCTGTAAATTACACTTGATTCCCACTTGAGATTTTCCTATGGGCTTAAAGTGACAATTCGTCAATTTTATCTTTTATGAATTATTTTTATTTCTGTTCTACAAATTGTTGTAAAAGAACCACTCATTTACTGGACTATTATTTGCAAGTTCTAAATGTTTTTCTATGAATTTGTATTTTCTGGACTACTGAGGCCTGATTTTCAGACAAAAATTAAATTTGATCTTTTTACTTCCATTTGCACACAAGCTCTGAGGTCCCCACTATTTAATACACATGCTAAAGTAGGGATTTTGCATGTGCACATGACTAGACAGACACTTGGACAGACATTCAGGTAAGAAAATTTCTTGCATGTGGATGCCTTTGTAGTATGAACACAAAGTAGACCTGAAGATGTGCACATTCACAAACACACCCACTGGAAATCAAGCAGCACAGTGTGCATTTAAAACTCAGATATGGCTGAAAAATAAAGATTTGCTTTGCCCCATGTTCCGATTATATATCACTTTTTCTTGTGTGTTCTCACTCTGCCTTTGGGATGCTGGTTGTTTTCATCAGAAGGATTGCCAGTTTTGGTTGGATGCATTCCCAGTGGTTTCATCATATGACACACTTTAATTAAAGATTAATTTTAATTCTTGGGGACTCCAGGGCAATCCTCAATACTTGGCAACCCTGCCTGGAAGGTCAAATGATGCTATTATTAGATGCTGCTGAAATCTTTTCAAAAAGCTAAGAATGATGAACTCCATGACAATATACTAAAATTCCTATAAACAAGTCCCACACCCATCTGCAAACAATTTCTCAGCTGAAAGCTTCGTGTCTGTCCAACTATATTAATCAGCAGTAATGAGGCATTTCGCTCTCTCCTTAGCTGTTTTCTTTCTATCTATCTTCTTGGTTAGCTTATAGAAAGATTCAAACTTGGATCTATCTTCTGAGAAAAATAACCAAATCCATTGCACAGTATTTCTCAATAAATTATGATCCTCCCTCCCCTCGCTGGTCATGACTCAGTCTAATAAATTAATAGATTGGGTACAATGCTATTACACCACCGCTCACTGCTTCAAAAAGTGAAGGCGGCTTGTGGAGTCAAAAAGTATGTTCTTTGAATGGAGTCCATATAGAATCCATTCTTCACTTGGAGAAAAAACAAACAAACAAACAATCTCTTTGCCCTTTGTGTGCTTACCCTTCACCTCCTTAGCCCACTGTCCTTATTTTCCTCTCAAAGGTCAAGGAAAAGTCTCTGGGTACATCTGAAATCATTTGGTATTTTTCCCCACCTTTTCCCTTTTTAGTAAGTTTGCCCACAGCCACACCCTCCACCACATTACTACTCAAATTCATAGATTCCTACCTCCATTTCTACAATTTATTGCATTATTTATGATATTCTCCAAATTTCAGAGAATGACAAAATTTTGAAGGATATGAGGAAAAGCAAAGGAAATATATCACACACGTAAAGAATAAATATTTTAAAGGTATAGTTGAAAAGACTTCTTAAAAGTTCATACAATTATCAAAACCCAAATGCAGTCAAGGTTATTATTGTTTCTCCAGCGTAACAGATTTTTTACAGGAGGTCACACTCATGATGTTGTTATAAAACAATTCTAGAATATCATTCACCTATCTCGCTTTTATTACCACTGTTCTGAATTAGACCATTCTCTGTTTCTATCTCCTTATGTTAATTCCAGGGGTTCCCACCTCTTCAGGTGCCATCTCCCTTTACTCCTGTCTTCAAACCCCCACTTCCCACCAGCTGGGGCTGAGAGCAGAGCTATGTCCAGGGCTGAAGCTAGCAGCAGGTCTGCGGCAGCTGTGGGCCCAGATAGGAATAGCAGCCATGAGCTTGGGCTGAGGCGAGATTGTGATGACCAAGACTGGGAGCGGGGCCACACTGGCTGGAGACCAAACCCCATAGCTCAGGATCTCTATGTTCATGACCATGTTTGGGACAAACCAATTAAGGAAGATTTTAGTAAAACAGGTTTCTAGATATTCTTTTAGACCCCTGATTTAAATCATTCTTTTAGGAAGGCTGGTTGTCCTGAATCATATTTAGGAAAAGGGGTCCATGCTGCATAAAATGTTTAAATCCATTTGAAATAGAATACATTTTTTTCCTTCTTACTAGAATGCTGTGAACTAGTATTAAAAGAGGGCAGCAAAGGAGTTCTGAGAAACCAAATACATTGCATACTTTCTAGCTAGGAGCAGAAATCATCATAGCTTTTCCTACCTTTACCTCAGCTCTCCAACTCTTGAGATAAAATAAAACTTCCTACAAATAAAATTCTTTGCTGGGTTTGCCAAAAATAATCCAACCAGTTCTGTAATTTTTACCAAATATCCTTTCACTGCCTGACAAAATCAAAGTGCATGATATAGATTCCGTCCTCTATTACAATTTCTCAAGCCACTCTCCACTGAAACAATTTTATGAACTCTTGTAGTGTGCTCTACAGTAAAAATCTGCATTTTATATTTTATTTGTTATTAGATTGTAGACCACGCCAATGTAATCTGCAGTTAAATATTTCTAACTAATCATTTAGTTCCGATTAAAACTCTAATGGTCTCTCACTTTGGGAAGTAAAGGTACATAATATTGGGTCTGTTCAAAGAACATACATGTCTATGGGAGACACAAGGTGGATGAGGTAATTGAGTCAACTTCTGTTGGTGAGAGACAAGCTTTGGAACCACATAAAGCACTTCTGCAGTTCTTGGAAATTGTATTTTGAAGTTACATTCTGAATAAAGGTGGAACAAATTCTTTAACATAAGTAGTTAAAACATATTTCCAGGTATCACTCAAGGTGAAGTCACCTGTTAACACACTTCCAGTCACAGGGAAGAAAGGAGAGAAGAAAAAGTTGAGGTGCATATGTCTATGGGCAAGGTTGTTAAGTGGGTAACAGATTGTTGTATTAAATCATAAATCCAGTACCTCTATTCAGCTAATGATTTTTAGTGTCTACAACAGATAGGAAGTTAAAGGAAATTAAGTTCCAAGACATGCATTTTGAAAGTTTTGCACAGGATTCCTCACTCCTCTTTTCTCTGGATATTCCTGTCTGTTTACTGATTGTATCCCCCAGCCTCAGTCTGTTCCTATTCATTCCTGACCCTGATCTGCCAACTTCATTCCCCATTTTCTATTCTTATTTCCATCCTGCCTTCCCTCCTCAATTGTTGTTCTCCTCTTTTGCCCTTAGCCCTCCTACCATTCCTTTCCTTTCTCAGCCTTATGGAGAAAACATCTATAGTCACACTGATCACTGTTTTTAGTATTTACATTACTTTGCTCTTTCCTTAGTTTTGTTCTTATGTTAAATTATATTTTGGACAGGAACTGTTCCTTTAAGGGTCTGACCATACAACACTGAAGTGAATATGAGGAAGCTCTTTAATTTATTAGGAGTTAGGACACACACACACTCGTGTTTCAGCAGAACCTACAAAACTGGGGGTGGTACTGTAATAAAAAAGTGAGTAAATAATTTACAATAATCTGAAGTTATTTATAGATACTGCAGTGGTTGATACATATGTTTCTTTGTATGCTAAAATTTGTGACGTGAAAACTAATAGATTGGAAAATCATAGTAATTGGATTTGATTCTATGCTAACTGCATATTTATGTATAAAATTGACTCTCCCCAGGAAGGGAATAGAAAAATAATATTTTACTTTGTTGGATTAGACTGAGTGCTGAGTGTTTTTCATTCTAAAAAATAGATGGTTTTAGAAGCTCAACAAATAAGACCTCAGATTTGCCAGACTGTCTGATGCAATATCTGCCTTTGCTACTCAATTAGTGGAATTGCTTCTGGCTTTGATAACATTAATTTTAAAGCAAGGCAACTGATCAAACTTTCAGTAGTAACATTCACTTGGGCAAAGAGTGTGGGTGTGGACTGACAATAAAAACATTAAAATGACATCTGCATACATCGACAAGAGACAATTTCTCTCGTTAACCTTCTCACCAAAAATCAAGAGGGATTGTATCTGCTACAATTATAAAACAGCTGGAACAAATGTTAAGAAATAATAGGGAAGTTTGCCTTCAAGGCAAAGATGCATCATTGGATAAAACACAGTAGGGGATTATTCATTTTCTTTCCAAGGATGATGGGGGTTTTGTAGGATATTTGAGGGAAATCTTATGAAAAGCACACACAACAGCAAACCAAGAAAACAAGCCAGCTGTATCAATCAAATCCAAATGCAATACTAACGTGACCACACTATCAAATGTCAGCTTTTATCACCCCTTCTTTTTCACAAAGCCTGGTTAAAAGCTTTTCCAGATACCCTGATGGTCAACAGGCTGGTTATTTCTCTCCCAAAGTACTAAAATCCTAAATGTAATGGCCCAGCTGAACAGCATCTTAACAAGAGCTCCTGCTCATTTATACAGAAAAGGCTCCAGCTTGAGAGCCTCCATTAAATACAATTGTAACAGTTTGGCACTGTACAGTGAGTCCATCAAAAAGGCCCAGCCCAAATCATTAAGGACTTAAAACCATCATTCTAAATTCCAGCAACAAACCCATAATTAGTCAATACGGACTCTGGAAAACTGGTGTCATATGCTCTCAGCAAGACAGATTGCTTAATAAACAAAATATCTTACTGGTTGACTGGGGTCACTCTAAACTGAATTTCATTTACAATGCAAGAGGTAAGGATGCCAAAGCCCAGAGAAAATGAGATGGGACAGGAGTTTCTACCAGATGCTGCCGACTCTGCCTAAAGAATCCTGGATACCATTTGACCCTCCTCCTTCCCAGTGTTTAAAGACAGAGCTGATTAAACTCATTTGAGAATCATTGTCTGATCTTTATTACTACAGCTGACATCACTGATGAGCAGCTCTAGGAGCTGAGCCTTATTCTAGGCATGGCAACAATACTGTAGCAAAAGCCATGGCACTAGTAGTAAGATCCCCATTATCTGCTGAAATCATGACTAAAAGCTAGGTTAAGTGGAGGAACCCCAGAACATGGCCTCAAAGATAGCAGTGAGATGTAGCCAAAAACGGCAGCAGCTGTGAGGCAGTTGCAGCACTATGCAGGAGCAAGAGGTATTTGTTTGATGCCTCCACCCCAGAGACGGGAAGTGAACCTACATAACACATCTAAACTCTGGGTCTTCACTAACTGCTGACTGCAGCTGTGCGCGGGGTGCAGTCAGGGCTGGATCAACACAAGGGTTACAGAGGATGAAGCCCTAGGCCCCAACCAAAAGGGGAGCCCCAGGCAACAGCTCCCCTGCACGATCTGGCCCGGGCCAGCTCGACCCATAAGCAAATGAGGCCCTGGCTCAGGGCATCATCTGTTTATGGACGGCTGTGGTGCCACGCCAGAGGTGCGGCGGGCCAGCCCAAAAGCTGGGCACCACGCTCCTGCCCATCCTTGAACCAGTCACTCTGCCCCCCGGCAGGGCCATCCCTAGGTGGGTGCAGGGCCCGGGGCGAATCACCCTTTGTGGGGCCCCCACTCCCCCCCCCCAGGCACTGAGGGACAGGGCTGGCTGGCCCCTGCACTGGGCATCCCATGCCAGGCACCAGGTGAGCTGGCCAAAAAGCAGCAGAACAGGAGTGCAGGGCCTGGTTTCTCAGCCATCCTTAAGCCAGTGGTTGTTAAACATTTTCCTTGGGACCTAGCTCCAGACCCCCTCTGCCATGAGGCAACCCACCACTGAAAAAAACAGCTACCGCCAGAAAATTGAATAGTGACCATGGCTGGGGAGGGCAGTTTGGGAGGTGGCAGTCTCTTGAAGTGTCTATTGCATCACTGCAATCCACACATCTAATTTGAGATCACCTACATGAAACATGCAGAGGGTGATCTCTACATGCCATACTCCTATCTCAAATCAGGAAGTATGTCAAGTCTCTAAAAATTGCATGTAGTAGCCTGGCATGTATGTGTGGGAGCTCCTTGCAAATAGGGATGTGGGGGGCACAACTGGAGAAATGAGATGGAAGTGCTGAGACAGGAGAAGGAGAAGAGAGCCAGTGCCAGGCTGTAAAGAAAGGTCCTGGAAGATCCTGTCTGCTGCTGAGCCTGTCCAAGTCCCTCCAGGTCCTGCTCCCTTCTCCATTGCCAAATCCCAGAAACTGAAGCAACCCCTCTGGGTTCCACTTTCACCTCTGCATGAGTTTCCATGAACACACAATTGTCCACAATATTGTGATTGAAGGGGTGCTAGCCCTCTCTGCTTGGTCTGGTGACCCCTGACAGTGTGCATAAGGCAGCAACACAGTGGGACTATCCAGTCCTGCTTTCAGATTAGGATCTTGTTATAAACTTCTCCTTCCAGCAGACCCATCCCTGAGTTGGATTGTATTCTGTTACTTGGGTTTTCTAATTGTAGAAAAAATACCATACTTTCTAACAGAGGCTTCTCCTAGAACAGTTTGTCTCTCTTTTCTTTTTAAGAATCAGTCAAAAAAATCTCTGGAGGTTTTATTAAAATCTACAGGTTATAATTTGTTTTTTCTCCAAACAAGGGAATTTTCAACTCACTGAAAATAGAGGCAAGTCCTAATTTGCAAAAATAACTGCAATCCTCAGATCCCAGAAATGGTGGAATAAGTGAATGTTCACAGTTTGTCTGAGTGGCATTGGGTCTATTGATAAAAAGAAAAAAAAAAACAAACAAACCCACAAAGGTTACTTGCTAGTGACCTCAGTCCTTTTCATATGAATGAGAGAAGCCAAAAGAGATACTGACTCAGGAGGCATAGAGGTTGTTTGAACAACAATTAGCACCTCATTGTTAGTCCTAATGTCTCATCTTTGTTGCAATGCTGATCTACTCCCTTAAGCAGCTTTCGGCGCAAGCCACTCCTCTGGCTTCTCAGTAAAGCTGGGCCTGTGAACTGGGCTGCTGCTTTTGGCCAGCTCGCCCAGTCCTTGGCATAAGGGGGCAGCAGTGGGGGCCCTGGGTGGCTGCCCCACTCACGCTACCCTAAGGACAGCCCTGCCCCCAGAGGCAGAGTGGACCAGCCCCTGGGTTCAGCTCTGCTCCAGTCCTCCCCACCCTTAGGGAGGAACAGCCAGCTGTTCCCTGCCCAGGGGAGGGGGCAGTGAGCTGCCCTGGATTGGAGGCCAGGATCTGCACCCCCACGGAGGGGGGTGGAAAATTGAAAGCCAGCTTGGGGCACCAAAGGCCCTTGAGGCATCTCTGCACCTGACACAGCACTGGTGGGGCCTGGGATGTCTGGTGTGGGGGATCTGCAGGCTTATGTGTTTGCACCACTCTGAGGAGGGTCTAGCCAATGCACAGTGCTGCCTATGGTACCTGGACCCACGGGCCTGGAGTGTTGCACCAAAGGCCACACTGTGCTCCCACCAGCCCCACCCCCAACGGCAGATCAGCCCAACCAGGCCTAGTGAAGAGCAACCTCTGGCCCAAGGGCCCCCAAGCCTCAGCACTGGTCCATCCACAGATTGTGTGGTGAGAGGCTGGGGGTGTCCACAGCAGTGGGCTGCCTGGGGCCCAGTGGCCCCTTAAATTCACCTTGGATGCAGCAGAAAGAAACAGCAGCAGTGCAGTAAAGGGACATTCATACACTGGCCCTTCCCTCCACAAGATGGAAGACTGAGACAAAGGATGCTGCACAACATACTATGTAGGGAGGATGAGTGTTAGCTTTTGAATTACGTTTGTGGTCTTTTTCCTAATTAATGCAGGGTTCCCTTTTCCTTGTGTGGTATATGCATTTTATTTATTTGAGCACTCACAGACTTAATGCATGCAAGAGAGGAAATACTGCCTCAGAGGCACACAGGAGTCGCATTAAATTTCTCAGATTAAAGTGTGGTGGCTCAAGTTGGTTCTTTTTGTATTTTTAAGAGGAATTCCTAGATAGTAAACAGTGCCCTAGGTGCTGCCAACTCTCCTTGGCAGATGGGTTATATAAGCCAGGACAGAGAGCCATTTTAGGCATTACTCACTAGGCAGACACAAAAGAAACAGAGCTCTTACAGGCTGAAATAGATGGGTCCTTTAACCAATGAAGTATGTGTTTGAAGTATGTGGTGCACAACGTAGGAGAGAAACTGCTTAGGCAAAGATCTTTCTCCTAAGATGACAAGGGATTCCAGAACCTTGTATTGTTGTGGAAGGTTCTGACTGAGGGAAACTCAGACATGGCTGGGAAGAAAAATGACTGGTGAGAAAAATCATCTTGAACAGAAGCTGGATCCTAAGTTAAGCTTTAGAGACTTTTAGATATTCGTTTTCACATTTGATTGCAAGCCTTCCTAAATTTGCTCCTTTTACTTGGTATCACTTGACCAACAGTCTACTCTTTTAAAAAGTGTTTATTTTACATAAACTAATTAAGATGTAGTACGCATATTAGTTCTCTGAGCAGTTCAGGGAAGGGCTACACATTTTGAGAAAATTTGGGACTGGGACCATGTTGAGGTCATAGTGCTGGTTGTATCCAGATTTGGGGCTGCTGGAGTTAAAATGGTGAACAAGGATTGTCTTAGCACAGACACTGTATGCTAATGGGCTGCTCACAACCAGCCTAGGTTAGGACATCTAGCTCCTAAACATTGTGTGGAACTCAGAATAAAATGTAAGATTGCCAGTTTTGGTTGACTGTGTTCCTGGACAATCATGTCGAAGATTCCAGGAAAATCTAAGATGGCCAGCAACACCAATTACAGGGCAGGTGATGATGCAACCTTCATTAGTCAGGAAATGCACTCATAGCACCACGCCGTGCACCTACTTTGGACATATTCCCTAAAATTAAAGTCTATATCATAGTACAAATAGCCATCAGGTCTAGGAATACAACTCAGATTTCCCAACTCTCATTCAATCCCTAGTGTACGAGTACATGCTGGACAATGTTTCCTCCACTGTACCTCACATTGATGTAGAATAGATGATATTTTTATGAGTACTACCACCCTAAAGGCACAGCTGAAATTAAGTATTTCATTATTGAGGGATCAAGTATCTCTAAACTATGCTATTATAGTTTCAAATTGACTTTGAAGAGATTACGTTAAATACCCAATGTACTTTCTTTTTATACATTAACTATTTTTAATAAGAAAAGGTCGAATTAATAAAATCTTATTCTGCTATTCAAATAATTAATCCTTCCATAACAATGTACCAAAGACCACAGCTGCAGTGCAACAGGAAATGCGTAATGTCCTTTTTATCGGGTCTTCAATGGGATTTGACACCAAGACTGTCATCAGTAAATGAGGGTTTCGTCATGTGAGCTAAAGGAGCTCCACTAACTGATAGCAGTGATAATTTTGATCCTTTGACGTGAAGACAAAGATAAAAAATGCACCGTTTCAGCATACTACATTTGCTCAAACTGTGGTCATTGTAGTCTACTATGGTGGTGGGAACATTTTGACTAAAATCACATTTCGTCGAAATACAGCATGGATCGGTTTATCTGTGATTGGTTAATGCGCACTAGCATCATGTCCCCCAAAGCTAGCAATTTAACACACAGAACCTGTTAATGTGCGGTATCCAAAACCAGAAGTTGGCCTAAGCATAGAAACACATGCAGTAAGTCTTATTAGCGCTGCCCTTTTCTTTTGATTGCCATTTTGGTAAGACGTATGACGCTTAATTGTGGAATTCAGGAAACATACAGTATATATATATATATTTTAATTAGCTGTAATTAAGTGCAATAGATATTTTAGTAGAGTATAGGCTTTAGTTCATTATGTGCAATAGATGTTTTAGGATAGGCTTTATTTCATAATGGCAGGATACAAGTGTCAGCGTTCATACACCGTTGAAGAAAAATTAGCAGCTATAGATGGGTTTCACCATTATGTACCCTAAGCCAAAACTTCTAGAGCTCTTGGGATTGCTGAATCAACACTACAAGGCTAGATAAAAAATGAAACAAAGCTGTGCAGTTTTGAACAACACAGATTCTCAAGTTGGCCTGGAGCAAAAAAAGTGTGCATTATTCGGCAAAGCCTGCTGTAGACAAAGCATTGTACACATGGTTTGCCCAAGAGAGAGCTAAGGGAATGCCACTAAGTGGCCCAATTCTTGAAGCCCAAGCAAGTAAATTTGGAACTTGAATGGGTAATGAAACATATCGAGCCAACAAAGGCTTTATATGCCAGCTTAAAATTTGCCACGGCATTTCCCAAGTTAGCATTTCTGGAGAAAGCCAGTCAGCTGATGAGACTGCTGCTAACGAGTTTCCTGCCAAATTAAAAACTATAATAGAAACTGCAAATTATAGCGAAGAACAAATGTACAACTGTGATGAAACAACTTTATTTGCAACGCTTCTGCCAGACAAAACTTTAGCTTTGAAATATGAAACCCAAAAAAACAGAAGGCTTTAAAAAAAAATAAATAGAAGACAGGATCACCCTCCTATTTTGTACAAATAAGATGGGCAGTCACATGCTCACACCACTTCTTGTTGGTCGGTTCAACAACCCTCAGTGCTTTAAGCACCTTAAAAGCCAAACCACCTGCCATATACGCCAATAGTAAAAATACTTGGACAAATAGGAGCATTTTTGAAGAATGGTTCTACAACTCTTTTCTTCACCTGTTCGTGAACATCTCCATAAGAAAAAACTCCAACCTAAAGCACTGTTACTTGACAATTGTCTGGTCCATCCTCCTTCTGAATTATTGGTATCAAACAATGGACAAATCCGTGCGCTATGTCTCCTATTTAACAGAACATCAAAAAAATCCAACCATTGGACCAAGGCATTATTCAAAATTTTAAAAGCAATTATCAGAGAGAGTTGGTCTCAGAAATGATTTCATGCGAGTCATCAAGCATTTCTGAATTTCTAAAAGAATTAAAAATAAAAAAATAATTCATTTGGTAAAAAAAGCTTGGGATGGCATAAAATAAAACTCTATTGAAAACTACTGGACAAAAACTCTGGGGCTGGCTTTTCCTGTCAACAGCTCTGCCTCTAAAAACCCAAATCATAGTGATTCAGAATCGGAATTTGAAGAGGTTACAGAAGAAAACATCCTGCTAACAAAAACACAGATGAAAGACGACAAAGCTAAATTTCTTTTTCAATTAAAGACTTTAATTTAGACACATAGCCTGAATTCATAAATGAGTGGCTAGAACTAGATGAAAATGACAACTACGGAAGATCTGACAGATCTGACAGAAGAAATAACTGCACGTTGTGAGGCTGGGTCGGACCACGAAAGTGATGAGGAACAGTTACAGAAAGGAGGAGTAGAGGATGATGACGATGATGAGAATTATGTTGAAAAAGCCAAAGTTTCCCATTCAGAAGTGCTAAATGGTGCTGAAACCCTTGCACAATATATGGAGGAGCAAGATGTGGCAAGTATCCAAATTTTATGCCTACGTGGAATGAACGATTTTGTGAAGAAAAAGAAAGCCAAGCACAGGAAACAGCAGAAAATAACATCATACTTCATAAAAACTCCACCTCAGCAGGAGGAACCTGTGGACTGCATAAACTTTATATAAGCATGCTTCTTGGATCATGAACTCTGTGGACTCAATGTGGAATTATGTATGTATGTAATATGTCATCTATGACGACACTGTATGGTAAATATTCAAAATGGATTCCCCTCTATTAGTATTTTCATGCATTGATATGTACACTACTTATTTTCATCACTGTTTTTATGGTTAAATACATATGAATTCTTTAGTTTATTATGTTTTGGTGATTTCTGTGTATTTTTGCATATTTTGTGTTTTAAAAATCAGATCATGAATTGAAATTTATATTTTTAATTTTGCTAAACAAAATCAAGTTTTGGTAGCCAGGTAGCCCATGTTAAGTTACACCAATTGCACTGTATACGGATTTATTTTGAAAATACTGTACTGTACCGTATTTTAGGACATTTCACCATGGTCCCATTCAAACGCAGTCTGTTTTACATGCTGTCGTGGCAGCTTGTCTCCTGACATCCGCATGTTAACCGATGCACGCTGTATGCTGTTTTACCAAAGCTGCGAAATGTTAGGGAGATGCAGAGGCGTCGCTGGGGGGCGCAATGGATGCAGGGCATGGGCCCTGCCCCCTGGGGAGAGGGCCCCACCTCCTGACCAGGGATAGGGTCAGGGAGAGGCCACGCCACTGCGAGCAGCTAGGCCGTGGCGCGGCCAGAAGCAGCCGCTGGAGGCTGGGCCCGTGCCCACGGTGGCGGGCAGCCAGGCCTGCTGGGGATCCGGGGCTTGGCCGCTTGCTGGTGCGGGTGTGGGCCTGGGCCTGGCCTCCAGCGGCTGCTTCTGGCTGCACCATGCCATGGCCTAGCCGCTTGCAGCGGCATGGCCTCCCCCTGGCCCTATCCCTGGCCAGAGGTGGGGCCTGCCAGGCGGCCAGCCAGGCCCCGGATACCCAGCCAGGGACGGGGCTGCTGCGGCCGGCTGGGGATCAGGCCCTGGATCCCCGGCCCGATTGGGCTGGAGATCTGGGGCACTGGCGTTGGGACCCGGGGCACGTGCCCCAGCATGCTCGACACCAGTGACACCACTGGGGAGATGTCTGTTTTGATGAAAACTTCATACAAAAAAAATAACCATGCAAGACAGACTCACCCCCTCCCCTTCAATCACCCCACCCCACCCGCCTAGGGTTTAAGCACTAACTTTGGCTGTGAAAGACCAAGACTCAAATTCTTCTCTGCTGATGCAATGTGATCTAAGATGTCACACACTGGTCTGAATCAGATATAGTAGGCACTTGAACCTCAGTGTCTCCTCATTCATAAGTAGAGAATGAACACCTTTCATGATATAATTCCATTTTCATAAAGAGGTTTTAGCTTTTCTCTTACATACACATATTGGCTGCAGAATCATGGGATGCCTCATACTTCACAAGTCTCTCTGTCAAATAAAAAATGTAGGGCTTTATAAGTCATCATCAAACAAGGAAACAATGAACTAATGGTCATAGGCATCACTGGTGCTGGAGACATGGGGCACAGGCCCCAAATATCCCATCCACTGCCTCAAGCTGTGGCTCCAGCAGTGGAGGTACACAAAGCCTACCAGCCCTGAGTTCAGCTTGGGAACAGAGGGAGAAGCTCCCAGTCCCTCTCCTCTGTAGCACATAGCCAGGGCTGGAGGAGGGAAATTATAATCCTTCCCTCTGGCCCAGGCAGTATTTTGGAGTGGTGAAGCAGGGTAAGTATTTCTGTGGGGCTGGGCAGGGGAGGGAAGGGGGACCCAGGCCAGTGGCAGGTGATAAGTGGGCCCCAGGGCTCAGTGGCTTTTTAGGCCAGTAAAAAAAGCAACAAGGAGTTGTGTGGCACTTTAAGACTAACAGATTTATTTTTTTGTCTTAAAAGTGCCACACAACTCCTTGTTGTTTTTTTTTATTGGACTAGACTGACACGGCTATCCCTTTTTTAGGCCAGGTAGTGGCCACAGACTGTAGCTGGGGCAGCACAGCTGTGTCTGGCAAGTACAGGGTCAGAGAGGTTGCAGCTGGACTTGGGCTACTGCTGGGCCATGAGGATAGCGTGACGGGGTGTTACATCACGGCTGGATCAAAGTGGGGGGGCAGGCCACGGGAGAGGAGAGTGAGGGTGTGCAGAGGGTTAGGTTTCAGAGCCTGCACGCCAAAGTTTTTTCTTTTTCTTTTTTTTTTTTTTTTTCTTTTTTTTGGTGAAGCAATGTTCCTGCTAATAGTAAAGTCATACCAAGCACACAGAAAAAACTGAAAATTAGTGATCTCTCCTCCACTGACCAAAGAGGACCTCTCATAGTGATCTCTCCTCCACAGCTAAGGCACAGTGAAATGTCAGGGCTTTCAAATCTCAAGACCCAGAGACACATTAATGTAACCCCCCTACATATTTGTAAGGTTACATTACAGTGAAAAATTTGGAAAGACTTATTTTATGAAATATTTTTCTTTAAATAAGAACAAATGACATAGAACAGAACATTATATAATACCATTCACATCCAATGGAATAATGTATACAGAAAAGGGTAAACTGCCAAATCAGCACTTTACAAGAGTAGAATGAAAAGATGTCTAGAATCTAATAAAATAAATGTGCCACAGACTTGGGAGGAGGGTGGTTGAACAGTATTTTTTCCATGAGTTCACGCTATTACTTTTTCTCCAGTTCTTGGAGCTTTTGCTGCCTATGAAAATTAAGAAATGACTAAACAAACAAATATGCCAGAGACAAAGATTATTTAGATAAGCAAAGTAGTCATTATAAAGTATTAAAGATCAGACCTACATATATCTTTACAAAACAATTTTCAAATAAACGTTAGAGATTTTCCTAGGAGCATGTACTCTGTACCCACTCCTGCAATTAGAAGACAGTAGGGCATTGTAAGAGGTAGAGGTCAACATTGGAGGAACCGAGCTATAAAAACAAACAAACAAAACCAGGGTTGAAGTAGGCTGGAACGCCCCAGAATGCTGTTCTGGGGCCCATAAGTTTGAGGGGCCACAGCTCCAGGGCCCCAAAAATTAGAAAAAACAGGCGGAATGTATGTTCCACTGTGTCCTGACTTGGGAGCTGTGGCCAGCTTCAGCTGCTGCTTCATGGAGAAACAGCCTCAGGCTGAGCCATTTGGGAGCTTCGTCTTGGGAGGGTTCCCGTTGTGTGTGTGCTGGGCTTCCCAGCTTATATAGAAATGAAAAATTGTTCCAGCAGTGCACTAGGAGCCAGGAGGAAACATCTAACTGCAGCACAGCACTGGAGCCTTTGCAGGAAAAGAAAGTGAGGGAACTGTGCATCTGATCCAGGAGATCCCTCACATCCTCACCTGCACCCCCACCATTTGTTGTAAAGGGCTGACCCCATCCCTCCCCTCCTCTCACAAGGCGAGGTGGCTATGAGGCCAGAAAAGTTCCTGCTATGATGCTATCTATTGCTTGCTCCTGCCTTTTTAAGCATGTCAATGTGAAGGTGATGGGCAGATAATGGTGAAATCTGCAATTCAGATGTAGCACCGATCCCAATGTTAGCTTGCTTTGATTAGCCAAGAGTGCAAAGTGCTTAGGCTTCAAGCCCTACTAGCTCTACCAGATGGAAACAATTTCTATATTTTAATTTCTCTCCACCAAATTAAGGATCGGGCCCCAGGCAGTTGCCTGCTTCACCTACTGCAAAAGGTGCCACTGTATGAGGCTTCCTGGCTCCAGCTGCAGTGGGGGATTGTAAATGATGGTGGTAGGGGTACAGGGCCAAGCCAACCCTTCAAGTGGGTAAGAGAGATGCCCTTCAGTGTCCCTACCTCATGTGGTAAAGAGCCAATCTGTCCCCCTTCCTCCAGGTTGGGTGCAGTGGTGAGGCTGCCATGTCTCAGCCAAGCCATGCTGCAGGGCTGTTGCAGGGGACCAGTGGCTGCCCCACACTGGGTAACTGCAGGGGAGGGAAAAGCAGAGTGGGGATTTGCCCCCCCCCCAGCCTCATGTCCCTCCCCTGATGGTACAGATGCCCCCTCCCCAGGGCCTCCCCTGGCATGGGGCAGCTGGGAACCCTCCTGACAGGGGCACACAGTTGTGCCAGTCACTCTCAGTACACCACTGGGGGAAGGCATAGAGGATTGGGCAGGTCAAGCAAAGGGGTCAAGGAGATGGCAGGTAGGCAGGGGAGGGGCCCAGGAGGGTTGAGGAGTCATGAGATCTACAAGGGTGATTATATATTTCCAAGGTTAAATTATTATTTTGCTTCTGCTTGGCAGGTGAATGCCTCAGGAAATGATTTTATTTTTCTGGAGCTGCCCCCCCCCATGTTCCCGTTTTGCTGATTCCATGATAACAAGGATAAACTGTCCTGGATGGAGACAGCATCTCCTCCATTACAGATCCAAGGACTCACGCACATTTCCCAGTCATTCTAGAGACTAAAATGTTAATTATTTAGAATGTGTCTTATTGCAGGGTGCTCATTTTCCCTGTATGTACATTCCAGGCTCACTATTTATAGGAAGCAACTACCGATTTCTTCCTAAAATGCCTAATAAAGGGGATGTTTAAAACTGTTCCCACGTTGGGCATGATCAAGTACAACGGATATTTCTTACTGGCTTAGATGTTTTTTCCTGATTTTTTCTTAATCTGGGTTTGATTTATTAAACTGAATGAGGTGCATAGTGCCCCTCTGAAAGCAACTTAAATTTTGGAGGCTAAGACAAGACGATCATAGAATCATAGAAGTGGAGGGGACTAGGACGGGTCACTGAGTCCAGTCCTCTGCACTCATGTTAGGACCAAGTACCATCTGGGGTGGCATAGGTGGCAGCATGTGAGGCCAGGATCAAGGCCAGGGAGGCAAAGCCAGGATCGGGGCCAGTATTTTTATAAGACAATAAACCATATTTGTATGGAGCAATAACCTATGTATATAGTACTTAGAAGTGGCTGCAAATGCCTACCTGGGCTGGGGCCCGCACATGCATGAAAGGGACCTGGAGAACAGGAGAGTTCCAGGGCCTGTCAAATTATAACTTAACCACTGTATGTAACTATAGTGTCTACATAAACATGTGCAGAGTTTGTTTGTTTTTTTCAATAAAATTACTAACTCCTTTTACCACCTTTCCTTGACAAGTCAGGAAAATTAAATGTGGAAAACAACACTAACATGGCATTAAGCTTATGAAAGCAAGTACTCAAATTTGATCTTCCATGGATTTAGGTTTCTCCTTTATCATTAACTTAGTCACATTACACATTTTCAATTCCTTTTATCCATCATCTTTCTTGTATTAATCAAGTGTGGAATGCTATATGGGTCTTCTCCCTGCACAGAGCTCTGTACAACACCATATCATCAATCATATCCCATGCTCATAAGTCTTCCTTTATGACACACAACTACCACTTCAGATATTGGCCTTTCTAGACTTTCTCCTTCTGTCCTCATCTCTTGGACTCTCTCTTATTGTTGTCAGGACCATGCTGTACATGAAATAGCCATCCGAGTCAGAACGTTTCATTTTATTTTCCAATTTATGAGTGTTACATTGAGCATGTTTCTAACATGCTCTGTCTTCATGTGGTCTTTCTTGCTTACACAACTCATGCATCTCAACAATCTTATTTCCATAGAACGCATCATTTGCTCATCAAACAAGTAGTGCTATGGTATTTTGTTGTTTTGCTGAAATAAACAAATACGGCTACCCCCTGGAACTTATTTGCTCATATTACTTCTCAATTGCCAAAATATAGCGTCAAATATTAAAACAATGTATCAGCATTTTATGTGCTCCTTTTTAATGTTACAAGAATCTTCCTGTAAGATTCTATACCACTTATTGCTCTCCATTTGAGCCATGCATTTATTATGCTACATCTAATGTTATTCTCCATGATCTCACTTTTTTGCGAACAGGGAACTACAAACGTTGCGAACAGGGGACTGCAAACAAGGGAGTTTGCAAGGGAAGGAGTTGGAGCCAGGTATGTGATTTGCTGTGTCTTTTTCCCTACAGGTTATTTGCTGGCTGTGTGTTTGTGTCTTTTTCCCTACAGGTGATTGCTGTTAGTTGTGAGACTGTGCTTGTGTGATTGGGTGGGGGCTGTTTGCACCATTGTTCCCTGGTCACCTTTAATCACCAGCCTCTAGCAGCCTTGTGAATGGCCTGCCCCTGTGTGACTCGCAAAGGGCAAGGGCTGACCTAGGCAGAGAAGGCCTTAAAAGCCACCGCTTGAGCGACCAGAGGACTGCAAACAGGGGAGTTTGCGAGGGAGTTTGAGGAGGAGTTTGGGGAGGCCACAATGGTGAAGAGGAGCCGCACTGCTTGTGCAAGCACCCCTTCTGTTTCCTTTGCCTCTGTTTGTAGTCAGACAGACTGTCTGACCACGGATATCTCCACCCAGATCCTGGTGTGGAGTTGCAGGGACTGTGGCCTTCATTTTCCTGCCACTGATGATCAGGCTAGGGAAATAAGCCTACGTGATAGGTGCCTTCTGGTGGCATCTCTCCGGAAACAGGTAGGAGAGTTACAGGAGGAGGTGTCATGACTCAGGGGTATCTATGCCCTGGAAAAGTCCTTGACAGTGTCCACGATGAGACCTGCAAGGAGGAGGCCCCTATCCCAGTGCCAAGGGCTACTGCCACAGCTCTGGAAATGGATGGGATGCCTATGGCAGAGGAAGGATACTGGCAGCTGGTCACCTCTAGCAGTAGACAGTGCTCCACGCCTGCTCACATCCCACCATCCATTCTGGTGAGGAACCATTATGTGGTGCTGGACACGCTAAAGGAGATAGAGGAGATGTCATCCACCCCAGAGGCTGGGCAGATCACAGCCACCTCACGTAAGAAGAAACATAGGGTTGTGGTGATTGGGGACTCACTCCTGAGAGGAACGGAGGCACCCATCTGTCACCCTGACAAGGCCTATACAGAGGTATGCTGCCTGCCAGGTGCCCATATCAGAGACGTAACAGAGGGATTGTCAAAAATCATCCACCCCTCAGACTACTACCCCATGCTTCTTATCCATGTGGGTACCAATGATACTGCGAGAGGTGATCCTCAGCAGATCAAAGGTGACTTCAGGGCTCTGAGAGCGAGGGTGAAGGAGTCTGGAGCACAGGTGGTGGTCTCCTCGATCCTTCCAGTCAAGGCTAGAGGCCTGAGGAGAGAGAGATGCATCCTAGAGGTGAATGCCTGGCTGAGAAGATGGTGTGGTCAGGAGGGATTTGGCTTCCTTGACCATGGAGTCCTGTTTCAGGACAGAGGATTGATAGGCAGAGATGGCCTTCACCTGTCCAGGAAGGGGAAGAGCATGTTTGGGCACAGACTGGCTGACCTAGTGAGGAGGGCTTTAAACTAGGTTCAATGGGGGAAGGAGACCAAAGCCCACAGGGAAGTAATGTGGGTGATCTGGGGGAAGGGATGGAACTTGGGGAGTGCTGCGACTGTAGCACCAGGAGTAAAAGAGAAGGTAGTTGGAACGTGGGGGGAGGGAATCAAATAATTGTCTTAAATGTTCCACTGAAGCGCCAACACATGAGGAGAGTGGGGGAGGAGAACTCCAAGAAAAAAATGCAAGGAGGTATATGTAATAGAATTGAAAACCAAACTGACAAAGTAGGGCAAGTGACCGGGTATCTTAGGTGCCTATACACTAATGCAAAGAGCCTGGAAATAAGCAGGAAGAATTGGTAATACTAGCGCAGACAAGGAACTATAATATCATAGGAATAACGGAGACGTGGTGGGATAGTCTGCATGACTGGAGCTCTGCCATGGATGGGTATAAACTGTTCAGGAAAGACAGGCAGGGAAGAAGAGGGGGAGGAGTAGCGTTATATGTAAAAGAGCTCTATGACTGCTCAGAGCTCCATTATGGAAGTGGAAGCGTGCCTGTAGAAAGTCTGTGGGTTACACTGAGAGGGGAAAGCAACAAGGGGGATGTTGTGGTGGGTGTCTGCTATAGACCACCAGTCCAGAAGCAGGAGGTGGATGAAGTGTTCTATGGACAACTAGCAGAAGCTTCTAGATCACAGGCCCTGGTGCTCATGGGGGACTGCAATTACCCTGACGTACGCTGGGAGGCCAATACAGCAGTGCATGGGCAATCCAGGAAATTTATAGAGAGTGTTGGGGACAACTTTCTAGTACAAATGCTAGAGGAACCAACTAGGGGCCTTGCACCTCTCGACCTGCTGCTCATGAACAGGGAAGAATTGATCAGGGGCATAGAGGTAAATGGCAAACTAAGCAGTAGTGACCATGACATGGTTGAGTTCAGGATGCTGATTAAAGGAAGGAAGGAAAGAAGCAAAAAACAAACCCTGGACTTCAAAAAAGCAGATTTTGGCTCCCTCAGGGAACTGATGGGCAGGATCCTTTGGGAAGCTAATCTGGAAGGGAAAGGAGTCCAAAAGAGTTGGTTATATTTTAAAGAAACCCTGCTAAGGGCACAGGAAGTTGCCATTCCAATTAGGAGAAAGAACAAACATGTTGAGACAGCCAGAATGGCTTAGCAGGGAACTCTGCTCTGAGCTTAAACATAAAAAGGAAGCTTACAGGAAGTGGAAGCTTGGTCAGATGACTAAGGAGGCATATAAAGATATTGCTAGGGACTGCAAGGATAAAATCAGAAAGGCCAAAGGAGAAATGGAGTTGCAGGTAGCGAGGGATGTAAAGGATAACAAGAAGGGGTTCTACAAGTATGTTAATAACTAGAAGAGGATCAGGGATGGTGTAGGTCCCTTGCTGAATCGGGCTGGCATCCTTGTGACAGTGGATGAGGAAAAAGCTGAAGTGCTCAATGCATTTTTTGCTTCAGTTTTCACAGGCAGGGTCAGCTCCCAGCCCACTACTATGGGTGTGGCAGATCGGAGAGAAGACGACAGGCCCTTGGTGACGGAAGGTCAGGTTAGGGACTGCTTAAAGAAGCTGGATGTGCACAAGTCCATGGGGCTGGACGAACTGCATCCAAGGGTGCTAATGGAATTGGCTGATGAGATAGCAGCACCGCTGGCCATTATCTTTCAAAACTCATGGAGAAAGGGGGAGGTACCAGAGGATTGGAAAAAAGCAAATGTAGTGCCTATTTTCAAGAAAGGGAAAAAGGAGGATCTGGGGAATTACAGACCAGTCAGCCTCACCGCAATCCCTGGAAAAATTATGGAGCAGGTTCTCAAAGAAACCATCCTCAAACACTTAGAGGAAAATAACGTGATCAGGAACAGTCAGCATGGATTTACCAAGGGTAATTCATGTCTGACCAATCTCATTTCCTTCTATGATCAGATGACTGGTTTTCTGGATGCAGGAAGCACCGTTGATGTGATATACCTTGATTTTAGCAAGGCTTTTGATACAGTTTCCCACAGCATTCTCATTAGCAAATTAAGGAAGTATGGGTTGGATAGGTGGACTATAAGGTGGATAGAAAACTGGCTAGATCAACGGTTTCAGCGTGTAGGAATCAATGGTTCCATGTCTAGCTGGCAACCAGTCACGAGTGGTGTGCCCCAGGGGTCGGTTCTGTTCAACATTTTCATCAATGATCTGGATGATGGAATAGACTGCATTCTCAGTAAGTCTGTGGATGACACCAAGCTGGGGGGACCAGTAGACACGATGGAGGGCAAGGACAGGATTCTGGGATACTTAGATAAATTGGAACAGTGGGCCAATAGAAATCTTATGAGGTTCAATAAGGACAATTGTAAAATCCTGCATGTGGGACAGAAAAACCCCATGCACTACTACAGGCTGGGGAACATTCAGCTAAGTAGCAGCAGTGTAGAAAAGGACCTGGGGGCCCTGGTGGATGGGAAGCTAGATATGAGTCAGCAGTGTGCTCTTGCTGCCAAAAAGCTCAATGGCATACAGGGTTGCATCAAAAGAAGTGCTACCAGGAGATCAAGGGATGTGATCATTCCCCTCTATTCTGCACTGGTGAGGCCACATCTAGAATACTGTGTTCAGTTTTGGGCTCCCCACTACAAAAAGGACAGAGACATGCTAGAGAGTCCAGTGGAGGGCAACCATAATGATATAAGGGCTGGAGCACCAGCTCTATGAGGAAAGGCTGAAAGCATTAAGCTTATTTAGCCTGCAGAAGAGAAGACTGAGGGGTATTTGATAGCAGCCTTCAACTACTTGAAGGGATGCTCCAAGGAAGATGGAGCTTGACTGTTCTCGGTAATAACAGAGGAGCAATGGTCTCAAGTTGCGGTTAGGGAGGTCGAGGCTGTTATATTAGAAAAAACTTTTTTTACTAGGCGAGTGGAGAAGCATTGGAATGAGCTGCTGAAGGAGGTGGTGGAGTCTCCATCTTTGGAGGTGTTTAAGGCCCAGCTGGACAAAGCCATGACTGGGGTGGTTTAGTGGGAGTGGTCCTGCCTCTGGCAGGGGGTTGGACTAGATGACCTATGAGGTCCCTTCCAACCCTATGATTCTATGGCAGTCTGGAGCCAGGATGCTTGAAACTTTGCATTTCATCTACTCTCAACAATAATTTTACGGAGTACACATTATTGAAATTACCTTGACACATTACAATTACCATTATGCTTGGTTTTTCCTCCGCTTATTTTGAGCTCATATGTCTCTAACACTTATCTCCATTATCAGGATCCTCTTCAAAACTGTTTTTCTCCTCGCTACTCAGAATGATAAAAACTGCAAGCCACATGCACAAGAGTCCTCCTCCTGTATTTTTCTTGAGAGGTTATCCAGGCAGTAGTGTTGAAACAATTTTTAGGGGGAGGGGGATACTCTTGATGATGCATGTGTTTAGGCTGAATTCTAATCTCCTGATGTATTTGAACTTTAAGCAATAGTTTGCCTGTTTCATCACCAGACGATGAGTGGTAATATTAGACCTACGTATGGTTTTAATAAACTTCACATTATAGTTTGGTACCACTTATTCTCATATGCTACCACATGACTTCTCTTGGAATTCAGGCCTTTTCCAGCTTAATGTACATAATTTGACTCATTTTACTTTTCTTTCTAAATTCTTCCATTGGAAACTATGGGTGAAATGCTAATTTTAATGAACATAATGGAAGTTCTACCATTCACTTCAATGGAGCCAGATTTATTTTTAACTTTTGGAGTTTCCTCTCATTTGAGTTTTGGATTTCTCAAACTTAATAGCTGTGCATTAATATTAGGGTTTATGGCATTTAACATGAAAATAAATATTTTCATAAGAAAGCTGCAAAGAAAATGTGAGGGTTCTTTAAACTACTCAGAGCTATGTCAAAACTCCAGATACAACAGCATTACAGTACATGAGATTAAAGTAAAAAAGTGACTTTAATCAGAATGTCATAATGACCAATCTCATTCCACACTAAAGTAAAAATACAAGTTAATCAGCAGGTAGTATGAAGAGAGTTATAAACCAACACCATTCAATTTTTCAAATGATTTTATCTTAACAATGCCCTTTTCACAGCTACATAGAGGATAATCATTATTATTCAGTATAGCACCCAATGAAGGAACAAATTATAGAAATAGACTAGGACAGAGCATGAAGTGTTTTATAAATAAGTGACCAAGATGAAATATTAGCTCAGGAATAGAGGTGATCCGTCATAAACAGATTTAGTAAGTAAAACAAATTACAAATTCAATTCTTTTAGACTATAACCCACATCATATTGCAATCTATTTAAAAATGAATTATGTTTTTCAGATGTTTCATTGTTAACTAATGGAGGTAAGAAATTTTCTGCTTGGGGTAGCTACATTGGATAATAACCATCTTAAAACACTAGACACTCAAGCAAGTGAGCTGACAGAGGGTTTTTTTTTTTATGTCAATTTCTAGGTTTCTAGTGAAGTTGATTTTTTTTTTCCAATGGTGTACATATGCTGAGGCAGCATGTATTTCACTGGATCCCATTAGAATCCCTATCTGGTGGACTGTAAACAATAGAAATTAAACAAATGCCAATTAAAAAGTTATTACGTATGTGTGTTAAATTAAATGCAGAACCAATGTTTGCTGTGAAGATCCATGCTTTACTTAGGTTTGGTAGGGTGGAGGCTTTAGGATTGAGTGCCCTCCTCAAATTCACCAGAGACTTTGAAGCCACTTCCTCAAAGCCGCCTCTAACAAACCCACCATAGTCTTTGAAGCCACTAGAAGATGAAGAGGATCAGAGATCTTCTGAGATCAAAACAACTGACAATATTTCAAGTACCCCATTGCAGGCTCTGAAGCACTAGTTTCTCATCCGGCTCATAGGTAACACATCATCAGAGTTACACAGCCAAGGGCTCATGAGTTGCCAACTGTCTCCAGAATCTCACATAAAGGGGTGGGGGAGAACTGTACTGACTTCATTTTAGATTTCCCTGAGCTTAGAGTGGGGAAGATGTGTGTCACAAACAGATGGAGATTGTGCCACACAGGACCCACAAGATAAGTACAGAGGTTCTCTTTTGCACTGTTACATATTATGGAACAAGCAATCTTGTATTTCAGAATCATTAAAATAAACCTAACAGTATTTTAGAAATACAAAGTTGGACTGGTCAGAAATCAGTTTAGTGGAAAAAAAAAAAGGCACTGATTTTATTTTTCTTCTTCAAATCTGAATGAAAACATGTTTTGGGGTGTGGGACGAGTGAGAGGAAGCTCTACCCCAGAATAACAAATAGCCCAGTATTTAGGGCAGCCAGCCAAATGTAAGAGACCCATGGTTCAAGTCCTTGCTCAGAGCAAGAGTTTGAACCTGGGCCTTTTATGTCCCATGTGTTGTGTGTTTGGAGTTAAATGTTATGATGAGAAATACTTTAATAAAACATAAGCTGATTTAGTTAAGACAATCAAGTAATACTTAATGCAGCACTATACAGAAGAGGAAACATGCATACCAAATCTGAAACTGAAAAAGTAAGGTAGAAAAATCTATACTGTTCAAAACCGGGGGGGGGGCGCACCATTCAAGCTTGATCTTATTTTGAATCAGGAAACCTATGATATTTGTATGTAATTTATCATTACTGGTTCACTGTATATACAATTAACTTGCAATGTGTAGACATTAATCTAGATATTAAATACTGTTTTGCTGATGCATTGATTATAGAACACACCTGCCATACCACATGTTCCTTGCATAGTTTGCCAATTGCTGAGTTTATAATTACAGAACTCATCATCATATTTAGGAGCATCCTTTACCAATTACATAATTTTGTCCCTAACAACATTATATATAAAGAGATGTCTATTACATATTATATACATGTTTACAGAAAAAAGACAGAAAATGAACTTATAAATAAATTTAAGCTGAAGATCTGTTCAACCATTCATTATTTTATTAATTACAATATATAATTGTGTAAACCCTTCTGCCAGGGCGAGATAACAGAACAAGGACTGGATTCTATATCTAGGAGTTTCCCAATTATCTAACACCACCAACTGGCTTGAGATCCCTACCCAGATTTCTGGGGAATCCTGCACTTGTCCCTGGGCACCCCAAAGGGGTAAGGCTTCCTCACTCACGAGATGAGTGTAGCATACAGAACTTTTAATAGTAAACCAGAATGTAAAAGGCCAAATAACAGAAGTCAGCACTGATCTAGAAAATCAGTACAGAGCAAAAGTTCCCAATAACCCACACCACATAACAGAACAGACAAGACTTACTGGCAAAACCGGCACTGATCTGGGGAATCAGTGCTAATCAGGCTTCCAACATGATCCCACATATCATAACAACGAAGGTAAACTCACTAGAAAATAATCAGCACCCATCTAGAGAATCGGTGCTAACTAGGCTCCCAACCAACACTAGGGTACATAGAGAATGTCTTTCCTGCCAGCTGTCGGCCGGTGCCAACACCTGGTCACTCACTCCATCCACTAGAACCATCTGCTAGCTCCACCCGCTGTCCACCAGCGACTTGTGGCACCCAACCTGCCTCTGGCTGCTCTCACTGTCTGCCTGCTCCACCCCCCGGTCACTTGCACTGCCCAGCTCGCCACTGGCCACTCTGATCATCCACTGGCTCCTCCTGCTTTCTGCCAGCTCCACCCACCAGTCACTCACCCCACCCATCTCGCTGCTGGCTGATCTCACCGTCTGCTGGCTCCACCCACCAGTCACTTGTGCTGCCCAGCTCTCCACTGGCTGCTCTCACCGTCTGCTGGCTCTGCCCGCTGTCCGTTGGCTCTGCCCACCAGTCGCTCGCACTGCCCAGGTCACTGCTGGCCAGTCTTACCATCTGATGGCTCCACCCACAGTCCACTGACTCCACCCACTGGTCACTCCATCTGCTGCTCCACTTCAGTGATTTCAGCTCAAAGAGAGGGAGTTTCCTCTCTCTAGTGATTTCAGCTCTTAAGCCTCAAGTAGCTGCAAACAGCTACTTCCATTAAAATAACAAAGAAGGCCTCAAAGAAGCCCAGCCAGATCTATCATTTGACAGTGGGGCCATGGGTGAGACAAAATATCTCAAGCATTGCTCCAGAAGGAGCTATGCAAAACCCCACCCCGTCTTAAACTTTTTTAGGCTGAAATAACCAGTGGCCTCTCTTACAATTCTCTTTTTAGGTAAGGGTAGCTTTAACCCTTTAACTAACCCAAACAGATTTGGAACAATCAGAGTAGCAATTCACAAAAGACTGTATTTCATATTTCCCTTCAGTAGAATTACAGATATTGACAGATTTGTGATCAGATTAATCCCAAATACCATTACCCGCTATGTCCTGCACCCGCTATGCTAACACCTAATTGTGCTCTTTGTGCTTATGCTAATACAGGAACCATACAGATTAGTTGTAACCCCCCCCCCCAACTGTTAGGCACAACTTTTCTAAGCCTGCCTTACAACTGTAACAGTCATTATGAACAGAAATCGTTTTAGAGTAATTCCTGATAAACTAAGAGAATCTTTCAATAAAATTACTAGCTTATTAATGATAGAAACACTTGCCCTGTCTCAGTTACAAGTGATTCCTTTCTGGACATCTGGATGTTTCCCTAACACTTTTTTTTTTGAACAATAAAAAAAAGACACTCGATGCACCATTTACTAGCACAGTAAAGTACAGCTAAAATTCAGCATATTGATAACACACTAAGCTATTCTTTAAAGTAAAAACAGGTCTACAAGGATAAAGTCATTCAAGAATCCAAAGGAAAACCCTGATTTAGCAGAGTTTAGCCAGCATCTTCAGCTTAAACACAGAACAGATTCTGGGATGCTTGGTCAAGAACTCAAGAGAGTTTAATAAAAACAGGGTAAGATTAATATTTACTAATAAAAGCGAAAAAGCCACTAGGCCACTGGCTGCATGGGTCTCAGTTTTATCTAGTCTAATCTAGTCTACATTATTTTTAATTCCCAGTCACCCCCTATGAAAATTCCCTGCAGGACTCATGACACCACCCCAGAAACAGTTTTGTTGAAAGACATATATCTGCAAAAAGGGTTGTTTTACAGAATGGAACAATGTCCTGTCACAAAATTCCCAACCAGTTCTGATATAAAACATAGTTGCCACTACTCACATGCATAAGTCACAGATCTCTGTGAAGAACATTAAAATAGTAGGTAGTTATTGCAACTAACCACAGGATTGCTATGTTTTGTCTTAAATAACAAATTCCAAGGCAGCACAAACGTTGTGACCTCCAAGGAAATGGGCCACACTTTCAAGAAAATAATCTGCCGCAATATTAAATTAAAACTGTCATTTAAAACCTCTTGAATCCATGCTTAGAAACATGACAAAGGTTTCAAGTTAGTACTAGAGGGTGATTCAGCTACCTCTGTGCATAAGGGAATAATTTGTTCTCAGTAATCCTCTTCATTTTTTGGACTGAACTTAAAAGGTGTCTGCAATACTTAAAATACAATTCTCTTTTGGATAGGCAAGATTCTTTTATATTAAATACAATCCAGAGATGATCAGGTTAGCCATATATATCATTTCTGGATTAATTTTAGCTCAGTGTTATATGAAACCTTTATAATAGACCTTCCCACCGGTTATTGTACGTAATAGTTTTAAAAGTATAATTTCAATTCCCCACTATTTTGAAATTAGTTCCCTCCCCTTCTATTTAGGAAGCACGAGCCTAGAAATAGATTTTTAATTTTTTTAATTGAGTTGCACTGTTTAAAATATAATGTTAGGAGTGCATTTGAAAGAAATACCTCAGAGCAAATAAACTGCTCAGTGCAATTAGGATAATATTCACCTCATTAGACAGCTCCCTTCAGAAGAGGACTTAACTGGGACTCTACACAAGAGTGAGCTACCCTGTGCCTGTCTGCACAGAACATGTCTGAGTAGACAAATTTCCTCAACCACAGAAATATCATAGCTGCTTGATAGTTGAAGAATTTATTTAACAACCACCCGCTGACTGCAGTTGGTTTACTTGTAATATTTAATAGTTTATAATTCCAAGACTAAATGTGTTGATTAGTTGTGGGTTTTTGTTCGTTGACAGAGAATGAAAACTTAAAGAAGCTAGGGTGTTTTGACTATAGTCTATGAGAGGCAAGAGAAAAAGGAAAATTTTCATGGGTGATAGACCTCTCAGCTAGTGAGTCTTTGCTCTTTAGCTCAAGCTGTAGCAGCTCAGGCTTTTTATTTTAGAGGTCCCACCTAAAATCCCAGTGGGTCAGCCAAGGAGTCAGTCACACTTCCACATACAGAAAAGCTCTAGTGCTCCCTTTTTGTGCTTTTCATAATAAGAAGTGAATGGGTTTTAAAGTTCATTCTTTGAGTACCTGCTCTACTTTGTGTTCCAGTTGCTCAGTTCAATATTTGAGCTACCAGCTAATAACTTCAGAGCCAAAACGTCAGAAAAATGAATATTAACACAATTGGATGGCATCATGAAAGAGTGGTATCATGAAAAAAATCTTAAGATCTCACAAAAACACAGTTCTGATCGTCTGATGAGCCACATAAATTAGAGAAATGAATATCACAATCAGAGGTCACTTGCTATCAATATTATTCACTATCAGACTAATGTGATTCCCTGTCAGAAACCAGATCCGCGATGTTTTGTATTCTTTATTCAGCTCAAGGAATTGGTTGCCTCAGCAGCCTGCTGGCAGTCAGTCTTTTAATTGGTAGTGAACAGATTATTACAGGAAGCACACTTGTGCCTTTAAAACAGAACAGAGGGGCCAATCTATACACCACCCCTTTCTCCTGGAGTCAAATGCAGGCAGACAGCTATGCAGAGAGCAGTGTAGTTCCCAAGGCCTGTGAGCAACTATAGTCCTTTAAGCATAAACTCCTGTTACATATTATTTTACAAGTAAAACATAAGACTAGAGTGGTGCAGGATTTTGTCATTCTTGAAACAATGAATAAAAGTATAGCATAAAACCATCTGTGCCACAAAACCACAACTGAAACCATTCCATCTGGAAACAACCTTGTGATTTTTATCACATCAAGATTAAATTGTTGTACAGAGCTGTAGATGAGGTGACAATCTAAAACAATTTTGAGAGAGAGAGAGTAAAGAATGCAGCAGCTTTGCAGGAGCGAAGCACCAGTATTTTAGGTTCTAAAAAACAAAGCCCTAATGGCTTGGGACCTGCCTCCCTGAAAGAGCTTCTCTCCCAGGAATGTATTTGCCATAGTTTTTGCCAACATTGGTGTTTGAGATGGATTATTTTCTGCACAAAAGATGGAAGATACCTAAATGACATTTTCTGGGGGACTTTGCATTCTGAAACTTGCTCCTAATCCTGTATTTCAAAATAGTTCTAATTTGCTGACTTTCCAAGTGTGCTGCAAGAGCCATCAGTGTAGACACAGCAGCAACATAAGTACAGACACATGCACTGAACTAAGCAGAAAGTGCAATGTTTATTAAATTTTAAACACAGAGGAAGGGCACTATTCACCCACCACTCATACTCTCCTACACCTGGCACTTAATGGGTTACCATAACCCTGTAACTTGGGGTAGGTTCTCCTCACCATAGAGCCAGAAGACAGCTCCCTCTGAGTCCTCGCATGCTGTGAGGGCCGCAGAGAGTGTAGAAGTGAGGTAGAAAATACTTTTTTGTTGCTTTTTTATTTTAGATACCAGCGTGTTTTTTTACCAGTGATGGATGGTCTTCATTATCATATTGTAAATGTAATTAATTTTTAGGAGAATTAAAGGCTATAGAGGGAATCTCAATAATATGGGGATCAACACAATTTTATTTTATTCTTATATTTGGTCATTACAAACCCATCTGCACCCTTACTGAATTTGAGAGATACAATTGTTGTTATATTCATGATGCTCAGAGAAATACACATGCTTATTGTTTTGGCTACTTATTTTACTTAACAAAATGCCCAGGCACACTAAAGAAATTCCATGAGTTTCTGTTCTCTCTTCCCCAAGGACATGTCTCAAGTGTCAAAGGAGATAAACACTCTTGGCCAAAAATCCCAAACTTAGCAAGGGATTTATATGGACTGTTGTGACCATAAACACCCTTGTGTTCACACCCCCACAAAACTGAAATGACATTTGTGTTGAATATTCATTGTAAGACACCGTTTGAAAGCTAATCACATATTGATCATGATTATTACTATTATTGTAAAATGCCTGTGTTAACCTCATTTGAAGTTACAAATTCCCTCTATGATGTTACAAGAAATGTTTAAAACAGACAGCTAATGATAATAAAAATGATGAACAGGTCTATCCTAGACAAAGGAGTGTGGGGTTACCTCAATTTATATGTTAGCCAAAAATCAAGCTATCAAGCTAAACCAGAAGGAATTGCCTTGCGCCTGAGCTCAAGAGACAAAGAGCTAATATTGCTCATATTCCCAAAGAGACATAGGAGACTGAATCCCAAAGTCTCCCTACCTTTCAGGAAAAAAAAAAAAAAGTTTTTCAGGGGGAATTTGAGAGCGAGAGAGAGCGAGAGCGAGAAAGACTGACTTCATCTTTATCTTTCACATAAAAAGAAAAAATTCTGTGGAAGGCTCTGACTGCCAACCACATCAGACAAAGAATAATTGGTGAGAAACCACCTTAAAGATTTTTTTTAAACTTTTGATGTGTTTCCACCTTTATTTGCCTGTAACTATCTTTGTATTACTCATGTTACTTGGCATCATTTAATCTTTATCCTGTTAAGAAACTTGATTTACTTTAACCTAAACCAATTGAAGTGTACTTATTAACTCCAGTTAATGCGTCAAGAGGCTGGGGATTGAATCTTTAAAAGAACAAAACAAAAACATATTTCTCTGAGTGATACACAAGGAGGCTGGACATTTCAGGGCAGACAGTTTGGGAGAAATTTTGGATAGGGATGTGTTGGGATCAACTGACTAGTAGCATGCTGGATGGTTGAGAATTGCAACCCAAAATGAGACAACTCTAAAATGCAGCTTTTTGCACCTTTTGTCTTGCTGTAATTTTCTATACTATTTTTAGATTAGTTTGTGTGTGTGCGTGCGCACGCACTCTGTATAAACTCTTTAACAGAAGTCTTTAACTGGAAAATGTAAATATATTGCAAATGGGAAGTCATAAATCCAAGGAATATTTTGGTCAAAAAGGACAATTCCTGTATAAGATACCAGCTGGTAACATGTGATCTGAACTTGAGGACAAACAACTATGGAAGACTATTTTTTTAAATGTCCCAATTTAAAAGAATTTAATAAACTCTCCATTCAAGATACTTCAGAGAGGAGTGGTTCTTGAAGGATGTTATCAAAAAGATACAAAACAAAAATCAAACTACTTCTTCCCATTTCCTTCTTTCATAGAGAAAGGCTTCAGTTAACCTCCTACAAAATTCTCTTTGAAAGTAATTTCTTCTAAGCAATCTAAACCCTTGAAACTTTAAGAAAAATATTGATGCTTGGAGAGTGTTTTATAGAGGATGCTGGTTACTTCTATTTCACTCATTTTTCCTGTCACTGTAAATTTTGTTTACTACTTTAATGCTTGAAGGTGGCACCAGCTTTTTAAAATTGTTTATTTTCAAATATTTTATTTAAATGCAAAGCTTCTAATAACATCCTAATATCATTGTTATTGAATTGGTGAACTGCTTTGTGTACCAACATGGAATTTGATGATCTTGCTAGACAATACTTATAGACGGAGCCATTTGAGTGAGAATATTAATTGGGGAATTAATTCATTATGTGGGAATGCTTAAACAACTTCCTCACCAAACACAGAAAGACAAGAATGACCTCTTCAAAGACTATTAAGAGAAAACAACAAAAACTTCTTCAATGATTATTCAAGTTTAAACAATAATATGAGCTAATTAAGTTTAAAAGACTATTTTGAGAACCGAAAAAAAAATCTTTCATATAGAAAGTCAGAGTGTTTGGACTTAACTGAAGCAGAATTTCAACTCCTATTAAATTCTGAAAAAACTAACAGGATCTCTTAGAAATGGAGTGACTAAAAAGTCATAAGTCTAACTTTAAAGATGCTTTGAGACTTTCCTGCCATGAGAACAAAAGCAAGTAGACGTATGCTGCATATGCATTAAATAGATTACATATTCATGAGTTGAAGATCATACTAAGCTCCAACCCAAAAGGCAAGCAATAAAGGAATGACAGTAGTTAATTTCAAATCTAGTCATGCCTGAAAGTTTATATTTCTCCTTCCATTAAACTATGGAAAAGAGGGTTATAAAAACCTATCTGAATTGCACAATCCAGGGGCATCAATGGCACTGGGCACATGAGGTACGTGCCCCAAATCCTGGCGCCAGTGCCCTGGGTCTGGCAGGGCCCTGCCTTTCCCACCAATTTAGCTCCTTCTGCACCGGTGGCTTTGTTGTGTAGCTCAACAACCAGAGGGAAGATAAATCTTTTAGACCTCAGAGGAGCCACTCGTGTAACTACACTACTGTATAGACAGCTCTAATTACAACCACAACATGTTGATGACCATTCCCTCTCCTATGAAAGATTAGTTTCCATGTTTGTTGCACTACATTGGCATATATTAATAGTTTCTATGTGCACTAAAACTTTTTAAAAAATCAAGAATATATCCTTTAGCTCTCATAAAATCATAGAAGCTAGAAAGAACCATGAGAGGCCATGAAGTCCCATCCCCAGCAGTCATGGCAGGGCCTAGAACACTTTTTAACCATCTCTGACAGGTGCTTATTTATCTAGCTCTTAAAAACTTCCAATGATGGAGATTCTGCAACCTGTCTAGGCAACTTCTTCCAGTTGTTAATCACCCTGACAGTTAGGAATTTTTTCCTAATGTCCAACCTAAACCTTCCTTGTTCTAATTTAAGCCCATTGCTTCTTATCCCATAATTGGCAGTTAAGGAGAACAGTTTTTCTTCTTCTTCCCCATGGCAACTTCTTAGGTACTTGAAAACTGCTATTTTCCCTCTCAGTCTTCTATTTTCTAGATTAAACAAACCCATCCCTTTCAATCTTCTCTCATAAGTCAGGTTTTCAAGATGTTAATCATTAGTGCTGCTCCCTTCTGGACTTTCTCCAATTTTTTCACATCTTTCCTGAAATGAGGTGCCCTAATCAGGGCCGAGTAGAGTGGAAGAATTTTGTCTCATGTCTCACAATATTCCTGTTAATACATCCCAGAATTTTTTTTTTTTTTGCACGCAGCAAAGTTACACTGTTGACTCATATTTAACTTGCAGTCCACTATGATACACCCAGATCCCTTTCCACAGTACTCCTTCTAAGGCAGCCATTGCCCATTTTGTATATGTGCAATGGATTGTTCTTTCCTAAGTTGAGTACTCTACACTTCTCTTTATTGAATTTCATTCTGTTTACCTCAGACTATTTCACCAGTTTCTCCAAAACATTTTGAATTGTGATCCTGTCCTCCAAAGCATTTGCAACCCTTCCCAGCTTTGTGTCATTGGCAAACTTTATAAATGTACACTCTATGCCATCTTCTAAGTCATTGATAAAATTATTGACCAGAACCAAACCCACAACAAATCCCTGCAGTAGCCCCTCATTACACCTTTTAGGATCACTGTGAACTATTGATGATAACTCTCTGGGAATGGTTATCCAACTGATTTTTCACCTGTCTTATAGTAGCTCCATCTACATTGTACCTCCCTAGTTTGTTAATCAGAAGGTGATGTGAGTGTGTATCCAAAGCCTTACTAAAGTCTAGGTATACCACACCTACTGCTTCCCCCCATCCACAAGGCTTGTTACGCAATCATAGAAATCAATATTTAACTACATATTAGGATTTGGTGAGACTTTAATCCTAATTTCTATGAAACTAAGTATCTATACAGGCATACCGACAGCAAACAATATTTATATATTTCTGCCCTTGTATTATCCAAATGAGAGATGTATGGCTGTCTCATCTATGCAGTAAACTGGAACACAAATTCCAAAACATTAATCCTAGTCATACCAGCAGTTCCCTCCCCTTCTACCTTCAGGTAAGTCATTCTGGTGCATTTGCCATACCTGTACATTAATATTAAAAATTATATATATATTGCGGTAAGGTCTAGCTCAGCACCCCATTGTACTAGACATTACACAAACATGAAAAAAAGTGTAGACAATCAAAGAGAAGTTGGGCTAGTTATCTACACCACAGTGTTTTACGGAGATTATTTTATATGTAGATAAAGCCATTATTTCTTCCATGCATCAAAAGACAGAAAAAGCTAGTTACATGATGCCTTGCTGATGAGTTCCCAAATCTGATAAGTAAAGAGAGACTCGATGAAGGTGCTTTTATGTGTGAACAGCACTGAACCCATTTACATGATACTGGCCAAAGCTGTATTTGGTTCTTGAATTCTATAAATACTGCAGAAAGACCTGTGGTCAGAAAGAAGCTCAGTTGCCTTTCAGTACATAAGAACTGATGGGTCACCACCAGAAAACCTTTCCAATGTATGGAAGGTTATTGCTGATACTTGATTTTTTCACCGCCCTGTGAGGACAGTGTTTATGAGGTGTTGACGCTCATAGAACCTGGAAGAAACCTTGAGAGTTGAGTCCAGTCCCTTATAATCATTGCAGGACTAAATACCATCTTAAACCATCTCTAACAGGCGCAGCTGAGATTGCTCCTTTTGGAGCAACCTAGATGTGACCTCTGACTGAAAGATCTGAGCTATGAAACTCCTCTAGTCATTCCCACACTCAGTGTTTATGTGAGGTCACTAGGGAGATATGGAGACAATTTAAGACAATCCCATCAGTGTGCTAATGACTCATGTTTCAGTCTCCTTTTCATCAGTGGAGATTGAGATATCAACAAAGATACCTGGGATGAATTCTGGGAAAAGAAAGGAGAGATGAAGTTAATTGACAGAGCACTATTTAAGTTTTTGGCAAAGCCTAACTGATCAGATAGTTGGAGGTGCTGTCAGCCTCTTGTCAAAGGATTTTTACAGTTAGAAAGTCTAACCTGGTTAATCAAATCTTCTGACTTTTCAATGCATTATGGCCAGAAGCACCTTTCTTCCCTACAAGGATGGACATGTCAAAGGCATCCTTGTCATTACCACCTCCAAACTAGACAACAGTATCACTTTGTCCCTAGGACTTGTCCGGAAAGCACTAAGTCTTTTGCCCCACTTCCAAGAGAAATGGAAGCTTGAGCATTTCACAACTTCCAGTCCTTTTCTGGATCAATTACTAATTACTATTTAGAAGCTCTGAATGCTACTCAAGGGACTTCTGCTTCTTTTCTGATCTGCTATTGCCAGCCAGCTGCAGGCATCGGATATGCTGCAGCTACCTATCAGGCTTGAAAAACATGGAGTCCTGTGGCACTTAAAATTCTAAACACATTTATTTATCGCATGAGCTTTTATGGGGGAAAAATCCCACTTCATTAAATGCTTTGAAGATAGTTCCCCCATCTTCAAAGCATCGATGAAGTGGGATTTAATTGAATCATTTTACAGTGCTCTGCAAAATGTCTCATTGGGCAGTCTGCAGACAATAGACACTCTGACAATCTACAGAATATATTTTTCACAGCTTCTGCCCTTAGAAGTTGGTATTATGAGGATTTATCTGTTAATTAAAACTCAAAACAGGGCTGTTTCTATTGACTAAAGGGGGTTGGGTCAGGCCCTAAGAACAAGCAATGTTCATTAGTTACAATTAAAAAATCATTTTGAATGTACCTTAAAAATGCTCTGATAGCTCCTCTATAAATACATATATTAAAATATAGTATTCCCTTAAGCTTCTCTCATTGATTGTTCTGCTTTTCAGCACCTCTATATGCTTTCTCTCTCACTCACACACACACCACTCTCCTTTGGGTGGAAAGAATGAATACAGTCTCAAGCATGAATATTAGGACAAGAAAAGTTAGAAGATATCACAATTAGTTATTGTACCTGGATTATTATTAGTGCCACAACAGTGCTGTATTTCAAATATGAAGGAAAAGTTTTATGTAGAAACACACTGAATACATTTTGGGCAATGACTTAACTACAAAGACCCCCTTTCTTTGTGCTCTCCTATATTTCACAATTCTCACTATATCTAAGTCAGTTGACCTATAAAACCCACACGGTCTAGGACAGTGCTTCCCAACCTGTGGTCCGTGGTCCACTGGTGGGAGGGAAGATAATTATTGCAGGTAAATGTACTGTGATGAGAGCAATGTTTGTGAGTGAGCATAACAGATTATTAGAAACAGCTGCATTTTTAATAGCCCCTTTGTACACGTTTGACTTATCAGCCATAAGCTATGTTAAAAAATACTAAAATGACTGGCTTCCATGGTGGTTTGCAACAGTGGCATTGCTAGCACTGGGCATGCGGGGCACGTGCCCCGAATCTCAGGGCTGGTGCCCCCGATGTATTTTGCCCAGTGCCAGCACCCCAATGCACCCCTTAAATTTTCCCAGGCACCAGCAGGCACGGCAGTAAATGCTGCGGAAGCATGTACTGCCGGGGAGGGAGGAGGGAAGCTCCAGCCCAGCCCACAGCTCATTGGGAGGAGGCGGGGGCGGAGCTGAGCTTCCACATGGCTGGGAGAAGTTTGTTTGTCTCCTCATGGCAGCAGCCGGCTCAGGACGCCAGGTAGCCCCAGGGCTGGCATGCTGGGAATGCGGGGGGGGGGGGGCGGCAGGGCC
>ML681992.1:41619742-41755553 GCA_007922195.1 Podocnemis expansa
TGCTGGGAATGCGGGGGGGGGGGGGCGGCAGGGCCTGGTCTAGCGGCAGGGGGGCAGAGGCTGAGGCCGGGGGGCTGGTGGCAATTGGGGGCCCGGGGCAGGGCTTGGGCTAGCGGTGGGGGAGCAGGGACTGGGGGGGCGGGGGCTGGTAATGTGGCAGCAATTGAGGGAAGTCGGAGCAGGGCCTGGGCCTGGTGTGGCAGGGATTGATTTGGGGTTACAAACTTGTTCACACTTTTATTGAAACCTAAGGTATAGCTATAAAGTATGTTATAGCCAAGATGTTTGGAAATATAACAATACAGATGTTTAGTTAGTTGTGCTATACAATAATAAAGATAACCAAAGAAATTCTATATGTTCTTCCTAGCTCTTAATTCCAGGTTTATTTTGTCCTAAGTCTAAGTTAGATTGCTCTTAGGAGGGACTTACCATTTCTTTGTCATATCTCTTTGTCACACACACACCTAAGCAAGTATAACAACTTTGTATTTTATAAACATAAAACATATTAGAAGTACAGGATATGTTTTTGCATATGTACCAGTAGCCCAAATCATACGGGTTAAACTTCCATCATTAACCTGTCCTGCCCCCATCCAGACATTTACACAGATTGGTTATAGAAGCTGCCAGGACTGGCAGACTGGGGCTAAATCCAGGAGCAGTTGTCTAATTTTTTCCTGAATAATCCATTTTTGTCATTAAATCCATAGTCCCTGCCTAGAGAAGCATCACAGCACAGTTGTTCTTCAAACCAGTGACAATGCTTTGTACCAGATTTGTTCAGATAACTTTCATTTAGTAACTTCTCCCCAGATATGACAATACCTATCCTTTCTTTTTCATACAGCACCAACCAGCCAAAATCAGCCTTTAGTTATACAGTCATCTAACTTGAATAGCCATGTGTTGTTGAAATTCAGCCTCTGGTGGCGCGGGGTGATACCCTGTAACTTTCATTGGGTAAATAGATCACAGATACAACTGCAGTTTAGCCAAAAATTTAAGATACAACTAGAAAAATGATTTTTTTTTTTTTAAAGGAAGGGCCTAGCTTAGACTTGGGTGATATTGGGGGTGGGGGGCATACTGCTCAGGCTTGTGTAAAGGAAATTGCAAGATGGAATAATTTCTGTTTGGAAGTTCCCTGTGAGAGTCTCTGTTTGCTAAGACAACATTAATTACAGAATGTATATCAAGTCGGGGAGCTAGTGACTTAGATAGATAAAAAAGGTGATCCACAAATTTAGATTGTAAGACAATCCCTCCTGTCTAGACCCTGATGGGAAGCCATCAACCTAGTCTGGTAAACAGATTGATGGGGGCCAGGTAGCCAAGGGGTCACAGGAGTCTGGCCACTCTCATTGATCAAGGACAGTAACTGTTACCCAAATAAGCTGTAAACAACAACAGAGGCGGGCTAAGTATATGCTGCCTATTAAATATAATCTAATTGTGTAACCTGCATATTAAGAGTAGTAACACCATGTAGGGATTTTAGGCATGATGTAACTTGTTATATTATGCATAAGCTTGTTGCATTAAGTACATCGTATTTTTCATGTTAGAAGGTATGTATGACCTGTAACCCCTATACTGGAGGTCTTGCTCTGAGAGGCTGGCTTCTCTTTGCTTCCCTGTGGTGCAGTTCTTTTTATTATTCAGCTGAATAATAAACTCTGAACCACACCTTGTTCTCTGCTTATTCCAGTATCAGCTGGGAATGAGCCTTCATCTTTGGGGAGGATTCATGGTTTCTCTTTCCATGTTGAGGACCCGGACCAGTTTTCCCCCACACCTGCATGGGGTGGGGGTTATGGGTGGGGTAGGGAGCTTGGGGGGGGGGATGAGAAGTGGTTGCAAATGACTTCTTGGATGGGGGTCTGGGCAATACAAGAAGAAGCCCTCCTATTTGGACACCTCAGCTACCTGGCCCCCGTCAACCTGTTTACCAGACTAGGTTGATAGCTTCCCAGCAGGGTCCAGACAGAAGGGACTGTCTTATAATATACATTTGTGGATCACCCTTATTATCTATAGAGACAGTCTACCTTCTTATCGATCTAAGCCACTAGTTTCTCTGACTATCTATGACTTGATATACATTCTGTAATTATTGTTGTCTTAGCAAACACAGAGCCTCTCACACAGAGCTTCCAAATCAAAATGACTCCATCTTGCAATTTCCTTTACAGAGGGTTCCAGGGCCCACCAAATTATTTTTTTAACCACTGTGTGAGGGTGAAGGCTCTCTTCTTCCTGGATTGATTTCTCAGTAATTGTGTGGGGCACAGACATAAAGTAGGGGGACAGACAAAGAATTAAATTTACCTTTAAAGTATATGTTAGCTAATGTTGTATGTCCTTCAGTGTCATAAGTTAAATAATTTTGTAATAACATATAACAGACATAACCAATGTCCAACAAGACTCCATAGTGGTAGTTTGGAACTCCTGCTTAAGCATTGTACTGCATTTTGTATACTTGATGAAATCTGGTTTAGGCTTATGCTGTATATTTTCTTTTAAATGTGTGAACAAGGTGTGTTTGTGAATTACCATCTAAATAGCCAAACAATGCGGACATCTCCAATGAAAGCAAACAGAAGGAGCCACCCCATACAGAAAACAACAAAATACAATCAAGTCTGCAAGTGGCTGGTGACCAATGAGCTCACAAGACCCCTGAGGCAACATGCCACAACAAATCGCATAGACAAAGGTGGGGGAGAGGGGGTATTAGGAGTTGGCTTAAGTGTGGGGAGGGAAATAGGAGGGCTTTAAACAATTAAACAGTTCCTTTACATATTTCTATCAATGGTGCTCAAAAGAAAAGAATCCAACATCCTGTGCAACTGGATTTGGGTTGTGGGGCAAGTAGGGGCACAAACAGTAAGATCAGACTGGTTAGATTACTGAGTATCATTTATTTACTGCCACTCTTCAGACTGGAAGTACTATTTAATTCTGCTCTTCTCTTTTGCTCTCTTATACACAGCTTAAGAACACCAGACATTAAAACACAAAGTTAGCCTTTCTCTTGTTAACAAGCTCTTGAGGGCTAGCCATTAGTGTAGTGTAGCTCAACGAAACAAGTAAGGAGTCTTGTGGCACCTTTAAAGAGTAACAAATGTATTTATTGCAGAGCTTCTTGTGGTTGAATTCCCACTTCCAAGGAAAATAGAAAATGAGGGGAGTGGGTCATGAGTCTTTAAAAGTGCCAGTAGAAAAAAGAGTGCCAGTTTCAGATGTATTTCTGACCAGTGTCAGAAAACTAAAGAATTCATTCCTGTACAGAAAGGTGTAGTTTATTGACAGTGTGGCCAGTGGCTTTTTGAGTCAGGAACAGCAGCTAGATTCCACAGTATTAAGGGTCTGTGTGTGACTGGAAGCTGTGGGGGAAGCAGACAGACACAGACTGGTGGCAGGTGGTAGACAGTGCCACAATTGAGGGAAACTGGGGCCCAGAGACGAGGATGGGCCTTTGCCCCTCCCCTAGACAGCCAAATGTGGGCAAGCTCACTAGTCATTGACTTCAATTAGTGCCTGCAACCTTCAAGTTGACTTTAATTATTGCCTAATTGACTCATCTTTAATTTTAGTTGACTTTAATTCGTGTCTGCAACCCTCGGATGGAACCTCACTCTGGAAAGGATGGACTTAGAGGATTTAGCCATAGGGCTAATGTCCTAAAAGTGGACTCAGGACCAGAGTTCAGCATGGAACAGTTGGAGCACTGAGCATGTGGCAGGGACCAGTTGAGACTAATTCCACAGTACCACCACCAGGAAGTGCCCAGCAGGTAGTCATGTGCAGCAGATTGTTTATGCTATTTAAATTAACTCTATTACTATTAAATTGTTTCAGGTATATAAATGCATCCAGCACAGCATGTTTCAAACATGTGGGATTTGAGGGTGGGGCTTGGGCCTGTGCCCCGGATCTTTTTCTTATCCAGCAACACCCCTGGTTTGCAAAAGCTTTTGATGATGATGTAGTGGTCCACATAAAGGAAAAGGCTGGGAACCACTGGTCTGGGGACTTTATAGATATTTAATCTGTGTCAAATGTAAATTTGCTAAATTCATAATTCTTATCTCTTTCAAACTGAAGTCACATTTTTATTTTGTTCAGATTCTTGGTTTTTGACAGTCAGCTATGGCTAAATTTATGACAAAATGCTATCAGCGCATACTTAGGGCTTCTTATTCCCACAGAAGAAATGTCAAGCATTTACATTTTAACAAAATAAAATATCAGTATAGCACAATTCTTCATGCTAGTGTTCTCAACAGCATAATGCACTTCCTATCTGGAGTTGGACACATGCCAAGAGTCCAACATTTCTTACTACATTTTTGACTATCACATAATTCACATCAACTCAAGTAGAATGAAAGGTAAAGCTGTCTTTATATTATAGTCTTGTAAATTTTTCTGAAGAAATGCTGACATTACTGTTTTCACTTAGTCTTTCATTTTTGCTATGAGAGCTTTACTTTGATCATGAGGGCCATCGATGCACACACCCCATTTCAAGCCTAATTTACTACTGATTAACTTTCAAAAATATAGATGTGCGAATATCATGTGTAATTCAACTCTACCATTATTGGCAGTACGCTAAGGTCCTTACTTAGATTTTATTTAAAAAAAAAAAAAAAAAAAAAAAAAAGGACATATTAGCTACAATTACTGTGCCCCAATAGCAACAAGGCCCTTTGTCCTGGGCACCAAATAAAAACATGAGTCCCTTTCCCAAAGAGTTCATGGTTTAATTTAGAGCAGAAGAATGCAACAACAAGTAGGAAAGCAGACTAAGGAGGGCAAGCAAGAACCACCACCTCATATAATTATTTAAAATTGAGTAAAAGTTGAAGCTTAAGTTTTGGGGTCCTATGGTACTATTTCAATAGTCTAATGAGAAAAATGGCATCATATTGTATCTGACATAATATGGCACAAGTATATTGTCTAGAAGTAGAAATCCTAATAATATACACATTTTCATACAAGAGCTGAATAGTGGCCTTTTTAGTCCACTGCTCAGAACCAGACACTTAAGAGGAAGTTGCAAGAAACCCCTCCAGTGCTCCTAGGAATAACCATCCTGGGTCTAATCAATGGTACCTGTGCCCAGTATCCAGTCTCTGACAGTGGCCAGTACCAGAGCTTCAGACAGAGTTTCCAAAAAAGGGCAATACTGCTGAGATCTAACCTTCTTCCTCTCCCAGCCAGAGGCTTAGAGTCACTCCAAACATGGGGTTGCATCCCTGACCATCCTGGCTAGTACACACTGATGGACCTTTCCTCTTTACTTATGCTCTCTCACTCCGCAGTGGGTACTCTGCTTTGGTACATATAAATCTGCATAACAGAGATGTTCTACACAATGCCATCCAGTTAGTATATGAATGTGACTGGAAATATGAGTTCATACCCCTTGTAAACTGGATTAGCAACTCAGTTATGCAATAGTTTAATGTTGACTGGATTTTCAGCATAGAACCCATATAAACAAACTGCTATTTTATAGCATTGAGCAATCTTGTATTAATTCCACTTTGAGAAAATGAAGCAGGCACACAGTAGCCGCCTTAATGATAACTGACTGAAACCAAGTGTTTTAGATGTTCCTTTCAACATAGATACATCCCTGTGATAGATTTTTCACCAATAAAATTTTTCAAAAAGGTTTTGCAACACATCCATATCAGTTAAGAAATATTAATTATAGTGTGTTATGCTCTCAAATGACCTATAAAATCAACTCTTTCAATTGTTCAGTGTTCTTTGCATCAGTTTTTGTGTTTGTTTATTTATGGCACCTACTGCATGGGAATAGACTTTTTAAAACAAGGGTAACAAAAATCAGCAGACCTATTGCACAAAAGTTCCTTCATGTCACTCCTAGCAGTGAGCAGATTCTGATAAATGTCATTTCATAAAGAGAAATAATCAGAAATAGAAAACTGTCTTCTCACAGCATCACTGTGCCAGCTCAAGAACAATATATTTGTCACATGAACCTTCACAGCATGCTTCCAAACAGGCTGATGAAATTTCAGCATGCAGTGTCTTACTGAAGCAACGTGAAGACAGTTTTGTGGCACTGTTTCTGTATTTACTGCCAGGCCCATCCTCATCATAAATTACTTAGTTTTATTTGTGATATAAAATGCAATGTAGGACACTGGTGCATAAAATAAAAACCTGTGAACTTGTACTGAATAGGCTAAAGTAGATTTACTGTGCCAGCCTCAGCATGGACTATTAGAAGTGGTTCTACATGGTTGAAACATTCAGAGACTTACTTTCTAAAGAATGAAGGGCAACCACTCCACGGGTGTCAAACTCATTCAATGTGGGCGGGCTACACTGGAAGGCAAGACACCTGTTGCAGGCTATGTGGCTGCATGAGTTCCCCAAACCTTTTTCCTTCCATGTTCAGAGTAAGAAAGTGTCATTTTGCAGTCTATTTTTTTTTATCATAACCAAAAAAACCCCTGATCCTGATCCAGTCCACAGGCTGAGTCTGACACCCCTAGAGGTGTGAAATGACACCACAGAAGTCTGTTGATATCTTCTCAGAAAAGTGGAAATCAAGATGTCACATGTAACAAACATTTGCTAATCTTACTTTATGATTTACTTTAACATTAGTGTAACATAAGGTGGGCTCTCCTTTAAAAAAAATGTGTGGGGGGGTTGCCCATTTTTAATCTACCCCATATTGTTATTTTATCATTTCCTTTCCAAAACGCGTAGGCAATTTGTGACAAGATACCCTATGTATTTACCCTACATATTCACCACAACTATATTATCATCATGTTTGTACAAACTATTCTTTCTGAGCCATCATTTGAAAAGTCAAACTGTAGAGCATTAATATCCCATTGAAATGTATGCACCTTCATTGTCACTCAGTTAAGATTTTGCTGTACATTTGTTACTAAAACATGCAGGTCTGAGAAACCTTCACAGAGTAGCTCCTCAGAGAGCAAGAGTGATGAACATATTGCTAGCTGTTAAGTGACCATCACTGGCTATCCTCCAGCAAGGGAGCTGTAACCAAAAACACTTGCTTGAGCACACACACTATAGGGGCTGTCTAACCTGATGACATAGTGAAGATTTTTTTCCCATGCCTAGGGAAGCATAAAGGAAGGACAGCAATATCAGCAGCATGCCTGCCTCTTTTCCAAGAAAGCTATCTGGAAAACAAAGAGACCTCCACTGAAGGCTGTGGATGGTCCAGACCTAACTGGGAGGTATTCCAGTTAACATGAAATTTGGGATGGAGAAATCCTCTTGCTTTTAATATTATTAATTTGGTAAAGTTTAGGACTTCATTGATTTTTTTTTTAATTTCCTTTTGTAACCAGCTCTGATCTCCTATGCCAATACCACTATCATCATTTAAATCTATCCTTCTGTAGTTAAAATTATTTTGCTTTTAATTTAAACCAGTGAGTTTGTCTAGAAGACTGGAGGCATCTGCTCAGATCACCAAGTCTGGTGCAAGTCAACTATCTTTTGAAGTAGTGGTAAGCTAATTAATGAGCCTGCATTGCTCAAGGAGGCTTTGAGCAGTATAAAGCTATGTCTATCCCAGAAAGTTTTGCTAACAAAATTTTTACCAGCAGACAGCCAATGCTATAATTAAATTGCTATCGTGCGTCTTCACTATCACCTTCTGTCAGCGGATTACATTCACATTATCGGCTCTTTGGTCGACAAAGCGAGGAGTGCACTGTGGTTAGCTATCCCATTCTGCAACTGCATGCAGAGCACTTTGGGAAGAGTTTTCAATGCCTCATGGGCCAGGCACAGTGTCACAGGATGAAGGTTTCTGAATCCTGCAGCCTACTAGTTTGACAGCTGCATTTAAATTGCCATCAACCAAACTGACACTGCTGAACACAGAAGCCCAAAGAAGGTGTAGGGGGAGGAGGGAAGTGTGTGAGTGAGCGAAAGTGTGTGTATGTGACAGACAGACCAACTGTACTGAGGACAGTGAGAAAAAAGTGTATTGCATTATAACACAAAAGGTAATAAGAAATAAATGACAAACTATCTCACTGTTTTCTCTTGAGGTCTGAGGTAAGGTTGGGCAACCTGTGGATGATGCAAGTAGTGCAGCAGCCTAGAAGGAAAGTTGATGGGATTGGTGAGGATAAGTATGTGGAGGTCAGGGTTGTGAATTCTTGTCGATGTTCCCTCTAACTAGTCATAGACTGTGTGCGCAAACAATTTCTTGGTGTGTGTAAAAACATTTCTTTCTGAGCACCAATATTAGCACTATTGAATTTTTTTGTGCGCACTTTATTTTGTTGTGTGCGCAAGTTTCATGACCTGTGCGCATGCGCACGCGCACACGTGCACAGCTTAGAGGGAACAGTGATTCTGGTGGGGGATTTTATATGAAAGATTATTTAAGTCAAAGCAATTTCAATTATGATAAATCATCTTAGTCGTCTCTGACATATTTAGAGGCCCCTCATAATATGAGACCCTAAGCCATGACTTACTTGGCCTGTGCCTAAATTTGACACAGAGGAGAGGGGGTAGAGGCGGACAGCTGAGCTCAAGCTACTTACTAGAATGGCACTTACAATGCCATGCTGGGATAATAGGGAGGCTATTTTTAGCAATATAACCTAAGGGTAGTGTCCACATGGGTGCTTTTACCACAGTTTTTTTCTGAAAAAGGCTCTATGCCTCTCACCTACATGGTTTTATTTTGTCAACAAAAGGATCATCGTAGTGTGTATGCCAGGATTGTTTTGTTGACAAAGGTGACTTTTGTTGATGAAATTGTTAGTATAGACAAAAGAATAAGACTCACATTTCAGGGGTGGAAGATGGGGGCTGAGGGAATTTGCTGGTGTCCCTCTGTTTACAGTTCATGAATGGCTTGGGAAAGTCTTCATGCTATTTAACTCAGGAGTGACTGAATGAACAGAACCTGGAAAAGACAGCCTGGGCAGGAGAGTTACAGGAAGCACCACAGTTCAGATTGCACCCTGGGGCATGTCACACAAATATCCCCTAATAGCAAGATGTAAAGGGATGTCTCCTCAATATTGCTAGTGGAAGATACAGTCACAGAAGTGCAGGACTGAATACATGATAGAACTCTCCTTCACTTAAGGCAGGACTATGTAATAACTAGACCATTCTTGACAGTTATTTATCACTCTAACATGATCTTAAACACTTACAATGACTAGGATTCCACAATCCCCCTAGGCAATTGTTTCACTGCTTAATTACACTGCCAATTAGGAAGTTTTACTTAATGTCAGGCCTAAACTGCCCATGTTGCAATTTGAACCCATTGTTTCTAGTCCTATCCTCAGAGGTTAATGAGAATAAATTTCTCCTTCCTCCTAACAACAACTTTTTATGCACTTGAAAACTTGCCCCCTCCACCCCTCTCTTGTCCAGTCCAAAAAACCCATGATTCTTTCAATTTTCCCTCAGAAATCATGTTTGATATGTCTTTAATCATTTTTGCTGCTTTCCTTTCATAGGTCTACACTGGAGCCTTAGATCAACTTAACCTCCCTTAACTCAACCTAAGGAACTTCAGGTCCACATTGGGCTTGTATTAAGTTGACAAACTCAAATATACAAGAGGCTAATTGGGCTTTGAGCCACTTGCTGGTGGCAGCAGGAGAGTAGACATACTCTTAAGTCAATTTAACGAGGTCAACTTTAAATTGACCTTGTTAAGTCAACTTAAAGGACCCCCCCCCACTATAGAGATACCCTTTCAGACTATGTCCAGTTTGTCACCATCTTTTCTGCAATATGGCACCCACGATTAGATGCTGCAGTTGAGGCCTTCTTGGTGCAGAGTAGAATAGGAGAATTGTGTGTCTTGCTTACAGCACTCCTGCCACTATATTCCACTCTAACACTGTTGATGCATATTGAATTGTGAGCCGTGATAACCCCAGATCCCTTTCCATAGTATTTCTTCCTAGACAGTAATTTTTCATTTGTATATATGCAGTTGATTCTTCCTTCTTAAGTGTGGTACTTTGCATTTGTCCTTACTGAATTTCAACAAACTTTATCTACAGTTTATCCAGTTCAGTTGAGTTTGAATCCTATCCTCCAAAGTACTTGCAACCCCTGGTAGCTCAGTATTGTCTGCAAAGTTTATAAGTTAACTCTCTGTGCCATTATCTAAATAATTTATGAAGATATTGAACAGAACTAGACCCAGGATTGATCCCTACAGGATTCCACTTGATATGCCCTGCCTGCTGACTATGAACTTGAAACTGACTGTGAGAGATAATCACTGAACAGTAGTCTCAGTGCAAAACATTTTAAAGGGATAAGGTCCTCCACTGCATTCCTCTTAAAAAATGGGATCCTCCTTAAGCTTTTAAGATACCAGTTTTTAAAAGTCTGTTAAATTAAAAATCGTACAATATGAACATTAGACTCTTGTAAACGTGACTACCACAAACAAAATCTTCTTTACAAAACACACACGTACAATGATGAAAATGTCAGCAATCAACTATTACTCTCTGTAATTATGCATTTATTTTAGAAGTTGTCAGAATGACAGGAGAGCTTATCAGGGACAAAGTGGAATTCATCTTGAACTACAATACAGGCAGATCATCAACAAGTGAAAGGAAACATTCACAAATAACTTCCAATAAAATTAAATAATACAAAAGAAACACTTCAGAGGAAAAGAAAACAAAAAAAAAATCTAACGCTACTAAGTTTATTTGATGAATATGAACAGCAGGCACCCTCCCCATCCAAACTGACTGATTTTCACAAAAAGAAACTAACTTCAAAGGCTGCAATTAGAAATGCCATTGTTCAAATAAAATATGTCAATGACACAAAAACCTCTTTTGTTCTCCTGAGAAAGCCTAGTAAACAGCCACAAGCTTTAGCATATTTAACAGCAGGTTATTTTTACGTAATGACTTCATTTGAAATATCACTGCGAATAATGAAGCATTATAATAGATGCAAGTTCCCTTTATTAATTCTCCTTTTTCAAAATTTCTCTTCATGCTTTTTCCCCCTTGTCTTTTTACCCTACCAGTGATTTCCGCCTCTCACTGATTTGATTGCTCTGATGACCTCAATCAAAAGGCAATTACCCAGTGAGGGTGGAAAGTAATTATTCCCGTCAAGGAGAGATTGAACGCACCTGAATAGACAGCTGTAGTTCTTCCAGGGATTACATTTTTACTATAGAAAGTGCCTCTCTTCATTTGTGCTACACTGTCAAATTTCTGAAAAAATGTTGATTTGTTTGTAGTACAACTATTTTTCTAAGCCACAGAAATCTCCCTCTTCCTGCTCCCCTACCATAAATCCCCTCTAAGGGTGTTGCAAATGACAACGGTAAAATGTCTGTTATTTTGATTTTCACATTTGACATTTGGTTGCGTGTAACCATCTGAAGAGTAGTAGCTATGACATAAAAAGCAGGGAACAGGAAACAAGCTTCAGACATGTGAAGTATAATTCACAAAAACAGAACAAAAATCATGGGTATTGCAATGTGTGTATTCTACTGCTAAGCTTGACAAGACCAAGATGTGAAATCATGAAGCAAAAAGAGTAAAACAATAACAACTGTAAAAAGCAATGCAGTAGGATTAATTTCTTTTATCATTGATAATAGGGTAATAATTATACTTCCATGTATTCTGTATTTCTGATGTAAAACAAAATTATGCTATGGAGAAAAATTTGGGTCAGTAGTGAAGGACTTCCTTGCATGATGTGGCACCATCAAGTAGTCAGACAACACAAGAGTCAGTTTTCTGTAGCTACAAAATTCTACTAATTCTGAATGGGAAGTCTACAGTTCTGGGGGGAAAGGGGCTAACCCAATTTCAGGTTTTAAATACCTGGTTTATGAGATCATTAGCAAAACTGGACAATATCTATGAACAAATGCCCTTTTTGTCACAAGAATGTCCTCCATTGGGTAAGGAGTGTTTTGAGGATTATCTGTGAGGACATTGCTATATGAGGGCTAATACAATATACACACAATTTAAAAAAAAAAAAAATGAACATGAAATGGACGGTTCACCGAACAATTCCTGGGCCAACAAATATATACAAAGCCAACTCTACCTATAGTCACATGAAAGCAAAGATCAAATATGAAGCTGTCTCAGCAGGGTAACTACTACCAACAAAGACTCTTCAGCAATACTGCAACATTGAGCCCTAGGTCCTGTTTGTGCATTCTGTTCAGAGAAGCCTATAGCAATCCATACAATACAGGTGAGGTAGATAGACCTTTGGTGTAGTCTTACTGGTATATAGGAAAATCTATTTTACATGAGTTTTTTTAAAACAGCCTGACATCTAATGATGCCAGCTTCTCTTGCTGAAACCCAACAAGCCTCTGGGATTCTATTATCTACCTTTTTTGAACCATCATTTAAGCTCATGTTCGTTCTTTACCATCAACACAAGTGGGAGAAATATTTAGTACTGAGGGAGGAAGATCTGTAAAATCATAAATTTTAAAAGTTTCATATAACAACATTTACATAGAGGACCAGATTTCCTGGTATATCTCCCAGCAAACATACTACTTTCTAAAAGATGAGTTTTTGGAAAAGCTACTGCTATATGTATTTGTTTTGAGCTCACTCTCCCTACTGCAAAACAAGTACACTAATGGAAAATAGTACTTTAGAAACTAGGAGTTGGTATTTCACTGGTTACTTCAGAATCTGAGAATGTGTACTAGTAGGTCCTGCTGACTCTCTGCTCTAATCTATTGGCTCTCTCCAATCACCACCTTTTGTGACAACCAAGTCTCTAATAATAATTCAGTCTTATTGCCTGAAAAGCAGGGGCGTCGCTGGGGTGGGGAGGGACCTGGGGCACGGGCCCAGGCCCCAATCCCAGCCAGCAGGCCCCACCCCCTGGCCAGGGATAGGGCCAGGCGGGGCCGGGTAGCTAGGCCGCAGCAGGGTCAGGCCAGAAGTGGCCGCAGGAGGCCGGGCCCCCGATTCCCAGCCAGGGACCCGGGGGCCTGGCTGCCCACGGCTGTGGCGGCGTGGGGCCCGGCCTCCTGCAGCCGCTTCTGGCCTGGCCTGGCCGCGTCCTAGCCGCTCGCGGCAGTACGGCCCTGCCTAGCCCTAGCCCTGGTCGGGGGGCAGGGCCAGCCAGGCAGCAAGCTGGGCCCCAGGTCCCCAGCCTGATTGGGCCGGAGATCCGGGGCACTGGCACTGGGACTCGGGGCACATGCCCTGGGGTGCCCAGCGCCAGCGGCGCCCCTGCTGACAAGAGTATTTCTGGAGTAGCTCTCTCTTCAACATCCTCTATGATGAAGTCCAATGTAAAGAAATCATTTAGTTTTTCTGCAGTGTCCATAGTCTAATCATTTACTCTCTCTACTCTCTGTAATTCATAGAAATTTCTTTCTTACATATTTAACTGGAAAAGGGGAACTATTTGCCCTTGTAATTCTCTTCTCAGTGTTTACAGTTTCCATTTCCAACTTGTCTGCCTTTAATTCACTTGCCACCTTTCTGTTTGACTACCGAATCCCTGCCTTCTGAACGACATTCATTTTGCTCAAAAGCCTTTCCTCCTCCCCAGGTTTCCTACTTCCTTCTTTAGAAATACATACACTTGGTATGACTTATAATACTCTTATGTCAACTCCAAGCTGAATCTATGAGATGTCTGTCTCTTCCCCTCCCCACTCTTAAATGACAACAAAAAAATAGCTTTATTTCTTATTAAACTAGTGTTCTCAGGCTTCACGTCCCATGCTGTTTCGATACCTTTTCCTTCCTGGGGAAGTTGGCCTTAACTGTAGTATGGCCATTCTATACAGTACACACATCTTAAACCAACCTGTGTGTTATTTTGGACAAAGTTGAGAACAGGAATTTTTTGGATGGTCTACAACTAGCAAGTCCAGGAAGCTAATATTTAACATATACAGAAACTGTTCCTTTTCCCTTTATGATAGCTGGCCAGTTCATATACAGGTAGTCACTCATTTATTTGTTTTAGATTTTGTTGCCTTTTAATCTTTCCGAACATTACACAGACTTCTGTTAAATCTTTGAATAAAAAAAGCTATGAACTTTTTACAATATGTTGTACAAGAATACCGATCTATAATTTCCAAAAACTTACCAAAAACCTCAAATTACAAATTGAGATAATAAGTATAAATCTTTAGTTTCAGCCTTCCTACCCTGAAGGAATCACGTTTTCTTTCCTCAGCAGCTAATATCAAACCTGCAAATGGCAACACATACTGAATATATTTAGCATCCTATTTCTATAATCAAACCTCACTTCTGTGGACCCATGCTGACTGTTGACTTTATATAAATACCTGGTTATTTTTAGTCTCATTTCTTTTCTCCATCACCACTCTGAACTGATGATGCATTCTAGAGGAGATACAGGATATTATACTGTTAAAATGCATTTTTAAGTAGAAACCACAAACTTCCTTCTCATATGAAAATAAAACCAACTAATTATAAATGTCTTAGATTTTTTTTTTCTTTTTAATTTCTGGGATTGCTTTTACACATACTTGCAGTGTTCTTTTTTTGTACTGAACAGGCTGATATATATATACATCCACCCCATAATAAAAGAGCAACTTCTTCCATAACAAATGTTATGGCAAATTAGCCCTTGATAAATTGCTAGAACTACCTTTGCTGTTATCTTTGATACAGCTGTGAATTTCTGATGCAGTGATGTTATTTACGTCCTTTGCTTTTAAAAATATTTATTTAAAAAAATCCTCTCTCTAGCTTGCCTGTTGGGGATGTGCTTAGCTTTCTTGGGGAACATTAGTGCAAACTGTTTTACAACCCAATGAGATAATAGAAGTAGCCGCTTAGCAAATTTTTGTTCTCCTGGTTGAGAAATGGTGCAGTGAAGAGTTTAACAATTGGAAGGAAACAGATAAGTCTTGCCTTGGGTTCTAGGATCAGTCTGCTACTGTACCCTTCATTGAATTAATTCACAAAGCTGAAAGTACAATTTGCTAATACAGTCCACTAATCCATGTGTCTTGGTAGTATGTACAACTAAATTAGTCATGAACAAACTTGACCAAATATGGTTATTAATCAGTCCCTTCCAATGCCCCTAGTTTGTTATTAAAAAACACCCACAAAGAATGCCCCTACACAGAGGGGTGGGATCTCTAACAGGAAAGAGCATGTTATCCTTTTATACCATGCTTATTAATTATATAGCTAAAAACAGGTGATAAGAGACCTATGTTGAATTCTGTCATATACAGCATTAAAATTTTGATATCACCACTCACACTGTATGCCTCACAAAAGAACTGTGTTTTTATGGGGGTCATATAATGATACATATTTCAACAGAAATATCAGATATTTAGAATACTATTTAATTCATAGTACTAACAGTTACACAGCAGAAACATACAACAGCTCATAAATCTTTCCCATTTATAATGTATTAACAGAAGTGGTGGTAAAAGTTACTAGTTTTGAGCTACCAAATGACTAAACTCAAATTAGTTTCAAGATGGTTGGTTTCATTTTCTAATCACTACCAGCTAAACAGCGGTACATGAAAAAATGTTGCCCAGAAGAGGAGGAAAAAAGGATAAGTCAGCTCTGTAGAATTTGTAGCTCTTAATAACAAGGAAAAAACATGGAATTTCTACTGTGATTCTGATTACCGTGCTTGTTCTTTTGGGACTCTCTAATATTAGACTGTTAAAGCACAGGACAAACTCTGTGTTGCATATTCATTGGTTTTCTAATAATAAACAGTGAAGAATGACTATAAATGTCTATTGCGGAAGTGGGTGAGAGAGACATATAATGAACGCTCAGAGGGGGTACATTTTAAAGGCAGTGTGTGGCTGTGGTATGCACAAGACCAATTATGCAAGTAATGCACACATCACTCATGCACTGTTTTGCAAATCAGCAAGGATCTTAAAGTTCATTCTAATAAGAACTTAGATTGTCACCCAGGGAGGGGATTTCAGTGGTGGTTTTTTAAAACATTCTCTAGCTTTTCTTGCCCTGCACCGGAAGTGGAAGGGTTTCTAAACTAAATTGTACAATGCAAGTACAAAATAGGCCAACATTTGCATTGTTGATATTTCTTTGGCAACAAGTGAGGGAGAAATTTCCATCCCCATTCCATTATGTGTATCTGGGGTGGGATGTTTGCTCCCATGTGCAGTGTCAACAGACTTAGCCTCAACTCCTGAAAGGGATAGTAAGACAGCCAGAATATATCAAGGGGAGAGGATGGACTTCACGTGCCAGACACCTATCCAATAAGAACTAAACCGAGAACAACTTATTTCCTAGTGGCACCAAGCAATCATTTTGGTTATTGCTGACGAGGCTGGATCTGAACTCACTCTTCATTCATCTAGCAATGAGGCAGCCAGCTTCCTACATCTAATTGACTTTCATTTGTACTGTTCTTTAGTCTCAAAACTGATTTTCAGCTGCATCTTAAGCAATATTTTTTTTTAACCAGGAAAGACATCACAACAAATGATTGAACAATCATTTAGAACATAGTAAGCACCTAGAATAGAATAGGGTTATAATGAATAGCAAGAATAAATCGGGACAAAACTACTAAGTTTCCTTCTTTGATAGTGTTATTGGCCTAGTAAATTTAGGAAAAGCAGTAGATGTGATGTAACAATTTTAACAAGGCTACTGACACAGTCTTCCATGACATTGTCATAAGCTAGGAAAAGCTGTTCTGTTTAGGCTAATTTACTATAAAATGGATGCACAAATGGTTGAAAGAGGGTATTCAACAAGAAGTTGCCAGTGGTTCACTGTCACATTGGGAAAACCTGATCTATTAAGAAAAAACTAAAAGAACAGATTTTAAAATTGAGAAAAGAAAACCGACAGGGACTTGCTAATGACTCTTGAATATGTTCCAGTCTGTAATTATGAGGATGGTGATTAATTGATCCAAATGAAGGTTAGGACAAGTAGTAATGGACTTAATCTGCAGTACAGGAGATGTAGATATTAGGAGAAACTGTAACTATAAGGCTTGTTGAGTCCTAGAATAGGCTTTCAAGGGAGAACCCCATCACTGGAGTTTTTTAAGAACAAGATGGACTAACATCTTTCAGGAATGATCTAGGTTTTCTTGGTCAGGCCTTGGAGCAATGGAATTGATTTGATGATTTCTCCATGTCCTTTTCAGCCCTACATTCCTTTGATTATGGTCTGATTTTTCACTGTATTGCCTGTATTTAATGCATTTCATTAAGTAAAACGTTCTGGACGTAGTAAATTAAGTCTATTTTAGTTTATATTTTAGCATAACCTGCTCTGGAAATAAAAACAGTTTTCATAAACTGGCTGACAAAATATATTATGTAATGTTATGGTAGACATTGGGGGGGGGTCGTAAATATAAATAGCTGCATCAATCTGAGCATACCCCTTTTATTATTTGTGATTGAACTGTCTTTCTAGAAGTAGCAAATGAAATAGGAAGCTCTGACCTACAATAATAAAAATATTTCTAAGGCTTCCACAAAACCAAGATTTGTAAGAATCCTGTATCAATAATTAGCAGAAATAGAATATTTTTATTATTCTTCTGTCTTAAATGGGCTGTTTACTTTTCACATGAATGCATTCACTCAATTTCTTACAGAACACAAAGGCTTCAAAATTATTCAACAATATTCAACAGAAAAGTTAATGACTGACTTCTTTAATACTTCTAGATTTTCTAATCATCTTTAATTTTACATGAATATACTTGTACAATGTCAAAAGAAAATTATGCAAGAACAAACCAACAATTCAACAACTGCCGACATTGAAAGAAAGATCTACACGCAAGTGAAAACCCATCGTCAAGGCCTGATTTTTTAGGAAGCTGAAGTGTATGCTTTTGTTTACAGGAAACTGCAAGAACTGCACACTTAATGGAGTGAAAACCTGGATAGAGCAGGCACAAGTTCATGTGGATATCACACTAATCCTCTGTTTCCTGGGGTGGGTGGGGGGCACAATATTTTACCCAAGTACATTCTTCAGGTACTCTGCAAACATACGATTAGCATTCAAATGGTATTGGAGACCTATGCCAAAGGAGTGTGATCATCCTAATATATTCCTGCACATTGTGTGTGATGCCAACAGATTAATAAGGAGCACACCATCCCGCATGTAAACTGAACAGGCTGAACAAGAGTGAAGGGTCATGGCACTGTCAGACAGGCCATTATTGTCTCACTGTTTCTTGGCCATCCCCATTTACTGGTCTATATCTATCTATAAGCTCTTGCCTTATACTTCATATGTAAGCTCTTTGAGGTAAGGACCAGTATTTTTTTTTTAAACTATGTTTTTATAGCACATTAGTACAATAGATCCTGGTCTACGACTTGGACTCTCACACATCATGTGGATATCAAACAGTTACCACCACCCACACTACATTCTGCAAGGAGCTCAGAACTTAGAGCAGAGTTAGCCAGCTGACTCTAGATAGGCTCGGGCTGCTGAAAGAGATGAGACCCATAAATCAAGAGAAATCCCCTGTACTGTACATAATAAGGTCTCAGGGATGATAACTGCCAAGAGTGTGGGGTAGCATAGGGCTTGGCAGGTAACAATGAGGGATTTGTAACTGTGTTGTATTCTTTGGACAGTTTGAAAAGTGCCACCCTCTCTCCCTGGGCATATGACTCATTGATTAATGCTGATCCACAAGAGAGGCAGGGGCATCTGAACTTTTAGGAACAGTGATATGAAGTGACTGTAGCTTTAGGTCATGATATCTAGCCCTTATTTTCCACTACACAAAGAAAGAAAAAATGTCAAATCTCTATGACAAAGAGCACAGATTACATCTCCCACTTTGTCAATCCCTCCATTTTAAGTTCACTTACAGAGACAGGCTACATACAAGACTTCAATACACAGAAATCAGATCCATAATTGCATGCATTTCACTAGTCTCAAAATGCAATTTCTTCTGTATTGTTCATCAACTTATCTGGACAGAAATTGTTATTCAGAGACTTCAGAAGCCCAGCCAACCACCTGCTTGTATGTCTCAATTATTTTCTTCCCCAAAATGCAAAAAAGGCTACATTGGATTGGAGTAACATACATACTGTATTCAGAATTGTGAATGGATTTTCCCCTCTCTAAAAGAGAGAGACAGATTGAATGTGATGAGCATCTCATGTCTCAGAAAACAGAGTCTTGGCATTAACAGGCCACCTCAAAAGCTCAGCTCCTCCAAGGCACCAAAAAGTAAATACTGAATAGTCAGTGTTCTATGTCTTGATCATCAACATAAAGTGAACAATTAAAATGGGCACAAGCCTAAAGCTGTAAATCTTATCCCTCTGCATTCATCTCTCCTACTGTTTGTCCAAGTCATTGGGTTGCTTTTAAATTTCAGTTTCTAAGTTCTTTGCAGTAGGGGCTATATTTTGCAACCTATACCGTGAAATGATTAATGCATGCTTGGATACTATGAAGTAAATAATCAACAACTCAATAAAGTTGAATGTCACATTTTTCCCCAGGCAGAACTATGCATCAAATACTAGGAAAGTGTGCTAAATGCCAGGAATTTTCTGTTTTTGAGATAGTGAAAAGACTGGGCTAAGAGATGAGTTTTGTAACACATTAGAAACTGACGGTCAGATTCAGGGTTAGATGATTTCCAGAAAGAGCCAAAATCCAAAAACACATTATCCCTGACTGGACCATATTAGGACATAACAGAATAGCCTGACAGTTCAACAGGACATAATGTTTCAGCTTCCCAGAGTTCTGTGTGTGGAAATTATCAGAAAAACAGCAAGTCTCGGATAGAAGCGTAACTCAGACTGCTTGACTCAGAATTCTGTGCTTTAACTATAACTTTATCCTTCTTTCTCTTGCTTAGACTGAAAGGAAACCATTCTGAAGTACAGGTAAAGCTTGTACAGGGTGGACCCTCACTGATTTTTGCAGGTACATACCCTTGAGGAGTCATGCTTCAGCATTCCTCAGGAGCTGAGATGTCAAAGCTTTTCAAGGACAGCTCCAAGAACAGCATTTCTCAGTAATGTACCTCAAAGACACAGATCACTATGGGCAGGTTTGCATCTGTGAAAAATCTGTTATCTCATCTGAATATTTCAGACATGAAAATAGCTGCATAAATGTGATGCCAAATATTTCACTATGCAATGTCACCAGCCTGCTTTGACATTATTGAATATTACAAGAGATTTTAAGAGAGTCTCCTTTTTAGCTAAAGAGAGGTTTTATATATTGTTAGAATGTACTAAATTCTGTGCAGCAACTAAAAGGGAATAGATGAACATAGGGAAATGCAAACAATAAGAAAAATTAAAAGGAGAATGGAGAAAGAAACCTAAAAGCTGCTATAGAAAGGCATATATAATCCTGAAATAGAAGCCTGTTCAAAAAAACACTGGAACTGAAGGGATAACCCGTATGAAATTATTTTGGAAAAAAATTGTTCACAGTTCTAAGTTACAAGCAAACAGGAGTCTTAACAAAAGCGAATGTGTCCCAGGGCAGGCTCTTCTGCCCCTGTTTCTCAGCCTTCTGTGCTCCCCAGCTAACCCAAAGAGACTCACCACAAACCATCTTCGATGCAAACCACATCCTCATGTATTTACAAATGTGACAGTCCCCCTCCCAGTATGTGCCCTGAACACACTCAGGGTTCTGCCCCCTCTGGCCTGCTGGCAGGAACTTTGTTCTGCTTTGTTGGCTACACCTCCTATTTCCTGTGCTGGTCCAGCTTATATCCTTGGGCCAGGTCTCCAGGTGCTCTTTATCTTCACAATTAGGCCAGAGCTCTGCTGCTGCCTAATCAGCTCCTAGCTGTTGTCTGCCCAGCATCAGCCTCTCCAGCCCAGGCTAACAGCAGCAGTTGAGTTTCACTACTGCTGCCATCTCCATTCTACAGTCCTAGGCAGATTTTTGTGATCAATTATTATTAATTTTCAGATTTTCATGCAATTCCAGAGTCCTATGTTTTTCTTTTTTTGGTTTTCAACTATTAAAGAAAATAATTTCAAAGACAGACACATGCCCAAAGTGTCCAACTGACAAACTAATCAAAGAAAGGAAATGAGTCTGGTGTTCTTAAAAGTTTTTAAAAAATTGTAATGCAAAATAGAAACAATTTAATTGCTTGAATTAATCTCCTTTTTAATATTCATGGGTCAGAAAAAGCCAAACAACTTCTTAATTCCAGTTTGAGCTTCAGCCTCAATCCCATGCCATTACATTTGCAACTCACCCTAATGTATCAATGTAATAACACACTACTGAGGGAAGATAGTAGAAATTTCTCTCTGCTGTGGCAGTACCAATTCCCTTTATGTCATGGGAGTTGCTCACAAGCTGCAGCTGTATCAACTAGAGATGAGTCAAGAAGAGAATGAGAGCATTCTAAAGTCATTCAAAAATTTCAGCCTGTAACTTTTTTGTGGTGCAAGTATTACTCTTTGTAATAATATTATGTGTGGGTTGGATATGATTATTTAGAGACATGGTAACTTTTCCAGTGGAGACAGATGATACACTTCAGCTAATACAAAAGTCTGATAGAAAAATAATCATAGGATAAGACATTCCTAATAAATACGTCTTTTTTTTTTTTTTTTTAAATCTGCTCATTCTACAACACCGCACTAAGCTAGCGTTTGGTAATACTGAATAGACTAAGTTTCTTCCACTGTTGAGGAAAATGTTTCAGTATCAACCTATAACCATTATCAGTGACAAAGAAAATAACCACGTACAACTAAAGACAGAAGAGACAAAACTTCCATTGCACAACTAATTAAAGCCTTATTGAAAAGGAAATGAGTTATGAGATTCTGCTTCAGCACTTGGCAAAATTAATGTTAATTTTTAATCATTCAATACTCTTGCTAATTAAGCTTTGTACTGGGGATCTATTGGCAATTTGCCTAATGCTGTGAACACCCTCCTGTGTAGTGAGTTTTCACCAAGGACCTTAGTTCTGCCACATTTAATCACATGGAATGTTCCGAGCTGTGTGGGAATGAGCATTGTTGCATTGGGTCATAAGCCAGCAATTAATTTAGGTCTCTGAAGGTGTTGACACTGCCTCAATGGATCTTTTTGCCCAACTGCATTTTTTGACAACTATGTTAAATATGGAAAACAACATGTGTGTTTACTTTTAATATCCCTATTTTTTTTCAAAATGTGGATTGTACAATGACAGGAAATAGTGACATTGTGAAATGGTAAATTTCTTGCTTTTTATACCACCTATCTGTCTAGAGAGAGAGAAGTGACTAAGATCATGTGTTCTAGATGACCTGTGATGGGGGGGGAGTAGAAAAGGAACTGTTTTCAATGACAAATCACAGTCTCATGTAAACAGGCTTGAGAAATTTTTGCACTGCTGTCAAGACAACAGATACCCTATATCACCAGAGAAAAACCCAACTCACACAGAAATCTCCCAGACTGTAGATGAGTAAACTTAAGCTGTCTCCAGTCATCCCTAGAGACAAGAAAGTAATATTACTTTGGATCACAGCAGGGCTACCTATATCCTACAATAACTTTTAAGTCACAAAAATGCAGCAAACCAAGAACAGGGAAAGAAGTACAACACCCTTTCCCCATGAATTCAGTCTGTTTATCTAATGATTGTCGTGGAAGCAATAACTTTGACTCCCTGCCCTACCTGGAAAATCAGAAAGAGCAGAGAGACTAACCAAGACTATTCTCTCTTTTTAGAAAGCAGAATTTATGACTCTTAAGACATGTAAAACCCAACAAGCACTAAAGATGCTGTTACTCACTGCTAATGACCCAACTAGTTGCCAGTGACTAATCTCCATTTTCTGAATCAGAGATTAGTATAAATACACACACACACTCTTGTGTATCCATAATCATCTTTCTACTTATAACCTGGATCCCTGTCAGTAAAATACAAGGTTAAACATATAGGCTATGTCTACAGTATAAAAAGTTAGTTGAATTTGTTAGTTTGAACTAATAAGTTCGAGTTGAGTTCAAACTAAACTTGAATTTATTAGTTTGAACTAACAATGTGAACTAACTTCACTTAATGTTAAATTGAATTAGTCCAGACTGTTAATTCAAGTTTATTAAATTCAAGATAGGGGTTAATCCTAGTCTACACCATCCTTAGTTTGAACTAAGGATCAAACTAAGCACCAAACTAAGGGCTTAGTTCAAACTAATTGGCAGGTCTTACTAATTTGAACTAAGCTTTCATTAGTTCAAATTAAGGAATTCCTTATCAAATGAATGAAAACCTAGTGTAGACAGGTACTAAGTTACTTTGAATTAAACTTCCTTAACTCAAACTAACTTGCAAGTCCAGACATAGCCATAGAGAATACCTATTGCATTAGCACATTTCTTTCTGACAAAGGAAATAATATGCATATTCAACCTGCTAGAACTCCTTGAGGCAACAGGTATTACCGATCACCAAATATGTCTGAACTGCCTTCAGGAGTCTTCCATGGAGTGGAAACATTTAAATATCTGAAGTCCCTCTTCTCAGACCAAATCTAGAGGGGAACTATTTCTTCATCTCCTTAGCCCTGTCCTGGGAAGAGTCATATAGACTCAGTTCTCTTGTCCATATTATTCAACAGCTACATAAATCATTGAGAGAACTAGTGATACAATATGAACTGAAACACCAACTCTATAGCTCTGAAAGAAAAGACAAACAGTACCAACCAGACAATTTAAAAATAAATAAAAAAGTGGATAATATGGAAGAGTTTTAAGGACCTAACTTCCTCTCCTACTTCACCCATTTGAGGGCAAGCTAGCTTATGATTGTTAAATTGGTCCATAGACGTGGAGTCCTCTGCACTACTCAGTGCTACTAGATGACTAAATAGATGCAACAAAGATGGCCATTTCCATTTGTGTCTGGGAAGAATTTTTAGAAACAAAGAAACTGGAAGGAACCATGAGAGGTCATCAAGACCAGTTGCCTGCACTCATGGCAGGACAAATACCCTCTTAAACTATCCCTGACAGCTGTTTGTCTAACTTACCTGCTAAACACTTTCAATGATGAAGATTCCACAATCTCCTCAGGCAACTTATTCCAGTGGTTAATCACCCCGACAGTTAAGATTTTTTTCCTGATGTCCAACCTAAACCTCTCTTGCTTTAATTTAAGTCCATTGCTAGTAGAGATATAACCACATTTGCTCTGATCCCTCAGATAGTGACAGACACCTTCAGGATCTCTATCAAGCATTCTTCAAACTACAGTACCCAGCTGCAAAAGTAAAGAAACAGATTGACAGAGCCAGGTGAGTACCTCAAAGTCAACTACCACAGGAGAAGCCCAAGAAAGAAAAACAACGGAATGCCACTAGTCATCACCTACAACCCCCCAAGTGAGACCTCCACAGCACATCCTCAAGGATCTACAGCCTATCCTACAAGATGATCACTCACTCTCTCTCAAGCCCTGAGACCCAGAACTCTCCTCTCTTACAGACAGCCCCCCAACATTAAACAAATACCTACCTGCAACTACAGACCTAACAACAGAACCATTAAAGCAGACACACATCCCTAAAACAAACCACACTGCCAACTTTGCCCACATATCTTCCCAAAAGACACTATTACAGGACCTAATAAAACCAGCTACTCCATCAAAGGCTCATTCACCAACGTCTACCAATGTGACTCATGCCATCACATGCAATAAATGCCCCTCTGTGTTATATATTGGACAAACAGGACAGTCTCTGTGCAAAAGAATAAATGGGAACAAAATTGGACATCAGAAATCACAACATTCAAAAATAAGTGGATCAGCATTTCAATCTTTGTGATCACTCCATTAATGATTTGCTAATTGCTGTGCTCAGACAGATGAATACCAAATCAAGGCTTCAAAGAAGAGCCACTGATATTTAATTTATTTGTAAATTTGGTTGCATTGCTTCAGGACAATAGGGAAATTGGATTTTTCTCTCATTACAGCAGGTGATTTGATCTCATCTTCCTCTTTATGTTGTTCCCCAGTGTTTGCATCTTTATAGCTGTTTGGATTTGCTGTTACAGTGTCAGCTGTTCCCAGGACTTACACTTCCCTGCATTTACTTTCTTCCATTCTGCAACTCCCCCCATCTTCAAAGAGTCTGACAAAGTGGGATTTTCTCCCACAAAACCTCATGAGATAAATAAATTTGTTAGTCTTTAAGTGCCAGAGGACTCCTTGTTTGTCCTATCACTAGCAGTTAAGGAGAACAGTCTCTCTCCTTCCTCCTCATGACAGCCTCTTAGGTATTTGAAAACCTGTCATCAGGTCCCTCTTAGCCACCTCTTTTCTACACTAAACGAACCCAGGTCTTTCAATCTTCTCTCATAAGAATGTTGTTTCCTCTCCCATCAGGAAGAAATGTAGCTAGAAACAAACATGAAGTCTGGTGGCACCTTTAAAGACTGATCCCATGAGCTTTCGTGAGCGAATCCCACTGTCAGATACTAGAAATGAAAGACATACAGAATGGAAGGGGAAAATAAATGCAGTGAAAGGTAACTCATGAGATCATTTCAGATTATTTCAGCAAATCAAATAAATTGTTTTGGTTGAAACTGTGTGGAACAACAGATAAGAAGGTGGAGAGGCTGAAGTTGGGGGGGGGGGAATCACCTTTCGTAATGAGAAAACCAGCTCATATCTCTATTTAAACCCAAGTTAATGGCATCAAATTTGTATATGAATTCCAACTCTTCTACTTCACTTTGAAGCTTTGATTTGAAGTTTCTCTGTTGGAGCACTACATATGATTTGTTTTTCACTGAGTGTGCAGCGATTGAAGTGTTGCCATTTGTGATAACTGATTTGGGTCCATTTTTTCTTCTGCCCAGAGACAGTCCAGTTTGTCCCATGTCTAAAGCAAAGGGACATTGCTGGCACATGGCATACATCACATAGGTGGATGAGCAGGTGAACGAGCTCTTGATAGAATAGCTGGCTTGAGCTGGTCTCATGATACTGTCATTTGTGCAGATGTGTGCACAGAGTAGGAAATGGGGTTGTTTGCAGGAATCTCTCCCTGCCTTCATGTTTGTTGTAAGGTCTATAGTTGCTAGTGACTATCTTCTTAAGGTTGGGGGGATTTCTGTAAGGGAGGAGAGGTCTACCTCCTAAAGCTAAACATGGTCATAGTTATGCACATGTTCATTATCCACAGGCTTGACTACTGCAACTCTTACCAAAGCAGCATACTTTGAAACAGCTTCAGTTCATATAAAATTCAATAGCCTATCCACTTTGCAACATTCATTACTGTGAATAAATCACTCCAGTTCTTCACTTTTTTCCACTGACTCTCCAATGAGAGCTTTTGAAGTTTAAACAAATGGAATTCTGAACCTGAAGAGAACCTACCTTCTGGAAATGTATGCAACAGTCTATAGATATGAAGTGATGTTAGTGTGCTGTAATGAACAAAATTATTTGGCTTTTAATGATTGATAGCCAAAGCTCAACTTTACTTGAACTTTTTTGTGTATCATATATCATCTGTTAAAGGATGCCTTCACAAAATAAATACTCGTTTATTTCTCAAACAGAACCATTGTCTGACTTTTATCATATTTCTTCACATTTTCATCCATATTCGGCTGCAGTTTTTCCTCTTCTTCAATTATTGAATGAGAGGTCTTCCCAGGGCTCATGCTTTTCATAATATCACCTGACTGGAGCTGACTGTCCTAAGTTTAAACTGCACTGTAACAACCAATTTTGAAATTAAAGTCTAGTTGATTTCAAAAGTAATCAAACCTTCTGATTAGATTAGGAAATGACACCATTCTTGTTAATACAATTTTATTAATTAAAAATCATTAAGGAATTACTAAATGAAATGCTGCACAACTTGCAGAAATCATTTCAGTTTCTAATCATAATCTGTTCAAACTGCTCAGGGGCAAAAGTAGTTTGTGATTTACGTTCCCGCGCATTTTAAAACCTTTGCGTTCTCTGAAACTTTCCATCACTACTTACATGTAGTCTATATTTGTATCTCCTCCAAAAATAAGTTTTGAACTTTAAGAAGTGACTTATTTCTGGTGATTTGTGAGGCCAAGTGAACATCTACCAAAGCAGTTATGGATAAACAGTCTAGAAGTGATTATGAATATGCGTTTCCTCTTAAAGTGTTTGGAATACACATATACTTTTTAAATTAGTCAAAGGAAACCACCAATGAATAGAACAAGGACCTCAATGAACTTTTTGTCTCAATACCAGGTAGTAAATATTATAGTTTGGAGGGTTTCAGGGTATACCAACTGCACAGAATCATAGAACTGGAAGGGATCTTGAGGGGTGCTCTAGTGACAGTCACCTGCACTCAAGGGAGGACTTAGCATTACCTAGACTACCCCAGCAGGTGTCTGTTTAGCCTGCTCTTAATTTCTAATTATGGAGATTCCACAACCTCCTTAGGAAATGTATTCCAGTATTTGACTACACTGGGAGTTAGGAAGGTTTTCCTAATGACCAAACTAAACTGCCCTTGCTACAGTTTAAACATAACCTCTGAGGTTTCGCAAAGAAGTGAAAGAGAATACTTTTTCTCCCTTCTCCTTTTAATTACTTTTTATTTACCTGAAAACCTACAACATCCTTGAGTTGTTTCTTCTCCAGACTTAAACCCTTTCCCTCTCTCCCCCAATCTTCACTCTTAGGTCATTTTCCAGATCTTTAATCATTTATTTGCTCTTTCTTGGACTTTCTCCAATTTATACACGTCTTTCCTGAAAAATGGTTAAAAAAAACCAACATTTTCTGTTATTGTGGATTATCTTTCCTGCATGTCCCCACATAAATAAATTGTTCATTAGGCTAGATGAGCAGTGCCACCACAGATGTAAGTGGAAAAATCCCAGAACAACATCATCATCCAAAAATAACAGGTTGAGGGCCCAGAACTGAAACAGCAGCTAGCACAAAACCACACAAATCATGAATCTATCCAGTTTCATGCTACATTTGAAAGACTTAAAGGACTTTTCAGAATTCAGACGAGTCAAGATTCAGGAGATAGGAAGAAGATTTTTGTGGCTGATGATGAAAAATGTGTGTTCCCTACAGCAATTTAGGGCTAATCTCACCTGGCTTCATCATTCAGCTTTTTTTTTTTTAAGCTTTGTATTAATTTGAATGTATGAATATTTAGGTGTTTGAAGTCTTTTTGAAGAACAAGCATGGTTTATTTTTTATTTTTAGGGTACAGCAGCACAAAATGTGTCTGCAAAGGCTAGAATCATAGGAAGGACTGAACAACTTAATATTAAAACTGAGAAGTACGTACATCTTAGCAATGATGCTAGAATCACCAGCCCAGACCCCAACTGAAGATTTGAAGCACAGCACTATTCCTATTTTAGTTTTTACCATCTTTTGTCATTTCAAATTCAGTAATCCTACTGCAGTTAGAAAAGCACATTATAACAGCTCACTTGAGAAACCATTATTGATCCTTTGGCCACTGCCACTAAGCTACTGTCCAGAACAAAGACTTATCTGGTCTGAGTCTGTACCCCCCCCATAAAAACAGATTAATCAACCTCAAAGGAAATTGTTCTTTCCCTCTCTTTTTCCAGTTAAGCCAGTGGCTCAGGTGTTTAGGATGTCCTTCAGCTCTAGGTCACTAGTTAAAATCTGACCCTGTTGTTAGAGGCTCAAAGTCATTACACCTGAGCCCTTTTGGTAGTTTATATGAAACAAATTGATTGAGAGAGCTTAATTCCCAGTAGGCCAGTATCATAAAACCTACCCTGCTGATTGATGCTCTCTGGACCACTTGTTGGCTGGTAGAAATCAGGAGGCAGAATAGACACAAATTAATTTGGTCCCAGCATTTACTCAATTGCCTAGATACTACAGTAACAAATACTTCAGAATTATATATAATATTTATGATGGAGAAATATTTGTTTCATAGACTCATGATAAATCACTTTCTTAGTTTAACTGTGATGAGACTTCAATATTTGTCACTGATTCAGGACTAGATTTACAAAGATAGTTAAGTACCTAAAGATGCAAATAAGTCCCTACTAGGGTTTATAGAATATCTACTCAAAGGAGAGTTAAAATGCCCTATCTATTCAAGCATGCAGTGTAGTTAGTTGTAGCTGTGTCAGTTCCAGGATATTAGAGAGAAGGTGGATGAAGTAATATCTTTTAATGGACCAATTTCCTCAAATAAGTATCCCAGAGTCATACCTGCAGGATCTAAAGGGTGTTAAAAAAAAGCAAAACACACAACACTGGAGGCATGGAGGTTACTCTCAAGCATGGAAGTTGTGTTAATCAGGAGACTTTTGTATGACAGATTTCCATTCTGCCTGCATTCCATGTTCTCCCTTAATTTTGCTTTTGTCCATTATGTGGGGACTACTGCCAAATGAATCTCACTTTCAACTGCAAAGTAGATGCCAGTTTTAAAGAAAAGGAAAAGGTGTTTTTCAAAAAGATCTGTAAAAAAGTGTTCCACAAAAAATATATATACACATCTTTTTTGTTTGGTAAAAGTTATTTACCAAGCAAATTCTTGTTTGTTTTATAGCTTGAACTAATTTTGCTAAAACATATTAATACCACAAGATGCATTATTTACAGGCACTGTGAAAGCATTAGAAAAGCAAGCTGATAGTGCTGTATTCGCATTAAAGCTCTTCTTTAAAACCAACCAAATATAGTGCCTGAGCTGAAATGGAAAATTTAATAAATCTAACATTTTATGGCTTTTATAACATAAAAAGCTTTCTGAAGGGAGGAGGGATAATTTTCTCTTGATGGAACAGTGCTGTCATTGTCACAGCAAATGAAAATGAAAGAATGACTACAGACTCAACAGCATGCTGGTAGTGTTTTAGGCTGATGCATCTTTTCACCCATGGAATCAAGCTTAGGCCCTCTCAGCCCTTTTAATACTATTTCTTCCAGGATGAACGTCAACATTTTTGTTTTTGTACACAAAGGAATTAATTCTGAATTTCAAGCTTGGGTGTATCAAGCCTGTCAGCTCAGTGTTTAGCAACAGTGATCTGTACAGGCATTCTGCTTCTCTGGAAGCTTTCTTGCCTTGCCCCACCGCTGTTGGACAGACATTGGCTTTTTACATATGCTGGATCACCTGAAGAGAAACAGCCAGCTTCTGCCTTGTTAAAATTAGTGTCTGTGTTCTCTGTATTAAATAGTACAGCATCTACAGAAAATTATGAGACCATTTAAAGAGACTCACAGGTGCACTAGTGTAATTGGTATGCTATATTGCACTCACATTACCATCAGGGGCTCTATGCAGATAGTTTCCCTTTTGTCATTCTAGTGTGGGTGGTCTTATGTTGGCAGCAGTGGGCTGGTTTACGAGCTGTGGGTGCTGCTATTGATATGTTCTCTTTCCAATCCATGTCAGACCTGAACACATTCGATGAGCGCTTGTATGAGACAACACTATGTATACTCTACATCATAAGCTAATACCTCACATATTAGACATGAAACATGACACGCCCTAATTTAAAGGAAACTTCACGTTTTATTTTGTCATGCAAAGTGATATACCAACATGTACACTGTGGACCAAGGGATTTTGCTCACTGTATTTAAAGCCACTACAAAGTTTGAAATTAACTAAATAATGTGTACTACTGATGGATGTAATAGATACAGATATGATCTTTTTTTCTCCCCCCAGAACTTCACATTCCATGTTTAGAAATCTTTCAGGCAAATGATTTCAATAATGGCAATCCATACTAAATGTTAAGCAATGGTTATACAATGAAAACTTTGTACAATAAAGAGCAGCGGCACAGTTGATGGAAAAATGATTAACACATTCACACAGTTGTGTGCAAAACTGTCACATTTCAAATAATCTCTTCATAGGAAATATAAATCACAAGTTTCAAAATAAAACCATGCACTAGTTGTATCTCCAGAGATCTCAAATCTTTACAACTGCTTTAATTTGCTTTTACCCATTTTGTCAGCTACTTGCTGTTATCCATTATGTTGGCTGCTATTACCCACAACGCAGGAAAGTCATGGGAACAGGTCTCACCAAATGCCATGCAATCCTTTCCTCCTGTGTAGCCAGCGCCACGCAATCAGGACACTGGCCATCCAGGTCTCTGTTCTGCTGCAGACAATTCCCCTGCAAAACAGTCCAGCAGGGAGAAAACATCCTGCAGTCCACTCGCACTCAGCTCCTTTCACTCAGTCCCTGAGCACCCTGCAGCTCACTCTGTTTGCTCCTCTCAGGCTTCTCCCTGAGCATCCAACTTCAGCATAACAATGAAACTTGTGGACCATGCTCAATGTGCTACCACACCCTCTTACTGGAAAGTTCTGGTTTCTGGGCTGCAAAATCTGCCCAGCAATGTAAACCAGCCATAAGGGATCCCTGAAAGAGATTACTCCTTTTTTGGCACATGGATTACACAACAATCATGAGAGAAATCATACAGAATGCCAGAAGGCGAGGACCATGATTCCTCCACATTAATAAAAATGTGATGGGGCCTGAGGGTATTGTGCAGACTGTATGTCACATTTGTAGTAGACAGGGGAATTTTCAGACTCTGTAATGTTTCAGCTACACGTTTACAACAAGACTGGAGCCTGGTTAGGATTAACATAAGAAAGTCTGTCTAACTGCTCTCTACAGCTTCTGTGTCAGTTTTTTACTGAGAGATACTCTTCATTGATCATGTATTACTCTTGGGACTGTGTGCAGCATACAGACTGTAAGCAGCAGTTGATGCTTTGGTCCACAGAAAAGTCAAAAGAATGTGAAGGACCAGATTGTAAATGGCCCAACTTATCTACTGTTACTACTCTATGTGGGCATTCTAAAAATCAACTTCCTCATCAAAACTGTCTCAGAACTTTGTCCTGTCAGTCTTTTACTGATTCCAAATGATGATGAAATCCAAGTCCCACAAGACCATCTTAAATTCTACCCAACAAACTTAAAAATGTAGAAAAGATGCTGGATACTCAGTTTCTGCAAACATCACCAACTGCAAAGCATAAAGAATAGGAGCAGGTTCTGAGAATTCAAGTATTACATTCCATAATTTAAAATAAATAAATAAATAAATAAATAAATAAATAAATAGTCACTGACCTGATCTAGCTCAGAGAGCTGAAACACACATATTGTGGTGAAATGCATTTGGCTTTAATTTTCTAATTACAATTAACATCAATAATTAAAAAAACACTAATATCAAAACTAAGTCAGCTCTGAAAATCATTAGATCTGTAGTCAATAATATGCAACACTTGCCTCAAACAGTTTTTAACTATCTTGGAATTTAGATTTTTATATTTTGTTAGAAAAAAATAAAATAGTTCAAGATCATTAAAAATGTATTTTCATTTCACAATTCAGTTTATAAAATGTATTTATTCCTGTGACAAGTGAAGCCTAAGGGTGCTAAGTCAATGATCAGAGAATTCCACCTCACCTAGTTTACTTCAGTAGTTAGTAACATTTTTGGTTTAGTCAGGTTTTCTGCTCACAGGTTGCATAGATTTCACTGAGCATTGTGCCAAAAACATGAGCTACACAGATACAGTTATATAAATCAAACACACAGGGATCTGGGCCAAGCATCTTTGCCCTTCAGTTAAAAAAAAAATCCTCTATGTTTTGAGCAGAGAGGAAGATCCTGTACTTTTATCAGCATCCATTCCTTTTTTCACCATGGGGCATTCCCTAGAGGATAGAATTCACATATTCACAAAACAACTACATGACAGCTACCAGTGCTATATAGAATTGGGCCACTTTCATCGGACAACAAAAAGGGCTGTGCTACTGACCTTCACTAAATCATATTAGGTTTTTGCACACATGGAAAATTTAATCACTACTATTTTATACAATTAAATATTATTTTAACTACAAAGTAGTTTAAATCTGAAAGGATTTTCTTCATTATAAACATTTTCCTGTATTGGGGGGGGGGACATTTCAGCAAGTAATTCAGGGATTAGCTCAGTCTTCATTAGAGCTCCCCTTTATGTTAGGCTGGATATTTAGTAACGTCCCAACCATAGGTGGTGCAAAATGGCAAAATAGCTTTTCTTTGAAAACTCCTGGGTTCAGACAAAAACTGTGTTCAATTAATTGAGTTTTAACAATGTCTGGCAAAACCCACTAAAGTTTTTGATTTATCCATAGACTAGGCACAACACAGAATTTAACAAACTTTTTCATTAGGAGAGCAGCGAAGCATTGGAATGGGTTGCCTAGGAAGCTGGTGGAGTCTCCATCTTTGGAGATATTTAAGTTCTGGTTAGACAATAGCCTGGCTGGGATGATTAAGTGAGAGTGGTCCTACTTTTAGCAGGGGGTTGGACAAGATGACCTCATGAGGTCCCTACCAACCCTATGATCCTATGAATGCAAGTCCCTGCCCACGCCCAACTGTCTTGTTTTTGTACCCAGACCTTTCTAATGTGGTATAGCATCCACCCTAACTTCTCACCCTTTTCAGCCAAGAAAAGTAGTTAGTGCCAGTTGGGTGGTAGGTGCCATAATTGGTAATTAGACAGAATGCCCACACAGTTCATAAAACCTACCAGATGATGACTATATGACTACATTCAGTCATTACTGACTTAGCCAGATTTAGAAATTGTACCTCTAGTGACTCAGAACAAGACTCTGTCATCTGGCAAGATCTGCATGTACCAGGCTTGAGTGAAACTGACAAAATCGTCTCCAGCATGAACACAAAAGGTGCCACAGAACTGAATCTTTAATCACAGATACAGGTTCTCTCTACCCTCAGTTCATCAAGATTCAAGCTTCAAGGTCACATGCAGAGCCATACATCAGAATTACTACAAGATCATCCTCAGGAAAACCAATACATTGCTAGATCAGTGGTTCCATCTTCCAGTAAGTAAGGCCATGCCACCTAGTTTCCCAAAATGCAGTAAATATTTATAAAATACAAAAATTATTGTTAAAATTGCCCTCAGATTTTCCAAACTACTTGTGCCCATCTCCAATGAAATAATGGTGCATTGCATAATTATGTGGTTTTAAATAGCTTGTATTTTCTAAATAAATCAAAAGAAAAAAACAGTGTGCTTTGTTTGCCATTATATTTCTGCACCATAAAACTGCCTTTCTGTTCTCTTTCTACCTAGTTTGTGTAGTGTAAGGTTTGTCCTTCAGTAATTCATTTCCATTCTTGTTGGCCAAGCTCTAATAAACTGCAGCTGAGGCACAACAAATTAAATTTGATCTCTTGGTTGGAGTAAATCAATCAACAAGAGATTATTTCTTAAATGCCACTTTTTCATTAAAAAAAAAATCCTTATCTTGGCACAGGAATTCTTTCAAAATAAGATGACTTGCTTTGAATAAATGAAACCCAGGAATCCACAGGTTAGACTTTAAGGTGATGGTCAAATGAGATGATATAAATGTATTCAGAACCTTGGTAGGAGCAGCATAATTTTATTGCAAGCATCTAAGTGTAAATCACCAAACTGATGAGAAGTTCTTTTAATAATCTTCAAAAAAAAAAATCCTGGAATTTTAGTTGGCAGATGTTATATTACCTGTTACATTCTGTTGCAAGACCATTCCCTGTCCTGCTACCTGTGTTACTCAGTTACTTAAAACAAACAAGGAGCCCTGTGTCATTTAAAAACTAACAAATTTATTTATTGCATGAGCTTTCATGGGAGAAAAATCCCATTTTGTTAGACCTTCAAGGCGTCTGATGAAGTGGGATTTTTCTTCCACAAAAGCTCATGCAATAAATAAGTCTTTAAATGCAACAGGACTCCTTGTTTGTTTTACTGAATGAAACTAATATGGCTGCCCCTTTGGAACTCAGTTACTTAAAACTTTCTACCCAAATTGTTAAAAGTTTTGGTAAGGTTTCCATGCCAAGCTTCTAAGTATCTGCCTCAAACTAACAGTCTTAAGAAATGGTTCAGTAGTTTTCAAAAATGAGGTGAGAAAAATATTGTTTTGCTCTCATTTAAAATATTCTTGTAGCTGTTTTATTGAGAAGTTTCACACTTCCATGGAGCAGTCTTGAGATTTGGCAGCAGGAGCAATGGACAGTGGAATATTTGTCCAAGTGTCATTTGCTTGCTCCTGGGAAAATCTGTCCACATTTAGCCAGCTATAAGCCTAAAAGAACTGTATATATAGGTTTTCTAGACATGTTGGAATCTGGCAACTAAAAATCGCTGAAGATTTGATGCATTGCATATGCTCTCACCACCAAAACTTTTACTCCAACATGCACCATTCATACAGAGCATACAGTGTTCCAGGACTGTATGGACTGTGCAGGAGTTTCTTCCCAGATGCAAGAGAGGACTGTGGCATTAGGCACAGGAACCAAGAACAGTCTATTCATTGCTCTCAGTGCTCCTCATGATGTTGTACAAGCAATGCGGACAGGAAGAAGGAACACCCTACTGAAATGAGCAGAATGGAGGGACAGGAGAAAGAGTAAAAGAATACAGGTGCAATGGGCAAAGCCTTTTCCTGTGTGTCTGACAAACAGCTGTGAAATCCAGTAGTAAACTGGAGCATCTCCATCTTCTTGTTGCAACAGATCCATGTGGAAGATAATCAGCTGTTGCTGCCATGTTACCTTGAGTACATCTAAAGATCCTGGCCCTGATGATCTGGGAGAAATCAGCTTCATCATATTCTTGGACTACGGCTACACTAGGAAAAGTTAGATAGAATTTGTTCGAGTAAGTTTGAGTTTAGATCAAAATAAGGACCTCAGACTCATTTAGTGCAGAAGACTACACTGAGCCTGAATCTGGGATCCAATTTGCAGAAATTCAGAGAACTCAAATTCAACAAAAGTCAGTGGAAGCTGTGCTGCGAACACACGAAGTGCTAAAAATTGCTAAATGCTCCGAAGAATATGGATCTACAAGACTCAAACTGGACACCCAAATTTAGCTGACACCTGACAGTTTTTCATCTTTCCTCTGTGCAGGGGCATCGCTAGTGCTGAGCACATGGGTCTTGTGCCCCGATTCTCAGTGCCAGTACCCAGGGTCCCCCGGACACTGGAGATGCGGCCGCCGCTGACCCAACATGGCATCCCTCTGGGGCCCAGGGATCTGGGGCTTGGCTGCCACCAGCCTGCCCAGGGCCATCCCTTGGAGGGGGCAGGGTCCAGGGCCAATCAGCCTATGTGGGCCTCCCCCCAGCCACTCCATCCTGAGGGCAGGACGGGGTAGGCTGGTGTGTGGCTGGGGCCCTGCAGAGCTCTGCCTACGTGCCTGCTCCACCCCACCATGCCCCCTGAGCTGGAATGCTGCTGTGGAGCCCAGCAAACAGTGGAGCCTGGGGTGATAGCCCCATCCTCAGGGAGAGCCCTGGTCACGCCCCCTCTGGCCCTGAACCTATTCTGGGGTTAGCAATGTCCCTGCCTCTGTGTTTCAACTCCCGTTATATAAAATGAGGATAAGTCACCATTGCACCTCAGATGGGTGTTGCGAAGGTCAAATTGTTAATATTTGTAAAGAAATAAGATACAATGATAGCTCCATAGAAGTGCCCATGTGGAAATTTGTAATTGTGTTCAGCGCAGGGTTTAGTGACTGTGATATACTTCGACTTCAGCAGAGCTTCTGATACAGTTTCCCACAGCATTCTTGTCAGCAGGTTAACAAAGTATAGTTTAGATGAATGAACTGTAAGGTGGATAGGAAGGTGGCTATATCATCAGGCTCCTCAGGCAGGGATCAATGTCTAGGTGGCAATCAGTAACTAGTGGAGTGCCCAGGGGTCAGTCCTGTTCAACATCTTCACTAGTGATCTGGATCAGTGGTGTCAAACGTAAGGCCAGATCCATCCCACCAAAGGCACTAATCCAGCCTGTGGAGCTGCTGCCTGGACCGTCCCTGGGAGTTCTTCACAGCATGAACAGGAAAGAGAGGCTGCCAGCAACAGAGAAGGGGTAGACTTGCTTCTGGCTCACTCACATGATCCGAGCCAGGGCATAGGGGAACAGAGGAAGTGATCCACCCAATCGTAGCTCAGCTCTCCTGTAGTCTGCCAACCAACCAGAGTCTCTGATACAGCAGGCTGGGCTGGGCTTTTAGAGTTCTCCTGCACTGCCCCCCAACCCAACTGTTCACTGTCAGTCAGCCAGCATGCTAATTTGATTGACATCACATTGCACAAATCACCAAAAAAGGAAGGCAAAAGTAGCAGGGGCCCAAATGGAATGAGTCAAAGGCCAGCCATGAAAGAGCCCAACCAAAGGCCACCACGCTGAATGAGTGACAGTGAGTGGGGGAGGCAAGAACCCAGTCTGCCTGCGTCTGTTAGTGTGACAGACTGATCGGCTGCTGCTGCACAATAGGGGAAGTGGAAAGGAAAAAGGAAGGGGTGTCCCAGATCTGCCCAGCAGGAGAGGGTCTGGGAGGAAAAAAGGAAAGTTGTCTGAGCCTGCAGGGTAGGGGAGGGGAAAGAGGAGCCCATGCCACTCTGAATTTGGCAAGGGAAAGGGTTGGGGAGTCTGTGCAGACACATGGCCCTCATCAAGTGTCCTGTACTCCAATGTTAGCCCCCCTACCCATTAGACAAAGCCCTGGCTGCGATAATTTAGTGGGAGTGGCCCTGTTTTTAGCAGCAGGTTGGACTAGATGACCTCATGATGCCTCTTCCAACCCTATGTTTCTAAAGTGGCCTAATTTTAGAGTGCTTAACTTTCACTACCTGAACCTCCTTCTACCTAGTGTGAAATTTGTCAAAATATATGAGAGCTTCATCTCTTTAGGAAGTGACTAAATAAGCTGCATAAAGTATGAAATCTCTGTGTTCAGTGTTCTGAGGGAAGAGCTAAGATGCACACATGTACTGGATCCAGCCCTTGGACATAGTGAGTTCATTTAACTCAACAGCAGTATAAGGTGCTTGGCACCTAGCAGATGATGTTCACATCAATATTTCACAAAAAAGGGCTGTTATCAAGCAATAACCAATCTGTGCTCTCATTATCTGAGCAACTGAGGAAAGCGGTTCAGAAGAGGGATGCAGACTACATAGCTTGAGATCAACAAGCTTTTACTGATGACATCTCCTTGGAAAACCTCTCCTACTGCAAAGTGACCAATAATACAGCAGTAGCAACATCTTTTCAAATTTTACTAGAAACATAAGCCACAAGATGAAAAGGACCAACATCCATCAGTGCCCTCGAGGGCAAGAAATTGATTTTGTAGGATCCTCCCCCCCCCCGCATCTTTAAAAACAACTCTGAAGGAACATTGTGTGTGTGAGGTGTCAACACACACTACAAAGCTGGAGTGCTAGACCAGGAAGTAGAGGTGTGGGAAAATTAAAACAAATAAATAAATAATAATAAAAAGATTTTTGTCTTACATGATCTCTTATTTTTTGTGGAAATGTTGATCAATAAGTAGAGTAAAACACACAATTGGCTATACTAGTAGCTCTGATCAGCCAAGTGGCTGTCGGTGCTGGTATAACATTGGCCATTTGGTCAGATAGGACATCATGTGGAATCAGCTCCAGCTGATCTGACTGGGCTGCCTGAATCTCTATGTAGGCCCATTCTAGGCTGTGAAGGGTGCTAGTTTCACCCTCACTTGGTGTGCAGGTTTTCCCCTTATATCTGGCAGAGTATACGTTTAAGTAGTTTTGGTAGTCAGGAGTCTGGAAACCCCTTTGGTTCTTAATCTTTGAGTATCCTACTGACTCCTCAGAGTCCACCCTCTCCACTGGGTTCCAGCTTATGGTCCTTAAATTAGGCAGGTGAAATCAGACCTCAACAACTCCTCCTGCTTTGCCTTACCACCTTGCCTTCCTGCCACCATGGGTTTCTGAAAGCTTCTCCAGCCTTTAAATGTGGTCATCCCTTCTATAGGTACTGTCTCTCGGCAGCTTCTCTCCAGTTTTCTTGTTCCTCTGTAAGCTGCCTCACTTCTCTGCCTCCAAGCTACAGCAAGGCTTCCAAGCAGCACTGGGCTGGCAGCTCCTCTGTTAACCTTGGTTATCAGGACAGCCTCTTACAGAATCCTGAACATAGAACCTGAATGACAGCAGTCATCGTGGATACACGCTGCACTCACGAAAAGACTTTGACAGACCTCTATCTTTTTGCTTTCGGGACCAAACCTTGCAGCCCTAGTTCAGGCAGAAACTTTCACTGGTATATAAAACAATGTATTTAACTGTACCCTCAGCAATGAGCAGTAGTTTAAATGCTGTGTACCAGAGATAAGATTATTAAAATAAAAACAAATTCATAAAATTGCATGAACACTAGAGTTTTCAATTATGCAGCTTCATCAAATTAAAAATCTGCAAATCCTTCTCTTTTGTTTATGTCTCTGATGCACCTAGTTCTTAGAGGAACAGACAGTCTGCTTTCTTTTACAATGTATGATTCCATAGAAGTAGAAAATAATAAATTCCACCTCATACTGAAAAAAAGCCAAGAAATCCTGAAGTAAAGGCTGGAATTTAATCTCTCTCTGAGCCACATTTACCTAGAAACATTGCAGTGGTCTCTCTGTGCTCTAGGGCAACTTTTCATTGAAAAGGCCTATATCTTACACTTTCCCTGATTGTATGCTCAAGCCCTAATATCTAAATGATGAAGTTCTTTAATTCTTATCAATTTCAGCTGTGTCCTTAGTATTACAACTTTTTTTTAATAGAAAGGGAAAGTTTTGATGATTAATTAAAAGCTTGAGCACTAGACCATAACTACCCATATAACCATTAACATAGTAAACTACTAAGAAATGTGTCTGATTAGATCATCAAAAACCACCTATATCAATGTAAGTGACATTTATGTTGTGTCATCTCTCTCTCTCTCTCTCTCTCACACACACACACACACACACACACACACACACAAATAAATCCCATCAAAAGAAGGAACCTATGAAAAATCATTGCTAGATTGTGCCTATTAGACTTAGTTCTAAAGTAGATGGCACACAGCAGCATTATCCCAGGAAGATCTTGGGGATTAGCAGTTAGAGTGCTCACATCATCCTTCGAGTTTAACCCATGTTCTGGCCATAGGCCCAATTCCCTCTTCCTTTCCCCACATGAAGATGTACAGAAAGGGCAGACTATGAAACTTCTTTTGTCTTTTCCATGAGGTGTGCAAGGAAGCGCCAGAGGTGAATTCATTAAATTCATCCAAAGTTTCCTGCATTTAGCAGCATGTAAGTGGAGACTGAACTGTCTCAGGGTGTGATAGAAGTGGGGTAACATATAGCAAGGGTGAAAAATTAGGAGAGGAGTGAGGGGTGATAGGCACCTATATAAAAGAAAAAGCTGCAAATATCAGGACACAAAATGTTGCTATGAAATCAGAACATCTGGTCACCTTAAAGCTACTTGGATGGGGTCTTGAGAAATGGGTTAAAATTTCCGTAGATTATGGGTATGCTACTGCCATCATATACAGGCAAAATTGTTGAATCCTATCATTAATAAGCAATTTCTTCCAGATCTAGTACTTCAGAATTGTACAGCAATCTTGCAAGAATATTTTCATTTTATTTTCATATTCATGTAGGTTTTCCCAGTCAGGTTTCTGCCTTTTAACTGAATAGACGGTCTCCCATTTTAACCACCTCCCCATTATTTTTAATGTATTGTTGGGCTCTGACAACACGATGAACAGCACAGGTTTTAGATAAAATGTTTTTATACAAAGATTGTGCAAAATAATCAAATTACCTATAAAAAAAGCAGCACAATTACCCTACCCAGGAATGCATATCTGTTCTAGTTCTGATTTTTGTTTATACTGCTTTTATATGCCATGAAATTCCAAAGAGTTACTCTAATTTATAATGAGCAAGGATGGACATGACGAATGTCTATAAAATCATGATGGGTGTGGAGAAAGTAAATACAGAAGTGTTACTTTCTTCTTCTAACACAAGAACAATGGGTAACCAAATGAAATTAATAGGCAGCAAGTTTAAAAAACAAACAAAAGGAAATATTTCTTCATACAACACAGTTAACCTAGAGAACTCTGCTAGAAGGCACTTTGAAGGTCAAGATTATAACAGGGTTCAAAAAAAGAACTAGTTCAGTTCATGGAAGAGGAGTCCATCAATGGCCATTAGCCAGGATGGGCAGGGATGCAAAACCATGTTGTGAAGTGTTCCTGACCTGTTTGCAGAAGCTGGGAAAAGGCAATAGGGTATGGTTCACTTGGTAATCATCTGTTCTGTTAATTCCCTCTGAAGCACCTGACATTGGTCCTGTCGAAAGACAGGATACTGGGCTACAGGGACCCACTATCAATCTTCTGAATTTTCTTATGTACATCCTAAAGACTGTCAGTGTCCAAGTGCTCTTGGGCACATTTTTCACTTCATGATCTGTATGATGCTGAAGTTGCCAACATATGGGAATTATAGATACTAAAGGTTCTACCAAAACCTTTACTGTTAACGAGGCAATCAAGCTTAAATTCTTAAATCCATGGCTGCTTGACTAGCAACCTGTGAACATTAACAGTTTTTGTAACATCAAATAAACAGAGGCTATCTTAAAATAGAACTCATATTTACAAGTAAGACCAAAACACATTTTACTGAGTAAAGGAATGAAAGGTAAACTCATGGCAGATTCATCATCTCCTCCCATAAAACATGGAGTTCATGGCTCCATTGACCCAGCTATCAGAAAAAGAAAGATAGTACACCAGGAAAGTGGTTTAACTAGGTCAAAACTTCACTGAATAACACCTCTGGGAACTGGCCAGAAATAATTCATCCAGGGAAGATTGTGTGTGCTGTAGCATCTGAGAGGCAGCTGCCATCAGTCTTCCATCTCATTAACCTGGTTCCAGGCTGTTGCTGGGACACCACTGCCCTCCCATCATGTGAGGTTAAGTGACTGAGAAAAAAAGAACTCTCTCTCTTTGCTGTACCAGACATTAGGAGCACCAATCCTATTCCCCAGGTTCTCTAGGTGCCGCCTTCCCCTAACCCATTTCCAATTCCAGTTTATCAGGGAAAGAGACCCACTACTGAATAATTATTTGCAGTGGGTTCTTGCCAAGCTATATTAAATCTACAACCTATTCTAACATATGAAAAAAATTACATCACCAGGACTATCTGGGACTATGGGGAAAATTCCTTTTCAGACCAAGAAAGGCATCTAACATGATATCCACAGCAAGGTACAAAAACCTGAACTATTCTAGCTCCCAAATGGAGGAGTGGAAAATAGAATGGTTAGGGAGGACATGCTTAATGTGTTTGTGGCTGGTGAGAAGACAAGTTGCAGAGTTCAGTATGCGCTAGAGTTTCCTAAGTGCCAAAGGCTTTGTGCCTAGGTATTCTGTATTGCTGTAACTCAGCCAAGAAGTGACATAGTTAAGTATGATTGAAACCCGTTCTCTATTCTTTAGGAAGGGACAGAGTCTCTTAGCCAACAGATTGTTGAAAGTGTTACAGATGCTTCTATATGAGAGTTTATCATCAATAAGGATTCAAAAAGCATTTCTTGACTACAGACTAAATTTACAAAGCGTGGGTGTAAATCTTCAACCAACAGAGACTGCACCATAGCTGCAAGCTATTCATAATTTTTTCTTCTACTCACCAGCATCACCTGTATCTTGACTGGGTTCAGCTTCAACCAGCCATTTTTTTTTTATCCAAGAGACAATCTCTTCTGAGCACTCCATCTGGTGATAGCATGGTTATACATGATGAAGAATAGACAGAGCTGAAGTGGTAGCAACACGTAGATGAAACAAAATCCATATCATTTCATAGTTTCACCTAGATGTTGCATGCTGATGTTGAAAAGGACCAGAAAGAAAGATGAGGAATCCAATGGTGAAGTTTCACCTCATTAGACACATGACTCCAGGAAAAACTCAAAACTATTTTCAGTGCATTACACTATATCTGACACCTCTCCCAGGTGAGACAACATAATTTCATAGTCAGTAGTGTTGGAGTGCAAAGGGATCCAGAAAAATGAGAAAGGATGTCTGTCTCTGTGTTCTTTCTGAACAAAATTGTGCAAGGGTACGTTAGCTTCAGTTAAATGTGCTCACAGTTGTCTTTGTGCTAGCTTCTCTGAGTTTGTTCAGAAATGGTAAGATTAACATTGAGTGATGCCTGGCTAGAGAAGAAGCATCCAAGATGGATTTCTTCAGTGTGAGTAGATTTGAAAGCAAAGGAGCTTCTTTTCTGAATGAGGTGTTTGTTTCAGTTAGGAGTTACACCATTTACTCATGGCTACTTTTCAAAAAGCCAGGAAGGGCTCTGGATTGGATTAACAAATCTTAGGTCAAAACTTTCTCAGAACAATCTGATGGCTGAACATACTGAATTCTGGAAGTGCAGGTGGACTGTTGATTGGTTGGTGCAGGTGAAACAGATTCACGCTGTCTGAGAAGGCTTCTAGAAGGTTCATGGTCTTCTCTATGAAGTAGAAATAGATTTTTTGCATGATTTGGTGCTCATCTGTGTTGAAGGTTATAGGGATTTAGGATTAATAAGATGGTTTACTGCCTTTGATATCACCTTGAGGCATGATTTGGTAGACTCAATGGACACTGATCAGAAAATTGTCTTGGTCTGTATTATAGCCTCGGCATAGGCTTTAGGGAATTCCTTATGATCCTTCCTGACAAACACCCCTTGGGGCATGAGTTTCCACCACATATCTGCATTAATTACGGGGTATCAAAAAGGAGATCTGCATGGATGAGGAAGAGAAAGTTCTTTCTTGTGGCTAACCTGCCAATGGTCAGGATAGCACAGAAGAGTAATGATTCCCCAGATCCTGGGTGCCTTAACCTGTAGGTGGAGTTGTCATATTTTAGCAGACTTTGGAATTTCTTGGAGCCCCAAAGACTTCATAGTTGACTTAGGATAACTGGTCTCTCTCATTGCCTGGGAGATTAAAGGTCTCTGACTGCTGAGGTGATGGTTTATAGAAGACAGTGGCTACGTTGTGAGATCCTCTCTCAACATTCAAGCCACAGACCAGACCCAGGATGTGTCTAGCTGTATGGAGTGGCATAAATATAATCTGTGAAAGTCCTAGGGAGGCAAATGAGGAGATGAATTTTGGTCTTGTGCAGATACATTCTTGATCATTATACTATTAATGTCTCCTCGGATGACAAGTCTGGGGTAATTCACTAGCATCCGCTATAAGGTATCATTGAGCTCCTTTATAAATCCTTTTTTCTGTGGTTGTTTATAAATCAGCACAAAATATTTAACATTTGCTCGTTTCTACTTACTGTCAGACAAATGAATTAAAATGAAGTTGCCTTACCCCTTGCCATATAGTGCAGGACAGGAAACAATGGATGGAAGTTACAGCATAGCAGATTCAAATTACATCTCAGGAAAAACTTCCTAATTCTAAAAAACAGTAGGACAATACAACATACTGCCCAGGGACATTGTGGAAATGCTTTCACTGCTCAAAATGCTACCACACTCCCTATTTCCAGAAACTTCTGGTTGCTTGCAGCTAATTTTGCCCAGCAACAGTAACCCACCCTGAAAATGTCTCAGAGACTTAGCCTGTTTAGGCATATGGATTACACATGCATATATGTTCAGTTCTTTTGGCCCAAAGAAGTAACAGGTAGTTATAACTATCACCCTAGATAAGTCAGGAGGCATCAAAGCAGGGGGTCCAGGTATTGCCCAAATAAACTTAATAAGTATACCACAGAAAAGGTCAGAAATAAATAAAAATTGAGATGAATCAACTACCTGGAACCATCTGGAAAGGATGGGGATATGGTCATTAATACTTCAATACTACACACAAATTTACCAGTCAATAGAATAAGTACACACTCATAATTTGTGGGTAAAGAAGTCGAGTTTGGACATACAAGGAGGACCCATACCATGTAGGGTACAGAAAGGGCAAACCATGTGATTAGTGTGCAATGGCCAGCTACTTCTTCCTTAAGTTTCTTTTAGTTAGTGTTTATTAAAATCTTTGTCCTCGGTGTACACTCAAGTATTACTTGATGCTCCTACGTTGCTAGCGCAGCCAAATCCTCCACTGTTCCACTCAAGACATCTCTCTCAACCAGGTAATTAGGGAATGGAGCGAGTATATTAATCCAAAGCATACAGTGTACACAACCACCTTAGAACAAAACTGTAATTATGCATTTGATTATTCATTTTATCTGGTGTGTGTTAGTCCCAGATCTTGTGCTGATCAGCACCAGTTTTGTTTCACGAGGCTTTGTGCTATCTTCTTCCAGTGTTTGACTAGATAGAAAATCCGTATTGTGTATAAGTGATACATGTCCAGAAACTGGATTTTTATTTCTGATTTTCTATTTCCTTGGGAGGTTCTACCTGTCACAGTCCAAGCCAAGCAACCCTATTCTTCAAACCCAAAATAAGGAAGTTTGGCCCCTTTTGAGAGGTTATGGATGCCAACAGCTCTCTTTCCACTTTTTGGACTAGATAGATGCTTCCCCACTCCGCTCTGAGGCTACATGGGAGGAGACAGTTGTGGTAGCTGTTAATGCCCTGAATTTTTCATCCCCATTAAACTGTGCATATTTATGGCATATATGTTGAAATAGTTAAGAGATTACAAGACTTAGGTTACGTTTACATCACTATCACTCATACTTAAACACTAGCATTTTCCTCTTTTTTTCTGAAGTACATATTTTAGGGTTGTTTCTGCACCCATCTAGGTTTCTCCCACCATTGTTTCATCAGGCTAATTCTTCAGTTGCAGTAAAACGCAGCTCAAAAAACATTTTCTCTGCTTTCTTGCCTAAACCTCTCAAACGTACTTTCTCCATTTAGCATTTTGACTCTAAAGCAGTTGGGAATGCAATTTGTACAATGGACTATACAAAAGGAGAGTTAGATTCTGCCACCTTCATTCTGAGTGCTACCTTACTCTACAAGTAGTCCAACTGTAACCCTAAAGGATAAGTTCCTCTATATTAAAACGGGTGAGAAAACTGGACACTGAAATTGCAATGTGGCAAAGGTGGGAAGGCAATCTAAGATCTGTGTCACCAATGTTTTCTGGAAAAGGGAAGCAACAGCATACAAAGTATTAAAAGTTCTGATTTCAACACAGCAGTTTGGATTCTCAGCTGGTTTAAATGTGGCAAAGCTTCATTGACTTCTGTGTAGCTCTACTGAGGTACAGTAATGGTCTGACAAGACCTTTCACAAAACATATGTATAAAAACATACTAAACTCAATTTGATGATACTGATATCATAGTGCAGAGTTTTATAATATGATAACCCTCCTACCAAGTTTAAAACATTGTTGCAGTAATTTATAAATTTCAATGTAAATCAATATAAATCTATTTGCTACACCAACTATTAATATTTCAAAGACTGCATGACATTGGATACCATCTATACTGAATGACAAGGCAGGTCTACTGATCTTTGAAAGACCAGGTAAGATATAATTTGGGTCATTCACTTTCTTACAGTGCTTATAATTCCAATGATTAACCATATTTTCAAACTAGATTATTAAATTCCATCAGATAATTAAGACATTCAATGCATAATGCTTTAAAAACATTTTAATACCTTGGATGTTCTTTAAATATTTTCAGACACTATCTTAAGGTTTCCTACAAACGGTATCTGTCAGCATTACAATGTGATAGCTTTCAAACAACTGCTATCCACAAATGCAGAACATCTGCTATTTTGTCACTAAGCAACATCACCAATAATTTCCCATTCCCATCCCCTCCCTCCCCAATTATTATGCAAAGTGTGTTTAGGACTAGAAAAGGAGAGAGAGAAAATGGTTCCTGTATTTTGACATATAAAATCTTTCCTCATCAGAGATGAAAAGCACCTTGTCACTCATTTCTAATTACAACTTTCTTTCTATCCATGCAGAAAGATGCCAACTCCCTGTGGTGATGTCATACAATGACATTTACAAAACTGTGTTGGACTTGGTCTGCTTTTGGTGTTTGCCAAGATTAGTGACAGACATTGATAAAGGTGATTTATAATTATGAGAATTAAATCTCCTTTAATGTCAAGAAAAGGGCTTTAGATCTTTTCACATTAATATATTTGCTGAATCATCTTCAATAAACAATAGAAAAACTCCATAACATTTTCTTGTTCTGAAATGCTAAGACATTAAACCACAATGCCAGCAAAGATTTCACACTCCAAGAATCAATTTGGAAATATGTAAACTTATTAAAGATTCAAATGAAGCATTCAGTGTTTTGCAATTAGTGTTAACATCCATACCGAAACTATAGAGAGGGGAGAGGGAGAAGCTGAACGGAAGTGAGAACCATGTGTGAATGAAAGCCTCCAAGGAATCATAATACTAGCCACCAAACACCAGCAGTGTTTATCAGGAAATGTAATTCATAAAGGAGACGCAATCACATTAACATAAACTTGGGGAGGGGGTAAATATATCCCTTCATTAGTTCTACTTGAGGTAGTGGCTGTTTTCCATTTCTGAATGCAATTAAAAATAAGAGCGGGAGGCTCCTAATTGTTTGCGCATTAGTTTATTTCACTTTTTCACTGGAACAGTTTACAGCAGTCAAAGTCCATAGCAGAAGATATCCACATTAGATTGGAGCACTTGACATAACTGACAGATTTTGCAAGGGCTATTTTCAATAGAGAAGTTTGGTTATGCCTTAACCTGTCAAGGACTGCAGTTAAGTCAGCAATAATGGTATGAAGATAGTGTAAAGTTGATTTTAAAAATCCAGTAAAACATTTAAATAAAACACTACAGAATTTACTCATTTGCTAGAGCCCAGCCTTCTCCTGGAATGGGTCTATTTCAATGAAATTCTTTTGGAGGGGAGGGTATCGAGGGAAATCAGCTTGGTATTCTAGCATCTTACCTGACCAGCTCCTGGGCAGCTTGCTGAGCTGGAAGCCTTGAAGCTCAGGGCCAGATTAAGAGGTCTTGGGGCCCCAAGGTTGCCTATTACCATGAGTTCCCCATGCCTGGACCTAGAAGCCTGTCCTCCAACCACAGTAGCCTGTGGATGGGCCTGGGGGTGGGGCAAGCTGGAAGGCTGTGCTGGAGGCCCCACTGCACACCAGCTGGCCCTGCACCTGCAGTGAAGCAAATACATGCCAGCCCAGCCCACCCCACCCCTGGGGATGGACCATATGGCCAGGGGCAGGGCGGGAGCACGATGGAAACCAGCCTCACCACCCCACCCCCCCGTGCTGATAGAGGCCCACCCAGTAGGCTCCCACCCCAAGCCCCATCAACACTTTGCTGGGCTGAGAGAGGTGGCCCAGCTCAACATAGAGGCCTTAGGGGCTGGCGCCCCCCTTTAGACTGTGGCATGGGGCTTCAACCCATGCATTGATTCAGCCCTGGAAGAGAGGATGCTCCCAGGCAACTTTTAATCCTGCATGGGGAAGGGGGACTCCTTAGGACCTATGACTTCTGCTTGCCAGTTTAGCTACCAGATAGTCAGTGATCCTGGAAGCCCCACCAGCTACTGACCGAAACTGACATAAGTTTTGCCAGTTTTAATGTAGCCTACTGTTAAGTTGCAGATTGTGGTCCTGGCAGAGATAGGACCTGAAAAAGAGAGTGGGAAAAAGTAGCAAACTAGGGATTACTGATATTTGGGTCCCAATCCAACAGAACCTTCTTGGCTGCCTGGAAGAACTCCTTTTCTACACTCCCTTGGGAGTGGCTTCTCCAAAAATATGGAAGTATAGCAGGACAGTAGCCACATGCCAATGATGGTCAGTCTCCACCTATAGCGTCCACCGGTACACTGACTGTGCAAGACAATAGAAGAGTGCACGTTATTAAATAATACACATTCAGGAAGCACTGACCTTATATGGTGTTCTACAGTTTTTCCACTATCTAGGATAAGAGGGAACACGTCACATCGTGCTTCTCCCAACTTCTCAGTGACTGCTAGTTTTCTTCATGCCCTCTATTATGCAGACGGGCAAGTTGACTACATACAAAGGCTTCAGAATACTATATCTTGACTTTTCCCATGGTACTTTATGTAGAGTTACTGTTCTCATCCCAGTACAGTATAAAATAGAGGAAGTACAAGGACCTTAATCATGAACAAACTCAAAGTACTGCTTTACACAAGCACTGTCAACCTCCAAAGACAACAAAATCTTGAGTCCATTGAACTGAGTTGGAAGCCTCAGCTCTATTGGCTCACTCTTGAGATTTTGGTATTTTTGAAAGAGTTGAGCATAGTATGTGTATGAACTAGCTTGCTATCCAGGTTATTAGGAATGCATGTTAAGTACGGTGCATTTCTGCAACTGTATGCACTTGAGCATGAGAAAAAAAACAAAACAAAAACAAAAACAAAAAAACAAACAAAAAAACCCAAACAAAAAAAAACAAAACTTTCCCTGTTCCATAGTTGTTCATTTCAGAATTCAGGGCACCTTGCTCTGAAGCAAGCATGTAGTAGTGGTCAGTAGCTGAATACACACACACTCCCATCCACCCACATTGGGCTTTGTGTCTTTTCTGAAAAAGTATACATGGTGTTACTGTATTACCATTATGTGTCATTTATGTAGGTCACTACAATTTAGATTACAAAATATATTTCAAGTTATATTGCCTTATTATTAGATGAATGTTTAAAGTACTGGTCTAAATAGAATCAATAGGATACAACTATTCATAAGGAGCTGACCCATCACTATTGCTTTAAAAATGATAAAAGCAATATAGTATTCAGAGGAACAGTTTTAAAGAGAGTCATATTGCAATGGAAACAAAAGTTCCAACAAACAACATAGCAATATTTACATATCAAAGTTCAGAGTCTATGATGACGTAATCCAAAGTAAATGTAAAGAATATTTCAGGCTCTCTTTAGCTACAGATGATCCAATCGTGCAGTCTCATTTTGGGGGGGGGGTTGTAAATTATCTCAGAAGATCTGGCTCTGAAGGTATTCACAGTTCAGTGCTTAAGTCACACCCAAAAGAGAACCTACGAGTTCAGCACCTATTTAATTACTTTTACGTAAAAAGATTAAAAAACAAAAACAATTAAAAAGCAGTCCCTATTTGTCTTGCTGAACTAGTCTGTTTTCATTGACAAACTTCCAAGCATACAATGCATCAGATGTTTTGGGAAACTCTCTAATTAGTTTTGAGCCCCTTGGTTTGTTCTGGTTGGTATAGACACACAAAAGCTGATTCCACAGATTATGTGTGGGGTATTTATTTGGGCCACTCTCTAACTAGAATGCTGTGGTAGCTTTATCAGTCTCTTCAGAATTTAGATTTTCATTTTAAAATTTAAGCTTCTACTCTATCATTTGTACATCTCGAGTCCTAAGTAAGCAAAGAAGTGAGAAGAGGATATAGTGAGATTGTAATAGAGACTCCTCTCAGATGGTCTCATACTCTGCCATTGCCTCAGTTTCCCCATTGCTAGATCCACCAATTCTCCTGCATCTTACTGATTTAGCCTTCTGGCCAAATCAAAGCCCATTCCCTTTTCTGGCAATAAACAAAGCCAAACAAAGGAGATATCCTGCACCTTCATGCCAAGTCTTTCCTTGTTTGGAGAGGATGGACAGTGATAGGAATGCAGTTTCTACCTTCAATGAATTACAATTTCTTTTCTAGACCACTGCTAGGTTCAGCACTCCATCATGCCCCTCCTGGCTCAGCAGTGCATTTGTTCTTTTGCTGCATGCCCATAGGAAAGGAATGCCTTCCCAGTCTCTGGAAATCCCATTCTGGACCACCAAAGCCAGAATGGGAGTCAGTTTCCTACAACACTCATCCAATTTGTCCTATCCAGGCTACTTTCTTTGAAAAACATCCTACCTCAGAACCTTTTAATTCCATTTTAAGAAGAACGGGGGTGCTGCCCATCACTGCAGGTAGTGTCTGTTTCTCTCTCTGGCTGGCGTGGCATTCTTCTTTCATGGTCCTCCTTTATTTTAAGCATCCTGAAAGTCTGTCAGCAAAATAACCCACTAAACATGCCTTGTTTTACAGCAAGCACTGTCCTGGACTACCAGCACATGATACTGGGTCGCTTGACCCAAACACTAATGGCACTGAGCCCAACTCCCCTTGAAGGGCCAGATGATCCTGGGATAGACACAGACGTTAGGGAAGAGGAGAGAGAGCAAAGTTCTGATGTATAATTTTAGTCCCAAAATGTAGTACTAAGACTACACAATTCTTATAAATAATTTGTATTAACCATAGTATGTAGGGGAAGAGTGAGAAACTAGGTGCACCTGGCAGAAACATATGTAAAATATCCAAATTTCATATCATCTGATATCAGAGCAAGTTAGTTCTCTTCTTAGTGACATTAATGACAGATGATCAACTGAAATCAAGAATCCAGGCACCTTCCTTCGAACATGTAAACGTACTATGGTAGGGTGCCCTGTAGAACATCAATATCTAAGATGAGCCACTGAGACCATATGTAGAGCAGTACAAAAAAGTTATTGTGAGAGTCCCTCCTTTCTTTCAAAATTAGCACTAACATACTCAATTCATGCTGCTCCACCATACACCAGTGCTCTGAAGCTGCCAGCTGGCTCCTGTGCTAGAAAAATGCACACAGTAAGCAAGCACTGTGCATAGCTGTTGGGGGGAGCCCACAGATATCTTTCTCACAGCAGCAGAAATACATTTAGCAAATTCTAATATAAAGATTACAATGTAACAAAAAAGTGATGTTTATGTACCAAAAGGAATCACAAATATTTTTTTTGGCTGGGATTTTCAAAGCAGCCTAATGAGGTTTGGTACCTAAGTGCCTTAGACACCTTTGAAAATCCCAACTCTGTGACACCGGAAGAATACAACTATCATTCAAACCAGATTTTTAAAATGTAGTAGAAACATTTGAGAAACAGATGAATTCTCAAAGTGGTGATCTTGATACAATGACAGTAATCAGGAAATGCGCATCTCCAGGAAGCAACATGTTTCATATTACTTAACAGTGGTCTTTGGCAAGAGGATACAATTTCTAGATTTGGGCCAAATGCCTACAACTTTCCTGGTTTTACGTTTCATTATATGAACTCTTCACTCAGGCCAAGTAAACTTGCAGCTTGGGCACAAGAGTGGGTGAAAGCCAACTATTTTAGTGGAATTTTGATTTCACGTACAGATGTCTTTTGAACTTGAAACTTAAAATTAAAGATAAGAATATTAGGAGATCCACTCATTAATTTGAAAATAAAAGAATATTTGCATGAACCCTCTAAAGAAGACCTGCTGCCAGTATCCTAGTGATTAGGGTATTTCTTCACCACATACACTAAAAATAGAGCTGGGGAGAATTTTTCAGCAAAACTATTACAGAATCATTGTGGTTAAAATCCAAATGATTGAAACATTATGTTGACATTTTCAAAATGCAAAACTGTTTTTAAACTCTAAATGATTTTCTATTCAGAAATTTACTTCTATGTCACTAAAATAACTTTTTTTTAGATCAAAAGCTTTTAAGCAAAGCATTTTATTTCACTCAGAATTATTTTTCCCTTTACTGTTAAGAATGGCAAGTGTACCAAAATGTCAGTTATTCACACAGCTCTGTCTAAAACCAAAACCAAAACAGAGGACACTATTATGCACTATAAATAGATTTCCTTCATGAAAATACCCTGAAGTCACCCCTAGAATGGATGTTGTATGGTATGCCCCTGACCTACCCACACATTTCTGCCTAGGATAGTAAATTAGGCCAGGTAGGCAAATAGACAACTCAGATGCAAGTAGGGGAGAGAGGGAGGCTATCAAGTAGGCTATCACTACTTAGAAGCAGGTATAGCTGGGCAGGAGGGGCCTTTATAAAGCCCAAGAGCTATGAGTAGCAAAGGAGGGCTGCAAGGAGCGTGAGTGGGCTGGCAAACTCGAAGAGAGAGGAGAGTCAGTTACGTAGGAAGAAGCTAGGACAGTACAGGCCCTAGCTGCATATTATGGGGTCCATGGATTGGAACCAAGTGTAGGGGGAGGAACTGGGGCCCTGTAATGCTACAAGGTATTGGAGACAGACAGCTGGTCTAAATGAAAGGACTGTGATTTCCGTGGAAGAAAAGGAATTTAGGTTACATTTTTTTCCGGTGACAGTCGAACAGAGATCTGCAAGTTACTTAAAATAGCTTGTGTATCCACTTTCCAACCTCCCTACTCCTGGCGTATCCACATCGCTACCCAGTTGCTGCCATGGCATTTAGAGATTGACTTCCTCACTGGGTCTTTACAGACCTAATCAGTTGATCAGGAAGTTCAAAGTAATGGAGTGAATTTGCTACCATCTAGTTCTTAGAGACCTGGCCAGAGGGCTAAGGCATGAACCAGAGACTACCACTCCAAGAACAAGAGAGGCTGCGAGCTGAGAGAAGATGCAGAGAGACATCACTGAGGAAGGCGCAGCAATTAGCACTGCTGACCCCAAAGACACCCAGGAGGAGGTGGTATGAGTGGTGAGGGAGCTACAGCACAGTGGAAATTAGGTTTTTACTAACTCACAATGCTGATTCAGATATAAATGGTAAACATAACAGAGTTTTCTGAACTTGCAAATCATTCAATTGAGTTAGAAGCCATTTAATTTTTAAAATAAAGACAATCACCACCTAATTAAAATATTTATCCTGAGATGTGCTGCTGTACCGATGCTAGTCAGTATTTCTCTACTTTGAGTTCTATAAAACTCTTGCTATTTATTCATTTTTAAAGCTTCTAAAATGTGCCTGTAAGTCAGACTGAACATGTGACTATTTAAAAAGAATAAAAAAACAGATAAATGCATTTTAAAAAAGTCAATACCACTTAGACTCCCCCAAAGCAAAATACACCTCCACCATCACGTTAACCAGCAAACACTTACAAATACAGATCAGCTATGTAGATATCCAAATGTTGGAAATCAATTCCACGGCTGAGGACCCTCTAGTAGAAATGCTCACACTCAAGCAGTGATATCAAGGTATGATTTTGCAGAAGTAGCCTGAAAATTTAAAGCACTATGATGTTAAATAAGGGCCCAGACTAAAGCCTCCAGATTGGTGAATCAAGGTGGATAAAGAATCTTTTAATAAAGCAATTGAACAGTCCCTCCATGCACTTGAGAACATACATTACTCTAAATATTTAAGCAACAAGAGCTTGTGTTTACTAATTATTAAAAAAAAATAAGTCATTACATAACAGATCAATGGGAGCAGGTAGTAAAATATAGCTTATTATCTAGTGCTTGTCACCTGCAGACAATCTGTGCCTTCCAAAATGGAATTTCCTTTTTAAACTCCTTAAAAAAAAAGGGGGGGGGGAGGTGGGATGGCTGTTTCATGCTACTTCATAAAATGTCACTGAAAATTTGACCAATGCAAAATTGCAAAGAAATTTCAAAACAAAGACTATGTCCATGTGCTCAATTGGGGGACATTCCCTTTCCTCCCTCATTCTTCCAAATTATTAGCAACAGAGTTGAGCAAATACTTATGAACACTTAAAGACAATGCTGGAAAGGAAGGAGAGTACTTTGGAATGCAAACCTTTTTGCAGTGTGCGCGGGGGAGATGGATTGCTAAGTTTAAACTTATTTCATATCAGTATCTTCTAGCTGAAATTGAACAGATGCAGGATCTGATTCAAATTTTCTTTATAATGGTTCACATCAATGAAATTGTCACTAATAGCAGTGAAGTTTATTTTACTCTGACATGAGAGAAATTGGATTACTGACTACAGCATGTGACTATCTGCTGGAGTTCTGAGAACTCGTGAGCCCCTATTATCCCTTTCAGCTTCAGAGTGCAAAAGCTTTGGTTCTACGTTGTGTGTCAGTTCCTGGACTTCTCAGGACTCTGCCAGGCCAATCCTTGCCCTAGCAGGAAACAATCAGTGAACTCCAATCCTCAAATTCCTCAGAGATGTCATTTGCAGCATTGTTCAGACACTCTTACCAAAGCTCCCACAAATCCTTGTCAAATTAGCCGATTCTTTATGGAGACAACCACAGTTAAGCTACTGTGTACTAAAAATTAAAGCACTGAATTAGTGAATTTTTCTTTTTGCTGTGGACCAACAAAAGACCATGGGGTTAAGTGATGGGAATAAGGCTAGAACTGGTTAGAAATAAAGTTAAAAAAAATAGGATTCTGAGAATAAAGCACATCTTAATAAACTAGATTCTTTTGTGCAAAGAAGTTTTTCTCATCCCTGTCATTCTTCCAGCATGCCTAGGCTGTTCTTTAGCCTGCATTCATCAGAAAGCACTCAAAGCAGTTGGTTTCTTTGATTCCACAGATAACTTTGGGGTTCTCCCTCCTCCTTCCCCTACTTTTATAGTCCAGGGGGCTTTTGATATTTTTTTCTTTGAAAAGTAATCCCAGAACACATTTCTGTCTCCTTCTAAGGTATAGGTGCCATGCTGTTTTCTTTCCCTACTTGTTAGTTTGATAGGTTTGTTTACTTCATATGTTTATGTGCCTTCATTACCTCTGCCTGAGAAACAGGCTAAACAAACTAACAATACAAAGTCTTTTCTTTAAAGCAGACTGGGTTTATACAGTGCTTGCTAAACGTATTTTAAGGTAATTCGAGCACATATCAGTAACTCTTTGTACACATCCTCTCAATATCCAAAAACATGATTTTCAGGACTACTGTGTTACCAGTTTGTACAGTACCTTACATGAGAGCTTTCAAATACTGATTAGGACAGTTTGTTAGTGAGTCTTGACATGCTCACTACACAAGAGTTGCTGACATACAGTAGTGAACCACCAATGGGCCTCTATATCACTTACTGATATAACTCTAAATGCAGTGTCACTAGTTTGGATACAGATCCAGGAGGGCTCAAAACCACCATTAAAGAGAACAGTTCAATTTAAAACCAAAGAACCCAAATTATGTGTTTTTGTCATATGCTGACAAATTAAAAAGTCTTTTACTGAAATAGTAACTATGTTAAGACAACCAAATAAGGACAATGCTATTAGCTCCTTTCAACTTTTGTTAGCATTAATCCAATGCAAATTTTGTGGTAGAATTCAAAACACGGTTTTACATTAGTTGAATCTTAATTATGTTTTATTAGTTTTCAAAGGCAATTTGAGTCCTAACATGGTTGGTATTAGCTACGTATAACCCTGCAAGCTAAATAAAGGTTTCTAAATGATGCTCTCTTTCCATGGCTACTCAAAAGATTTTTACAACAAAACAAGTGATTTCCAAAAGCTGAAGGCTGTGGAAATGTGCAATGAATATTTTGTTTCAGCTTTGTTGACGTAGACAGCAGAGCTGCATTTGAACGGTATTTGTAATCTATTTAGAAAGCTCCATTAAAGAACTCTCATTGGTTAGGTCTGCACTACAGGGCTCGGTTAAAGAAAGAGATTGCTATTTCTTTTAGATTAGATTGTGTGAAATCAGGATTGAATCGTGACTATAGACTTTTTTCCCCCCATTACAACAGGTGATTTGTCTTCACCTTCCTCTATGTGCTGTTTCCTGGTGTTTGAGTCTTAGCAGCTGCTGTGCCCTGCCCCTGTGCTGGCAGTTGCCCTGCAGCACCTGTTCCAGAGCTGGAGGAGTCTGGCCAGTGGTGGAGGGTGGAGTGCTGTGTTGGCACATCACTGGGCTACATCAGGCTCCCTGACCTCCCTGTTGCCACACACAGTATGGAGGGTGATGTGGTCCCTCACTTCCTGTAGTAAAGAAAGTGGCTGGGAGAGAGAGGGGCACTTCTGCTGTGAAGCACTGTGGACCAGCTACCCACAATGCACCAGTCCTAGGACAACTTTGCTAACATCCACACTGGCTGCTGTCTCCCAGCATTTTGAGCGTGGTCGTGCTAAGCCAATCTAAATATTATGTGATTTCATAGGAAAAAAAATGATAATCCACTTTCAAGACCTGAGCACTAAAGTTCAAGTCATTGGTAGCTAGCTCTGTGACATGATCTCTTTTCCTGTAGTTGACCCAAATCTTGAAGCTCTTACTCAGGCAAGAGACCAACAGTCTTCAAAGTAAGCTCTGCCTAAATAATGAGGTCATTGTTTAGTCCATTATTTGCAGCAATGTTCAGGCCATAACCCACTCTTCTCTTGAGCTGTAGCTAACCATTTAAAAAATGTTCAATTTCATGTCTCAGAATATAAAAAAAATTCTCTCAGAGATACCTATGCAAAAAGGTGGGACACTACAGATTATATTCCAAGAGTAAATGCATTTGATCAAAACAGAAACTTGAATATGTTTTTTAAAAAACACAAACAGCTACAACCATGCTGATTAGGCTCCTGGTGATCACTCTGCATTTCATTCAAAATTGTACACTAATACCCTGATTGTAACTGACATGATAATTGCACTGAAAGCAGGTAAATTCAGAGCTTAAACTTGGCCATCTTGAGACAGAGGTACATGGCAAGAAACTCACTAATATGCTTGGGTACCACTGGCCTCTCCTTGGTGGAATCACAATTGCTTGGCTTGTCATGAGAACTAGGGGTACTAACAGCTAAAGATTTTCCTTAGCTCTGTTGATGGGGCATACAGAGTTGGAGCAAAAGCACGTCTTCACTGAAGTGGTGGTATCACACTGACAACTGGTCAAGTGTGCAGATACATCATTTCCTTGGTTATAAGGAGAAAAGAGGGGCAACCCTACTCTGCAGATTTTCTCCCACAAAAGGTCATGTGATAAATAAATTTGTTAGTCTTTAAAAGCACCACCACACTCCTTGTTTGTTCTACTCTGCAGAGAGTTAGCAGAGGCTAGTCAGCCACATAAAAAGAGTTCCTTGGAGCAACCTACTTCTGCACTGTGTATTATTTCAAACAAGTATTTCTTACAACATTAAAACATTTAAATTAACAGGGTTTATCCTGCAACCACTGAACATTAGCAAAGGGAACTTGATGCATGTCACACCAGCAGATCAAGCCCATGCATCAAGTAATAAAAAATGCACAAGATATGTGAAATTATGGCAGACGGGGGAACTTTGACTCTGTTTCAAACTTGTTGCATTAATGCTGGGTTTTGCATTAAAAAATATAAATGGAGAAGTCGTAGGGTAAGGTTAGAGTTCTTTGTACTCAAATGTGTGCACTCACGCACATACCATTACAAGGCATACTTGGGAAGTATATGTGAGGCAGCTTATAACAAAAAATAATTGTATATTAACAAATATTTGTATATGAGAGAAGCCAAAGAGACTTGTATTAGACAAATCAAAGACGACTACTGCATGAATCTAATTATTAAAACAAATTTAGTTACACTTATTCTTAAGTGCTCTTTTTGAGCTCTGTGGATGCTTATTTTGCAATGGAAAACTAACATATTACTCAAAGAAGAATGATTTCAATGGAGCTTTTGTCTTAGAAATGAATGAAGGATCCAAAATTGCCTGTTAGAAAAAGACTGATCTTTAAAATCTGCTAGCTGAAAGATTCTAACTCATCTCATGTCAAAAGGCCTGATCCAAAATACTGATATCTATAAGAGCCTTTCCACTGATTATAATGGATTTTGAACAGAGCTTTCAGTCATTTATTCTTGTGTCTATTTCTAAAGTCTTTAATATTAGGGCACTCGGTGAAGTGGTCTGATATCACTTTTTTGCTGTATTTTCCTTCTGAAATGCTATAAACTACATTTTTCCCAGACAAAGGAGAAACTAATCACCTCTAGACTTTAAATTCAAACTAACTGCACCTGGTGGTGGAAAATTAACAAACCCTATGGCTAGGTCTACACTGAGCATTTCAATTCAAATTACTGAATTCAAATTGACATGGCCACGCTAGAAAATCCAATTCAAATTGGCATGTCCAGGAACAGGACTTGCTAGTTTGAATTCAGTAGGGGGCGGTATTGTATAGGGAAAAATCAAGCTGTGGCTAATTCAAACTAACAGTGGATTCAAATTACTCACTTCAAATTGATCCTGACTTAGATGGAAAAGCAGGTTTTGACCAATTTGAACTCTGCTTGCCTCAGTTTGAACTGAAGAAAGTGGGCATGTCCATATGCTTATTTAAATTCAAATTGATGACAATCAATTTGAATTCACATGCAAGTGTAGACATATTGTCAGTTTCAAAAGGGATAGCCATGTTAGTATAGTCCAGTAAAACACAACAAGCAGCTGTGTAGCACTTTAAGACTAACAAGATTTATTTTTTGCATGAGCTTTTGTGGGAGAAGATCCCACTGAGGAGGTGGGATCTTCTCCCACGAAAGCTCATGCAAAAAATAAATCTATTAATCAAAGTGCCACACAACTAAGTGTAGACATAGCCTACCAGTTTTGGAGTTTTATCTTGCATCTATCAACTTACTTTCTCCTGAAATTAGAAAATCTACTAAAATTGATGAAGTAATAGCCATAATAATGCCTATAGATCTTTCATAATCTACGATTCCTAGCAAAGAATCTGTTCGAAAATTTGCAATAAAAATTGTGCTCATAAATTGATTTCTATAGATTACTATATTTTGAAATCTGGAATGACATCCAACCTGAATGAGTCAAATATCTAAAAACAGTGTTTAACTCAGCAATATATAGTAATTTATCTCCTGATATTGCAAATAGGCATCTTGTACAGTAACAATCAAATAATCCTTTCACCTTAGAAGTTTACCTAACAGAGCGAAAAGAACTGCTGATATTTGTGGTTTTCAAAATAAAATGCTTAAGAGGGACCTTGAAATGGAGTTCAGAAACTGTTTACTTAAGTCGATGAAGGCTATCTGATCTTTACTAAAAGCTCTGGAGTAAAGAGGACCTGCAAGAATATTGCCAAAAGAGGTAGGAGAATGTCTACAATGTTTAGTACTTTAGCAACCGCACCACAGAGAGATGCTATCTCAAAAGTGAAGCATATGTTTTAAAATTAACTATCCATAAGAAAGAATACATTTATTTTCTGATACTGTTAAAACTACAAAACCATGCTACTGAAGATGCATGTTGTTAAAAAAGAATTAATGGAAAGTGAGATATTTTCTTCTTTTACTTTCCCTTCCTCCCCCATAAGTTAATGATTCAAACTTTTGTATAAATATGTATTTTCACTATCATGAAACAAAACACTTATGCAATTCACATGCAACTCAAAGAATATTTTAGTAGTGAAGGACTTTTTCTGTTGCCCTGGGATGTTCAGTGTGGAGCTGCAAATCCCCAGGAAACTTTGCAGGCCACAGAATACAATACTTAGTTTCTCCTATTCATTTTATATGCAGGAACCCTTGACATCTTAAATATTTGTATAAATCAGCACAGGCTCATACCAAGACTGGTGGAAGTCACAGAGGATTGGAAAAAGGCAAAATACAGGACTCTTCTTCAAAGAGGAGGAGGAGGAGGATCCAGGAACTACAGTCTGGTCAGTCTCACCTCTGTCCCTTGAAAAAAAACTCATGGAGCAACTCATCAAGTAATGCATTTTGAGGCACTTGGAAGGTGGTGATCAGGAACAGCCAGCACAGAGTCACCAAAGGTAAGACGTCTGATCAACCCAATTTTCCTCTGTGATGAGATGATTGGCTCTGTGGCTGCGTGGAAAGTGATGGACATGATATACCTGACATAGTAAAGCTTTTCATACAGTCTCCCACAATATTCTTATCACCAAGTTAAAGAAACATGGATTGGAAGAATGGACTTTAAAATGTACAGAAAGCTGGTTAGATTATTGGGCTCATTGTAATGATCTGAACTGAGAACCTGCTTCACCATTACTCCAGATTCAAATGGGCTCAGATGCCATGTCTTTTGCATGTCCAGCTTTTCTAAATAGCCCTGAACCTGTTCTTTTGGCATTGAGGGCTGCTCACTTCCTCCCAGTTCTGTGCTGCCTACTACAGTCATCTAGAAGCTGACTTTGTAAAGATGGAGGGAAAAAAAAAAAACCAGGAATACTTCAGGTATTTCCACATCATGTCACTAGGTTGCCTTCTCCATTCTGTAAGGGGGCCCACACGTCCCTGACCTCCTTCTTCTTACTAACAAACCTCAAGAAACCCTCTTTGTTGCCCTTCACATCCCTCACTAGTTGCAACTCAACTGTGATATGGCCTTTGTGATTTCACGCCTGCAAGCTCAACCAGTACTTTTAGAATCCTCCCTAATCATGTGATCAAGCTTCAACTTCTGTGAGCTGAAACACAAAAAGGAAGATTACAAGAAGATTCCTTTGTTAAGCCAAGCTGGTCACCTGCCATATTGTTTTTCTTTCTGCACACTGGGATGATCTGTTCCTGCACCCTCAACAAGGTTTCTTCAAAATACAGCCAACTCTCTTGGACTCCTCCCAGGAGATCCTGCCCATCAGCAACCTGAGGAAAAGCTTGCTTTTCTGAAGTCCAACATTCATATCCTGCTGTTCTCCTTTCTTCCTTTTGTGTGGATCCTAAATTCACCCATCACATGGTCACTGCTTCTAGGTTACCACTCACTTCTACTTCCCTGATCAAGTCTTCCCTATTTGTGAGCAGCTGGTCAAAATATCCCCAGTAGGATCCTCCAGCACTTGCACCATAAACATGTCAAACTCCTTCCAAAAACTTCTTGGATTGTCTGTCCACTGATATGTTGCTCTCCCAGCAGATGTCAGGGTAACCGAAGACCCCATGAGAACCTGGTCCTGTGATCGGGACTCTTTTACTCATTGTCTGAAGAAAGCATCATTTACCTCATCCTTCTGGTCTGGTGGTCTGTAAGAGATGTCTGTCACGGCATTGCCCTCAGACTTCTCTCCAGTTCCACCCTGGAGCTGAGCAATCATACTGATCTTTCACATACAGTGCACCTCCTCCAAGTTTTCTCCCTACCCATTCTTCCCGAGTAGTTTATACCCAGTCTATGACTGTGCTCCATATGTGAGAGTTACCCCACCAAATTTCTGTTATTCCAATCACATCATACATCCTTGGCTTTTAATTTCTCCTCTTCATTTCCTAGGCTTCCTGTGTTTCTTTAGTAGCACCTAAGAGGGTGGTTTGATGTCTTTGTTCAGGAAGGATTGACATAACTTGATTTTTTTTGCTCAGTTCTTCCAGTGAAGTTTTGTTTTTATAAATATTTCATTGCCGTTAATATGTAAAGTTTTATATTGCATCCCCATCTTTCATCCATAAGTGAGAACTTTCAAAAAACATAGCAGGGACCCATATTTGAACATCTCTTACAAAGACAAAGATGGAGTCTTCCTCAGGATTCCTGATCTGGCTTTGACTCCTTATATCTTGCAATACTCCTTCCTTTGCATCACAACACCATCTCAAGTTCTCCCTCTTTCAAAGAGCTAGAGCAGGCACAGGTCACAGAACGTCACACCTCAGGGACTCTGCAGCATCTTAAGGACAAATTTTATTCATAAATCATTTTGATTTATTACACTTCATTCAGTTTCTCACCTTCTAAAAAGGTCTAGATCAGAAACCATGTGTTCTGCTATCATTTATGCTCATTTTCTCTTCTATATTTTGTCACTTAGCCTAGAAATCAGTTCTCTCTCTAGCCCAAGTAATATTTGATTAAACAGATCTGACATCCTTGTTGGAATGGAGGCAGTCTTATTTTTTTCCATCCAGATGTTGATTCTTTAATAGATGGGCATCTTTTTGTGATAAACAGAGTGATAACTCATTTACTTCCTTGTCTTTTAAGTGACTACGACTAATGACTCCGTTACATTGCACATTTAAGAATGAATACATCATTTTGTGTTAACATCTGAAAAGGGATTTTTAAATGAATGCTCAGTTACAACATGTGCAATGCAACAGGCCTGGAAGTATGTTTTTTTTTTGTGTGATTCTCTAATAATACCAGTCTTAGATATTCTTGTAGCATATCAGGAAAAAGGTCCCCTTGTTATTTTAAATCAATATTTTATTGAACAAGTTTTAGAAAGAACAAATAGAAACAACTGTTCAAGATACCTATGGGCACCATTCTGCCCTGCTACAAACAAATTGTTGCCTAGTACTGCATTACTTAATGTAATGTATTTATGGGTACGTCAGCAGTGTACTAGGTGTTTTCCAAAAAGAAAGACACAGTCTGTACTCTAAGGATCATATATTATATATAAAAACTCTTCCTCAAGAAAAGGTGAAGCCAATTTATGTTATTGAGAATAGAAGCAAAAGCACTGATTTACCAGATCAAAGAACAGAAGAATTAAAAGTAAATGGGATGATTTCTGGTTCTGTCCGCACCAATTCTGATTTCACTGAATTGTATTGTGAAACTACTGTGCTGTGAAAATTCATGAGTTAGCAGGGTTCCACATTGTCACAGCCAGGCCAGGAAAAGGGTGAATGATTAGTCCTTAGTAATGATCTATTCAAAGTAAATCATATTGGGACAAAGCATTTGCTCTCTCTCAGAGAATACACTTCCTTTTCTTGCTAAAGGAAAGTTACAAAATGGTAGCTGCATTAGTCTAATCCGGGGGGGGGGGGGGAAAAACCACACACACACAATGCAAGAAGTTTGGTGACATTTTTAAAGGCTAAAAAATTTATTTATCACAACAACTTTCATGGGAGAGAATCCCACTTTGTCAGATGCTTGCATATTCTGTAAGTTCCCCATCTCCAAGTGTCTCACAAAGTGGGATTTTCTCCCACAAAAGCTCATGTAACAGATTTATTAGTCTTTAAAAGGGTCACCAGGCTCCTTGTTTGTTTTGCTGAAGAAAGAGGAGGTTTGGAAGCAATAGAAAATTAGTATGAGAGAAGAAAAAAAGCAGGTCACACTAGCAAGAGTCTGTTAAGGAGACAGGATCATTTTGCACCAAATGCAGTAGATAATTAATGGTGGGGGAGGACACGCGTTACCTATCTGACAGAACACAGATGATCCTCCAATGACTTCCAGTATGTATGCTCTACATAGATAGCTTATCAAGCTATGATTTAGTGACTAATCCAGACCCGAGCCCCATTTCAGTTATAAAGGCACCACACTAGGTTAATTGCCAATGACAGACAGTAAGAAACGACCTATACATACTACACGTACACAAGATACACATCTATGTCAGTGGACCAGCTCAGTAAACAAAACTTCACTCCTCGCTCAGCCAGTCAAAGATACTTTCTTTGAAACCCTCTTATATAGACTGATATAAACAAGTTTCATATTGCCCATGACATATGTAGTTGCCACCCTCCGACATGGCAAGACACCACCTTTTACTTAGTACAGAAAGGTTCATTTCTAGCATATAGTTATCTTGACCTGGTAGGGTGCAGTGTGTCCTTTTTATCTTTGACGACTGAGCTTGTACCATTCTTGATATCAGGATGTTCTGGAATGCACTTGCATATTCTGTGCTTATTCGTTAGCAATGTATATTTCTGCAATACCAGCTCTGTTCTAGTGATTTCTGCTAAGTTCGCTTTATGAGAACAGGGCGCAACTGCTGTCTTAGCTCATGTCACAGGCTCAAGCCTTGGACTGTCATATTAGGCCTTGTGTCTTAGGTTGTCACTTTTTACTGTACTACTATTTTACAAATACAAATAAATGAAAAAATAAGTAATTCCTCTGTTGCCAAGGCCACTTTTCCAATTTATAGTTTGGGGGAGGGGAGAACTTTCTCCAATTTATTTAGACCTTCATTCCCTCCGCACATGCATATTTAGCTAAATGCAAGTGAACAATCCTAATTAAACTATGCCCATTAATGTTCGCAGAACTGGGGCCTTATTCATAGATGCAAAAGTCTTTAAAAAAAAAAAAATCAGTGCTAGAAATATCCCAGGAAAAGAATTTGAATTGAACAACAATTAGAGATGGTCAGATAGCAGGCTCAAATAGAATTATTTAATCAAAGATTATTGATGAGCAGTTAATACAGCAAGAATAAATTCATTACCAGTCCTAGTATAAAGAGTTAGCTTCTATGGGTATGTCTATGTTGCAATTAAAAATCTGCAACTGATGCATACTAGATGAGACAGGCACATGGAGCTCAGGGTAAGGAGTTGTTTAATTATAGTGTAGGGATTTAGGCTAGGACTGCAGCTCAAGATCTGGGACCTCAGTGTCTAATCTTAGCCCAAACACCCCAACAGAATGAAACAGTCTGCAGACCAAACTCTGCAAACCTGAGAAAGCTGACACAGGCCAGCCATGGGCATCTAATTGCAGCATAGCCATACCTTGTCTTGCTCTCCTTTATAATTTGTGGGATACTAGCAGTCTGAATGCCCCAGCCCAACTTCCCAATCCCCTGTGCTTGATAGGGTGTTAGATAAACCTTTCATGAGGAAATATACTTTCCCATGATTAACTTTTACCATGTGAAAACAGTACAGAAGAATTCCATGCACTATTGTGCAGTGGTGAATGACAGGCTAGGCAGCAGTTCTGCAGAAGAGAACCTGGGGGACACAGTGGACAGCAAGCTGGACATCAGTTAATGTGCCCTTATTGCCAAGAAGGTTAACAGCACTTTGGGCTTCATCAGTAGGAGCACTGCCAGCAGAAAGTGATTATTCTCCTCTGTTTGAGGCTGAGGCCTCATTTAGAGTACTGTGTCCAGTTTTGGGCCCCCACTACAGAACGGATATGAACAAGCTGAAGAGAGACAGGAAAAGGGCAACAAAAATGATTAAGCCGCTGGAGCATGACTTATATTAGGAGAGGCTGAGGGAACTATGCTTCTTTAGATCACAGAAAGGAAGAAACCATCTGAGGGGAATTGCAAGCAGCCTTTAATTACCTGAAAGGAGGTTTCAGGGAGGATGGAGCTAACTTTCTCAGTGGTAGCAGGATGACAGAACTAGGAGCAATGATCCAAGCTGCAGTGGACAAGGTCTAAGTTGGGTATCAGGACATTTTTTTTCACTGGAGAAGGGTGTGAAGAACTGGAGTGGATTACCTAGGAGGATGTTGAAATCTCCATCTTCTGGGTTTTTTAAGGTGAGGCTTCAAAAACCCTGGCTGGGATGACTGAGTTGTGGATGGTCCTTCTTCGAGCAGAGGGTTGGACCAGACACCCCCTAACATCCCTTCTAACCATAATCTATTATTCTACATATTCTGTTTTCCTAATTGATGATGGAATTTTTGTCCTCACTTTACCTGATCGATGACCAAAAAGGAAGCTCTAAGCCTATCATTATGACTAACAGTTATGACAACCAACACTTCTTAATAAGTTAAAAACATCTTTCAATGGGTAATCATTTCATCCATTACAGAACCCATCTGTAACAGAAGTATGGCTCATCAATTCGCAAGTGGCCTTTATTGATCACTTAGTTTTATTACTACCATACTTCTTCAGATACTTTTCAATAATTTGAGGGTTTTCTCCCCCCACCATTGGAGTCTTGGATTCTCATAAACTCAAAGATTCAGAGGATAATTAGATACAGACCAACACTAAATCACAAAAGAATTCCTGAATACAGGCCACTTGCAGGTTAACAATGTACATTTTAGACCTTAAAATACATCAGACTCTTGGTAACGTTATGGTGATTCTGAGGGAATAGTTAATATGCTAATTAATTCAATATAGAAGGAAAAAGACTAAAAAGGTTGATATTTACAAACATGATTGATTTCCTATCACTCTTTCTAGCCAGCCTGGAAACACCCACGACAACTGTTCCTCTCTTATGGGACTTTGGCCCTCATACTTCTGTTTCCACCCATTCACAAGCATGTGTGGCAGGGCCCAAGAAATAAAAAGAGAAGTTATACAGAGCTTAAAATATCAAATATTTTAGTCCAGGTTCTGTTTACAGTTTGGCACAGATTATGCCAATCTAAGTATAATGCAGTTTTCTATGGCATCTATCATCTTAGGATGAGATTTCAAAAGCAGTCTGTGTTGGCCCACCTCTGCTCCCCCCTTGAAATCTATAGGACTATCTAAAGTTCCAGTATTGCTAGGGCATTGGCACCCTTTATTTTGCTATGTCAATGGCAATTGAGGATTCTTGCAGGATTGAGCCATTGTTTCCTTTATTGCCAGCCACGGCCCGGCACATTCCTATATGATATTAATGATTCTGACGTTTTGCTCAGGTGTGGAACTCAGTACAAGAAATAGTTTGAACACAAAGGCAATAATTTTCATAGATACTTTTTTTTTTTTTTATGAATTTCAGTCGTCTATATTTTATGAAAAACATGGAAGTCACCAAGTGGTCAAAATAATGTCTTATTTTAGGATTTCATACTGCCTGCGTCTCATAAAATACAAATACCACCACAACAATCTCAAGGACACTTTGAAGGATCTGTCCTAACTGTTAAAATGCATAACTCTCCATTCCCCATGCTCCCGGAAGCTGGTAAGCAAATATAACAGATGGAAAATAATGATATAGCACAGATGGTTCCAACTGGGGCAGGTGACAGGCCACCCTCAGACTCTGGTCTGGGGTTCTGCTGTGACACCCTGACCTCCACCGCTGAATCTCAACCTACCCCACTATGCCAGGTGACTACTCACTCCTGCACCAGTCCATAAAAGCCTCCTGCACATAACTGGTCCCAGGCAGTGGGTGTGTGCCCTCAGCCCACTCAGGCAATGGTCCCAAAGTGAGCACCCTCAGCTCTTGATACCACACTGGGAACGTCTGTCCCTACAGGGATTGGGCCCTTCCCCAGTCACCACAGACTCTTAGACCCTGATCTGTCCATTTGGGAGTGAAATTGATGTATCCAACTTCCCGGGTTCACACCCTCTAAAGTCCAAACAGCTTTAGATAAAACAAATGATTGACCAGAATAAGATTTTATGGGAGTACATAGAAAATCAATGCACAGCCATTTAATAAGAGAGTCAGGAGTTACCACAATCAAACAAAACACGTGTTAATCTAATAATACTATTCCACAATTACTCTTTAGTCTAGTCTCCTCATTCTTACCCACAAGACTGACTGTTGGTGCTGTTCAGCCAGCCTAGGCCATCCTGGCCATGTAGATAGGCCCAGTCTCTTGTAGTTGCTCAAAAGATGTGCTTCTCTGGCCAAAACGAAAAGATTCTCTCTCAATTCAAAGTGTCTGCATCTCCCTTCAAATCCCCCTCAGCTCCCCTTTCTCCTGAGCCATGACGACTTCCTGTCTCCCACCTGAGCCAGGAAGGACAATTTGGACTGCCTTTATCATGCATCTCTCCAGGCTCTGTGTCAAGTTAGCTCTGTTCTCTGAGCCAAGTAACGTTTCACATCTGCACACATATACAATGTTGCAGGAAACATGATTCCATAATGATGTGGCAGAGTGCACAAAATGGAACCTTGCATGGTATAACTGGTATCAAACCATATAATTGTATATAAAGTCATAAATCATAGCCTAGGGGTGCATGGATGTGCATCCTGTGAGAGGGCACAGTTGTCCCTTATTTTATAGTACTGGGTTTCATTCTTTGAACAAATGGTATCAATCTTCAGATATGACTGAGGAATGCAATGCGTAAGTTAGGTGGGTAGATGTGGGCAACACAGCTGCACAAAAGTGGCCTGAAGTTCACCTTTCTGCTTTTCCATCCTCTTGTCTCCTGAGTGAAGTCCCAATCCCCAGACATAAATAACACTGCCAGCAAAAAGCTCTGAAGTACCAAAGCAGGGGACTGAAAGTATGGGGAACCAAGCTATACCCACTTTTCTTCAGTTTTTGTCCAGGGGGAGAGGTTAATATAGATACTTTTATGATGAATCTATATTATAGGAAGCTTCCTATTTACATAGAGGTTACACCCTTCCAGGGTAAAATATGATGGTTTATGGCAAGAATCACTGAGCACAAAGGGACTGAAACACTGCACAGCTAATGGTTGAATTATTAGAAATGGTTATTCAAGGTTCTCTCTTGAAATATCAAACAATGACAAATTATTCTACTTGTAACACTTTATTGGTTTGCTAATAGCAGTTACAGAAGTCCCCTTTTAAACAGTGAGTGGGTAGAACTTTTGGAACCTATCCTGACAGGTCACCATGAGCTGGATAATGTGCTAATCCATTGTTGTTAGCTCTGTTGGAACGATTATGAAAAAAAAAAAAAACTACAGAGAATTAAATGACCTGTAAAACTTAGTCTATGGAAAAGTCTATTGTAGTCATTGTTATTTCTACCTCTATGCATCACCAGAATGGTGGAACAGCATGATTTGCACTGGTGAAAAATACAAAAGTCATTTTTCAGTTTTCCTTTTATCCAGGAAAAAAAAATTCAAGGTTAGCTAATTCCCCCCCCACACACACAGAGAATGTCTCATTCTCTGAAGATTCTTCCATGCATTGAGCATGCTAATCTTGGGGGGAGGAGGGAATCACATTTGGAAGAAAGTAAAGAGCTTTATTTAAACAACTAGGAAACAGCATTTCCATTTCCAGCCTTTGGTGTCACAACTATCAGCTGTCTAAAACAGTAATGTACAGTAATACACACTATACATCAGAGTTTAAAAACTGTTCCCAGCTCTCCCAATATTGCAACTATTTTCACCTGAAGTTTTAAAGGAAAAGCACTTTCAGAACAAGGGCAATCTCCTATTAAAAAAAATCACTGACACCTGCAGCACCTGAAACAAATGGAGATAGTTAAACAAAAACTGACTTACAATAGTCTCAAACATACCTAGCTAGTCACTCGAGCTCTCATGTTTTTACACACATGTAATAGTTTTGCTATTTTGTTTGGACAACTGGATTGACATAAAAGGAAGAGTGTGTCTGGTGTATCACAGCTACTCTGCATATAACACCTGCGTATGTGGCAGATCAAGTTTGAAGAGGAGTCCCAAGCATGAAAGAAACTTCATGGAGAGTAAAACCATTGCGGTAGCTCAGAAATTAAGCTAGGTTCCCAGCATACGATAGCTCTGAAGTTAAGTCCCCACTATAACAGCAGGGGAATGGAAGCATGGCAAGGGCTTTTTTATGCCTCAGTGATGTCAGCCATCCCTGACTGAAGTGATCATATGACTTTTAGGGTCCATGGGCAGGCAGTATAAAGTAGAAAAAAAAACAAGGAGTTGCGTGGCACTTGAAGACTAACAGATTTATTTTTTGCATGAGCTTTCGTGGGAGAAGATCCCACTTCCTCAGATGCTTCGAAGATGGGTGAACTTACAGAAAGGAATGAAACTAAATGCAAGGGGGTGTAAAACATAGGATCGGGTCATAAAGTAACAGCAAATCAGAGCAGTTTACAGGCTCAAACGATGGGAAGCCTGAAGTCAAATTACCCTTTGTAATGGGAAAAGAATCCATAGTCTCGATTCAGTCCTGCTTTCACAGAATTTAGCTTGCATACTAATTCGAGTTCAGCTGTCTCTCTTTGAAGTCTTGATGTCCCAGGTACAGCTCTAACGACAGTCATTAACAAATCCATCATCGAGTAATTAGGAAGATGGAAGTGCTCAGCAACTGGTTTCTCTGTTCTTTGATTTCTGATATCAGCTCTGTGCTCAGTCAGTCACTTATGGAGCGATCGTCCTGTTTGTCCAATATATGAGGTGTTGGGGCATTTCTGGCACATGATGGCATAGACCACATTAGTAGATGAGCAGGTAAATGAGCCTTTGATGGACTAGCAGGCTTGATTAGGACCTATGATAGTGTCTGTTGCGTAGATATGCGGGCAGACTTGGCAGTGTGGTTTGTTGCAGGGGTGTGTGCCTGCTTCAATGTTTCTGTTGTTAGATCTGTAGTTGCTGGTGAGTATCTGTTTAAGATTAGGGGACTGCCTATAAGCAAGGAGAGGTCTGCCTCCTAATGCTTGAGAGAGAGAGGGATCATCTTTTAGAATAGGCTGTAGGTCCTTAATGATCTTTTGCAGAGGTCTGACTTGAGGATTGTATGTGGTGACTAGTGGTGTTCTGTTGCTTTCTTTCTTGGGTCTCTCCTGTAGTAGATGACTTCGGGGAACCCATCTAGCTCTGTCAATTTGTTTTCTTACTTCCCCAGGTGGGTACTGTAGTTTCAAGAATGCTTGATAGAGATCCTCAAGATGTCTGTCCCTGTCTGAGGGATCAGAGCAGATGCGGCATTATCTTAGGGCTTGGCTGTAGACAATGGATCGTGTGGTGTGTTTAGGATGGAAGCTCAAAGGATGCAGGTAACTATACCGATCAGTAGGTTTTTGGTATAGGGTGGTGGTGATGCGTCTATCCCTGATTTGTACTGTAGTGTCAAGAAAGTGGATCTCCTGTGTGGAGTGTTCCAGGCTTAATTTGATGGTGTTGTGGAAATTATTGAAATCTCAAAGGAGGTGCAGTTGTCGTCATGAATAAATCAGATTATGACCAGGAGGCTTATAAACAACTCTCCAACACAACCTTCTACAGACCACTTTTTCCTCTGACCCCACTGAGGAATACCAAAAGGAATTACATCGCCTACTCAAGAAACTCCCTGAGACAGCACAAGAACGTAGAGAGACAGAAACACCATCAGAACCATGGCCAGGGATGTTCTGTCTACTACCCAAAATCCATAAAAAAGTAAACCCTGGACGCCTCATCATCTCAGGCCGGCAGTATGAGTGCCAATGCCTATCTGGCTATGTGGACTCCCTCCTCAGACCCTATGTTATCAACATCCCCAGCTATCTTCAAGACACCAGACTTCCTGAGGAAAATAGTCCATTGGAGAACTTCCTGAAAACACCATTCTGGCCACTATGGATGTAGAAGCTCTTTACACCAACATCCCACACAAGGATGGATTACAAGCTATTAGAAGAACCATCCCAGATGATTTCACAGCGCAGCTCGTGACTGAACTGTGTGACTTTGTACTCACCCACAACCACTTCAGATTTGAGGATCATTTATATCTCCAAATCAGTGGCACTGCTATGGGCACCCGCATGGCCCCACAATATGCCAACATCTTTATGGGCGACTTAGAACAACGTTTCCTCAAGTCTCATCCCAAGATACCTCTTCTTTACCTGCGCTACATTGATGACATCTTTATCACCTGGACACATGGCAGGGATGCTCTTGAAGATTTTCACAGAGATTTCAATAATTTCCACGACACTATCAAATTAAGCCTGGAACACTCCACACAGGAGATCCACTTTCTTGACACTACAGTACAAATCAGGGATAGACGCATCACCACCACCCTATACCAAAAACCTACTGATCGGTATAGTTACCTGCATCCTTTGAGCTTCCATCCTAAACACACCACACGATCCATTGTCTACAGCCAAGCCCTAAGATAATGCCGCATCTGCTCTGATCCCTCAGACAGGGACAGACATCTTGAGGATCTCTATCAAGCATTCTTGAAACTACAGTACCCACCTGGGGAAGTAAGAAAACAAATTGACAGAGCTAGATGGGTTCCCCGAAGTCATCTACTACAGGAGAGACCCAAGAAAGAAAGCAACAGAACACCACTAGTCACCACATACAATCCTCAAGTCAGACCTCTGCAAAAGATCATTAAGGACCTACAGCCTATTCTAAAAGATGATCCCTCTCTCTCTCAAGCATTAGGAGGCAGACCACTCCTTGCTTATAGGCAGTCCCCTAATCTTAGACACTCACCAGCAACTACAGATCTAACAACAGAAACATTGAAGCAGGCACACACCCCTGCAAAAAAACACACTGCCAAGTCTGCCCGCATATCTACGCAACAGACACCATCATAGGTCCTAATCAAGCCTGCTAGTCCATCAAAGGCTCATTTACCTGCTCATCTACTAATGTGGTCTATGCCATCATGTGCCAGAAATGCCCCAACACCTCATATATTGGACAAACAGGACGATCGCTCCATAAGTGACTGACTGAGCACAGAGCTGATATCAGAAATCAAAGAACAGAGAAACCAGTTGCTGAGCACTTCCATCTTCCTAATTACTCGATGATGGATTTGTTAATGACTGTCGTTAGAGCTGTACCTGGGACATCAAGACTTCAAAGAGAGACAGCTGAACTCGAATTAGTATGCAAGCTAAATTCTGTGAAAGCAGGACTGAATCGAGACTATGGATTCTTTTCCCATTACAAAGGGTAATTTGACTTCAGGCTTCCCATCGTTTGAGCCTGTAAACTGCTCTGATTTGCTGTTACTTTATGACCCGATCCTATGTTTTACACCCCCTTGCATTTAGTTTCATTCCTTTCTGTAAGTTCACCCATCTTCGAAGCATCTGAGGAAGTGGAATCTTCTCCCACGAAAGCTCATGCAAAAAATAAATCTGTTAGTCTTCAAGTGCCACACAACTCCTTGTTGTTTTTTCACTGGACTAGACTAGCACGGCTATCCCTTTTAAAAGTATAAAGAAGAACAGCCATGGCTCAAAACTGAGCAAGTGAGAATCAGGTATTTAAAAATCTCTTTTCTTTTTCTCATATATTATCAGAGCCAGTCAGAGCTCAAGATCCAGCCAGAAAGCCTCCCAAGATATTGGAGGAATAGATTTTTGATAGCCCAGAGCTCAGTAATATGGATTTCCTGCAACTGGGATACCAGTTGTTTCAGTTATTGCTGAAAGCAGCTAAAAGAAGACCTTTCTGAAACCCTAACAAAACTAACAGACCAGGAAGGGAATGCCAAGTGAGTGACCCCAGTGAGTAAACATGAGCCTCTGTCCTCCTAACTTGACTTGTTTTCCCCAAGTATGTGCTTTTGCAAGATGAGAAGTCTGACAGTAGTTAACTGTTGTTATAAAGCTGGTTATCTAATGGAAAGCCACCTCCTCCCCACAACAAAGGGTGGAAAATGATCCACCCTTATCCTCTGCTCATTAGGGTTTTTGTTTGTTTTAATGAAAAAGCAATGTAATACAACAAATTAGATATAAAAAGAGGAACAAATCTGTACTCAGATGGACCCACTCCAAGTTCCCCTGCAAAGAGAATTCTGGTCACTAGACATGTACAGTTATCCATTTGAGACCTCCTCAAGATCCTGGGTAAATATAAATCTGAAGGTGATTTCGCAGTACTACCACCCTGTAGCAGATGTGGGTAAGTGCTGGAGGCTAAACAAAGTAGAAACTTTAAGTAAAAGTACTTCTGTTTGCCTGCCCATGCCAGGTATCTATCAGACAGAGAGCCATGTACTTAATGATTTATTTTCTGACATTGCCTTCTAAAAGTAAAATTACTAAGAACTTTAGATTCAGAGAAACCTCAAATTTCAATGTAATTTTTTCCTCACATCAGTGGAAGCAGAATCAATATGATTTTTCTCAGCACCAAAAACAAAAAAGTCAGTAAATTGCCAATTGCAAATTTATGTTCCATCCTCAGTTGAACTAAGAGACAGAACTAAGGCCAAATTCTGTTTCTTCATGTGAACAAAAAGTGACATCAATGAAGTACTTGAATATCCTGATAGAACCTGGCCTGTATCATCTGATATTACTATTACATAAGAAAGTACGCATAGTTGTGCAAACCTATTATACTATACCTAGAGTTTGGCAACCCAAATCATAGAATCTAAACAAACACCTAATTATGAAATCAGTCCAAACCAGATACTGATCCATGTAGTTTGTATCTTTATAATGCGCAGAAATCCTGGATTCAAACACTCTCAGACTATAAAGGAAGTTTAGCTCCAAACTGAAACTGTGGTTTAGATCTCTCTCTAAATGTGTGGAGAAAACAAATTTAAATTACTACACAATATTATTGGTGAGCAGCAGCAGTTTTCAATTTGATTTTTGTGTTGGTAGCAAACTCTTCTTACTAGCTATAATATATTGCACTTCACATGAATATTTAAAAGCAGGAGAGAGCTTTTCACTTTGTAGATCATGGAAATCCTGCCATGGGCGTAAATCCATACAAATGTAGTGTTGCTGGCAACTCTCCAACAATATAAATTCTTTATGAGAGAGCTAAACTAATGATGGCTGCATCGGTTACCATCAAAATGACTGCTTCCCAGGATCTCAGGCTGGCACTCCTTTTAATATATAGATTATCCTTCAATAAATCCCCTCTTGAGAGTAGAGCTAGCATGCAGAACACAGCTTCAAGTTAAACTGTCAGTCTTTCAGATGAAAGCTTTTAGTGGTTTCAAGAACAGATCAGGCCCAAAAAAAGAATGAAATTATGTAATATTTAAAATGACACCATGAATCTCCTCTTGTTGGGTTCATCATTTCTAATCCAGTTATGTCTGTTTGGAGTGCACCATCTGTCTCATTTGTTTTAATGGCTTTCCAGTCTTCCAATATAATTCTCAATTAGTTGGATAGGCAGGTAAAACATCTGATATTACACCAATGAACAATGCACTTTCAAATCTGTTTGCACAGACACCTGTTACACTTTAACAAACTCCTTATCCCCAATCTGTAAGTATGGTTTATGAATAGTTCAGAACAACAGTTTTTCCCTCAAAAATTAAAGGCATTTTAAACTACATGAACATAATTCATTCAGCTGGTAAATGATGAAGTACCCCAGTGAACAGGTAACCATAGACATTTACTCCTTCATTCCATTTCCATCTGCTGATGCTTCCTCAATAAATGTAAATTGGATATCCATCATCCATCTGGATAATGAACATCAGATCCAAAAGTCTCTTACCTACAGCTGTTGCATCACATCACTTTGCATTTCATTAAATGGTTAGCAAGCACCATGTATATGACCTATTCATTAATGCAATATAATGTATTACTTGAATCCTTATGAAAAATCACTCAAGCTTAATTTCAGGTTTGCTTCTGTATATGGACCTGAACATCTCCCTGGGGGTAAGTCAACATGACCTGAATCTAAAGTTTGGAGCTGATTCCCATCATGTCAATAAGAGTGAATGAAAACCCCAGGTTCAACCACATTCAGAGTCTTGAGAAGTGTAGAAGCTACTATGAACTCAGGTCTGTCTCTAATAGTCTTCTGTAACCATATTTAATAATCAGTTGCTATTTAACATATAATTGCAGTCTTATTCAATTTGAACAGCATCAGTTCAATGAAGAGTTAGATGTATGTTACAATGACTAGAGACATTATTCATTACCGTTCCAATAAATAAGTGACATTAATGGCTATCTACCAGCTACTCCTATCATAACAAGCTTAAACCTGCCATTGGATACATATCCAGTGTTCCCAATGGATTGTTTGTTTTGTTTTTTGTTTTTTAAATGCATATTTCCTCAGAAGACATAAGCAACCTAGCCAGTTTAAGTTTACTTTACTTAATTTGGTTAAGTATTGCTCTCTCTTACCGCTGGATTTCTGACAATAGCAGCCTCTGTTATTGTCTTCAGTTTTGCAAGTGATTGCTTGGTCTCAACACTCCAACACATGTAAAATAAACTTGGTTTAAATATCCATTATACCTGATTTCTGTTACTAGCTGTATGGATGACGTTCTTCAAAATGGAAATGGTCTCAGCAGATACTGTCATCAATTTTCACTCATTCAAGGAAGGAGAGATGTTGAGTTGAGTCACAAACGTTAAGAATCCTTTCAGGTACTCTGTTGAACAGAAAAGAAGTATACTGTTATATTTGGAGCTTTCTGTCATTTAATCCCTCCTGGCATATGGAGACTGTCAGCTTTATTATTTGACTTTCTGTAGCAACATTATGTCTGATATGTTGTGAGAGACAGCTGCTGTAGTTACCTATATGAACCAAGGCATCACCTTCTTTCCTGTTTCACAACAGTTTCATTGCCACACTCACGTCACAATGCTTTGTTTTATACCAACAAAAGAGAAACATGTTTGTACTAGATCACCTCCTTGGATAACATTATCTGAAGCTGTTGGATCAGACCACCTTTAAAAGGAGAAACAATGTTGTAATGTTAATTCTACTTTGGGAGCATTAGGATACAGGGAATATCTCACATCAGCATTGCCACATGCCTTTCAGATTGGGGGAAGGGAAATGCAAAAGGAGGCCAGCAGGAACAGAAGCTGTCAAAGCAGGAAATATTTTAAATGTAGACAGTCCCATGAAAACTGTAGGATATTTCTACTTTCTCTGCCCTTTGTTAATGGTCCATTTGCTCTAATCCTCTCAACTCCTTAAAGTCTTTTCACCAGAGGTTCACTTTATAGCTGACTCTCCTTACAGTCTTCTCCCTTGATGCTGCTTCCCTTAATTTTGCCTTTCATTAGCTCCTACCTCCTCAGCTAACCTCACTCCCAAAACATGGACCTAATAACTTTTGCCTCCATCACATCACTCTGCTTGTGTTAGAGCCCTACTCCCATTCTAGGTCTGTCTTTTCTATTCAGGGCAGGGAGTATCTATTATTGAACTGGTACATTCCAGACTCTCATTAATGGGCTCAAAAGCCCTGCCATGATCATGTCATATAACAATCAAATTATACATTAGAAATTTAGGTATATTTTTTCTCAGACTGTACTCTCTTGTTCATTTCAGTATAGCAGCCTTGGTTTTTTTCTGGAGATCCCTCACAGGGAATAAATAAGTAAAATAGCTAATTATCATGGATTCAAATACTTCATTTAAAAAAAACACATGACTGAGACCCTTGTAACTCCCTGTAAGTCACTGGACTAGCTCACCACTACAGAAGGAGCCAGTCCCATATGAAAGGAAATCAGAATAAAGGAAACATGCAAAATCCCACAGTAAAGAAGTTGTCTGACTCACATAGCCTAGAGTTTCCAAGAACATTTCCCTTACTTCTCTCAGCTCTTCCCCTAACCCAGGTGCAGTACAAAGGACTATCTGTGCTTTGCAGTTTTCATTCTGCAGACCAGCTGTCTGGGAACTTTCTAATACTTAGGATGTTTTCCTTTGTCCTAAGATATATTACATGTGATTATTTACCCTTCCCTAGCTTAGATGAGCACTTGCTGATCCTTTTAAGGACCAGCTGTTCTTCAGGCTATTATCTGATTCTGAGCAGCACAGCTTTAGGTGGGAGGTGGGTGATTAGTCACAGGTGGAACTGGGTCCATCATCACTTAAACATGGCACTTGTTTGTGGAGAAAAAGTTACACTGTCATCAACACAGACAGAAATTCCTTATTGGAATAGTGCCCAATTACTGATCTGCCTTGCAAAAGCAGAAATCTGTTTAGTGTAATTTTTTATCTTGCACGCATTTAAATCTTTTTAAAATTTTGGTAACTACATTAAGTAGTGATGGAGCAACTAATAGACACCAACCATTTTCAGAAAGAAACTTCTGTTGAAAGTTAAAAAACAGAAAAAAATAAACAAGAATAACTTTCAGCTCTGACCTGAATGTCACCATCACTGGCTACTTTAGTGGAAGATGCTCACAGTTCATAAAAAAGTTGTCAGCAGATAAAAACATCTGCTGATCACTGAAGTCTGCAGGTGTCTTATGCAGCAGGGCTCAGTAATTAGAATAAAATGATAAATCATGCATTTTGCTTTTACAGTCCATTTAATCCAAGGATCTGAAACCATTTAAAATTATTTATTAATAAAGCCTACACCAGCTCAGCTGCAGACTCTAGACTTTCTTCATCCCACAAGATTACTGCTGTTGTGGAGAGAACATGGGTATGAAGGGAAGAAATAGGAGCACAGAGCTACCAACAGGCTATACAGCAAGACTCTAAGGAGGGACTCTTGCTTTGTCCTCACAGCAGCATGCAAACTCATGGTTCATGTTGAACTGGCCCATCACTTGTGGCTTTACCAGGTGAGAGGCAGGTAGGTCCCAATGCAAAGTGAAAGTTAATTCGGTTTCAAGTCATAACCTGTGATTTATCTCTGGCACAGTCTTAGAGTTAGCAGTTTCCCTCTCCACACAAACACTACTGCTCCTGACTTTTTCTTCACTACCTTGTGAACACTTGCCTGTTTAGCACAATGGAAATAGCAGTCTCACAGAGAATGGAGGAGGATAAACCCCCTTAGCCACTTTACCCCTCTGCAGAAATTTTCAAGTATTTTCTCTGCAGATTTACACCTCTCCATGTTGTGCACCAGCAGGGAAAATAATGGTTGTGGTGCGACAACTTTCATGGTATATAGATGCCTTGGGTTCTCCACAATAGAGATTTCTTTAGCTAATGGGCTATGGGAATTTCTCAGTTTTCCCTGTTGAAGCTGTTCCACTGTGGGTAAATTAAACAGCTGTTGGGGATGACTCTGTAGTGTGGTAGCTAGGGCACTTACCAAGGAGGTGAACGTCCCAAGTACATGTCCATGTGCCACGCATTAATAACTTATACTCAGTAGAGCAGCTCAGCAGGAGAAGTTGACACCCCCTCCCTCAAACATCCCATAGTCAACTGGCTACGGCACCTCTTTGCAATGTGTGAGGCTCTGGTTCCAATTCCTTCTCCACATTAGGTTAAGGGGATGGACAGATTTCAACCCAGGTGTCTCACACTGCAAGTGAGTGGTCTAAAGCTTAACCAGGAGGCTTTCCTCTTGCCATTTTGTGAATCCCCATTTAAATGCCTGACAACAAACTGTTTTCAGGAAAATGAAATATTCTCTTAGGCCCCAAATGGAATTTTTCAATTCACCAAAATCTATCAGAGTTTTCAAATCTGTTTTTTGTTTTGTTTTTTGTCCCCCCCCCCCCCGAATTACTAGTGAACTGGAAAAAATCAATTATTTTCTCAGGTTTAGATATATTTGCTTAAAATATTTCATCATTCCTATCTATTGAAATCAGCATTTAAAAAAAAAATCACACCTAGTAATCCTTTGAGGGAAGTCTGAGATTGTAAGTGGAACTCATGGCAAACAAACATGATGCTAAACTCAATATCTACTGAAATGTTAAGTATGTTTCCTTAATAAAATAAAAAGGGGGGTGAATTGTGATCCAAACAACAGTTGCACCTCTGAATGCTTTGTTTTATTCGCAAAGGGACCAAGTCACTATGTTTGGACCTGGCTTCAGTGTTCTCCAAAGTTTGGATCCTTGGGTTAAACTTCTGGGTTTGGTTCAGAGCCATTTATACTATCAAAAGTGCCACAAGACTCCTTGTTTGTTTTGCTGCAGTAGACTGACATGCCTACGCTTTTGGTGCTTCTAGTCTCAAGACAACCATCTTAACCAAGAAGTGAAAAAATATAAAACTAGAAAACAAGTATTAAACTCTAATCAAGATTCTGAATGTACTTTCAATAAGCTGGGACTTAAATTCTGTGTCAAGGCTCTCTGAACATTGTCACATAGGTGCTGCATTCAGTACCAGAATATTAATTTTTTGGTAGCCTAAGTGGAAAATAAGCCATAGAAAGCTAATATCATTGAACTGGATATTAATATAAACAGCACAATCAGCACTAGACTAGTTAGTTCAGTCAACTCCTGTGAGTTTTGCATTTTTTCTCCTCTCTCCATAGATCATAGAGATATGCAGCAAACTGGAAATTTCACAAGTCAGGTGCTGTAGTCTAGCTGCCACATTTAGAGTCAGTGTGCTGCAGAAACTATATCTCTACCTCTCTTCCTAAGATGCTTGTAGGTAAGGGCAAAGGATTCCAACCCAAATCTGTCCACTCTTAGTGGAGGATGAGCTGCCCTTCTCCTCAGCATGGTTTGATAATAGTAGGAAAAGGATCCCACCTTTAATATAGCCTTTCCTTCACCTGTAAGCCATGTACACCAGTAGTAATATTAATTAATAATAATATTAGCTGCTACAGAGCATTTTTGACCAGTAGATCTCAAAGCACTTTCTCAAAGGAAGTCAGTAGAATTATTCCCGTTTGTATACATGCAGGAACTGAGTCACAGAGTGGTGAAGTGATTTGCCAAGGTCACCCAGGAGACAGAACTTAATGAAAGCAAAGATTTTATGAGCCTCTCCATCAGCCTGCATGATCTAGTGTCCTATGCTAGATTTGCGTAGAACAAAGGGGCAGATTTTGGCCAGGAAGAATTCTGCAGTGAGAGCTAATTCACAGTTATCTTTGCAGACTTGGATTTTAATATGTTAAGAGTAAATTCTAATTGATTAAATTAAATTTAAAAAATAAGCATCAAAAATGGAATCTTAGGAACATGATGTGGAGACCATTACAGGTGGTGTGTATTTTGACATCTGTTGTCTGTTTCTCTGGGGTCAGCACGGTAGCCTCTAAGTAACAAGCAACGCAACAATGGATGCCAGGTTTGGGTTTAACACACACAACCTTGTTACTACTGATAGTCATGTGTTTTTCTGTGCCTCCTGTGTCTTGTCAGAATCCTATCTCCCCTAAGCCTGCCAGGGAATCTGTCTCACTCTCTAACACAATAAAGAAGGGAGGAGGAAATCAGGAGATAAACAGCTGGCTAAAGTTGCTATTACAGCCTTAAGTCCCACCAGGTCTTCAAACTGTGACAAGGATGTGTTGCTGCACCTTTCTGCTGAAAAAGCTGCTGTTCCTGCCACCTCTGCCACTGCTGTCCGTAAAATAACACCTCCTGAAAATCAGTGCTGTGTCATTGCTGGTTGCCAAAAGCTAGTAATCATCTCATGAGAACCTCCTCTGGGCAAGGCTCCTGTTACATCTGCTTCTCTAAGTCCAACTTAATTGAGGCAAGTACTTCTTATCAAACAACAAGGAGTTGTGTGGCACTTTAAGACTAAAAGATTTATGTTTTGCATTTTAAAAAGGATAGCCGTGTTAGTCTAGTCCAGTGAAAAAACAAGGAGTTTTTAATCTGTTAGTCTTAAAGTGCCACACAACTCCTTGTTGTTTTTTCACTGGACTAGACTAACACGGCTATCCCTTTTAAAACTGACTTCTTATCAAGCCAACTTAGCGCAACGTGGGATTTTTGTGTTGGTTGTAAGACACACATGAGTTTTTGCAAACGTGTCACTTTGCAGAAGAAAGGTTAGGGATGTAAATAATGACATTATTTTGTATCTGTCGGGTACCAAATAGTATGGATCCATATCCAGTGGAAACTAAATATACATCTTTTTTTACCAGGAGGACTGGAGACTAGCTGCAATCTAACAAACTGAGGATAAATGCTAGCTTACCTGTGCTGGCTCTGCCCAATTTTACTTATTTTGTTTCCAGAGTGCACAGCACAATAATAATGGAGTAAATGTCTGCAGTGCATTCCATTTGAGAGTCTCCAAGTGCTTTACAAATATTAATGAATTGAGCCTGTCAGGGAAGTAAATGCCTCTTCCATTTTATGCATGGGGTCGCTAAGAAGCTGATTCTGGCCAACACTTGAGTGCCTCAGTTTTGGGGTGTCTGGTATGAAACATTTAATACCAGCTTGATTTTCAAAGGTGTTGTGCTGCACTTTTCTCATTAATTTTAATCTCCATCCTGTGTAGTCTATACCTCTGAAAATAAAACCCTGCAGCAGGATTCACAATGAAGACAGCCAAAGTTAGACTACACCTTTGAAAATGTGAGTCTAAATGATTCCCCAAACAGTAGTAAATCTCAGACCACCTACCACCTTCCCCTGTACAAGACCATACTGATTCTGTTGATCACAAACCTGTCTGATGTAGTTAGGCTGACATAACCCCACCAAAGACACTGCTATGCATTTTCTGATCTCTGCACCAGCCATTCATGGTCCCACAAAGTCATGGGACATCAAACTCCTCACTTTGGCAAGATGGCCCTCTACAACAGGAGAAAAAGGATGTTGACTGAGGTGGTACTCTGAAACTATGGGGCCTATTTCCAGTCCTTTCTCTGATCAAGAATCTGAGCAGGGTTCCTCTGGTCTGCATCCAATGACTCCTTAGCTGCTTTTGAGGAGCAGCTGTCACTGTCTGGACTTCTCTGCTTGGTGTCACCCTCAGGTCCCCTCCATTTAGCTCTTAAACCACCATGTCTGTTATTCTTTTTTCATTTGTGGTCCCCCATAATCAGTTAAGTTCCAGGCTCAGTAGCTCCTCCCCTTAGACAGGGGAGGGAGTGGGACATTAGCCATGGGTGTGCTTGTGCCAGACCATATCTTGGAACCCAAATATTAGACACACCTATGCCAACTGAAGAGATAGGTCAATGGAAGGCTGCTTCCAGTGAGGTACCTAGTATTGTTTAGGGAGGTGATGTTCCAACTCGGACAGAAAAAAAACTCCCTCTGTCAGTGAAGGCTTTGCCTACAGTACGAGACTGTGCCTTAGAAGGCACCATTCCACTATTTAAAGAAGACATGATCAATTAAAAATGCAAGCAAAACATAAGGTCTATTTCTTAGCCTTCATACAATTTTTTTATTGAACAACTCCAAGAGAAGATAGGAAGGAATAAGAACCCCAGAATACAGAGTCCCTATTACTAATAGAGGCCCTAAGGAATATACTTAATCACAGTATCTAATCAGAATTGAGGATACTGAGGTACAGGATCACCATTGCTGAATAGTGACAAATGTTGCATTTATCAGTGGTGTCCATTGCACTTCTGCAATTCCATTCAGCACATTCTCCCATCAAGCAGAAGGACAGGAACAGTAAATATAAGTGTGAATTAGTATCTAGATGCCATGGTGATACGTACATTAAATACAGATGGATTAAATCCTATAGCAGGCAGGCACAGTATATATAGGGTTTAAGGATGAACATTACAGTCCTTTTTCTTTGTTTGTGAGAGGACTAGGGTGAAAGATATGTGCTTAGGATATTTTAAGTGAACTAAAATCCTTCACTGAATGTATCATTTACTTACACCTGTAATTGTGATAGAACAAAATTCCACTATGGATGAGATCTAGGTAGCAAAGCTACGAAAGGATTAATACAAAATATGTTATATTAAAAATGGTCATAGTAACTACATATATATTCACATTGCCTAAAGGAGAACCCATCTCTGGTTTGCTTACTGTAGTTTCAATTTTTTACTTTTATGTACTATAAGCAAAGACCAGGCCAGACTTGCCTTAGGAAGAATCTATGTTACTTGAATTTTATCCCTGCAACTTAAAGCAAATGAAAGCCCTCTCTTCTCCATACTTGTACCTTAGACCCATTTTCTTTGTTCTCTTTCTCTATTCCATGCTTTCCTATGCCTACAATCTTCATCTCCCATGATACAATGGGAGCATAGCAATGCTATTTCTCTTTTGCTGAGTGGCAGCAGATGTCTGGGGCTGCGCAAGTTGGCTTCCCAGTGAGGGATGAATCAGCAATGTACCATCTGGGTATGTGCTAAGAGAAACTTGCTTTAATTACATATACAATGCCCCTGAAACAGAGGTGGTCACAAACAACATGCAAGTAATCCCTCTCAGGAGTCTCAGACCAGCACCAATGCCTGGTTCCCTAGATAGCAACTCTGCTTCATGAATTGACATTAGTCAAAAATGAAGGCAGAGGGCAAATCCTCCTGCTGTTTTCTTAACTCCATTTACTCAGAACCTTGCCTCACAAAACAACTGCATACTATATCCCTTCCCAAGACTAAACATTTCCTTACATGCTAACATAATGAACTTGGAAGATTATGGGCTACAGTGTCATGTGGTGTAATATGCCATAACAGTAATGCTAAGATATTAATAATCATGAACTGGATTATATTCAGATTATTTAGTAATTTATACTTCTATTTATCATATTGGAAAACATTCATAAGACCAACAAATAATTAGCACTAAATCTTTCCCCTGTATTCCTATAAACATCAGTATCTTCATGCCCTAAGAGAAAGCAGTCATAAATAGATGCCTCTTGTACCATTTCCCAAAAGTCACCAAACTTTGATTCCAAGAAGTTGTACATTCCAAAGCAAAAAGCCATTCTCCTAAACCATTCTGCTGCCCTCTCCAAGTAATTCAATCCTGTCCTGAGGACAGCCTGAATATCTGAAAAAGCACAACTGATAGAATGGGACGTAGGTAGTTTCTGGAAACAGCTGGTTCCCAATCTATTCAGGTTAACACATCATTGTTAATTAAGTAAATTCTTTACAAACAAACAAAAAATGGCATACATTCTTTGGTGTATCATAACATTGCTTTTGGATTTTGGCATTCAGTGGTAGTGCACTGAAATCTAAATAAGTCTTCCGGGGAACATTCCAATCTTTTTAAAGATAAGATACCACTTACGACAGGCTGACATTTCCCATAAATGAGTATCTGGGATGCTAACACAGAATATTATATTATGTTTAACAATTAACATCAATATTTATAACACGTATGTACAGCAAGTTGAATCACATTAAGAAACAGCAAAAAAAGCTATGCTAGATTCATTATGAGAGGTGAACAGCAGCAGCAGGTCATCTGTTTAAAATTCAGATTGCAGCCTTTTAAAAGAAAATACTACTTTCAATACCTTCTTTCTTTTAAATCAAAAGGTTTTCTAAAGTGTGCACCCAGATTGGACAAAACCAGTTATTTGAAGGAGTACCATGGGGCAGGCTTGTTTTGACATAACACCTCTTTATCTTCTCTCCTGTAATCGGTCACCTGTTCCATCAAATCCTATGAATGTACAACTCATCCCACTTCCTAGACTACGAGAGAGAGAGAGACAGAGCAGATTGAAGTGCATTCTCAAGTCTGAGCTATAATACAAGTATCTGACATTTAGGTATGGGGCTTTCATAAACAGTGCTCCACTAATTATTAATGACAATGTATCTCATATGTATGTCTTTCTACATCACTTGCTTTGTACAAGCAACAATTATTTGAATTCATTTTTAATGGAAATCAATTTGTAATACAGCGTTATGGCTGTAAATTTAAACTGTGCTATGAATCTTAACTTTTGCATTTCTTAGATAGATAGATAGATAGATAGATAGATAGATAGATAGAGTTTTGCAACTGGATTATCTATCTATCTATCTATCTATCATTGTTGCCAATTCTCACCTTCTTATCTCAAGTTTTACAATATCTATTGAAGAGACAAGGAAAGTGAGGTAAAATCTTTTATTGGACCAATTTTTGTTGGTGACAGAGACGAGCTCTTGAGACTTAAAGAAGAGCTCTGTATAGCTCAGAAGCTTGCTTCTCTCACCAACTGGTCCAATAAAAGATATTACTTCATCTACTTTGTCCCTCTAATACAGTGGCTTTCAAACCACCAGTCGGAACCCAATACTGGATCGCAGACCCTCAGGTACTGCTTCACAGCACCCCCTGCAGCCAAAAGACTGGAATGTATAACTGAAAGATGTAATGGTGGGACCCAAGGGGGGGAAAAAATCACTGCTCTTATATCATGGAACCCACATGACCACAGAACACTGCAGACATTAACAGAAGATATTTATTGGAGTATCTTAGAACTTCAGAACTTTACTTACAAAATCTCAACCTTTTTTTTTTTTTAGACTGAATTTTTAGTCCTTTAGGTTGCAGAGACAAGGCTGAAAATGAAAACCAAATGCATTATAAAAGTCAAATAAAGATAACACTTAAAATAAAATTAACTGAATTCTAATACAAACTCTTGATTTTGGGGCCTAACTTATTATCTTTGAATACCTGGGATAGGCAGTAATACATCTCAGCATATTAAGTTTCAGAAGCAAGACAGGAACTTGAGTTCTCCATCCTACTTATTTTTCACTCAGTATTGGATGGTTGAATCCCACCTCTCATTAACCCAGGATGCCAGACTCTACTGCTCACTTATTAAATGTTCAAACAGATACCTTTGTGTTTTTCCTGTGCTGTCCCTTATCCTTAGAAGGAGGCTCCTATGAAAATATGCAAAGCTGTGGAGCACAGACAGATAACTGTAACCCTGTGTAATGGACATTGTGACCAATGTCCATCAAGACTCCATATTGTCAGTTTGGACTTTCTGCTTAAACAATGTACATCATTTTGGATACTTGATGAATCTGGTTTAGGTATATGCTGTATATGTTCTTTTAAATGTGTGAACAAGCTGTGTGAATGAAGGGCGTGTGTGTGAAAAGGCCAGTCTCAACTGCCAGCCTGTCCTGATGAACCATAAGTACCATCTAACTGGCTGAACAATGCAGACATCTCATTAAAGCAAACAGAAGGAGCCACCCCAGAAAGAAAAGAATAAAATACAATCAAGTCTGCAGGTGACTGGGGACCAATGATCTCCCAGGAACCCTGAGGCTACATGACACAGCAAATCCCATAGACTTACATGAAGGCCTGCAAGTATAAAAGATGGGTGAGAGCATGAAAACTTTGGGGTCTCATTCTGCAACTGACATCTTGGAGCATCGGATCATGACCGACAGAGGCCTGGCTCCCTCCTTGTGCCCAGCCTAGTTGGCCGCTAGGCTGGCTCAAGCAACACATGAAAGGACTGGTAATTACATCACACCAGCTTGCAGAACTTGTGTGTGCCTGTGTCTGTGTGAGTGCTTTTTGCTATCCTTACTTATTTACAATAAATGTGGCATATTGCCTTGTCCCCCTGAATAAGATCCTGCTAGTCTTTTCTTTTTACTAGGGGGTGCTCTCCTGGGTGCCCTTTTTGGTATAACAAAGCCACTTTACTGTTCTCCTTAAAATGTCTCTTTGAAATTCTTCTTGGCTATGATAACCACAAAAAAACTTAGCAACAGTGTACTGAGATGACTGTCAATGATACTGACCAATGCTGTTTCATTGTTCCCTTGTACTCATCCATCTATTGATATCTGCTGTCTCTTGTCTTACAGTTAGATTATAAGCTCTCTACAGCAGAGACTTCTTGGTTTGTTCAGCATCTAGCACAATGGTGTCTTGGTCTTTGATTATGAATCATAGGTACAGTACTACAGTAATACAAAACAGTGATAAGATATTAGTTCTGCAATTAAAACCTAACCAATTTGGCCACAGTACCTCACTACCCTATCACTGGACTGTGCTACCTTTAAACCAGCTGAACAGTGTAATGAATAATGTGTTGTGTCTACTGTCTTTTTAGTTGTTATTTACAAACAATTCTACAAAGATGAGTTACTGAAAGGTATTACTTCCTCATTTTATGGTTATCCCAAATAAAGGGATCTGATTATGCTTTTTGTTTGAGATTTTCTGTGGTCTATTGGATAAAACATTGGATTTGTATCATTTTAGATCAGTGTTTCACTCATAGCTCTGCCACATATTTCCCATATAACCTTTGATAAGTCACTTAAACATTTTCTTCTTTTCCTGTTGCAGAGGGAAAACAGAACTGTGTGTATGTTCCTCAGGAAAAAGAATTTTGGGGGAGGAAATACAGGATAAGTCATTTGTATGGGTTCCTGGAGCTTTTTCATTTGGGGGACAGTTTGGAAGATGATAATTAAAGCATTTTCTAACCACCCTTTTGATCTGCTGGCTTCTATGTCAGAGAATGGTATCTATTTTCAAATATCCAGAGGGGTAGCTGTGTTAGTCAGTGTACAGCAAAACTAACGAGCATGCTGTGGTATCTTATTGACTAACAGATTTCTTCAGGCATAAGGTTTCATGGGCTCCAACCCCCTTTGTCTCAAACTCAAATCACAACAAGGGCTGCATGAGGACTGGTGCATGGCCACATGAGGACTAGTAAATTAGCCAGAAAGTCGCACCATTGAAACCTTTTCATACAACAATACTGTAAATATCAGTAATGATAGTGTCATTGCAGGCTACAGGAAATAGCTTTAGGAGCCGCACGTGGCCTGCAGGCCATATGTTTGAGACCCCTGGTCTATAAGGTGCCACAGTACTCTCGTTATTTTCAAGTAATGACAATTTCCTAAACTGTTCACTATTCCCACTCTTTAGAACGGTTTCCTGCAGTAGTGTTTCTATCTACCTATTTTTTAAGTGTTATGGTATGAGAAGTAGAGGAATATCCCTGTAAAAGAATGAAAGAAACATCAGAACCTGCAAAGGTTTAAAAGAGACATTTTAAAGGACTTTAATCTCAAAAACTACTTGGCTCAGCTTAATCTCAGGTTTCATGGTGTATTCTTGCTTTCAATGAGACTTCGCCTTAACATTTTATAGAATATTTACATGAAGGATCCTTTGTTCATTACTGAGTCATTAAAATCAGATACAGACTGGAACCATGGTTACCATGGAGTCACTACATAAATTTATCACCTCCACACCATAAGGCAAACATACTTGCAGAATGTCAACTGGAACTCGATTCTGATAGCTACAAAAATAGCTCTCTACCATGTGAATTAAATGAAGAACTCTATTAACAATCAGCTAGAGAAGGGCCCTTATTTTTTATTTTATTTTTTCTAAGCAGCTACCAAACAATAGAGGGCAACATGCTCCCACACACACTACTGTCACTGACAAAAAGGAATTAGGCAGATGAACAAGTGAAGAAACTCCCACAAAGATTATTAAGAATTCCATTTAAGCAATTAATATTAGTGGTAGAAGGCAGAGGCACTATAAAAACTATTAAAAACTTTTGAATTACAATATTTTTTCATCAAATTTAGCAAGGAAATACATTTTCAACAAGGTTTATCTATGTGGAAAATACAAACAATTAGTAACAAATCATTTTGAGCCTAAAGGAAGACACAGAAACATTAAGATAAGCTCAACAATTCAAACACAGGTGAAATCTTAATGACTTGCAACTCATAAGATTTGGTTTATTTTCTTCAACCTTTGCAAAAACTTTGCCTTTGATAATAAATCTTGTAATTTTTAGGCCAAATGAATTTTCCAAGTCAAAGTGAAGGGCTGCTGCAATGGAGTTCAAAATGGAAGCTAATGAAAACTTAACTGTGTAGCAACTACTGGTTCTCCATTATACAAGTAAAACCTTTAAACTATGCCGTCTATTCTGTGTATATGATATATTGTATATAAAGCTCTCTCCCCCTTCCTATCTTTTGAAAAGCCCTGAACCAGAACTGATTGCCAAATAAAATAAGTGCACTGTTTCTCTCTTTGTACTATTCAAGCTGATGTGAAGTCAGCTAATGAAGTTGATTCCTAAGGCATTTTAATACCTCTTGTGTATGTAAAAATAGACTAGAATTTCTTCTTGGAATTTGTGCAGTCAAATAAAATCTCTGCTAAAGCAAAACTTGTGGATATTCTTATAAACTGTCATGAAGTTATAATATAATGTAAAATTGGAACATCTCTCTAAGAAACATACTCTAAAAGACGAATTCCCTCTACCCAAAGACAAAATAAATAGCTGAAACAAAGAGAAATGTCATTTCATGCAATGCCCAAGAAGTCTAAGACCTTGTCTCAGGGCTGGATTAAGACATGCTGAGACACTAAACTATGTCAAGGTTCAGATCCCCCATGCCATAAAAAATAAAGAGGAAAAAAAAAAGGATTACATTGTAACAGAAAGGTTAATGAAAAATAAATGATAAACTGTTATATTTCATATATACACATAGGCAACAATACAGTGAAAACAACTAAATAAAACATACATCTTGTAAAAAGCCTTATTTGTATGATCAAATACCTTATGATAAATGTTCATTATCTCTGACATATTTAGAGGCCCCTTATAACGTGAGGCCCTAAGACATGGCTTTTTCACTTGTGTTTAAATATGGTACTGCTTTGTCTACACTACCACTTATGCTGGCAAAATTTACATTGCATGGCATGAGTGAAAAAAAAAAAAAACCTCATCAGGACAGCCATGCCACTGTTAACTCACTAGTATAGATATAACCTAAGTCAGTTATGAAAACTGAAATGCTTGGAAAGCAAGAGCTATATTGTCGGCTTGTCTACCAGGCCCTATAGTTTGGACTAAAGTGGTGTGAATTGCAATGTGCAGCCAAGTGCTGCACTCATCTCAGGCATCAGCCCTCTCACAGCAGGATCGTCTGGCTATGTGGACTCTCTCCTCAGGCCCTACACCACCAGCTCTTCTATTACCTCTGTGACACAACCGACTTCCTGAAAACACTACAAGCCATCGGTGGTCTCCCAGAAAACACCATCCTAGCCACTACAGATGTAGAAGCCCTCTACATCAACATTCCTCTCAAAGATGGACTACAAGCTCTCAGGAACAGTCTCCTGGTTGATAACTGAACATTCTGACTTTGTCCTGACCCACAACTACTCCAGATTTGGGGATGATCTATATCTCCAAGTCAGTGGCACAGCTATGGGTACCTGCATAGCCCCATAGCATGCCAACATCTTTGTGGCAGACCTATAACATCACTTCCTTGAATCTAATTCCACTATTGCCTCTCCTTTACCCCGGTTACATTAATGACATTTTCATCATCTGGACCTATGGGAAAAAGTCCCTGGAAGAATTTCACTGAGACATCAACAATTTCCACCCTCAGCCTGGACCAGACCACACAAGAAATCCACTTCTTGGACACTGCCATACGTATAGTGGATGGACTCATTAATGCCACCCTATACCATAAACCAACTGACAACAATGCATACCTATGTGCCTCCAGCTTACATCTGGGACGCATTACACGATTCGTTGTCTACAGCCAAGCTTTGAGGTACAACCGCATCTTCTCCAATCCCTCAGACAGAGACAAACACCTACAAGATCTCTAGCAGGGATTCCTAAAACTACGGTACCCACCTGAGGAAGTGAAAAAACAAATTGACAGAGCCAGACGGGTACCCAAAACCCACCTACTACAGGACAGACCTGACAGAGAAAACAACAGAAGACGACTGGTCGTCACCTACAGTCCCCAGCTTAAGTCTCTCCAACACATCTTCAGAGATCTACAACCCATCCTGGAAGATGACCCCACACTCTCTCAAGCCTTGGGAGCCTTGCCTGTCCTTGCTTACAGGGAGCTGCCCCAACCTGAAGCAAATACTCACCAGCAACCGAACAACACACAAGAACACTAATGCAGGAACCTATCCTTGCAACAAACCCCATTGCCAACTCTGCCACACAGACTCCAGTGATACCACCACAGGTCCCAACCACATCATCAAGGACTCATTCACCGGCACATCCACTATTGTGGAATATGCTATCATGTGCCAGCAATGCCCCTCTGGCATGTACATTCGCCAAACCAGACTGTCCTTGCATAAAAGGATAAATGGATACAAATCAGACATCAAAAATGGCAACATCCATAAAACAGTAGGAGAAAACTTCAATCTCCCTGGACAGTAGCAGACTTGAAAGTTGCCATTCTTTAACAAAGAAACTTCAAAAACAGACCTCAGCATGAAACTGCAGATTTGGAGCTAATCTGCAAGGTTGACACAATCAGACTGGGTATGAATAAGGACTTGAGACAGTTAACACATTACAAAAAATGATTCATTTGTTCATACATTCTCTCCCTTTGATCAACTGGTGTGAGGAAGTGGGATCTTCTCCCACGAAAGCTCATGCAAAAAATAAATCTGTTAGTCTTAAAGTGCCACACAACTGCTTGTTGTTTTTTTACTGGACTAGACTAACACGGCTATCCCTTTGGAAATTGGTGTGAATGGGTCTCTTCTGCTTTCTGAACTGACTTTGCTAACACTTGCCCTCCTCTACCGCATCATGTGTATGCATACCTTTCAATTGTAGTTTCCACTTCATGCATCTGACAAAGTGGGCTGGAGCCCACGAAAGCTCATGTTCAAAAAAATCTGATAGTCTATAAGGTGTCACAAGACTCTCATAGTAAGTGCTGCACTGTCACTCTCCCATATGGATGCTGCTAGCATAGACTAGAAGGTACCCAGTTTGGGTCACCTACAGGACTATGTGAATGTGAACTTGATACTTTGCAAAGCGGTAGCTGTGTTTAGTCCAGTTCAGCAAAATAAAGGAGTAGTCCCATGGCACTTCTAAAGCCTAACCAATTTATTTATTGCATGAGCTTTCATGGGAGAATATCCCACTTTGTCAGATGCCTTGAAAAGCATCTAATGAACTAGAATTTTCTCCCATGAAAGCTCATGTAATAAATAAATTTATTAGTCTTTAAGTGCTGCAGGACTCAGGACTCCTTGCTTGTTTTGCTCACCTAGACTAACACGGCTACCCCTTTGGAATAGGAGGGTTTCAGTTATGGTAGCAGCAGCCACATGGGGGAGTTACAGTGCAACACTTTGTCTGTATGACATGCGCACATAGACAAGTGTTTCAGTTCTTGGCTCTGACAGATTCCCTGGGTGACCTTGAGCAAATCACATGGGGCTAGATTATTAAGAGTTCATCACCACCTACAACTGGAGACAGATTTTAAGATGAGCTCAGCAGCATGCAAAACCAGTTTTTCAGAGCTCAACATCCACCAAGTTTTTTTTTTTTTTTTTTAAATCTAGTGTTTTATTTTAGTGCTTAAATGTGAGTGGGGCAATGATGAACCTTTAACCATTAATTCCTTTGTGCTTTAATTCCCTTGTGTAATTCCTTTCCCCCATGCTCTTTGGGTCTTGTTCATTTAGTTTATTATCTTATTGGGGCATGAGTTCTTCTAACTCTGTATTTATAGCACCTAACACAAGGGGCTACCAATCCATAGTTTAATATCAAAATATACCCAACACTATGTCATTCACAAGTAAAATAAATTGCCATGAACTGTTGCATTTTAAATTTAGAATGTACAACTTCAAAAAATACTGCAAGAAAAACAAAATACATGTTCAAAAATGACACTAGATATGTTTAAAATTTAGATTACACCTTAAAGCACCTTTCTGCTCAGTCTCAATCAGACTTCATACAGGCTGATACACACATCAGTACAAAATACATCAGGATTTTGGGACAAGTACTGTTGGACTGCCATACATACAGAAAGATTAATCTTCATGTTAAAACCTGGGGTGCACTGCTATAGCCTGTTCTCCCTGTCTCCCATATGTGTTTGAATCCTACATGAACAGTGGGCTGCTCCAGAGCTCAGTCACAAGTTCCACTGCATATTAGATCTTACATGAAGGAACAAAGAAGGGTCAATCATTAGCTGGAACATCAAAGTTGATAATAGGATGAATGAAATAGTTGTCTGAAAAGACAAGTCATACAGGTTACTCTGCAGTATTAGGGCAGAATGACAAAATTACTTTTTTCTTCAGTTAGGGAGTAGACTTAACATCATTTATTCTTAAAATAAGCTATTCATATAATTAAATCCATGAATCAAATTATTTTCTTAAACTTTTAGATGCTGGGGACACTGAAAGCTGGTGCTGTCCATGCTCTGCTGAAAATTATTTACCCTGGTTATCTTTGGCATGTCTGTGCATCTTTTAATTTGTTTGCTCATCTGTGAAAAGCTCTTTCTTGCCACTCTTGTAAAATATGACAGCCTGACATTTTCTTTAATTACAAAACCTGATGCGTTTAATAGCAAAAAATTGGCCTCCAACTTGACAACTCCCTCTTTTAAAATCAATGGTTAGACTCTCGGGCACCAACTTGGTCATCAAGATCAATATTAGAAAAAATATAGCTTGTCAAGACCTTTTGGCCCTTTATTGATTCAAATAGGGAACTGCTAGGGGATTGAATAATGATATTACAACTCTGGTCCAACAAACAGCATTGTCTTTTATTGATTTCAGTATAGGTACACACATCACAAATATCCTGCAGTTACACTAGACACAAAGGCACAAGCTGGTTGAAAATGTCCAGAGTAAAACAAACAAACAAAAACAAACAAACAAAAAATTATTCATGGTTAGAAATTACATGATACTCAGCATGAAAATTGCCAAATGAAGAATTGCACTTACATCTCTTCCAAAAAAACAAAACAAAACAAAACAATTTACATCTCATTTGCTAACCAGCACAGAGAGAGTGTGTGTGTGTTGGTGGTATTCTTTCCTACCCCAACACACTATAATTGTTTGTTTGTTAAACACATAGCTGCTTTAAAGGATCTCCTCTTTCTTGTGAAGACCACTCTATGCTGAGAGCCCCTCCTGCCTCCCTATTCCTAGGCACCAGAAGCAGCTGTGGGCAGGGAAGTTTTTGGAAACACAGCTTCAGTAGACCCACATTTATAGCCAACTCATGAAAACAGGGCCTCCACATTAATAAGGTGGGACTCCCTTAGGGTAGTAGCGAGTTAAGATGGGTGAGGTAATATCTTTTATTGGACCAAAATCGGTTGGTGAGAGAGACAAGCTTTTGAGCCACACAAAGCTCTTCTTCAGGTGTATGCCTTGAAACTTGTCTCTCTCAGCAATGACTTTTGTCCAATATAAAAGATATTACTTCACTTGCCCTGCCTCTCTAATACCCTGGGATTGACACAGCTACAACTACCCTCTCCTAGGGGGATGTTTAGATTGCAATTAAAAACCTGCAGCTGGCTCCTGTTAACTGACTTGAGCTCAGGTTGCAGGGCTGTTTAAATGTAGTGTAGATTGGAGAAGTCAGGCTGAGTTCTGGGGCCCATCTAGCTCACAAGATTGAAGAGCTGGTTCCAGCTTGATCCCATTAGTCTACACAGCAATTAAACAATTCCACAACCTGTCAGCTTCCACAGGCCAGCTGAGAGTATCTAACTGCAATGTAGACATATCCCTCTGGGATATATTTGCCCTACTTCTTCCACAAACCCATCTTTCATCCAGGAAGAAATTAGAGGAAATACCATGTAAGGAAACACTCTCCACCATGGGCCCCTCCTCTGGCTTTCATGGTGAGACAACCAGCTAGGCCTGAGAGTTAGTTTTGTGTATAGATATATAACAGGTTTCACAGGTGAAGACATTGCCTAAACTTTCTGAATGGTCAAAGAATTAGGAGATAAGCCAACTATATTGTAGGCCTAAGGTATGAAATGAATTTAGTGAACTCTCAGACAAAGCCTCCTCTCAGAACTGGAAATGTCAAGTGCTGTCCAGATGCTATAGGCTTAAGCAAAGAAAGCCTTGTCATTTCAATCCATCCCAGGGAAATTTCAAGTAAGCTTTTAACTACTTGTAAATAACTAAAGGTTTTATGGAACCTGGAAAAGTTTGAGTTTTTCAGTACTTTTAAGACATGAAAATAAAAGTTTTCCCTTAGGAGAGATTATTGTACTTTAAATAGATCCTGACTTGAAAGACTCAAATAACTCAGTCATAGGTTAGAGGCTTATTTCTGAAGTGGGTGGGTGAGGTCTTGAGGCCTGCATTGTGCATGAGGTCAGACTAGATGATCATGCTGGTTGCTTCTGATATTAGAGTCTGAGATCATGTGCCTATTATAGAAAAAGAATTGGCTAATGCCAGGGAACAGTGGCTTGTTCAAAACAAATATTAACTTTCTTCCCTGAGAGAGAGAAAAAAAAAGACATATACCCTCAAGCATCAGTCCTTTTCACTCATCTTGTTTTTCTAAATCTTTTCCTTCTGTTGCAGCCCTTTGCTACTGATACTTCAAAGGCCTAGAGGTCACAACTCAGATCAACTGTACCTGCACTCCTTCTCTTTGAGTGACCAAGGGCATCCATTTTAGCCTTCCAGCTCCTAGCCATCACCTCTCCCGGGTGGAGACTTGCATCCTAATCCTTCCTGATTGAGAATCACTGCTCAACACCTTACTCCTCACATAGGACTGCCTAAAAAGCCTGAGCTTGAGTTGTGTTTTCTTTTTGAGGGCTGTGACCAGTGTATTGCTCATAGTTATAAGTTGCTACATAGCTCCTTCTAAGAAAGCGCTTTTATTCTCAAGGTAAAATCATTATGGAGAAAACATTCAAACAACTCAAGAACCTAGAAATTTTATCAGAGGTCACTCCCAACTCCAGCCTAAGGCTTGGGTAGATTTTACTCCTGCAAAACCATTAGAGTTTTCTCATGGTTACAATTTAATCCATTTTAGATCCCAGAACAGAGAGTGGAAAGACTGGCCATTTCTTTATATAATTCAGGCTTTTCATCTTGATTTCTGTAACAAATAATCAGCAAATAGGGTGTAGCTTCAAAAGACTGGGCTTTGCAGCAAGAGCTGGGAAATTTGCTTTAATCTCTCCCAGAGATTCCCCAGGAAAGCCACTTAACATCTATTATCTTAGAAGTTCATACTTGTCTGGCATGTTTTCAGTACAGTCCTTTGAACCCTCAGGTCTGACTTCTGTCAAATTTGTCCTCAGACAACTTACATACAATACCATCTCACAGTCTTAGATGCATTTAATACTCTAAGGTCTTTTGAAGATGATATAGGAATTGCCATGTGTTACACTGGAGGTAAGTTGTTAATCTTCAAGTTCATGAGCCTGTGCAATGCTGTAATTTACCAGTTGTCATCACTAAGACTAGAAATATGTTACACTATAAAGTAATAGAAAATAGTTTTAATTGAGGAGATGCTGCAACAGGAGAAATGTCACAACAAGGAGATGGAAAGGAAATGAGAAGATAACCCAAAATTTTCCTTTTCTTTTTCAAGAGGCAACATCCTTCAGGTTCAGTAATTAATTCTGTCTGGTAGAGCTTGCTTTAAAAATAAATAAGAAAATAAAAAATCACTGATTCCTCTCCATTGACATTGGGTAACGAGGGATAAAGGGGTATAAATCCACCTAATTAAATCTCCTTCCCTTCATTTCTTTAAGCAAACTGAATGCCAGTCTGGGAAGTGGCTCTTTTCTTTCTTCTCTTCTACTGGCAAGCACAATAGAGAGAGAAGCATGGGGTAAGGTGAAGCAGGAAAAAGAGAATTTGGTAGCCTCTAGCCCCTTCAATGCAAGGTTGTCAATTGTACAACTGCAAGGTAGTGGAGAGAAATACTAGGGGACCTTTGCAATCTCCAAGTGAGCTCCTCCCACCGCTGGAATTATAGTATGCGACTGAGAGTTGAGCATCCTCACAAGCTGCCTTTATAGTCCTTGTAGGGCACAACCTGACAAAACCTGAGTGCCTGGGTACTAAAGTGACTGGGAGTTGTAGCAGGGCTCCTAGCTTGATTGCAGAAACACAGCAAAGGAACACTCTGTTGACCAAAAATAAAACTGCTGGCACCTAGCTGGGAGTCAATTTTGTTGAGCCCTATTGTAGGGAGAATAGGAAGAGTAGCCTCACAGCATGACTGCAGAAGTAGACTTCATGTGGAACTTCTGCATTTAGAGGTCTATGGAAGTGCATGACTTATGGTTCTGTAACTTTTTTTTTTTTATATATATATGATACTTGTAGCAGGGTGCAGCACTCAGGCTGAGCTAGCCCCTGGTTAATCAGGGAAAAGGGGAACCAGCTGGGGAGGCTGGGTAATGAGTTGGAGTGAGGACCAGCTGTGGGGGCTAGGAGAGGAATAAAAGCTTCCAGGGAGGAAATAGAAAGGGAGAAGTTAGGAGGAAAAAACAAGTCAAGCATAAGCTGGTGACAACTAGGCTTGAGCTTCCCTGAGCTGGGCACAGCTGGTAGAGCTCCTTGGGCTGTGTGGCCCATCAAAATTGTTGGTGGGTTGTTCAACACAATAAAAGAGCATTGATGACACTAAAGCTGGGAGTCTAAGTGTGCATGGTGAAGAACAGAGAGAGGCAAATCAGAGAAGACCATATGAGTTGTCTATAATGCTGATGAGATATATAATTATGTATGTTTGAAGAACAGTTACACACTGTTACCTTTCTGGAACTCACCTTTACTGCTGATGGCTGTCTTGACACTTTAGTCTTTTATGTGTTTAATAAAACCAACACACTAAATAAAACTTAGAGCTTCCAAGACTCACTCCTTCCTGAAAAGTAATTCTTATTTCTTTACTTAGTAAGGCAGCTTTATGATACCTGATTTAACATAGCTTGTGCTTCTCTAATCAACTGCTTTGCTTAATGAGGTAGAAAGTAACAATATGCCTCTCCTTCTACCCTTTAAATCATGGTTGTCCAACACCTGGTCTCCAGGCCAGAGCACATGTGGCAATGTGGTTCACTAGGAAGCAGCAGTAACTCCTTCCCTTCAGCCCCAAGTCAACTGATGGGTGGGGGGAGGAGTTCCTCTCCTACATCCCTGGCTTACTTGAGTGGGAAGTAGCTACTTTCCTGCAGCTGCAGGAGTATCAGGTCCTTCCCTCTATCCTGGCCAGTTTGCTGGAGGAGAATATCATCTCTGCCATTCCTGACTTGCAGGGGTGTGAGGGAAGGAGCCCCTCTTCTCCAGCAGCAGAACAGTGAGGTCCAGGTAACTGCAGGGATGGGAGGAGTTCACCATGCTGAACGAGCTGGTCCTTCACAATGAGTGGGGCCAGGGGACAGAGAAGGCACTGAAGGATGTCCTTTAGCAGATGTGGTTAAACACTAAATAATGGGTCATGAGGAACCGGCAAGTTGTCTGGGAGGAAAGAACAGAGACAACTCATAGAAGAGAGAGTCAGAAAAAGTGAGATAAATCTGAGAAATTGATTAAAATGCATATGGGAGCCTCTTAGGAAAATATGGGGCAGGTAACACAAATTAAGAAGAAAGTGATGAATTATGGAGCACTGTTGTGCCAGGAGTAGAAGGGAGTGTTTCTGTCTGATGGCAAAGCCTAAAAGCAGAGAAAAGGATGGAAAAGCATCTTAAAAGCCTTTTATCTATTGCCCAGATTGAGCTTTCTCGGATGGGGGCTTTCTGCATTTTATTTGACAATACACTTTCTGTTCCTTTCTTATCCAACCATCATCTTATATAGGTTTTCTTTTACTTCATCCCTAAAAATGTTCTAAATTTACTTTCCCTCTACTGCTACTCACCTAGGGGTGACAGAGGACAGCAAATTAGTCATGGATTAGCAATTAAATGTGTCAGAAACAAAGATTTCATCTCAGTATCAGAAAAATATAGACAAGATGGAAAGAGTTCTGAAAGACCAACAAATGTGATTAAGGAGAAAAGCTTTTTGAAAACACTTAAGCCTCATTTGGTATAGTATAACTTTTAAATTTATTCCTTTATATCTACATCAATATAAGTAAGCAGAGAATTAAGTTCTCTAAATATCTCAAACGGTTACTATGGGGCAAGGGACATGGTAATCATGTAAAAAATACTCAGAAGCCAAAAATATTTGAGTCATTCAATGAGTAAGTTCTGTATTATACAAGTTAGTATAAAATGGGAATAAATAAAATCATATAAAATAGGTATAATAGGATGATATTAAGAAAGATAAAATATTGACTGGATATTATGAAACAAATCTTCCCAAGTATGAGGTCTATTACATTGTGGAATAATCAGGGCTTGACTACACCGGGGGTAGGTTTGTAGTTCGATCTTAATCTGTCAAATTGAAGAATGTGAACATGAGTGCTCACACAGCTAATTCCTTGCTGGGTTCTCCTGTCCCCATTTCTCAATTACTTCCTCAGATGCATTAAACAGCAGATAGTAAGTATAAGGGATTGTGCGAAGGCAGTTGTCCTCTGCTCGCTCCCCCTACCCTCTTTTCTGAAATGTGTTTTTCTGTCAGTGTAGATCAGCGCTAAGTCAGCCATGAAAAGTGAAGGACACTCTGTCCCCTGAGACATTTAAACTTTTGCTAGACACAGGACTGAATTTAAAGATGTTTTCTACAATGATAGGTTAATCAGTTATATGACCTAGTAATAAAACATCTAGCACTTTGGTCTAGTGAAACAAGCTTGGAACTTCAACTTTGCTTACACTAGGAAAGTTAGATAAGTTTAGCAAATTTGATAGTTAACTCAAGTTAACAGTTTAAGCTTCCACTCAGCATCTCCTGTAGACAAAGGCAGCGATTTTAAAAACATTTTGGCTAGTCAAGATCAGTCTTAAGAGTTCCAGAACCAGCTAACATATCATTAAACACTATTGTTTTTGTCTACATTGGTTGCTAATTTAGATTTAGAAGAGTGAATTAACAAGTATTAGCTAAGATGCTTGCTAAGCATATCTTGTTTTCCCAGTCTAGACAAGAGGTCAAAGTTGCTACTGACTTACATCACATATTATTTACACCTGTACAAAGGACAGCCAGTCTGCTTTAATAGCGTATTACACCCAATTCACAAATATTTTGCACTAGGAGTTCAGTCGTGAATCAGTCTCCTAAATTTTAATGATACTGACATTGCTGCTTTTCCTCAGGGCTCACTTCTATCAACTACCATATGTCAAAATACAATCTGCCCTGTCTACACTAGTGTTTTAAAACATTTGTTAAATCATTTTAGGCAACAACATTTAAAAACAGACTATTTACTCTAGATCTTTATTTCCGTTTTCTCATATCAAAAATAGATAACACCTATGCTAGCTGGGTGCTGTAAATAATAAATAAATGTGTTAGATTTTATATAGTATTTTAAATTTTCAAAAGGCTGTACAAACATTAAGTGTTTTACTTAGCTAGCAGGTTAACACATCTTTAATGTCTAGAATCTTATCTAGTAGTTTTAACAGTGCACTACATACTTCTTTCCATTTCCTTTCTATGCCCACCACTATTTTGTGGACAGATTAGTAAACTCCAGTGGAAGGCAATAAAAGTGATCAGGGGGATGGTGCACATGACTTATGAAGAGAGACTAAAGGAACTAGGCTTGTTTAGCCTGCAGAAAAGACGACTAATGGTGGGCATTTGATAGTAACCTTCAACTACTTGAATGGATGCTCCACAGAGGAGGGAGCTAGGCTATTCTCAGTGGTGACAGAGGACAGAACAAGGGCTATGTCTATTACTGAGGAACTATTTTAAGTCAACTTCACACGGTTGACTTTAAGTTGACTTATGAAGTCAACTTAGGGGTATGTCTACACTAGTAGATATGCTGCAGTTGAGGCTCAGACCCCACCCCGTGCTGGTGTGTGACTCAGCTCCAGGGCCCCAGTCTGGCCTCAGGGGTCCACTCTGGCTCCTGCTGCTGCTGGCAGGTGGCTGGGAGCTGGATCTGGCAATAACCCCTTGCCCTCAGTGTCAAGGGGCTCAGAACCGGCCCCAGCCACCCCTTACTGTAAGCGGAGGGGACTGGGAACCAGCTCCTGCCACCCACAGCAATGGGCTGGGAACCAGCTGCTGCCACCTGTGGCAAGGAGCTGGGAGCAAATGCTTATGTTGACTTCTGAATGGGGCCAGGGACTACCTTAGGTTGACTCAAGGCAGATTAAATTGACCTAAGGCTCCAGTGTAGACATACCCAAGTTGCATTTGGGGAGGTCAAGGTTGGATATTAGGAAAAACTTTCTCACTAGGAGGGTGGTGAAGCACTGGAATGGGTTGCCTAGGGAGGTAGTGGAATTGCCATCTTTGAAAACTTTTAAGACCAGGTTAGACAAAACCCTGGCTGGGATGATTTAGTGGGAACAGTCTTCCTTTTACAAGGGGGTTTGACTAGATGACCTTATGAGGCCCCTTCCAGCCCTAATATTCTATGATTCTATGATTTTACCTGAGACATAGCATTGCTCCTTCTTACCAGTCTTGTAAAGCCACGGAGGAAAGAAGGGGGAAAAAAAATAAAAAACCTCTTGAAACACAAGATCTTTAATTAATGATGGTCATGTTGGTCTGCCAATACTTAAAATCCATTCTTAACATTCCTATTGATAAACAGGGGGTCAGAATTAGAATTATGCAAAAGTTGAAAGATTTATTTTATGGTATTTCAAATAAAAATATTGGTTGTTTCATTCTGCATTTTACGCATCCCCAAATGTTGTTATATATGAAACGTACATTTCACATATCATAGAAAATGACTTCCTATACCTTACAGTAGAAATGCATACTACCCTTGAAAACACGTTTTTCATTTTGTCATCAATATTTTGAACAACCTTAGTTTGAATGAATAAGGTTCCATAATACTAGGATAGAGACCCTATTTAAAGGATAGTAATCACCATACATTAACAATAGCATTTGGGCTGTTTGCACAATCACAACCCGATTCAGAAAATATGTATTGCCATTTATTTCCATTCTCTCTTCTCACCTGGCTTTTTCCTAGTATGAATAAATCATTAGAACAGATGGGAGAATATTATCAATAAAAGGCTCTGTTAGCCTCTGTGTATATCCACTATATTCAGACAGAATGTATTGCTTAATCACCTGCTCATGTTTCACACTCAAAACAACACTTTCCTGCCTTAGGAAAGCATTTTAGTAGAATTGCTAAGTAAATGATTTTAAAAATCAGGCAAAGAGGTTAGACACTTTTTACTTGTTCCTTAGACAAGCCTATTTTCATTTCAATCATTAATTAATTACCACTTTAATGCTCTAGTGACATTGTTCTATTTGCAGATATGGGCTATACATATATATATACACATTAAAATACAGACCAAAAACAACAGTGTATTAGAGCATTTTGCATCTTGTGCTGGAGGAACAGGGTACAACCTTGCCCCTGAGACAGTCTAGTCTTGCAAATGGAGTACTACTAAAATGTGGTAAAGCTATCTAATATCTCACAATTACAGTCTTGCTTATCCACTGCAGATAGTCTGGGTTTATATTTTTATGGTAGCTTAACATCCTCCCACAGCAAAAGAATGCAGGAGTGTACCAGAATATTTCCTGTAAGCCTTTACTCATGCAAGTAATCTCTCTGGTGTAATAACACTATATATAAAAATAAGAATTGTAGAAGCTTGGATCCCACATTTTCTCAGCATGAGTAATATATCCACCTGCCATGGTACACAGATTTTCAGTATGCTCCCTGAAGTACTAAAGGTTTGAAAGGGACAATATTCCCATTAAATACACTTTTTTAAAAAACAGTTCTTAATTACTTTAACTGCTAGATTTATTTTTCATCCTTTGTGCAGTTTGTTTACATTGAGCATTTATCTCAGATTGGATTATGTGACTAAACCGGCCAGTTGTGTTTTGGCTGGCAATTCATTTTATCTTTCTCTCTAAACCCTTCTAAGTTCACCACCAAAATAAGAATTCATGAGTTTATTTCTCACAACACTGCTGTGAAGTACAGATGTACCACTGTCCCCATTTCATGTTGCATGAACATTTGAGCAATAATTCAGAGTTTGGGGTTTTGATGTTGCTAACAAATATATAAGTAAAAATCTTGTGATGGGAACACAAATTACTTCTAAACTCTATCTTTTCTTGTTTTGTAAAACAACTAGTGGTTTTCTTTTCTCTAGTCTGTATTTTGCAAATATGTAATTCATTAATTCTCTAACCAGATTTACACCAGAATTTATGCTATCAAAATATTTTTAAAAACATAAAATATGATTCTATGCTAAATTAAAAATACTTTAATGGACCATATCAAAACCTTTGAAGTGAATTTAGTTTGGATGATCAAAGTGGGAGATTTGTCAGACCTAGAGTCTCAAATTAAGAAAAAAAACCTAATTATTATGAGTGATTAATCACAAAATGAAGTATCATAGATCCATAGGCCCCACTGTCATGGGATCTACCATCTGAAATGACACTGATGTATATTTTGGGCTACAAACATATAATGAGGAAGCCAGTTATGCTACTGTAGACCTAACAACAGTGTGACCAGAACATGCAATAAAAACGAATAACTCTATTATGGGTTAAATGGCTAGTTCTTTTAGTTAAGACAGCAATTGACAAATCTCAACTTTGATGTAATGTAGGGTAAATGCAACTGAATGTTTCAGAAGCCTTCTTCTCAGATCCATAAATATGACCCTGTTAATTTGTGTTTCACTAAAGCATATCTTCCAGAGAGGCATCCACTGTCAAGCTAAAAACTTTGAGAGATAGACAAGCCCCCCTCCTCACTGGTAATTTGTTCCAATGACTAATCACTTTCAGTGTGAACAATTTGTTCCCCATTTCCAGTTTGAATGTTTGTAGCTTTATTTTGGCACATTCGTACTTATTATGCCTTTCTTAGCACAACTGAACAGCCCTTTAGGACCCAGTATTTTCTTTCCATGAAGGTACTATTCTAAGAGGAGTTTAGAAATTTGCATGGTTAAATTGCACCAAGAGTTTTCTAATACATTGTAAATATGTTTTAATGATAACATAATCTCCCACAAAATGCTTATGAGTACTGAACAATTACTTACAGCTACTGAATCAACTAATTACCCATAATCATGTGGCTCATTTGCTTATGTATGTATTGGTGGTAGTGTTTTCAGAAGGAGTGTAAAAAGAAAATAGATTTATTCTGTTTGTTTATTTTAACCATTCAGGTATTCATCTCTGTAGTGCAATACTGGTGAGGAACAGTGTGCCTATTAACTATTAAAATAAATATGTGAGAGAGAAACAGATTGCAGAGTTTGCAGTCAGCTTTAACACAATATCTGAATGTGCAAAAGATGTGGGTGAACTGAAACTGGCACCTTTTTGGGCAGCATCAGTAAGGGAGCCATAGGACAACTTCAGGGTATATATTACTCTAGTGTTTTGCCGGATCACAGAATTAATGCCATGTACATGCTTTGACTTATATGTGGGATATAATTAATTTTGTTTCTAATGCCTGGTTTCACACAGAAAATTATCAAACCATCTTCATATTAAAAAGGAATGCAATCAATTTGAAAGACATCACACAGCTGTCTGGGAAAACAAAGTTTCTGCCTATAGTTACAAATCACACCAAACATTACTACTATCACCGAAACAGTCAAGGAAAACCATCTGTTTAAAAAAATAAGTTTCTTTTGGGCATTAGACAACAATTCATGTATAATCTGTGACGATTTGATTTGTAGTTGCGTTCCTGTCTTCTGCATTAGCATGCATACACCACTGGCATGCAGTGACAATGCCCAGTGCCCTTCAGGCACAGATTGGCATTGCTGTGTATCAAGGCATAATCATAAAGAAAAGTTTCTCTGAAGCCTCAGTGCAGCCCAGGTACTCTAGATGTATACTGAAGAACCACACCATGAACAAAACCCAGTATTTGTAATTTCTGGAGGTGCCAATGAAAATAATCTAAGTGGAATGACAACAGTATACAGAGCAATGATTAGAAGTCAGGAAGTGTTGAGTTCTAACCTAGTCCCTTCCATGATCCTTGGGTCCTTTAGAAACTTCCTCCTCTACTTCTGCAGATATAGAATGAGATAATACTTCCTCAGAGAGGAATTGTGAAGATTAATCTTTTCATAGTGGCCTGAACATATAACGTACAGTACTATATAAGTGTGAAATATAATTATTATCTAATGGAACCAAATCTGTAGTTTAAAGTGACCACAGAATATTTATTGTTATTTTGCTGCTATACTGTAGCAGATGATAAATGAGGCTTAGCTGTAAGCAGGATGTCTTGTGGAGAATTCAAAGATCAAAACAGATCATTACCTGTAATGCTAAATCTTTTTTTGAATGACTTTCCTCTTCCCAAAAAATTACTATTTGGTGCAGTTTTTAGGGCCAGCTCAACCATATAGGTGAACTAGGTGGTTGCATAGGGTACCAGGTTTTGAGAGGTGCCAAATTAGATAGAAGTGGTTTTTTCTCTATTTCAAAATACATATTAATATGTCATGTCTTATAAACAAAAGTATCACCCTCTGATGCTGGTGCAAAAATCACAGTTTGTTTCGGATGCAAAAGCCCTCAGGCTGGCCCTTGTAGTTTCCATTTGCATCCTATAAGCTAAAATATCTTTAGTTTTAACAGCATAATGCTACTAGCTTAGTTATGCTACTATTAGTTTCCTGGTGTGGACTTTCTGGAATAAGAGTGACATTTTTAGTTTAGTTGAAACTGCCTTCAAAGCGACAACCTAAACAAGAAGAAAAGGCACTGATATTGGAATTACTGTCCCCCCGGGGACTTATATGAGTGTAAATAGAACCCAACCCAACCTTCAGTTCAGTGGAACTCCTCTGTCTTGATGAACCTTTAGTGTGACATGATTTTTTAAGATCATTTTTCAAGTGTTGTAGTACTACATGTGATTATCAACAATACTGTTTTGTTTTTCATTTTAGAATTTTAATCATTTACTCTTTGTGAAACACCCAGTTTGTGCTCTGTGCTATAGAAGACAATTCCAATCTGTTCCTGATCATTTGAGGACTGCTGCAGGGGTCAGTTCTTCAAGTTGAGAATTTATGATTCATTGGATATCCTACAAGTATAAACACTGATTGGAGTAGTTCACCTTGTGCAATGCATGCTGTGCTGCTGATACACTATAAATCGCCTTCCACTGTACTAGGCACTTTCACGCTCTCTTGAAAGCACTTCTGTTTCACTCAACAAGTTGTCTATAAAATCATTTTTTGTGCTGAGGAAAGGTGACTTCCACTGTCTGTCTATCTTTGTCACAGACACACCCTCAATATATACCAGAAGGAATATATCCCAAGCCATTTGTAGTTAGGGGACTTTGAATTGAACTCAAAGGCGTACTTTTAAATAAAATCAGATAAAACAATGTTATGTGATAAAGAATTATTGATTATAAAATGTAGATGACTAAGGATGCTTTCATTACAGGTTGGTAAAGATTTTTTTTTTACCTGACTCTGCACACATTGAAATTGATCATCTTATTTAAAGAGCTTGAAGGCTTGAATTCAAGCAGAATCCTTGAGCAAAAATGTTGCTGATCTGCACAAATGACTATTGACTATTAGGAGTAATAAAATTCTATCGTCTAGATGATATGGATGCTCAAGGTTGGAATAGAGAATTATTTATAACCCAGTAGTGATGCTTGGAACTGTATTTCATATTTAAAAATTAGGCAGTTTGGAATGAGCTATAGTTCCTCCAGCTATTTATGAGAAGATCCAAGCTCATGAAAAATCTGGGCTGAGATAACCCAAGCTGGCTGTAACTGTGACTGTCAGAAGTGATGGTTGTGTTTGAGGGAAGAAAGCCAATGGCCTTCAAGCACCAGCGTCCATTCTATTCAGATAATGAATATATCAAGATCAGCCACATCATCAGCTGTTAAGCTGATTCTTTGGCCAGAGAAAGGGCATTTTGCAAAAGTAACTGTTGAAGCCCTTGCAATTTCTCCTTCATTTTTTAGATTTATTTTCCTTCTGATTTGAAATCTTTGGGATTCAGGCACTGTTTACTGCTCAGATCACTGCAACACACACACAGAAATATCCACTTTACCGTAACATGAAAATGTGTTCTCAGATGGCTCTGGAACACACCCCAATGTACAAATCACAATGCATAAAATCACTTCTAAATGTTTAGCTCATTAAGACATGTCTGAGTGTTAAGCTTCCTACCAGGATGACAACTTTTCTACAGGGATTATACTATAAATTGCAACCACTTTTGTGTATATAAAGAATATCATTTCTGTAACAAATGTATGGATTAATACGGAATTAACCCCATCATCTATTACATCACCTAAAGGATTTTGGGAAAACACAAAAGAAATCACTTTGCCAGTAAGTTTTGAATTCTCATTTCTCTTTATAAACCATCTGTGAGTAATTAGGAGCTTTTCCAATTTGAGTCCAGCTACCTTTCCAGCAGTTACCTGGCTGTGTGTGTTTGCTAGCATCATCATGAAAGTGATTGACATCACAAATTTAAGATAAGTACTTTGTAGAAGGTGGCAATAAAAGGCTCAACCACTGTATATCTTTGAAATTTATCAAAGGGACAAGAATAAGTATGAAAGACAAAAAGGTTAACCATCTTTTTAATTAGTGTGATCTAGTTACATTTTTTCCCCAACATGAAAGTTGTGTTTGAAGATAAAGAGTTTTAGAAGCACCTTCAAAAAGTTTGTTGTTGTTGTTGTTGTGTTGTTTTTGTTTTGGTTTTTTGGCTCCTGCACAATGTAGTAAACTTTCCTTTCTTATATTTTTTTTTCCAATGATTTCTTTTAAGTTAGGTTGTTTGTTTAAATCATGGATTCTGTTTCACGTTATACATGTTTTCATCTTTGGTTTCTTTCTACTTCTTTTTCTTTAGGTGGTAGAAGTTTTCCACTTTACTTTCTAATTAACAAATCTTTTCCAGGATATACCTTATTGACAAAAATCTGTGATCACTGTGGTTATGTGTTCTATTTCCATTATGACTTTTATTTATCAAAGTCTGCTCATATTTCCTCTTGACTTGTTCCATCTTGATTGCATCTGATCTTCAATCCAAGTTGTTGCTAATTTACTCCTTAAGTAGTCATCTTGATCTACAATAACCTCTCATCTCTTTGGTTCTCCTACTTTTCGGCATGACTAAGAAGACTAATCTTTTGCAACACCAATTTCTAATTCTTTCATTCTAAACTGAAATTCTCTATTCACTCACAAACATGGGGTTTGTTGGTTTGTTTTCTGTACAGACACCAATTCCCACATGGTTTTTAACCAAATGTTTTCATTCACAAAATAAAAGTTCTAGTAACACCACCCATTAGCCAATGATATTATTAAAAAGATGGGAGTACAAAGTTAGTTTCTGGGGCTCCCCATAGTAGAAAATTGTCTTACAAAAAGAGAGCCACATTGCTCATAGATAAAAGCATAGGTGAGACCGTTAAATTGCAGATCCTCAGTAGAATATCTGGAAAATATGGATCTGTCATATTGATCTGGAAATCACATGTGTAACCCTCCCCCCTTTTTTAGTAATTTTGGCTTGTGGTTGTTTTCCTTTGAAGAAAGAATACACATTTTTCTGCTTATTTTTAAAGAAGGGTTTTCATGCACAGCTAACTCAAACTGGTGACCTTTAAAATTTCAGACTTCACCTGTGAAACACTGAATTTTGAAAGATTATAAAGTTACCAAAATGCTATATGCTATTTAAACTTCGGGTTTCATATATGCATTGTAACTGAAAGATGAAATTTCATTTTTAGTTGCATCAGTCTCTATGTTAATAGCGAGTTATGGAATGAAAAGATGCAAGTGGGAAAGTACCTACCTACATGTTATCTTAATTTATAGATATGAATGAGCATTTTAAAAGAAACAGGTTTATATTGGTTTTAATCACATATAATCTCATAAAATGGATGTGGTTAAAGCCTATATAAAAACAACAGAACAATTCTGTGCAAGTAACTGAATAGGCCCACTCAGATCAATAGACTATTCCTTTGCTTAATTTAAGTATGTTGCTGGATCAAAATTTATGTAGGGAATTGGGGAGAACACAAAACAGGGCACTTACAGCAACATTTTGGTGACCATTTAAGCTGCTCAGTATATAACATAAAATATATATAGTCCATTTATTTTTTGTATGTTTATATTATGTATTTATGGATATAACAGTCACAGAAAAATATATGAAGCAGCAGAATTAATTCTTAATAATAAATTCTGCCCCCTTCTCAGGCATGTTGTCACAAAGTCTTTAATTACCTGATCAAATGCTATCTTTTTCTTACTAGGGCCCCTGCCTCATTCATAGTACAACATGGTTGGTGTTCAGTGAATGAAACCACTGTTCAATATTTCTTTTTCCCAGTATCTTTAAATTCATAGATTTGTCCTCTATTTACTGCACACCATCAAACCCCAGCATTGAATCTGGAATTATTCATTTTCTACCATTGTTCTGAGAACCTCTCCACACTTGAAAATACCATATTTTCCCATAAATATGCCACTGATATTTTCGGGTCAGGTTTTGAAAGTCCTGTTTTGTTATTGATCCAAAAGTACTTAGAAACCACTGTATGAATGCAGTATAAGAACTTGAAGCAGTCTAAAAGCAGAAAAATCATAGTCAACTGTGAATTTATTTACTATTTATCCAACTATTGTCCTTGGAGGCTCCATTCAGATTGTACTAGGTTCTGTACAGACATATAATAAAACACTTTCCATACCCCCATGACCAGTTTGACTAACTCCACTTAAGAACTTCATTGCAAATCAAATTCCTGTAGTTTAAATGTCTACTAAATAATTTCAATTCCCTCCAGTCCACATTGTGAAAATGATTTTAGTTAAAACCTATTAATTAGTTCACTAAAATATTTTCTTTTGCCTCAAATCTTTAGTAAATATGTTTAGGGGGTGGGAGATGTTAACATACATTTACCAAGACTTGTGACATTTGTGAATGTACTGTTTCAACATAACTCTTCATATATAAGGGAATATTTGCACATTAAATTGATTCAATAAATCCGATCTATAATGGTAGATTATAGTTTTTCATTTATTTTCTCCAAAAGCTCATTTACTCTCCACCCCCATAATTCTTAGTTCTGATCTGAGCCTTTAAATTGCCTACCTGGCTACTGGTGGGTTTTGGTATTATATCATACTACTGCACAAAATGATAGACTCTTAGGTCTAGATGGCCTTCTAGGAATCACACTACTTGAAAAGTCTTCTAGTTCAGTCCCCTGCACTCAAGGCAGAACCAAGCATTATCTAGATTATCCCTAAGAGGTGTCTCTTCAAAACTGCTCTTTAAAATCCCCACTGATGGAGATTCCACAACCTCCCTAAGTAATTTATCTCATTGCTCAACTTTCCTGAAAGTTAGGAAGGTTTTTCTGTTTGTTTTGTTTAAATCTAATGTCCACTCTAAACTGCCCTTGTTGCAGTTTAAGACCATTTTTTGTTGTCCTATTCTGAGAAGTTAACAAGAAAAATTTTTCTCCTCTCTACCGTATAGCAACCTTTCATGTACTTGAAAACTGTTATGTCCCCCCTTAGTGTTCTCTTCCCCAGACTAAACTTTTTTTTTTTAAATCATCTCTCATAGGTTATGGTTTCAAACCTTATACTAATTTGTGTAGCTCATTTAGTTCTGGTTGCATGTTTTCAATGTGTCTTTAAGTCAGAGGGCCATATGTTAAGCATCTGGATTTTATTTGGCATGTTCATAATCCCAAATAAATAACTATAGGCCATACCATTAACTGGTGTAAATTGGCATAGTGCCATTAAAATCAACAACGTGCTGAGTTACATCAGCTGTATATCTGGCCCAAAGCCAGATTTTCTGAAACAGCTGCTAAGCTTAAAGTGCTATTTGATTAGTTCAAGCACTATTATCTGAGGATGAAACTTTGAGGCTGATGAGTTGTAACACATTACACACTATAGTTTTAGAGACACACCTAGGTCACTGAACAACCAAAAAGTCTGGAATCATTACCCAGTAATACCTCTTTCTCCATTTCAAAGAGTACTACATTTAACAAGGTGATATCGGATACCAAATATCATAGAAATGACGAATCCTTCTCTCCTTTACAGGTGTAATCACACCATTATAACCAGTGGAGTCACATCACTATAAACCCATATTTCAAATGGACCATCTCTAATAATAGGTACTACGCCCTTTACACAGCATATTCAGAATTACTCTGTTAGGACAATATTGAAGTGAAACTTTAGTTTCTCACAGGAATGACATTATAAAAAAGAGCTAATAATTTAGCTGCTTAATGTCAGTAACCTTTTGAAAAAAGACTATCGCACATTTGGGAGACAGGTGGGAGAAACTAAAGTCATCATAAGGACACTTTTTTTAAGAAAAATCACTACCAGAGCTAGAATACAGAGTGTAGCTGGAATGGAAAGACACTGACCTCAGAATTGTGCTGTCTCAAAACACAAGACAGGACAGGTTGAGAATCAACAATTAATAGGAATATTTGGTCTTTGGCATTTTTTAGATTTGAAATATACTGTATCTTCTTCCTTTGATTACAGGAACAATTTACAGTATGACATAGTTACTATATACATTATAACAAAGAGGCTGGTCTGGTGAATTATGGGCAAGGCTTGTATAGTGAGGGTGTGTGGCCTCCCTGGGAGATGGACAGGGAGGGATGCCTTAGTCATCCTGTCGATCTCTCCAGAAGCAGCAGGGGGCAGAGTGGAAAGAATAAAATGAGAACTTGGGAGTTCATTCTGTGTTGTGGTGCCAGAAGAGAAGGATGCCCCTCCAATGACTCTGGAGCCCTGGCCTGACAGCTATGATGCCGAGGAGACACCTTCAGTCTTTAGCACTGAGGAACTGCCAGACCCACCCACTGCCAGTGACCCAGAGGAGCTGCCGGTGTCCACAGGAGCTGCAGCAAGCCAACGATGTAGATGGACTGTGCAATGTGTCCCTTGCAGAGTATCCTGAGGAGTCTGGGCATGACTCAGAGAACAAGATACTGCAGGGAAAAGGGGAAGGAGATAGTTCAGCGGTCTTGTGGTCTGCAGTTTTGTCAGTGAGTTGCACTGGAGCCTTCCTGACCATGTGGCAGACTGCTCTGCTGCAGACAGGGACCTGGGTTGGGATGCAGTGGAGTCAAGAGGACCTGCATCCCTCCTTGCCATGCCACACCAGGGGAGGTCACCTCATCCCAATCTGTGAAATTGCTCAGGCACATAGACTGCTGGTTTGCCTGGTTGGACCTATAGACAGCTGACAAATTGCTTACTTGCCTCACCTTGCCTAAGGGCTAGGGTCTATATAACTGCCAGCTTGCCCTGCAAAAGGCTAGTAGTGGCTTACTCACCCTACCCTATCTGAAGGGCTTGGGACAACAGATTGTTCACTCACCCTGTTTAGAGCCAGTGACCTATAGGCAACTGTGACGTGCAGAAAGGGGCCAGGACCCCATGGTAATTCCTTTTGTTGGGCTTGCCTTCACAAGAGTGCCATAGTGATGGGCTCAGCTTTCTTTGGAGCTAGACAGGGAGGGGCAGCCCAGTGCCCTATTAGAAACCAGAAAACAGCACATTGTAATTCCAGTTTTGTCATAAAAGTGCACAGTGATGTTGAGGTAATTCCTCAATCTTTTTGTTTCTGCTTACTTATCCATGGAGTGGGTATACAACCACTTACATACCTCAGAGGTGTCCTTAAGATTAGTTTATTGTACAGTGCTCTGAACAAGAATTCAACATAGTTTGCTAAATTTCACCATCAAAGTGTTTTATTCTGTCCTGCACTTCAGCCTGTTACCAGTATATCCTCCCAGCTCCATCAATCATCTGAAATGTAATAGCTATAGGCAAAGCTGAGTGCCTGATCTTTCTTCCAAAACCCTCTTCCTCTGTCTGCTTGAAAATATCATTACCTAGACTGGGCATCCTCTTTTAACTCCTTCTAATTCCTTGCCTAACTATTCAGGCTGAGTTCAACTGTTGCAGCATCATCCTCCATAGCTTTCAAAAATGTTATTTGTTTTTCTTTCTGCATCTACAACTCTAGTCCAGGGTACGTCATCTCAGATTTGATCACAGTGCCGCCAACTTATCAGGTCTCTGTGATGCCCTCATTGGCTGTAGATGAGTTTAGAAGGGCTGAGACCCCAGCAACAAGTTGGCTGCAGTCAGCACCAACCACTTGTAAAATTCCCACTCCTCATCAGACACTTTGTAACACATCATGTGGACTAAGCATGCTCAGTAACACTGCTGAAGAAGGGTACCTTCATCCTTTACCCTCCACCCCCAGCAGAAGGTACAAGTCATCTCTGCCAGTCTGTATAGGCTCTTATACCGCTCTGTAATTGGGGCTATCAGATCTTCTCTGCCCACTGCTGGGAGGCATTGCTATCCTGACACCCCATGTATAAGACAGTCCGACTGGGCTACTAACAAGACTTAGTCTTCTAGAGACCCAGAAGGGCCAAGATGAAACACTGATCAGTCAGGAGCCAGCAGGCCAATTAAAAAGGCTTGCTTGTCTGCTTCTTCTCAAAGGAGAAATTGGTGAAACTGGGAAGGTGGGGGATCAACTCAGTGCTATCCCAGAACCTCACAGCCAGATCAGGTCCTTGACTTCAGGTGCCTTGCATTTGAGGTTTTCTTTCTTTAAAGGTGAAGACAAATTGGGAGGGATTTTTTAAATTTTATTTAACTGCTTAGGTACCAATGACAAGCTTACAACACAGGCCACTTTGCTCCAAGCTGGTAAGGCAAGGGATACCTGCAGTACCAAATATGGCTCTGAAGGGGGGTAGAGCAGAGTAGTCCTACCAGCCAAACATGTCCATCATCACTGTAGTATCTGGGCACCTTCCAGTAATAGATGAACCAGTGTGACTGTATATCAGTCACAGGTTATTATCCTCTCCCCCCCCACACACACCACTACAATCCACTGTACCTACAGAGAAGTGTCTGAAGGAGATGGTTTTGTTGTTGTTGTTTTTTTTTTTACTATAAATATACTTGTTGCTATATGATTGTTAGAGAAGACAAAGTCAAAAAAAAAAAAAGTGCCCTGCACTTGGAATGGTGAAATTTTATGATGGTCCTTGGCTCTTGAGGGAGTTCATTCCTTTTGTGAATTGCTGCAGCTCATGGACAATCTCATTAGGCAAGAAATAGCATACATACCAGGGTTATTAATCCTGATAAAACTAAATCTCCAGGTCATTACCATGAAACAACCTCTAACTGCGGACGACAACCAGCTAAGTATTAACCCAACTGAACAGGACACAGAGCAAGTGACAACTATCAACTACTTGAAAGCAACACAGACAGCACTGGAAATGTTTGAAAGATGTGGACATTCATACAACAGCAGCTTCTGTCACAAGGGATATGGTAATATCAAGTTTGCTATAAAGCAGCAGATCCACCAAGCCACATGTATACCACTTCTATTGTAGCACAATTTTATATGGGTATTGAGGAAGGGGAAAGAGTGGTGGATTGATGTTTCTGGCCTCTCTTTGCCTTGATCAAAACAAAAAAAAAAAGGAACTTAAGAAGAATTCTGAACTCTCAAGCAGAATACTAGCCAACCCATATAGATGTCTTTCATTACTGTATCATCTCTTCTCCCTTTCCTTCTAATTTGTTGCATTCATTTATTGAATATTTACTCAACTTAGACTGCAAACTCTTCATTGCACAAATTATGTTTTCAAATGTTTGTACAATACCTTGCACAATAAACCCTAATTTTGGACCTTATTTAATACAGATGATAATAATGCAACATTTATAGTACAGAATTAAAAGTAAGAATGTCTTAAAATGCACAAGTTAAGATCCCAACAAGATTTTAATACAGATAATTTATTCTGCATGTTGGCAAAAAAATATTGCCATTTTTCAGCCTCACAGAGTTCAAACAGCTGACTTTTATAGAAATTTTAAAGAAAAATGTTTCATATGTGAATTTAAACATAGAAAATTTTAATTCTCCACATTTTTTGTAAAGAGGGGCACATAGAAGGAGAAGTTCTAGGAATGTGAAAATAAAGTTTTATACATCCCTATCTGTTTTGCAATCGACAATACTATTTGTTAAGCAAATATTGCCAAAATGAGAATAGTAGAAATTGAATTTTGTACCAATGCCACAACTTGCAAAATAAATGGTCCAGAAAAGGACTTATGATGTGAGCAGAATTTATGTGCCACAGTAAAAAGAATAATTAAGAAACTTAAAATGGAGAATGAAATAAATGTCAGAAAAGCAAAAACTACATTGATGGAAGTTATGCAGAAGCATCTGATTAGATGTGAGATTTCTGAGGAATTTATTCACGACAGACTGGCACAGAGCAGGAGGACTCAAAGAGCTCATAGATACAGATAGTTCTAGGAGAAAAATAATAATTAATAATAGCCCATTAGTATTAACTATACAGGGACAGAGCAAACCATGGAATCAAAGGCTGGAAGATAAGGGGACAAAGGTATCAAGGTGAAAGACGACAACATTCTTAAAGTATTGCTCAGATCAAGTAGGAATTGTATAATATGCATTTTCAATAACAACTTTTATGCATTCACTGAACATTCATTGGCATGTTCCAAACAAAATAAATAAGAGGCTAGCAAGTGCTAAAGAATCATTAACATCCATGGATAATACCAAGATTAAAACCAGAAAAGGGAAATAAAGCAATTACAAGAAAGGGCTTGCAAAGATTTATATCTCTGCATTCCGAGGGCAATGCTATCTCAGTAACAAAATGTGTACATACATTTATTTGACAGAAGGAACAGCTTTCCCCATGGAATATCCTACAGAACATTGCTCCTGTTCTCAAGTACATTCATCAATAAAGAGAATTAGATAAATTTTAACAGTGATATCCAGCACAATCAGACTCTTGCTGACCGTCAGCTACTGCTGATGAAGTCAGCTGTAAAATAGCATACAGAGGACTCAGCTTGTAGAAGAGTTGTTTGAACACAGACCATTTGAAGGGACAAGTACATATCATACTTACCCATAAAACATACCAGGAAAAGACACATACCCTACAATAATGACATTAGCAATACCCAGAGAACACTTGAAATGGCTAACAAATAATGCAAGTATAATCTTCCCCCCTGGCAAATCCTCTCTCTTGTATCTTCATATTGGGAGAGGTATTTAAAAAAAAAGTCATGGAGACAGCCCAAACCTGGCAGCTTTCCAGACATCCAAAGGAGGCCAAGTCAAACCACAGTAAGGCCCTGCACCTCCACATGGATTCTGGCCCTTGTTGGGACTGGTTCCTGGATTCCTGGCAGAGTGACTCCACTGGAGCTGAACTACCAAGAATTCCTCTTGGCTACAGAACTAAACAGAACTGCATGAGGAAGGAGATAAAGGAAAGACAGACCCAGATCTGTAGAAAAAGTTATACATGTCTAGGATGTATTTTCTTTGGAAGAATTTCTGCAAGGGTTGCAAAGAGTCAATACGCAGCATCCCTAGGCCCCGCCTGTTTACTCCTCTTTCCTCTCCCTGGATAGACTCTTAGGTTAAGTCTCACTCGGAAAGGGAGTGAAAGGTTACCATGGAGACATTTAGCCTCTTCTTTCTTCTCCCTATATGTGAATATAGATGTACATGAAGGTTATTCTTCATATGCACAACTAAAAGGGGCTATCTATACAAATAACATCCATGACACTCCGTCCCACAACTGGCAATTTGATATCAGAGTTCTGCTGCCTCTGTGAATGGTAAGCTTGTCTGACTGCAAGAGATCAATTTATTTTCAAACCTCAGTTGTGAGGAAATAAAATGACACTTCCTCATGTAGCCTGTAGCATTCCTGAGAAGATTATCATTTTTATTCTTCCTAACTAACTGAAAAATCTGTGTATGATTTAAAGGGCTTCTAAATTGGTCCACCCATTAGGCAGGCTCTAAAACAAAAATAAATAATCTCAAACTGTGGTATCCAATCAGCAAGATCTGGCAATGTTCTGTTAACCTCATACCTGAAGTAATTACAGTGGGCAAAAGAGAACATTTTTTTATTTTATTTCATTTCATTTCATTTTTAAGGGTGGAAATATTTCCTATCTTCTGCTGATCAAAGGAAAAAGTATTGGGTAACAAGCACACACAGTTTTGGCACAATAAAACATTTGGCCCATTTATTAAGGAAGAAAAAAATCATTATAAAATGTGTTTGTTCTGAAATTAGATATTCTAAATGCATCATCAAGATTGCAATTAGCAAGACATGGAATACAGCAGTTTGATGCTGTCGTTAGTCACATACAAGAGAATGCCTTTTATCCAATAATAACATGATTCTCTTTTGATATTTCTCCTTCTTAAAAACATTCCACATAATGTTAAATCTATGTCATCCATCTAAGATACTTATATGAGACATATCACTTTGACACAACCTTTATTGAATAGTGTATTGAAGGACATCTACACCTGACATGAACATAGGACCATGTTTGCCAGAGAAGTTATTATTCAAAAATATCATAACTATAAATTGGGGAAAAACAAACTAACAAAAACCTTACATAGGTGCAGGTTTTATTACATTGCCACGGAAGAGAAGAAAAATGAAAAACACAAAATCATTTCAAATAACATTACTGTTATAAGATTAACATACAGCTATGGCTGGTTTTCTGAATAGTTTGGCTGCTAACACCTGGTAAAATGATAAAGCTTGCTCCTATGGCCTTGAGAAGAAGACATGCTCTGATGATCTCTGATTTTTGGTGTCTATTTTTAAACCTCTGTTTATTCCTTTTTTTTAAACATATCTAATCCTCAAACTGTTTCTTATTTTTTTTCCTGGGGCCTCTGCAGTGATGATTGTATGAGTGGGGAACTGTAAAGGATATGCATACAATAGTGCCAACCTTAAGATACCAAAAAGATGAGTCAAATTCCCCAAAATCATGATATTGACACAAATTTTACACATACACATGGGGCGGAAGGGGCTGTTTCTTTGTCTTTTTATTTTTTTGAACACCTTCTGCCCATTTCCAGTGTGTGTGCATAACATGAGACAGAAAGCGGCAAGATTAGTGTTGCCCACTCTCCCAGTTTATTGTGTGATGATGGCGACTTGCCTGGAGGGCTAAGCTACAAACAAGAGGCACGGCAGCTCCAGACCAGTGAGAGATGGACTCCTGAGAAAGTGGCTGAGGCAATGGCAGCAATTCTTGTCCCTGCTGCAGGAGCTGTTACATCTGGAGTGTGCCCTTCCCTGTCATTAAATTCTATCCTAGCCTGCTAATCAATCCTGTTTCCAGATACACACACACATACTCCCAACAGGTTGGGCATTCTCACTCACTCCTCTCTGTTCCTCCTGGTGTTCTTCATCCACCTCTCCCAACCCTGCTGGAGGGACTACATAAATGTCCCATCCCTCCTTTTCAGGCTAAGAACAGCAGCTCCAGAGGCTCTTCACTCCCTTTGGCCCCTTCCCAAGGTGGGTGCTGCAAGGAGGAAGAGGAGTGGAACAAGAAAAGAGGGGAGCCACCCTGAGCTCTTGGAGTGTTTCTGCTCCTTTTTCTCCCCATACATGACAAAGGCTTGCTGAAGGGAGGAAGAAAGAGTTCTGATTGGTTTCTCAGTCTCAGAAGACAAAAATCCTTTGAATAAATAATGAAGAACTGGCAATAATTTGCATGATGTGAGCACCCAAGGAGAGCAAGTAGTTTGTGAGCTCTCTAGCAGTGTTCACAGTTCTCAGTGTTGTAGATGCCACCCAAAACCATGCAAAGCAGCAGCACATATGCAGCCAGCCATGATTATGTACACTTAGTAAACACAGTTATCACACTGTACCCATGTGTGTTCCTCAAATGGTTTTTGGTGCGTAAAATGAAAAGGACAAATCAAGCGTGGAGAATATCAGAGCAGGGAAATGAAGTCTCTCTGGGCTTGCACATTCCACTGCTTCTCTTCTGGTTCCAACTGGGGCTCCAGGGAGCTGATACATCTACACTTCTAACCTCCACCCACCCTGAGCCCAAGTGCTAGACATCTATGTGCCTCTACAGGGCTTGGGAGCCTTGGAACTGCCTCACCATTTCCTTGAAGCCTATGGAGATGTTGGCTATGTGGGGTGCTTTTGGGAAGTGGATGCCACTGGATTCAATGGATTGAGAGGCAGGAAGGGTTTGACACACTGCATTAGGCTCTGTGATGGGCATTCAATCCACACCAGCAAGGATGGGGTTAAAGTGGTAAAAGCAGCCATTTTACCATTAGGCTGAACCTGTTAGAAAGCTAGGAAACAGGGAAACTGAGAGTGAATTTCACCTGGAGGAATTTCCATAAAACCTTGGAGTTGAGAATGGAAATGAGCTGCAGAGATGAAGTCTGCAGTTACATTTCCTGATACGAGGGGAGGAGAGAAGAAGTCTGTAATTGGAGTGTAGGAAGGACTATAAGGTGGGAGCAGTGAAGACTGAGAGAATAAACCAGAACTGCTGGCTCAAAGGTCCCTGGATTGGAACCCAAAGTAGAAAGAAGGGTTCCCTACCAACCATTGCAGGAGTGCCAGAGTCAACATAATGGAGGTGGAGAGCAAGTTTTGAACAATGTATTTGTATGTGTTGGAAAAGTGACACTAAAAAAGGTCAGATTTTCTCTTCTCATTCTGAACTCACTTCACCTCTGCATGCATGAGACAGACACACAAACAATGGACAGGAGAATAAATCAGTAGTTTTCGTTGTCCAAGAGAAATGGTTCTTGTAAAATAAAGCAGACTCTTGCTACCAGCATATAGAAGAAACCAAGGGCACAATAGAAGAACTTTCAAAATTAAGTTTTAAGTGACAATTGGTATTGCACATCTTTGTGTGCAGAAAACAAACTATTTTGCACTCCACAGATTTAATACCTTTCCCTTCTGAATTTTATCTATTACTATTAGCACTCGATAGGGAGAACTAAAAGATCACGATAACATATCAGTGGCTTTAGAAATATAGTGATAGACCAGTCTCAGAAGGTTTGCAGGTTGGATTCAGTTTTGGTATATATCCCAGAAGTTTGGCTGCCTAGCAAAACTTCTTGATTTAGCAAACCAGGATCAAATTCTCAAAAGATAAGCCTTTGTTAGATTTAAGCTTCTGGGCTCATATATTTCTATATGTTGTCTTTAGGTCCCGTGCAGAGAAAAACAGCTGAGAGGAATGGTGGCCCTGTATTTGAGGCACCAGTCTTATAGTCTAGAGACACACGTTCATTCATTCACATCTGTGATACATTTTGTTTCCCTATGACCCCCAACTACAGAAATGGAAAATATAGCTTCCCTTCCCAGACTCTTTCATGGCTATTTACAGTCAAAATCTGGAGGGCTGTAGAGTGTATACTAGGGGTGTCAAACCCACAGCCCACTGGGCAACCTGCTGCCTGGGCTGTGCCTTGGGACTCTCTGCACCAGCAGAGTACAACAAAGCCAGACTGCAGCAGGCAGAACAGGGCCAAGTGTCCTTGCTACTCAGATCATATAAGTGGGTCAGAGCACGGGGGAACAAAGGAAGAGATCGAGCCAGTCCTGGCTCAGCTCTGTTGTGGTCTGCCTATGCAATTGGAGTCTCAGTCACAGCAGGCTGGGCTGGGTTCCCAGAGACCCATCGCACTGGCCCCCACTCCAGCTGTTCACCAAAAGTCAGTTGGCATGTTAATTTGATTAACTGAACATTGTATAACTCACAAATAAGAAAAGGGAAAAGTGGCTGGGCCCACATAGGAATGAACCAGTCAAAGGTCAGCCAGGACTGAGCCAACCAAAGGCCACCATGCTGATGACTGACAGTGAGCAGGGAGCAAGGGTGGAAGTAGAAGCCCAGCCCTGCTGTGGCTGTGACTGAGACTGATCTCAGGGGAGGGATCTATAGGGGAGATCTGGGAGCTACCCAACTGTGGAGGAGGCATCTGGAAGCAGCTAAGCAGGGGACTGAGGTCCAGGAGCTTCACAGCAGGAGAGGGGGGTCTGGGAGTCAGACTGGGGAAGGGAAGCCAATAGGGCGTGGAAGAAGGAAGGTGTGGGAGAGCTTGCAGTGATGGAGAGGGAAAAGGGAAGCCCACGACTCAATGAACATGGCAGGAGAAAGTGTTGGCAAGCCTGTGCAGACACATGGCCCTTGACAGGGGTCCTGCCTTCCAGTGTGGCCCCCCACATTGAATGAGTTTGACACCTCTGGTCTGTATTCCACTGTCTTTGGACAGGATCTTGATTGGGTCCTTTGACTTGCTACTGTAATAGAGCAGCCAGCAGAGGCAGGCTACAAGCAGGAGTCAAGGCTTGATTCTCCTTTCATGCTGTTATAAATCAGGAATATACCAACTGAAGTCAATCAGGTTTGGCGGTATACACTGGAGAATGAAATCCTAATTTTCCATAAAGACCCATAACCAAATATCTTTCAACTTCCAGACACAGTTTTATCATGTTTTAGGGTAAGGATGAAACTTGGGTCTTATTCTTCGATACTGGATCTTGATTTCCTAGCTGAACTTTCCTTTAAACTTCTAAATTCTCACAGATTTCATTTTGTGTCAAGCAGTGAAGTGAACAAGAGGTGTGGTTAGTGTTACTCATATGGGGTAGGGGTCAAATATAAACAAGAGTGTGAAAATGTTACATTTGTGTGATTCAATTCACCAAGATTCTTGAGCTATTGTTTCTTACAACAAATCCCTTCAAAGTGAGATTGCAGGATGGGAATTGACTGGAAATGTCTTGTTCATAAATAAACATATTTTCCAATAAACTTACTTTACCCTTTGTTTGCCTTACATATTCATGCTGTCCAGATGAAATGATAACCCAGATGGTCACTGCATTGTGTTCTTTTCAGAAACAGATTAAAGAGAATACTTGTAAAATCTAATCCCTAATCCCTCCCATAGGAGAAACTGCACTGGTAGTTGAATAAGGTCATTAGGCAATTAAATACATCTGCCAAAATTATTTCATGTTTCCTCTCAATGCAATCAATTAAACTCCTACCTTTAAAAATGAAGTCCTTTTTAAAAAAAAATTATTTTAATATGTGTATTTAGTAAAAAAAAAATATAAAATATCTATTAACTCAGAGTAAAATGCCTTTAGTTTAGAAGTTCTACAAAATATTATATAATTTTTGAAACCCCCTGAAAGAATCACACAAACATACTTGCCTGCATGGAAATTAATTAGGGTCAAATCCTGGTCATCAGTGAGAAGACTGCACAGCGAGCTCACTCAAAAATAGATTGCTGAAATCAGACCTCTTATAATGTCCCATTATCCTTTTTTTATAGATGGGAGAAATTAAAGTTTGACACAAAGTTCAGTCATCCTATAACAGCATTTTCCACACAAATTTAGTTAGAGAACTATGCATTTTTAGTAAAACTGCTATATTACATTCAAAGATAAGTGACTTTTAACATAAAAAAAAATCTCTGTTACAACTCTAATATTTACCAAGAAAGTTCTTCAAAGACATTGAGGATTGCTTTGCTTTCCATGCTATTTTTATATATGTTGCTTTGTGAGATTATTTAAGCAGAGTGTCTTAAAATGAGTTAGCATTATTCACAGGCAGGATGTTTTTAGTTCCAGAAGGCCTCTTTTTCTTAACAAAGCTGAAAGCAATAATGAGTTGAATCAACTGGGATAAAGAATTAAAACAAAAGAGGGGTGGACGATACCTGGAAATATTTTATATGACAAAAAGCCACAATTTAGAGAATTTAATAAAATAAACAACTAACAGATCAAAGTAAACAACAACTAATCCCTCCCCCCATCTTACAGGAAAAATAAACACAGCTAAGAAAGAAAGAAAGAAAGAAAGAAAGAAAGAAAGAAAGAAAGAAAGAAAGAAAGCTGAGAGCAATAAATATATATTGTAAATTAGGAATTATAGAAACTGATAAAGAAAGCAAAAGGACAGATGGAGAAATCTATAATTAACTGAATTAAGACCAATAAGGATATTTATATGTGTACTCGGAACAAAAGTTTGTAATGGTGGTATTGATCTGTTACTAGATGGATGTGGCAGAATCATCACAAGATAGGAATAATTTAATAAATATTTCTGGTATGTATTTGGGAAAGAAACAGATATAGTTATATCATATAATGATTGAAAAATAAATACTTTTTATTCCAACTACAGAGGATACTAAAGAGCACCTATTTAATTTAAACATTTTAAAACCAGTTAAGAGCTCTAAAAGAGCTTCCATACAAGCGTTCTAAAAGATCTGATAAGGAGCTCTCTGCAATATTAACACTGATTTCAAATGAGTATTGGAACAGTTGTGAAGTTCCAGAAAACTTGAATATAGCTAATGTTGTGTCAATATTTTTGATTAAGAAACTAGAAGAATATGAAATTAATATGGCACATATAAAATGGACTAAAAACTGGCCCAGCAAGTATAAAATGAATTAAAACCTGGCACACTGGGAGGTCTCAAAATGTGAGTAGGAACCGGTAATCATCATCAAGCAGGCCTGTTTCGAATAGTGTCCTGGAAGAACTGGTTCTTTACTCTACACTATTTAATATTTTTATAAATATTGTGAAGAAAAAAATAATTACTGATAAAGTTTTCTGATGACGCAAAGATTAAGAAAGTGATAAATAATGAAAAGGAAGGGTCACTGATACAGATTACTTGGTAAACTGAGCAGAAGCAAATCTAGCTGTCAGAAATTTGATAACAGATGTTTTTAATCCAGCAGACAAAAGTGATACAAGGTCCAGTGGAAGAAACAAGCAGTCTGGTAGCACTTTTAGACTAACTTTTTTTTTTTTTATTGTATGAGCTTTAATGGGAGAAAAAATGCACTTCCCCATACACTTTAAGATATGGAACTCACAGAACTCCGAGTTTCCCATCTTGAAGCATCTGGGGAAGTGGGATATTTTCCCCACAAAAGCTGATGCAATATACATGTATATAGGTGACTGGATAGCGTAGTGGTTAAGAGCGCTGTAGTGGTTAAAAGCAATGCCCTTTGATACGGGAGACTGGGGTTCAAATCCTGGTGGGTACCTCTTTACCTTCCTTGGGCAAAAAGACCCCCTAATGCCTCACTTGCCTACCTTGAATATGAGAGTGACACGAACTAGGAGAGTCATGCTGGCTGGGAGGTTGCCCGGATTAACAAGGTCTGCGCCAGATGTTGGGGAACCAGGACAATCTGATGATAAATGGGCTACTGGAACAAACCATGCATGGACAAGACAAGAGAACCTGGAATTGATGGAATGCTACTACAACAGTAGACCTAATGAGAGGGGATATATGAAACGTATGAGGGAACTATGGATGGACAAAAGACCTACATCCACACTAACTGAGAAACAGCTAGTTACCCAACGCTTCAACATAGTAAAGAGGAAGCTGCTCTCACAACTGGAGATAGACTAACTCCACATTACCTCCCAGCCTCAAGAAGAAGACCCAGAAGAACAACTAGATGTGCAGCCAACACCTGAAGCTGTAACTTCACTGCCACCCCCTCCATTACAGAGCCCAGCAGCTGATATGAGGCATAAGATCACAGATTAACTAGCTACAGTCAACCCTCGAGACCAATTACCAAGGCTCATTGGAGAAGTACCATCAGCTAGTATGCTAGAAGATGCCAGTAGAGCCCTAATGACAATTCCTACTACCACCATAACTCAAACCAATGAACTGGTATACGCTACAGCCTCTGTAATCCTGGAGATGCTTGGCTACACAATCAAAAAGAACAGCAGTACATACCCCCCCTGGAAAATGAGGTTGGAGGATAAGATCAAGGCAACCCGCAGAGAAGTTAGCCAGCTGGTGGAACTACAGAAGGGTGTAGAGATTAAGGATAAGACTCGGATACTGAAAAAATACAAGGGCGTGACTCCATCTGAAGCCCTAGAGACAGCTAAGCAAAGGCTCACAGCACTGGCCACCAGGCTAAGGAGATACACTAGAGAAGCAGAGGCCAAAAAGATAAATGCCCTGTTCTCCAAAGAACCATCCAAGGTGTACTCCCAACTGCAGTGCAACAACACAATAACAGCAGAAACTGAACAGTACTGGAAGAACATCTGGGAGAAAGAGAAGACTCATAACACCAGTGCAAAGTGGCTGCAGGACCTGAGAGCAGACCACAGCAATCTCCCAGAACAGGAACCAGTCACCATCGCAGTAGCAGACATCCAACAGTGGGTCAAGAACATGAAGAGCTGGACAGCACCTGGCCCGGACATGATCCACACCTACTGGCTAAAGAAACTAACAGCAGTGCATGAACGCCTAGCAGCACAGATGAACCAGCTGCTAGCAGCAGGCTCCCACCCAGACTGGCTAACACAAGGAAGGACAGTGCTGATCATGAAAGACCCCCACAAGGGAACATCACCAGCCAACTACTGGCCAATAACCTGCCTCCCCACAACATGGAAATTCCTATCAGGCATCATAGCCGCCAAGCTACAGGACCACATGGGCCAGTACATGAGCACAGCTCAGAAGGGATTTGGGAACAAAAACAGAGGCTCAAAACACCAGCTGCTCATAGATAGAGCAGTTGCCCAAGACTCAAGGTCTAGACAGACCAATCTGAGCACAGCCTGGATTGACTACAGGAAAACCTACGACTCAATGCCGCACACATGGATCTGTGAATGTCTGGCGCTATACAAAGTCAACAGGACACTAAGGACCTTCCTCAAGAACTCAATGGGACTGTGGAAGACAACACTGGAAGTCAACTCAAGACAGCTTGCACAAGTGGCCATCAAGTGCGGCATATACCAAGGTGATGCGCTGTCCCCGCTGCTGTTCTGCATTGGCTTGAACCCCCTCAGCCACATAATCACAAGGACTGGATATGGATACAAGTTCAAGAGTGGAACTACCATCAGCCACCTCCTCTACATGGATGACATCAAGCTGTATGCTAAGAATGAACGAGACACTGACTCGCTAATCCACCTGACACGGATCTACAGTGAGGATACTGGGATGTCATTCGGACTGGAGAAGTGTGGCCGGATGGTAGTAAAGAGAGGAAAGGTAGTCAAGACTGATGGGGTGGAACTACCAGCAGGCCACATAGCAGACATACAGACCAGCTACAAGTACCTTGGCATCCCACAGTCACATGGGAACCACGATGAGGAGGCAAGGAATACAGCAACATCCAAGTACCACCAGAGGATAAGACAGGTCCTGAAGAGCCAGCTCAATGGGAAGAACAAGATCCACGCAATCAACAGGTACGCCCTGCCAGTCATCAGATACCCTGCCGGTATAGTGACAAAGGAGGACATGGAGGCTGCCGATGTGAAGACCCGGAAGCTCCTCACAATGTACGGAGGTTTCCACCCCAAGTCCAACACCCAGAGACTGTACGCCAGCCGGAAAGAAGGTGGGCGGGGTCTGGTGAGTGTCGTGGGTGGGGTCTGGTGAGTGTCAAAGCCACTGTCCTGGACGAAACCCAGAGCATCCAGGAGTACATCAGTAAGATGGCACCCAAAGATGAGCTGCTGAGAGAATGCCTGAGGCGGCAGCAGCAGACATGGGAGGAAGATCAAGCAGAAGAAGTGCCATGGCAAGACAAGACCCTGCATGGAATGTACCATCGACAGATAGCTGAGGTGGCTGACATTGGGAAATCCTACCAGTGGCTGGAAAAGGCTGGACTAAAAGACAGCACTGAGGCACTGATCATAGCAGCACAAGAACAGGCACTGAGCACCAGATCCATTGAAGCAGGGGTCTACCACACTAGACAGGACCCAAGGTGCAGACTGTGTAGAGAGGCCTCAGAGACAGTCCAACACATAGTGGCAGGATGTAAGATGCAGGCAGGAACAGCATACACTGAACGGCACAACCAAGTAGCTGGCATTGTGTACAGGAACATCTGCACAGTGTATGGGCTAGACCCTCCCAAGACCAGATGGGAGATTCCACAGAAGGTCGTGGAGAATAACAGGGCTAAGATCCTGTGGGACTTCCAGATCCAGACAGACAGGCAGGTACTGGCCAATCAACCAGACATCGTGGTAATAGACAAGGACCAGAAGACAGTGGTGGTGATAGATGTAGCAGTGCCAAGTGACAGCAACATCAGGAAGAAGGAGTATGAGAAGCTGGAGAAGTACCAGGGCCTGAAAGAGGAACTAGAGCGGATGTGGAAAGTGAAGGCCAAAGTGGTCCCAGTGGTGGTAGGAGCACTCGGGGCTGTGACTCCTAAGCTGGGAGAGTGGCTCCAACAGATCCCAGGAACAAAATCAGAGCTCTCTGTCCAGAAGAGTGCAGTGCTAGGAACAGCTAAGATACTGCGCAGAACCCTCAAACTCCCAGGCCTCTGGTAGAGGACCCGAGGTTGAGGATGACACATACCACCCATAGGGGTGAGAGAGGAATTTTTTTTTTATTTATATATTTTAGTCTTTAAAAGTACCACCAGACTCCTTGCTTGTTTTGCTGGACTAGACTACCCCTTTGGATTCAGTCAGTGGAAGTTGAATCTAAACAAATTCAGACTAGAAATGAGGCACATGTTTTAAAGTGAGGGTAATTAGGCATTGGTACATCTTATCAATGGGTGTAACGGATTTTCTACCAGAAAATTTTAAATCAAGATTGAATATTATTTGTAAAAATAGGCTCTAATTCAGAGACAGCAAATAAACTTGTATCAGCAATTAAATCAACAAAGTCCTACATCCCATGTTATGCAGGACATCAGAATAGATGGTCACGATGGTCCCTTGGGTCAGCAGCTCAATTTTCATTTAATGTCTTTGAGCATAAAACAAAATAAGACAAGCCAAAAAGAGGGGGAAAAAGCCTCCCTAGTAGCTGGATCGCACAGCTGGTGTCCTATGTCTTCATAACACATATTTTAATAATTGTAGAATTGTAGGACTAGAAGGGACCTCACAAGGTCTTTAGGCCAATTGAATTTATGGCAGTACTAAATATTATCTAGACACCACCTCGACAGGTGTTTGTCTAACCTGTTCTTAAAAATCGCCAATGATGGCAATTCAACAAACTTTCTAAGCAATTTATTCTAGTGCTTAACTACTTGACAGTTAGGAAGTTTTCTTAGTGTCTAACCTAAACCGCCCTTGCTGCAATTTAAGACTATTGATTCTTGTCCTATCTCCAGAAGTTAAGGAGAACAATTTTTCTCCCTTCTCCTTGTAACAACCTTTAATCGACCATAAGAGTCCACGGTGAGTTTATGGAGCAGACTATTAAATTGGGTTCTTTATCATCATGCATTTCTTCAGTCACAAAGTTTCTATAAACCAGACTAGGCTCTCAGCAACATCACTGTAACCCCACTGTTTTGAGATTATGCTATCGTTCCAATTTCATTAGTTTTAAATGGACTGGCACAGGTAAAATTTGACCTGCATATTCTTTCTTGCTGATGGTGATGCAAGATCTGGAAAAAACCCTTCTTAACCATCAAAATGAAGCAGAGTTCAGAAGTTGGTAGTTTTTAGTAGCAAGATGAGCAAATTTGATAGGAAATCAGTGAGCAACAATGATTACAGAACTTGACAATGCAAGTGTTTTACAAAGTCAGTTTCAAGAGTAGAGCTGCATCTTCAAATGACAAAACATTCAGATGTAATCCATTTGCATTTGTTACTGTAAAAGAACAACTGCTGATAAACTGTTCTTATTTTCAATTTTTTCCAAAATAAATATGTTTCTCCTGGGCTTTCATCTTTTATGCCAAATTTCAGCCTGAAGAAAAATGTATTGCTGAACTATGTAAAACCCATTAAACTCAGGGTTTTCAAGGGAATGTGTTTGCAAACTCTCAGAAACATCATACTAAGAATACTAACTTTGAACAAAATAAAAATTATAGGGAGTGTCCTTTCTAGAAATGTAGTCCAATCCTCAGCCCTGCCAAGCACCTCCAACTTCCATTTTTTCAAAAATAGGATTCATCTGTACATTAGCCTTAATGGTCTCTTTATCAAATAGACTATTTACATGAGTTTGTTATTTTTCCTAACTGCGCACTCTGCAAACATCAACTATTCTAGTCTACTTTGGTTTCCATATTATGCCAATTGTTACGGTTATCTGACCTAGGCTCCCAAAATTAAGTAGTACTTTCTGCCTCCTTCATTGTTGCCTCTATGATATGTATAGCTATGGATCTGTCACACTTTCTGTCTTCTGTGTATTGTGCCTTTATATTTCTGAGAATTCTCCTCTAAAGTTCAGCAATCATTTAGTTTTCACACTTGTTGCTATAACAGATCAGACTCACTCACTGATGGAGACTACTTTTGTTCCTTCTTGTCATTTTTCTTATTTTGCAATATAAGTTGTTTTGCAAATTACACCTTTAATATTACTACATGGCAAGGTAAGCACCACCAACATATGTTCTGTGTAAAAGTACAGGGCCTGATGGTCAACTATAGAAAACTGGTGTAAGCCAGGCAATGGAGTTATACTGATTTACACCAGGGGAGGATCTCAGCTGCAACTGTTAAGGTGCATGATTGAAGAGTCTAGCTCATTTTGCTTCTCTACATTGATATTTTTCTCCTATCAAGTGTGCAAAAAAAGAGGAATCAGATAATTTGGGTTAAAAAAGTATTATTTTTACATATCAATTATCTGTCTACAATGCTCTTTCTGGCACACATGATGCCATGTAATTTTGATAATGACATTATAAGTATAAAACTAATACAAGCAACCTCTGTGGATTAATTTGTTGAGAACTAGAGGAATGTATAAGTTGTAGCCTGCTCTACTGAACATTAGTTGAATTTGGCTGTGCACATCAGATCAAATCATAGCTACAGAATGCATTCACATTTCTGATTTGAACAAAACAGACAAAGAATTCTCCTTAGAGAAGTTCCCCTTGGGGAAAAATAAAGCTAGACATTAAGGAATTCTGTAGCAAAGCTCTACTGAGCAGATGCTAGGTGATGGTAGGAATTAAAGAACTTCAAGATAGGAAAGCCTGCAGTAGTGTCACCTGCAGCCACCATAATCACATGTCCTCGTGAAACAGGAGATTACAGATACAGAGAAAACATACCCAAGGGATAATTAGAGGATAGGGTGAAGGGAGAGATAGAGAGAGAGTTGGTTAAAGTACATGTATTCAGAGGCGAAACAGAAAATGCATTCACAATTAGAGCAGTAAAAACATGTTGAAAATACACAAGTTTTGAAAATTATTGTTTTTAAAGTGGGTGTAGGTCTTGATCACCATATACAAGCTTCAGGTTTTACAGAGAAGGGTTTCAGAATCTGCACCTATCTCTAATTAGACAGCTCAGAAACAGGATGCAAGAAAAATGTATGTCCTCTCACCCAAGAGGACAGGAGCTGAATCTCAGTTTTGAAGTGTAACCCATTCTAATGTAAAGACAATTTGGCTTGTTTTGGCATTTTTAAATATGTATATCTGTTCCTGCTTCTACCTTTACCCAAGAACCCTGTTTGTTTTACTTCCTATGAGTAGCCACTAAAAAATCAGTGAGTACAGTCATTTTTTAGCACAAATGACATGTAGGGCCAAATTTTCCATCAGTGGGCTTCTATCATATAACTAAGCAGAATTTGTGTAGATGGTACATCAAAGGGGATTGTTCAGGAGATGATAGCATCACAAAGAGAAACTAAGGAATAAAGAGCAGGAACAGATGAATTTTAAATGAAGTTACAGTTTTCAGAAAGAGGAGCCTACAATCAAAATATGTTCTCTGTAGCCTGACTAAACTGAATGTTGTAAGACCTTTTCCATGAGGTGTCAACAGGTCTAATGTTAAAAGGGAAGGTCAGATTATAATGATACAGCTAAGATTTGTTTTTTTTTCCTTTTCCCATAAGCAGATAACAAGAGTTTTAAAAAGGTATGAAAAGAAAGAACATTCTGTAACCTTTTATTTTATCTTTAATTTTACACTAACAAAAACTGAGGAAATGCAGCCTGCTGCCTCCTCTTAGATCAAAAGGCTGTGCTGTGTGTATGAAGTTCCCAGAAAATGGTATCAGCTGCAGCCACATACAGACAGGTGGACAGATGCTCCCAAGAGAAAGGAGCGAGTGAGAGACACACCATTCTTTTTACACTGCATAGGAAATTAACTCTCAGGAGAGCTGTACTTTGGAATGAAAATAGTGGCTACTCTTCAGTTTAAAATCAAACTTTACTGACAACATTGTTAATAGCCCTTCCAGTCAGATTACAATTATAGTGCTTCAAAGTGCCTTAATGAGGAAAAATCCTGTGTATGGACATTGCAGAGTCATAGTGCCCCAAAGGGAGCCCTGACAGAATTGTGCCATGTATTTCCCCAGTACACAAGAACTGTGTCAGCTGCACAGAAATCCAGAAGACAGCAGTATGTGCTCCCCTCTGAGGATGGCTAGCAGTAAAAAAGAGGGGGGGCTCTAAACCCATCCCCCAGATTGGGCTTGACTGCTTCTTAAATCATATCAGTTTTTAGTGTTTAGGGCTAGAAGAGCACAGAGACCAAAGTCACTACATCAAGCTATAGACAAAGGTAGATTAAATCAATGAGATGCTGTATTTAAAATGTCTATAATGTTCTAGAGTAAATTGAATACCAGGAAGATTGAATAATATCATCCTAGTTCTTTACTTCCAGCATATTTTTCTAAGATTCCAAACTGGATTGTGGAGTCAATGTCAGTGGCTCAGTAGGATTCAATTTTTAAAAGACTGGACCTTTAATTCTTGCAATCCTTAAATCCTGAAATGGATAGTGAGATCCTGGCACTTTTTAAAATAGAGGCATACTATATGTTCTATGTCCAAAAGATTTATTCTGTGCCCTCATTCACAACTAGCCATATGAAAGAATTATTTAAAATGCCACCCTGTTATATGGAAGCCCCGGTCATCTCATATAACTTCCAACGTTATCATCTTACATAAAACCTATCATTATGCCATTCTGCAGCAGCAATAGGTAGATGACTAGGAATTAGTTTAGATGTTTTTAGCAAGCCATACAAAAAACAGGAGAATAATCACAACATGAATTTCAGTAGGGTCTCCTACATCATAGTCACTGATGCCTAAAAATTAAGTTAAGAACCTTTGATGTATGACCAGCTTTTCAGTCCCATTCAAAACAGAAATAATTAACAGTTGAAAAGAAAACAATGTGCTGTTCTAGAACAGTAAAACTGAAAAACACACCAATCCCATGAAAATATGGAGAACCAGACTATTGACATCAGTGGAGTTAAACTAGCAAAACATTTGTTCCCAGATCTTAAATACGAACTACAGAGATCTATTCAAAATTCTGAATACTTAGTGAATTCAATTGCATGTTAATTTTTTAGCTGGCTTGGTCATCACTTTATCTGTATTTAATCACTTCTAATATTATTTATAATTTTATTAGAGGGGTATATAGAGTCAGGGAGTATATTAACACATAGGAAAAAGGCAGCCCCAGCCTGGAAGAGCTGATGTTCTCAGGTCACAATCCCTGCAAACATTTAATTATAAAAATTTAGCTTTAAACAGCTGAGCAGTCCAACAGAAGTCAGTGAACTGGTTGCATGCTAAAAGTTAAGCAGATGCAAGAGTGTATATAGGACTGGGGATTTGGTTAATGATAAGAGTCACCAGAAAAATAAACTGGTTGAACAAACTGGGTGAGGTGGAGGGAAGGAAGAACATATTTTCTTCCATAGATCTGCAGGGCACACTACAATGATTATCTTTCTAAAAGATATGTTAAAGCTCAACCAAAAGTGATGAACTCAAAGCAGAAGTTACCTGGTGAGTCTCTCTAACCAGTGTTATGCCACAGGTGAAATTAGATTATCATAATAGCCTCTGCTGGCCTTAAAACCTATGAATCAATAATCTGTCACTGAACTCTGTTTGATTTCAATCAGGTAATATGTTAATACCTCTTTGTTAGGGTGCTTTTCCAGTTAAGAGTCCATTTCCTTTTGGTGCTTAATAGACCCAGCCAGAAAAGAACTCCACTGATTCAAAATTTATTTCCTTTCTGATAAGGAACAAAAATGATACCTTTCTAAAACACAAAGCTAGACATTCCAGTAGCTGAACAATCAGGGCTCTCAAGTAGGGAGGTGAGCACCAAAAGTTCAAATCTTGACTGTGTCTGATTCAAAGAAGTGACCTGAACCTCACTCACCTGCATCTCCAGTGAGTGCCTTAACCACTGAGCTATAGAATCAATCTTCTGCTAGCTATTAATTATTTTTACAAAGTGGGATGGCTCTTACAGGAGAGAGAGAACTGATTCTACATCCTAGTGGATGGGGCCAGAAACTCGAGCCTGAGTCTCCCTCACTGTCTACATTTCTGGGCTACTGCCTCTTCCACGTGATAAAGGGGCTCAGTCTCCCATTCTCAAAATGCCACCCTGGGTGTGACAAAACTTACCAATGAAATCTGAAATGTTTTCATTTTGACAAATTGTCATCCTCTGATGAAAAACATAGTCAAAATATTCCTAACCAGATCTAGCACTCAGTGTTGTCTGTTGCCATTGACGTCTTCTCTGAGAGATGTTAGCCAATAGCACCTCATAGGTATGGAGCCCTGAATGTACAAGCTTACTTGAGAGTGCTCTTTGCTGTAATAAGAGCTTCTAATGTGAACGTCTGGCATTTCACAGCTGGACAATATAGCACTTTAATGTAGTAAGATATGATGTTGCAACAAGACAGACACCAATGCAAATAAACACTAATTCATTTGCTAATGATCAACATCAACCATAAGACCGGCTGCCAGTGGTTTCCTGTCCTTTCATCAAAAGAGAGATGGAGCCTATTTAAATGTTTTAATTGTTGAGAGAGAAATGGATTTGCTTTTATCCAATCAATATTACTTTGACCAAGAATCAATTAAACTGACAAGGCTTCTACTATTGAAGTAAGTAGGGGTTTAATTAAATTCCATTCCATAGTCTATGTAGGGTATGGAAAGAGAAGGGGCATGTAAGGGCCACCCTGTTTAGTGTGCAGCTTAGTAAGTTGGTTAGGAACAAGTCATAAATTAAAACAATGGTGCATTAACATTTTACTTTAAATCATACAGTATGTCAAAGGAAAACCGCAGCTATATACTGATGCATTGTACTACTGACCATTTATTTTTAAAATGCATACACAATGCAGAGCTTTGCATGGTCTTACAGTACAAGAATAAAAAGTATAAAGGAGTTCCTTCTTCCATTTCCTTAGAAACTGTAATTATTACTAAACACTATCTCTGCACATTTACTCTGTAAGATCACTGTCTACAAAATGAACTATCCTAGGATAATAGTGGATTCCTTTTAATTGGTGAAATACTTTTCCTGTGCCCCCATGTACCAGTAGCACAGCTCAATACTCCTTCTCAAGCCATTAAATCATTTGCAATCAACATTTTCAGAAAGTTCCAAAGGGGCAGCCATATTAGTCTAGTTCAGTAAAACAAACAAGGAGGCTTGTGGCACTTAAAGACTAACAAATATATTTATTGCATGAGCTTTTGTGGGAGAAAATCCCACTTCATCGGATGCTTTGAAGATGGGGTGTCTGACGAAGTGGGATTTTCTCCCGCAAAAGCGCATGCAATAAATATATTTTTTAGTCTTTAAGTGCCATGGGATTTCTTGTTTATTTTCAGAAAGGGATTCTTTCTTTCTTTCTTTCTTTCTTTCTTTCTTTCTTTCTTTCTTTCTTTC
>ML681992.1:41755563-41780373 GCA_007922195.1 Podocnemis expansa
TTCTTTCTTTCTTTCTTTCTTTCTTTCTTTCTTTCTTTCTTTCTTTCAGTCTAAAGCAAGGGAATGAAGTGAAGTGTGTCTACAGGGGAGAGAGGATTAGCTGAAATCCTAACACATTTCTGAAAAATATTACATGAAATCAAGCAGCAATTTGCTGGCAACTTTAGCAAAATAAAAGCTCTTCAAACAAGATATCTAGAATGTAAGACCTTTCTACAAGCTGCAACACCTCTGATCATTTAACCCAAAGCTTCCATCACTCCAGACTCCTGACATAATGCCTATTCCAGTTTTATTTTCCTCAGGCTACTTTGCTCATTGAGGCAAGTAATTAGAGTACCAAATAATAGGGCCAGAGTTCCACATTAACTTTCAATATTATCATCCCATTGCCAGTGGCTAAAACAATGATAGCAATGGTAAATCTATATCCTTCCTTGCTAAACATCTATAAAAGTAAATGATTCAGTAAAAATTATCTTCAGCTTCTTTGTTCTGAAATTTGTCCCATTTATGCAATCCGTATACACTTCTAAGCGGCTTACAAGTTCCCTGGTTACATCCTTTCTCCTAATTGCTCAATGTTTCATTTCACCCACAGCTTTTTGTCTTCAACTTACTTAGTGGTGGCCTGATGCCAATGCTTTCATTTGATGTTAAGAGTTGATGAAGAGTCCCCAAAGATTGCCTGTTTACTTTAAAAGGGATAGCAGTGTTAGTCTAGTCCAGTAAAAAAACAACAAGGAGTTGTGCGGCACTTTATACTGGTTTTAGAGGGTAGCCGTGGTAGTCTGTTTTCAGCAAACAATGAGGAGTTAGAGACTAAAAAATTTGGGGGGGGGCATAAGTTTTTGTGAGCTCAAACACACTTCATCAGATGCATGAAGTAGAGATTTCAGTTTCTTGGGTGTATGTATAGGTACATGCAAGGGTGTTACAATTTATGTTTCATTAGCACTTGCCCTCCTCATAAATTGTAATTCACCTTTGCATGTGTATATATGCATAACAAACTGAAGTTTGCACTTCATGCATCTGACAAAGTGGGTTCTGTAGGAAAATAAGTAAAATAAAAATCAATTTTGGGGAATGGGCCAGATCTGAGTTACAGCATATGTCTTGGGGCTGCGTTTGTGCAAGCAGTGTATGTCTTTAACCTTGAATACATAACGTAAGGTTTTGGCTTAGCATATTATTTTTCCTTGTTCCCTGGCCATCTGGACAAAGTATGCACTTAATAATAAGATATTCTTTGTTCCCTTCTCATCCTTGACACCATATTTTTGTTTATCATCCTTTCTTTCTTGTTCCCCTTGATACCATGTTTCTCTAAGAACTATTAATTCAGCAGTTTAGTTAGAATTAATGAGCTAGAAAGTAGAATGCCTCTGCAAGAAAGATAAAATCGGTAAACAATAAACAGAGGTAGGGATAATTATATGTATTATATGCTTATTAATATTCATTGTTTAGGTACTAATGTAACCAAATAAAGGTCTCTGGGGCAGTGTCAATCATGTGTGCATTACCATATTGTTTTGGATAGAAGTTGTAAGACCCTCGCTCCTCACTCACTCAAGATGTCAGGAGGAACAAGCAGGAAAGTAGCACCATTTGACCCAATCCGCCTTCGGGACAACCTGTTTGTTTTTTCTTCCAACAGGTTGCAGCCAACAAAAGCTTATGATCCCCCAATTTTTTGTTAGTTTCTAAGGTGCCAGAGGACTTTTTGTCATTTGTTGAAAATAGACTAACATTGCTATCCCTCTGAAAGCTGGCAGCAGGTAAGGGACTCAGTTTAGCCATATGAAATGGAAATCTACCAACTTCATAACAAAAAAAAAAACTTGCACACATACAGACAGATATCATCTTCCTCTCCAAGTGCAAATAAATGGACATCATACCAAATGGACTGAAAGTGAAAAATCCGTTAGCATCAACATGCTATATTGACTACAGTGAGAGACTGGATCACACACACTCGCATAAAAATATAAACAAACAAACAAAAAAACAAAAACAAAAACATGACCACCATCCTGCACAGCAAACAGGAGCAGATCAAGAATGAGTTCCCAGTACTGGAAACACTCACAAAAAAATAAACTGCCATATAACCTGCCGCATGGCTGATCTTTACAAAGACAAGATAGGCCATTTACAATGCACACTTTGCTTCTCTACAGAAGAAAATGGACATAAACTATCTAAACTCCTACGTGCCACTAGGAACCACAACAGTGATACCCTTTACTCACCCCAGAATATTGTAAATCTATCCAGCTATACACTAAAGCCAATGAAAGAATCTGCCCTACCTAAGGAAATCTCTTTCTGCTCCTGCATCTCCACATACATGATACAGTTATAAGGTGACCTGGAAGTCTACCTTCTCTGCCTCCAGCTCAGGGAATATTTACACCACACTACTGAACATCATGCTAACCCACAGATAACTTCCTACCAATGCTACAAGAATTAAAATTCTGTAGGGACTCCTACTGATGGTCGTAACAACAGACTAGAAGGGGGTGGCAACCTTTGCTGGCCACCATGCCAGCCCCACTCACCGCACTCTCAGCAGGTGCTGGGGTGGAGTCTAAAGGGGGCAGGGCCAGGGCTGGCTCCGCTTCTGTTGGTAGGTGGTATCCAGGTCCTGGCTCGGGCTGGGACCAGCTCCTGCCAGCAGCAGTGGCTTTCGGCGGGTCAACCCACCCTTCCCCCATCCAGGAGCCCTGCCCAGTAGGGAGCAGAGCCAGCAGGGGTTAGGAGACCCATGCTGCATCTTCTTTTTCCCTGCTGGCCATGCTCCCCTGGATTAGACTTTTACACAGAGTTCTTCTGCCAATGTTCACAGGCTGAAATTACAAACAAACAGCATCACTTGTTCCATAACCTCAGCTGTACAGAACTCAATGCCATCCACAGTCTCAAATGCAACTCTGACATAATCAAAGAGGCTAAGAAAGGAGATGTTTTAGTCATTATGAATAGGTCAGGCTATGAATGGGAGGCTGCTACACAACTCTCCAACACCACATTCTACAGACAACTATCCTCTTGTCCCACTGAGGAAAATCAAAAGTAACTACACTGCCTAGTCAAGCAACAACCTGAAGCATAGGAACAACTCTATACAGACACAACCCTAGGGCCCCAACCAGAATTATTCTATCTTCTGCTCAAGATCCATAAACATGGGAATCCTGGATGCCTCATCATCTCAGGCATTGGCCCTCTTACAGCAGGACTGTCTAGCCATGTGGACCCTCAGTCCCTCTGCTACCAGCCCTCCTTGCTACCTTTGTGATACCACTGACTTCCTGAGAAAACTGCAATCAACTGCTGATTTTCCAGAAAATACCTTCCTGACTGTTATGGACATAGATACCATCTATACCACATTCCACAAAAAGATGGACTACAAGCCATCAGAAACAGTACACCCAATGTTGTCATGGCACACCTGGTAGGTGAATTTTGTGACCTGGTCCTTACCCATAACTATTTCACATTTGGAGCAGATTTATACCTTCAAGTCAATGGCACTGCTATGTGTACCCATATGGCCCCACAATATGCGAACATTTTTATGGCTGACTTAGAGCAATGCTTCCTCACCTTTCACCCCCCCAGTGCCCCTGCTGCACCTACACTATGTTGATGACATTTTCATCATCTGAACACACAGGAAGAAGTCCCTTGAGAATTCCACCAGGATTTCAACTGTTTCTACCCCACCATCAACTTTAGCTTGGATCAGTCCACACAAGAAGTCCACTTACTGGACACTACAGTGCAAATGAATGATAACCACATAAACACCATCCTATACTGTAAACCTACTGACCAATATGTATAAATACACGCCTCCATCTTCCATCCTGGACATATCACATGATCCATTGTCTACAGCCAAGCCCTTAAGATACAACTGCATTTGCTCCAATCCCCTAAAGAGAGACAGACCTGTAAAGGATCTCTATCAGGCATTCCTAAAACTACAGTACACCCCTAGTTAAGTGAAGAAACAGACTGACAGAGCCAGACAAGTACCCAGCAGTTACCTACTACAGGATAGGCCTGAGAAGGAAAACAACAGAACACCATTGACCATCACCTACAGCCCCATCTAAGACTTCTCCAACACACAGATCTTGCATGGCAGACCTCTCCTTACGGCTAGCCCTTCAACTAGAAAGAAATGCTCACTAGCAACTAAACACCATAGAGCAAGAATACTAAGCTAGCTACTTATCCGTGCAACAAACCCCATTGCCAACTCTGTCCACATATCTATTCAAGTGACACCATCATAGATCCTGCCTGCATCAGCCACACCATCAAGTGCTCATTCACCTGAACATCTACTAATGTGATAAAAGCCATTATATGCCAGCAATGACCCTCTGCCATGTACATTGATAAGACTGAACTCTCTGTTAAAAAGAATAAATGGACAAAAGTCAGACAGACACAGAATCATAGGGTTAGAAGGGACCTCATGAGGTCATCTAGTCCAACTCCCTGCCAAAAAAGTGGGACCACTCTCACTAAATTATCCCAGCCAGCATTTTGTCTAACTGAACCTTAAATATCTCCAAAGATAGAGATTCCACCACTTCCCTAGGTAGCCTATTCCAATGCTTCACCACCCACCTAGTAAGAAAGATTTTCCTAATATCCAATCTTGACTTCCCCATCTGCAACTTGAAACCATTGCTCCTTGTTCTGTCCTCTCAAGAATGCTAGCATTCAAAACCCAGTAGGAAAGCACTTCAATCTCCCTGGACACTCTGTAACATATTTAAATGTTGCCATTCTTCAGCAAAAATCTTCAAAAACAGGCTTCAGTGTGAAACTGCAGAGTTGGAACTCATATGCAAAGTTGACACTATAAGACTAGGTCTGAAAAGAGACAGGGAATGGCTGTTTCACTACTAAAATAATGTTCTCTCTTTTGGCAATTCATACCATCCCATCAACTGTTCTGAGTGGGCCATTTCTAAGCTGATTGAATTGATCTCAGTAACCCTCCTCATAAATTGTAACTCACCTTTCCATGTGTAGATATATCTAATTAATTTCAGTTTCTGCCCCTTGCATCTGATGAAGTGGGCTCCAGCCACAAAAGCCCCAAACATTTTTTTGTTAATCTCTGAAGTGTCACAGGACTTTTTATCTCACATATATATTTTTGATGTTTCATTTTATAGGGTTTTTTTAAAAATGTAACATCTGTTGGTGTCGATCTCCCTCACAATTGTCAATATAATAAAATAATCAATTGATTATAGCGGGTTGATTCTTTTTTTCCCGTGGAACAATTTTCCTATTAGAAAATACAGTTTCATCAAAATTTTCTGGCAATGTGTTGACTGACAAGTAAAAAGTCTAAATGAATTGTCACATGGTAAAACATTTAGTTTGAACAATTTTTGTTTAATTTCATCTAAACTTTCGTATCAAGTATAGATATGAATATTATATTAGTTCTATATTTCATATATTATTTTTTATCTTTTAATTATATTACATTTTGACATCATCAAAACAAAAAAGGTTTCCATGTAAAAAAAATCTGTAAGAAATTTTAAAATTTAAAGCTTTCATTCTGATCTGTAATCAAAACAAATTTTGGAATGTTAGAAATCCTCATTTTATGGAAAGTCTAGTTCCCAACTTATTCTAAATTATTACAATGGAAAAGTTACAAACATTGGGTCTAATTCTGCAAGTACTCATACACAAAACTACTTCTTTATACAAGTGAGAATACTTTTATTGGTTCTAATACTCCAGTAATGGCACCACTACTGTACAAACCTATCGGTTTAAATGCTGTGTTAGACACTCATTTTCAAAATGAAAGACACTTAGGAGTATATGTTTAGAAGCTAGAAAGATAAAATTTGTGTGCAGAGGTAAGACTCTATTCTCCTCTCCTATGCACCAAAATATATCGGGAGTAATCCTAATTGTGTAAAAATGGAGTTACACCAGTATGAGTGAAGGTAAATGGAGGCAAAAATCAGGCTTCTAGAGTTTAATGAATTCTCTATCACACTATGTGGACTGATCAAAATGATTATTCTGGCTATGAAATACAGTTATATGTAATTCAGTGTCTATCTGGTTACTAACACAGACATACAAATTGGAGTAAAGTGAGTGAAAGCAATACATACCAGGACCAGTTAATGAAGTCATTATGTATTTGGCAGCATATTGCCAAGAAAGCAGTAACAATAAAATAATGTTTAGCTCTCAGTGATTTTAATATAAAAAATCTCAATGTGATTTACAAATATTAAAACTCTTAATATCACTCAGTGGCCTGTCCCCCATAGAGCAACAGTAGGACGTATGTTGTCTACACCCTTCCAACAGAAGAGAATTAGAGTTGATACTAAGCCATGGTGATCTAAAGAGCTATAAATCCATAAAGAATTAAGAACCTCTCTGTGGAGTACCACTGAGCTAGTCACTCTCCAACTGCTGAATTGTATATTTGGCCATTGTCATAATAATGTCCTGGGTCTCTACGCACATGTGCATTTAAAGTATGTCTAGATTGCAATTAGACATCCAGGGCTAGTCTGTGCCAGATCATTCAGTCACACAGGGCTCAAGCTTCATGCTGGTTAACTGCAGTGTCGATGTTTGGTTGCAGGCAGGAGGCTGAACTCTGGGGCCCTCCCCCTTCAGCCTGAGTCCAAACACCTCTATCTCAGTTAAACATCCAATAGCAAAAGCCCTGCAACCCCAAGCCAGTTGGCATGGGCCAGCCAAGAGTATTTAATTGTCATGTAGATGTACCCTAAGAGGCAGGGTTCCCCCCCCCCTTTTTGACAACAATAGTGCTCTCCTACAGTCTGCATGGAGATCTGCTCCTCTATGCACCATACCTTCCAGACTCTTCCGTTTGGAGAAGGTGAAAGAGGGCAATTGGCAGAGTCAGCTACATCCACTACAGCAGTGTTTCTCAACCTTTTGAGGATTGTGACACACTTGGCAGCGTATTGCGAATCTACAGGACACACCAGACCACTCCCTTCAAGCCAATCTAGCCAGCTCCCTAGCTCTCCATGACAAACTTACCACTGTATGGTGACAAAGTAATGTGTCCTGACATAGTAGTTGAGAACTACTGCACTACAGTTCACTCTAAAAACACTCACAGGTACTAGCACCAGAGGATCATTGTAGAGGGTCACTTTTTCTTCTCCATTGTGCCTATTAACAATGATTTTTGCAGACATTTTACAGGGAAGGAGCTCAGTTTATCTAGTAAATACTCTGTGGTACTGCATTTAATTCACATGTTAAAATATTTCTTGAGAAGTCATGCTTAATTTTAGTGTGTGTCGGGGGGGAGGGCCTAAGAGTTCATGTTTGTATTTGACAGCTATTTCCATAACAATGACTAAATTTTTAATATGTTAAATCCACAATATTCTGTAGAGATCGCCAGAGAGGTGGCAAAGGCTCATTAGCTTTGTGGCATGGAAAATATCATTAGTGTTAAATGGGATCACTAAGCCAGGATACCATATCCTCCTGAATGAGTGAGATCCTGATTCATTGGGGAGTAATAGGAGCTGGATTAACCAGCATGGAGTCTGAGACTAGCAGCCAATTAGTAAATGAGAAAGACTTTGCATAAATTATCAGCCACATGATATTCGCCTTGAATGGCTCATCTCTTTGAAGCCCATGGTTCATCTTGCACCATCTTTTCAAATGCAGACTGTTTTTAAAAGACTAAAACAGCAGCTGAGAATCCTTCTCTGTTGTGGTGATTAGTATTTACTCTGTGCATACAAGCTAAAAGTGATGCCATGTGTCTAAAACAGAAGATCTAAACCTAGTAACACTTAGGTTCACATAGTACTGCCAACCACTTACCAGGTGATTTAGTCCCCCCCACCCCTGCTCAGTTTAGAAATATATGAAGGTTTATTTTGACATTGAGGTGTTTCACAGGGGTGTTGTGGAGGTTCAAAGTTTTTTGAGGGGTTCTTTTAGAGATTTGTTAGCCTCAATTACCATGTAAGTGCATATTCAGTATTGTACCACAAGGGCATACAAATGGCCATATTGTAGAGAATTAACGGTATCCACTGGTATTCACTCTTCCAACAGAGGCTAGTACCAAAGACTTCAGATGGAGCTAACAGAACAGGGCAACTATGAAGTGATCTATCCCTGATGTCCCAATCCAGTTTCAGCCAGTCAAATGCTTAGGCCTGGTCCACACTGCAGCACAATTTTGATGGTAATTGAAGGGAAATACACACCATATTTAAAATATCTTGTGTATCTCCTGATTACTTACCGCCTACTTACCTCAGGGCCCCACAGTTCTGATTTGGCAGGAAATGACTTCCTGTTGAATCAGCATTACCATGCCTGCTGAGTAAGTCTTACTCAATAAACTGCTGACTAATTCTGAGTTCAATTGATTGCATCTCTATGGACATTCAAACAAACTTGCATAACAGATTCTATGCCATCGGGGCTGCTGCCACCGGTGTAGCCTTGCCCTTAGGAAACACAGGGCATGGGGTTGTATCTTTCAACCACTTGGCTAACAGACCTATTGGACTTATCCTCCATGAATTTATCTAATTGTTTTTTGAACCCTGTTATATTTTTGGCCTTTAAAACATACTTTGGCAATGAGTTCTGCATTTTGACTGTGCAGTGTGTGAAGTACTTCCTTTTGCATTACTTTAAATTCATCAATAGTAGGCTATTTTATGCCAGTCACTCAGTTTTGTGAGACTCCTTTATAATGCTTTGCAATCAGCTTTGGATTTAATTGTCTTCAAGTATTTTATGTCATCTGCAAACTTTGCTATTTCACTGTTTATCCCTTTTTCCAGATCATTTATGAATACATTGAACTTCAGTACTCCCAGTGCAGATCCTTCAATGATCACACTATCCACTTCTTTTCACTCTGAAAGCTATTTATTCATATCCTTTGGTTACTATCTTTTAACTCGTCCATAAGAGGATTTTTCCTCTTATCCCATGACTGCTTACTTTGCTTTGATTTGCTTTTCTTCTTTGTAGATAGTTTTTCCCTGCCCCCAGCCATCTAAACAAGTTCTGCATAAGTGGGTTTAGATCATCCTCTTTCCTTCCACCTCACTACAGACCCACCAACAGGGGGCTGGGAAGGAGGGCAAAGAAGTGCCCTGCCCATGCTCTGCCCCAGGCTCTACCCAAACTTGATCTTCATTGCACTGTTCTTCCCCCCACTTTCAGTCTGGTCTCTCCACCATTACTTGCCACATGCACTCCTCTTCTCCTCTCCTCTTGTCTGTACTGCCACTATTCACCATGTGTCTCCTCTTCCCTCCCTCCTCACCTCCACCCTACTCCACCATCACTTGCTGCTGGGGGAAGAGAGTGAGTTGAGCATGGGTATGGGCAGGTCTTGGGGCAGGGTGGGAAAGAAGTGTGGGTGGAACCTCCAGCGAAAGAGTCAACACAGTAGCTAGTCTCCCTGTGGGGAAGCTTTAGCCCCCATCCATAGGCATAAACCTCAGTCTTACCTTTTTTTGGTGGGGGGCATTCCCTCTTCTGACCTGGTGTCTGGAAATGCTGTTGGTGGGCTTGGGTCTCTATTACTTGAAAACTGCAAAGTGCACTATTACCCCGTTGCTGTTTATGCTCTGAGTGTGTATCCTCCAGGGAGATTTTCCCAGAATGCACTGGTACAAACACAGGTAATATAAGCACACTGGGTGTGGAGGCACAAACATGGTTGAGACATGGCTGTTATGTGAAAATAGTTGCTATATTGACAGAATTTAATGCATCTTTGCCATAACTGGTTTAGAAGAGAGTATCAGAGATAGGTTACAAAAACAGGGATCAGTGGGTGGTATAGGCAAGGCCAAAATGTGAAATGGTCCCATTAAAGTTCAGGAAGCATGAATTTTGACTTTGACAGGAGGTGTTTGGGTTTGTCAGTCAGGAACTAAATATGTAACCTTTTGAATGAAAGAAAAGCCCCTTTGCATATCATGATTACTGTATTTATAACATTAAATTTTGCTTGTTTGAATGGTATAATTATTGTACTTCAGCATGTAACTGTTTGTACAAAGCTTCCACCTATGCCCTTCTTTACTCATTTGATTAAAGTTCTTTCAAAGACAATCCATTCCATGAAGAAGACACACTTGACTAAACACTAGGGAGTACTACTGGAGGGTAGCTGCAATATTTAACAATTATACGTACAACATACTCTGTGTCCCAGAGAAACTCCTATTGAAAATGTGCATAGCATTGTGCAGAGATAATCAAGGACAGAAAAGATTTACAGGCATTCATAGTAGGCAATTTTATCCTGCGGTGTACTTCACAAAACATCTTTACAATAACAGATATAAAAGGAGTAAGAATTCATAGAGGAATTAGGAAACTATATCCTGAGGTGGATAAACTATTCTATACAATAGACAGCATTAGTTACTTCCACTCTGTCTCCATACCTCTCCATCTCTCCATGACCTGAAGCAGAAAAATAATGTCCATTATAACCAGAATGAAACATACATTTCAGGTTAAGCCACTAATGGAATTCCTACTTATTCCAAGTTTCATTGTGGTTGCAAGGCCCTCTGGTATGCTATAACAAAGTAATAAGACAAAACATTTTGGAGAATTATTGTATATCTGGGCTATGTTTTGTGAGGCATAAGACAAATGATGGATTGACTTGAAATACCTGAGTCATATAGTAAATTAATCCCTTAGAAATCTTGTGCCTGGTGCCTATTATTGCTGTTTTAAAATGGATACTTACAGAAAAGAAATCAAGTGGTCTTTTCCACACATATAGTAGGGATTATTGACATAATTTGAGATGTATTTGCTAGACAAAGAATTAATTCTGTGCAGAGTGCAAAAGCCATTTTATAAAGAAAACTAGTTTCTAACAAAGAACATAAGAATATCTTTACTGGATTAGGCTCATATGGCATCCTCCCTCCAATAGTATCCAGAACCAGAAACAGAGGAAGAAGAAAGAAATCCCTACATGAACAGTAATAGACTAATCAGACCAGAGAGGAAGTCTCATCTCAAAGTCCATCAGATAGGAATTAGTTTATACTCTGAAGTGAGGGTTTATATCTGATAAAAACAATTATTTTATCATATTTAATGTACCTTTGAATTTCTCATTAGCAATATAGATGTTTAAAGTTCTTGGCCAAAACAGGATCTTGAGCCAGTGACTCCTGTATTTTGAGAAGTATACATAGTTACTAATGTATCTTTAATATACCATTCTGTATACTATATCTTTATCATGTTGCCCTTTCTTTGTCTCCCCTCTAAGCTAACAGAACCAAACTTTTCACTCTTTTCATATGGAAGTCTTTCCACACCTCTGATCATTTTCACCACTTGACTCTAAACTCCTTTTACCTCTGCTATACTTTTTTTTCTGACTAGTATGAGCATAAGGGAACATTGGATCCCAGGAAAACATGTATCACTGATTTACATAATGGCATTACAATACCATTGTACCACTTGAGTATCCTAAATCTTTACACGAATAAAGACCATAAATACTCCATGAGGATGGCCTAATTTCCCTGCTGTTTCTGACTATTATGCTCTAATATTAACTTATTCCCATTTATAAAAATTCAGAGATTACTGGACAAACACACTTTGGGGATAAATGTGTATTAGCCAATCTTGATTTCCCTGGTGACCTGAAGAAGAGCTCTGTGTAAGCTAGAAAGCTCATATCCCTCACCTGCAGAAGTTGATCCAATCAAAGATATTACTTTACCCACCTTCTCTCTAATTTACAAGCGACAGGTAGTCATGCCTTCTCCCACTGCATAACTGTTCGAAGTTGTCACACACATAACACTTATTAGCATTATCAGAGCCACATGAATGTTAGAGTTGGAAAACACCCACTAAGTCAGACATCTCATCCATCCTCCTGTACACGTGTACTTTGTGGAACATACTGGTGAACAGGCACTTGGAACAAGATTCTCAGCTAAAGTATATCAGGTTTTAGTTCCACTGATTTTGCTGATTCACAGCATGCTGAAGATTTACTCAAGTAGTATGAGTTTACTTATGAGGATGTGACCAATAAGTAGGCTCATGGCATGCTGTGGTTAAACAAAATAATGGCAGCTTTAATCTTATTCATTTTGGAAGACATATAACACAATACAGAAAGCTTGTTAATTAATATCTTTTTTTCCTATCATGCTAGCATTGAAATAATCTTAAAAAAAGAAAGCAAAATTCCACACTTTAAAACTTAACTTTGCTTCATAAACTACATAAGTACTTCTTTAACATAAGAACTTGTAATTGTTCTTTTTGAGACCTGGAGTGCTCCAATCCTGTGTTGGTAATGTCAATTTCACTTGGAAAGAGGAAGAGCATCTTTGGATTACCAATTATTCTGCTGCCTACATTTAGCCACTTTTAGGCCTCCGAAGAAAAACATATAATCACCAAAGCAAGCCAGGAGAGGGCAGGGTAGATAGCAAACACATGAAATGAACCAGATTCTATGCATTCTTGCCCTCTGAAAATGCTGGGGCAAATGTTGAAGAAAAACAGGAGATTCAGATTAATTTGGTATTATTGGTATGAAGAAATTTTACTGTCAGATTAACAGTTTAAGGCTATGTCTATGCTGACAGCAACAAAATCACCACCATCAGAGCACTCTTCTGGGTGCAATTGAGTGGTCTTTCAAGACTGTGTAATCGCTCTGGAGTTTGCAATAATAACTCCAGCCCTGGAAGTGGCATAGCACTAAGGCGACTTAACAGCAGTGCCATTTACCTTAGTTCAGTATGTACGGGGAGGTAGGAGGGCATTAGTAAGGCTACGGGGGATACGCAAGATATTCTACGTCGACTGCTGCCGTAAAGTACAGCAAGTGTAGACTAGGGCTTAGACTGCTTGCTTAACAATATTCTTTTTAGTGACATGTCTCTGTAAGTCTTGTTTCTTCCCAGTGATTAATTTGTTTGGTTAGCTATGTAACATTCTTCTGATTGACATATCTCTGTAAAATTTGGGATGTAAGAAGGAAGAAGTGAGTCTAACTCAGGTGGATCACTTTGAGGACACATTGAAAAAATCTCCAAGAAGAGATGGAAGAACTGTAGATCCAGAAATCCGAGACAGGTTTGCCAGAAACCTACTTCAGACTTGTGCAGTGGCTATCAAATTTTGGAATACTCTAGCCACGTATTGTATTTGTGTGTGCTTAAAACTAATAAGTGGAGATTTCTAGTACAGCAATTCTAATGTGAATTGCAGGAGACCAATAAAGTAAAGCTTTAAGAGCACTTGGTTTTGACTAATCTGTGCTAGGCATATATGCAGGTGGAGGTGTTGTGTCTCCTTTGGTTTACTTCTTGGTATTAACTTACAGAGAATAAAAATTACTGAGTTGAGGAGCCTTGAGTAATGCTACAACCTAATCACTGTTTAAGTAATTCTACAGCAGTACTCTGTATGCATCCATAGGTGAACACATATCTACACACACACACAAGTGTGTGAGAGAGAGTGCAGTGCTACTGCAGGACTAGTTAATAATTATTTGATTGCCCAACAAATCTGAAGATATGCAAAGGATACATGTTTACATTATCGACAATATATGTCTTCAAATTTACACGCGCACTGAGAATAAGATATGGTGGCATATATTATAAATTCAGCTAGAATCAAAACTTTTTAAACTATCTTTAGCAGTAAGTGAGAGCAGATGATTTTAAAAGATATTACCTTGAAATTTCACAAATTTCAACTAATAAATTTAAAATGCCAATGACTTAACACAGTACACCTACCAATTGTTAACAATGCTCAATTCACCTATGGCCATACTTTATTCACAGGCACTAGTGCAATACTTTCGCCAAGCATAATAGAAAAGTCATTTTCTAATTCCCCAATAAATATAGATATAAGTAGATAAGCATACATCATTTTGATTAGATATAGCTACACCTTTTACTCACTTATTTATTTATTTTCAGGAAAAGGTGCAGACATGTGACAGATGAAACCAAATATAGAAGACAAACCGTGAAATTGACTATACATATAAATGCTGCCAAAGGCACAAAGTAAAATTGTAATGGAGATTTCTCTACCTTCTAATCTCTTTCAGTGCTACTAATCTTAGATGTTGCTTGTAACAGCAGTAGATAAAAACAAAAAATCAGACAGAGGAGTGGCTTTAAGTTGACAGTGTTCCTTTAAAGTCAGCGTGGTAAAGACTAGCATCATAACATGATGTAGGCAGATCTTCTCTAGCTAGGAAGCTGTTTTTCACTGTCAGCACAGATGTCAGAGAAAATGTGGAATGGATATTTGCCCTGAAAAAAACCCCATGAAGTTGGAATTTTCTATTTTTTCTGTTTACTGCACATGCAGTTTTTACATCTGTCCTGGCAAAAGGTAGGTGGGAGTGCAGCCTAATCCAACTGTGATCCCTTTACACATGCAAGTAATCCCACTGGCTTCAAAGAGGCTACTGGTATTACTGGTATGAGTAAGGTAATAATACTTTGGCTCTTAGGTTGCAGCCATGTTAATCATATCCAAACACAACATACAAATGAAATGCTGCTGGGGTCCTTGTAGAAAGGGGTGGACAGTTATACTCCTTTTCCTTTGAACCAAAAGAAAGCCTTTGTATATAAACACTGCTCTTGGGACCACACTGGAAGCAAGAAGAGTTTGTGGGGTTAAGTTGGTAGATCAATGCTGCAGACATTAAATACAACAATTCATTTCTTTTTTACACAGGAGCTGATGGCCGGATCCAGAGCGAGCATGTGCTTACACTAACTACACTGGTGTGCTTCCATTAACTTCAAAGGAATTATATCAGTTTGTAAACTGTTGAGAATCTAGCCCCAAAACCCCATGATTAACTGCTCTGGAAAGAGGGCAATCCATAGGGTAGAGTGGGGTTGATGTCCAATTAGCTTGTGGGGGCCCCTGGCCCCCCTCAGCACTGGGACGGGCAGTGGGGCTGTCCTGGGCCAGAGGCCAGGCTGTGTGCTCCCACACTGCCCCTGGGCCAACTGGTCTGCTCCCAGGATTGGGCGGTCCAGTCCAGGTCTGGCTCCATGTTCCTGCCTCACCCCTAGGCTGGCTGGTTCAACCCCCCACCCCAACCTCCCCAGGCAGGGCCGTTCCTTTCCAGCAGACTGGGCTCCGTGCTCCCATGCTGCCCTTGGGCCAGCGGGTCCACCCCTGGGGGCAGGTCAGGCCAGCCCAGAAGCTGGGCTCCATGTTCCTGCCCAGCTCCCTGGGCCAGTACATGGATGCTCTGTGCCAGGGGTTGGGCCAGAAATGCTGCCTCTGCCTATGGAAGGCAGCACAGAGTCCACCAAACCATAGAGCCTAGAATAATCACCCCACTCACTCACCTCCCCCCCAAAGATGGCCCTGTATAGGAGCTGGAAAGTGAGCTGTAGGACTTTTCCTATTCACATCTGGTCAGTCTTCCATCATAGTCACCCCTAAGTTATCCATGAATCCCTAGCTTTTTAAAAAAGATATATACTCTTCTTTCCACAAAATTACCACACCACTTCAAATGGAGGACCATATAACATAGCAACATTGCTTTTAATTAAGTGCTCCACTCCACTGATTTTCTGCCAAAGGAGATATTTAGGCCACATGTCATTAGCTTTCCTTCCCCACCCCCAGAGTCCTACCATACTCTCTGCCTGTCTCTTGCTATTTATGCATCTACATAATGTATTTACTCATTCTTCTTTATTTTGTTAATAATTGCTGTGATTTGTTACATGAGCCCTTCCAATTACACAACTTAAGAACAAAAAAGTCAGCCTTCTTTTTGAATTTCCTTGCCTCTGTCCATTTGTGGTGCAAAGTTATTTAAGTGAACTCCTTTGAATGTCTTAGTTACTGCCAGAGCTATTATTATTTCCTTCCCTTTCAGCTGATGCACAAACTCAGTTAAAAATCAATTGTGCACCACATCCACAAAAATACCCCCACACTTATTTCCTCCACTTAATATTTTCCAGTCTGTGCTTAGACAGTTAAAATGTTCCATTAACATCACTCAGGCCCATTTACTTTTTTTTTAAAAATGTTTATCCTTTCACAGTCCATTTCTCATTTGTGACAAGATGGCCTACTGTACACCATTTATACAGCTACTTTACCCTCTGAAACACCATCCTTAGTCTGTACTCTATGTTCACTCTAAATTCCACAGGTGCCTTGGCAGTTGTCTCAAGTACAACTAGAAAGGCTTGTCACTTTCAAAGTGATTTGGTCTATTTGGAAAGTTTAAAGCTTCAGAAAAAATATGGGGGTTATCAACTTGTAACTTCTTATATTCAGTGCCCACATATAAATGTGCATTTGAGACCAACACCTGGAAAACCTTGCACCCAGACACCCTTAAACTTGAGTGGGAGAAAGACATTTCTGTTCCAAACCGAGGTTTTATAAATTGCCCCTCTTGCTTTTGTGCATTAAATCAAACACAGATAACAGGCCTGCCTTACAGAGCTGTGAAATATGGGTTGGCATTGTGTGGCTTGGGCTCAGCTCTTCAAATGACTCCTAAAGCTAAACCAGCACCTTAGCAAACATTGGTCTTCAGAATGCTAGTATCCTTGAAGTGACTCATCACTTCTGAGGGAGGCACAAAGGAGGCTGTATTTGAAAGTAGAAAATAATGCCAAGGAGATAGAAATCAAAAGAGCATACAGAAAAGGTGGATGAAGGGGGACAAAGAAGAAATTGGAGAGTTGCAGAACAGAAAACACCAAACCAGAGTGAGGAAGGTGCTGTGCAAAAAAAAAAAAAAAGAAAAAAAACCCCCAGAAATGGACAATTTTAGGGAAGCTGTTGGAAAAAACAACATTACATTTAAAAAAAGAACAAAAAACAAAACAAAACAAAAGAAGAATGGAATAGGCCTCTCACCTAGGTTACATAGTGCTGTTAGAGAGGTCAGGAGACCAGACCAGTTAGGACCACCAAAACAGACAATTAAATTATCATTATTTGTATTACAGCAGCACCTAAACGCTCACACTGAGATTGGGTCCCTTTAGTACAAGGCACTATACAAACATATAGTGTAAGACAGACTAAATACAAAAGAGAGACAAAAGTAGGAGAGAAAATCTGGGCAGAGACATAAGAAATTTGCTGAAGATCACACAGTAAGTAACTGCTAGAGCTCAATATGACTATAGATACATATATACAGATACATAGATAACACAGAACTTCTAACTCACAGTCCCTGTGCCCTACCACTAGTCCATACTGCCTACCCAATCACTGATTTGAGACTGAAAGCTAAAAAGATAATGAAAAAGGGGATAAATGGGAACCAACAGAGGGATTTCTAATGATGCTAAAACAAGGAAGATTGAAATAACAGTATATAACCTTAAAAATAAAAGTAAAATTCAGTGATGGCAGGGTAAAATGCAGTGATAATATATACTTTCTGTGTGTCATTTCCTGATCTAGATCAAGAATTTGTGATTGATCTCATCAGCATTAGACATTGCTTTCCTTTGGAAGTAATCATGAGTGCTGCTCATGGACTGTAGTGCAGTATTAGTTTTTGTCACTGTTTTCAGTGGTAGTAGATGACAGAACTAGGAGCCATGGTCTCAAGTCGTAGTGGGGCAGCTCTAGGCTGGATATTAGGAAAAAAGTCTTCATTAGGAGGGTAGTGAAGCACTGGAATGATTTACCTAGGAAAGCTGTGGAATCTCCATCTTTTGAGGTTTTTAAGGTGTGGCTTGACAAAGGCCTGGCTGGGACAATTTAGTTGGGTTTGGTCCTGATTTCAGCAGGGAGTTGGACTAGGTACCTCCTGAGGTCCCCTTGCATTCTATGATTAGGGCATACATCTTTATGAACTGAGCTTCCCAGATTACAGTGCCTTGACCCTTTAAGTTTTTATTGTGCACCGTGAACTAGAACCAGACACTGGTTGAAGAGGGTTCTTCAAGCACCTTAACTGTGGAAATCTGCATCCCTAAAGGCACTTTGGAATTGTCACACTAACTGTTGTAGTGCCTAACTTTCCGACATCTAGACAATCACAAGAATAACACTGCAATCCACAAAGTCTGAACTAAGTATTTAAGATTCTTCTACAATTTGAATGCAGAGATAGGCCTCCCAGGGTGATATTCAAGTACAGTTGGAAGCTCTCTGCCTAAGCTAATCAATGGGAGACACTCACACGAGGGCTCCTAAGCCCCTCTCCTCTTGCAGAGATACTGTCAGGTGCCTAAGTCTATGTTGCAGGGAGACCTCTCTCTCTGTTTAGTGATCTATGAATGAGAACCCCTCTCCTAGAGTCAACCAGCTTAGAAGCCAAATTTGTTTCTTATGGGACTGAGATAGGGGTTTTCATTGTTCCACACAAAAATAGACAGGGATGATGATGCTGATGCTGATTGTAGACCTTCTATTTAAATAGTTAGAACACTTATCTGGAATGTGGGAGAGCTGGGTTCAATCCTCATTCAGGGATCTGAAAAATGATGTCCCAACTCCCCACAGGATGCTCTAACCACTGATCTATGGGCTATTCTATTGCAAGACTCCTTCAGTCTCTCCTCTTGAACCTGTTCCACAGTGGATAAATAATGACAGTGTGATTAGAACGGGGTACTGTGGATCTTCCATCCCCTGGGGAGTGTTTTAACTACTGGCCTGACATTATAAGATGAGCAGTGGTACTTCCTCTTGTCAGATTTTGAATGGGACTCATTCTGGTGGGTGGCTTCTGAGCATGCCTACTGGCTAGAACGCCTCATACAAGGTAGGCATTTGTCCCTTATCTTTTCCTGGTCTGTGGATCTTATGTGGGAGATAGACCTTTGAACACCAGAGTGAGCTAACAGGACTCACGGGCAGCAACTTAAGTGACAAGAGAGCTTCTACCTTGAATATGTAGGTGTCGAGTGAGTTTAAGGGCCTAGATGTTTAGGAGGAGTTTTGTGGTTTGCAGGAGAACTTGAAATTGGTATTTGTGTGCCTAAACCTGAAAGGTGACTGTCTAAAAACATTTGTATCCAAAGATCACTTAACAAACATATGCTATGACACAGAGAGCTCTGACGTTGGATAGGAGATCCGTTCAGTCCTGGTAACTAAAGTAAATTTGTGGTAAGTACTCAGCTAGTGTTTAGCAGCGAAGGGCTCAGCTACTCACCTATGCTGTATAGAAGTAACTGTGATAGGGAAAGAGGCAGGGCCCATAAAACATTTTTGTTGTGCACTCACAAGATTTAAGAGAGCTATTAACTAGTCTCTGCTAAATCTTGTCCTTTAGAAGCTAGCACATTCTTCTTCATAAGCAGGTTCTCTGTTCTCTTTTATTTCCCTACTTATTCTTTTACGTGAAGGCCCCAGTTACAGTCATCAAAGTAGATTTCATTTAAGCCCATAATTTTACATTTTTCTCTATCTGTGAATGCCTCTAGTTTATTTATATAGTTTTTGCTGAACATCTTGCATTTATATCTAAGTCTTTATGAATCTTGAAATGGAACTTACTTGCCTTTAAACTGTCACTCATAAATCCAAAATTTATCTGTGTTACATAGCTCATATTCATGCTAAGTACATACTCTTTCTCTTTCCTTCCTGATATAGTACTTTTTATGCCTTCAGCTTCTCCTCTTTGGTACAGATACTAAGTTCCCGTGCACATAGTTTCCTCCTGAAACTTTAGTTAAAATGGTCTCTTTAAATCTCTTCTTGCTCATCTTTGAAACTTCTAACTCACTCCTTACTGATTCACACGATTCCCCATCTACCCTACAATGATCTCCAGTGTTCATTTCTTTCACTGCATCTCTCAAGGCAAGCAATCAAGTTTCTAATCTGTCTTACTGTGCCTGGTCTCAAATGAGACACCAGAACACGCACATAGCAGTAATAACTTTTCTAGAGGACCTTTTCTTAATCTTTGTTCCTTCCCTTTCACTTGCAGGAGTTCTAAACCAATTTCTCTAATAGTTAGTAGAACAGCAAGATGGCACTCAATAAATTAGATAGCAACACAATCAGACATGGTAAATAAAATAAAATAAAATAAAAATTAAAATTAAAATAAAAATAAAAATAAAATGTCTTTTCCACATTTCATTTGTTTGACTTTTATATGAATTTTTACAGGCAACCTTACAATCAAATCCAGGTATCCTAAGTAAGAGATGCATCTCACCCATGTCAAAGTCTGTATGTGAAAATTTCCCTTCCTCTTTATGTGAACGTAACATTAACAAATTATTATTGCTGCCACAGATACAAAGATCTGATAAACTGTCAGAAGGCCTATTTTCCACTTGTTTCACAGACAGTCTCTCAAGTGTGGGTATTTTCCTTAGCACAGCCCTGATGTTGGTCACACAGAGCTCTCTGAGTTACTCGCTGCACTAGCAGCCTTTTTTTCCTTTTGTTTCTTATATAATGATATGCATCGTGTTCCATAACATATCCTGTAGGACCAAGCTCAGCCCCTGCTCGCAACAAAGAGTCCGCTACTTACTGCCACTAGTCAATTACCTGCAGCTTTCAGCAGCAAAGATAAAGCTGTTTAATGCATCAGGTAGAAGAGGCCCATCAGATAGCAGACACAAAGCATAGCATAAAAAAAACTGCATAGGAAGGGGTGCATTCAAGTAGTGAAATTAATTGTGGATCCATCATTCTAATTTGCCTTCCACACATCTTACTCTACATGAGCAGAAGACCAATTTAAGGTTAAATTGCCAAGTTCCCATTTGCCATACCCTCTGACAATATATCTGATCTCCCATTACATCTGTGAACTATGGAGGGAACCCAGTCTATTAAGAATGCATTATGCAGAGATATTAGAGATGAATTTCCTGGCAAGGACATTCCTCCCTCCAGATGCCCCATCTATTTCCCATACAGAACTGACTCTACAGCAATTTTGGTAAATTTAGAGGCCATAATATTTATAGATAAGCTGACCCTTTACACAATGACTAAAACCAAGTCACATACATAGGGATAACTTCTGTTCTATTATATTTCTAGCACCACTGAACACAGTGAGTTTGACAGTGATTTTACAGTGGTGTAAGCTAGAGCAGAAGTTGACCCAAAGTCTGCAATTCAACTCTTTCAAATGAAAGGAGAATTTCATTTACAGTGATATTGATTTTTGGTTGATTTTTTTCAAGTTATAATAAAACCACAGCAATAAAAAATAAACAAGGATGTGATTTTGCTCAGCAATAGATGTACTCAATTTTCACTTGGAATACATACATTATCACCTTTCAGTTCCTCTGAGAAACTAACACTGAAGAAAAAGCCCCAGTTTACCCAAAAGAAACTGCAGCAAGAAACTGATTACTTCTGTTCCCCTGTCCTCTTTAATAAAAGGTTTTAGATTCTCACAGTTAAAGAAAATCTTGGGGTCATTTATTTAAAATATTTAGCAAAGTTCCAAAGCGGCAACCATGTTAGTCTAGTTTAGTAAAACATACAAAGAGTCCTGTGGCACTTAAAGACTATGAATGTATTTACTGCATAAGCTTTCATGGGAGAAAATCCCACTATGTCAAATGGCTGAAAAGTGGGATTTTCTCCTGCAAAAGCTCATGCAATAAATAAATCTGTTAGTCTTTAAGTGCTGCAGGACTCCTTGTTTGTTTTAAAATGTGTAGGGATTGATTGCCCTCTTACTTCCCAGTTTTACATCATTGCAACTCCATTGTTTCCAAATGGAGTTATACATATCTTACACTGGCTTAAATGACAGAAGGATCAGGCCCTTATAATCCCAGAACATAACTGATAGCTATCAAATGTTCCTATTTTCTGTGAAGTCTCAGAAATGTCAGTAGGTTCTTTCAGAACCATCCTTGACAAGGATTGGATTCGGTAACAAAAACGGATTGTTTTGATACAATAGGTACATTTGTAGCCCAGAGACCCACAATTGCTTTAAGAAATACATGTAAATCATTGAGAATGTATAAAACATGCTTTAAAAAAATCAATCTTTTTCAAAAACATCATTTTCACTCTTTCTTTATAAATCAAAAAAGGCCAGGATAAAAAACAAAGGAATGGTGAGCTTAAAGGGTCATCAAATGCATTATATCTGCATAGTTCATCTGTCTTTCACAATTTATAGTCATTTTAATAATTTTGCTTAATTGCTAGTTCTGAAAAGAACAATGAGTTTGGGGAAAAAGCATAAGGAGTCCTTTGTTATTCTTTTTAAAAAGTACTTCAGTTTTGTTCTCCACGTACTTAGCCCAAGAAAAACTTAAAGTCTATGGAAAAAATGATAGTGAATGAAAGGTTGACACTGAAAGGTGCTTGGAAAATAAAATATTGTAATTTTTAAAGGTTCTGAATTCAAGAACATATTCCAGGAAGTCTCCATTAATTGCCTACCCACACATCTTCTATCTGTCACGTATATGAGCCTAAATGGGTGACACACATAAAATACATATATGTACACACATTGCACACACTTTTTTTGTGCAGATTAATTTGTTGTGCATGGAGACTGCTGTTCACTAAGACTCCAAGCCTGAATGAATGGAACACAATGTACTTCCACAGACCTAAAATTAGGCATGTGTGTAAATCTATGAAGGACTGGAGTTTTAGGACTGTGCATTCTTCAAGGTATGGATTGTACAATCACCCACTTGTTTGCTGGCTTGTGATATACATAATCTAGTGGTCCCTCTTGGTCTTGTATAATGTGAATTAATTTATTTATTTTAAACAATGCCTTAGATAATGGGTCTGGAGACTCTAAACATTCTACTACTACATAAATAATGATATTACTATTTTAAACTAACTTTTAGCCATACTTAGCTTGTGATTGTGCTCACACCAGCTTCTATAATTCTCAAAAACACAACCCACCTTGACAACATTTATCACAAACACAAAATTACTTTTGGTTAGGAAGTGCCAGGACAGGAGCTCAAGAGAGATTCCCAACCAGTCAGTAACACACTTGACATTGGGAGAAGACGTGGTTCAGATGTACATCAAAACTAAACTTCCAGTGAAATCCTAGTTCTCATAAGAGGTGAAGGAAGAGCTCTCTTCAGCTGCAAAGCTTTTATTTAAGGTTTTCAAACTGAGATGTTTAATTTAAACCATGTAATTTAAATTACGCAATGGTTCAAGAGTCCCAGAGTTTCCTCACACGATAACTTAAATACAGAGGTAGAAGGGCAGAAGTTGTGCTGCTGTTTTGCACTATTTGCCTGTGAGATTTTGGTCATAGATCCATGTATCAAATCCCAGGGGGAATACCTCACTACAAAAGGCACGCTGCCAGGACAGAAGCTCCAGCACCACCAGACAGACCACTACACATGATGTCACCAGTGGAGAGGGCTCTCTTTAAAGAAACAGTACGGAACAGTTTTGTTTACCTTTTTCTGTGTTTTGTATTGCATGGAGGCACTAGTAGATGGCATAACTTAGAGCACCTCTTAGTTTCTTCTAACATATAGAAGGGCACCAGTACTGAAAAAAACAGCCCAGTATTAGCAAGGTGTATATTATTCTTTGAAAACTCAACCAGCACTCCATGAAATTCTCCTGCAACTTTGGATTTAGCACAGATTTCACACTGAAATAATCAAGCACAAGCTCTGGATTTATCCATAAAATTATCTCATTGACTGAAATGGCTGTAGGACCAGGCTTTCAATGTATAATCTTATGTAACTCATTGATGAAAAACAATATATTTTCACTAAAATATGTTTAAAATATGCCTATTTATTAAAAGAAGGTTTAACATAAATAACAAATGTGCATATAAATATCCAGAGGGGTAGCCATGTAAGTCTGTGTACAGCAAAAATAAGAGTCCAGGGGTACCTTATAGACTAACAGATTTCTTCAGGCATAAGCTTTTGTGGGCTCCAACCCACTCTGTCAGATTCAATATAACATGCATATATACACTATGTCATGGTCAGACCAAACACTCCTCATGAAGGATAAAATAAAGATTTAGTCAACAAAATTGCAAATTCTTACTTCAAAATAGCTATACTTAGAATATTCACTATCTTTTCTTCATTGACATTTGATTCAGTAAACAAAGAAGTTATAAGTAGTCATCTATCGACAGAAAGGGTATGTCCACACACACTCCTTATTTCGAAACAACAGAGCTTGTTTCGAAATAAGGAATGGCATGGCCACACGACGCACGGCCATTTCGAAAGAAGCAAACCGCTTCTTTCGAAATAGCCGTGCGCTTTTCGAAATAAGCTAAACCTCGTTTTATTTCGAAAGGGCGTTGTTTCGAAACGGTTGTTTCGAAACAACGCCAAGTGGACATGCCGTTTCGAAATAACTGGCTGAGCTTCCTCCCAGGGTGCTTAGCACCCTGGGAGGAAGAGCCACCCCCTCAGCACCCTGTCCAGGGTGCTGAGGGGGGGGACAAACCGCAGGGCACCGGGGCGCTGCCCCCAAGAGCAGCGGGGAGCCCTGCGGAGGGGCGCTGATGCCCCCCCTCTCCCCGCCGCTGGGGTGCTCAGAAGCCGGGCGGCCGGGTGCCGGGGCTCCCCGCTCTCCCCACAGCCGGGGCTGCTGCCCACCCCCACAGTGGGGTCCGGGGGCACCCGGCTCTCCCTGCCGCCAGGGCTGGCGGCAAAGCCCGGGGCAGGGAGCCGGGGCCGCGGCTTTTCCCTGCCGCGGGGG
>ML681992.1:41780773-42000732 GCA_007922195.1 Podocnemis expansa
CCAGGTGAGGCGCGGTGCCTGCAGCCCTTTGCAGGCACCCACGGGGTGCAGTGCGCCTCTGCACTGCACCCTGTGGGTGCCTGCAGCCCCCAGAGGAAGCGAAATAGCAGGTCCACACTGTGGACCTGCTATTTCGCTCCCTTATTTCGAGGACACAGTTTTGTTATTTCGAAACAAGTTATTTCGAAATAACAGGTTCTTTCGAAATAAGTTATTTTGAAATAGCTTCTTTCGAAATAACAAAACTGTGTGTAGACATAGCCAAAGAGTTTGTAATGGTGAGGTGGTGAATACAGTTCATTGCATGTATTTAGGCAGGAGGAACTACATCCTAGATTCACAAAAGTATGTAAGGATCTAAGGCACATTTAATTTGTCCTGCAATTCAGGACAGCAGGAGCTGTGAGCATTGAAGTGCTGCAGCTCCTGCATGTTGTTGTTGTAGGTGTGAAGTAAGATTCCTGGTTCATAATACTGTCGTCCTCTTCCACCTGGCCTACACTGATGTAAAACAGGAGCCTTTTAATTCATGCCAGCAGCATCTACACAGGGGAGATCCAGTGCAACGGTTTGGTGCTCAATGCTATACATGCCCCAACAGCTCAATCAGTGGAGCAGTGTAGACCCATTCTAAAGGATCTGATCTGATTGACAACACCCCCCCCCCCGAACCTTTTGCTGTCTAAGCTCATATGGCAGCTGAATTTTTGCAGTAAGAGTTCCCTAGGAACCTATGTTTCAGTCTCTGGGCATGTGCACTGTTGTCTCACCCTGAGCATCCAGATGCAGATCTCCCACCTAAACCCCAGAGCTACTCACAAACCAGGGGAAGAGTTGGTTTGGCCATCAAAATCACATTCAGGAGCCCACCCAATAGGCAATGTCAAAAAGTATCAATTGGATCAGGTCTGTCAGCTGCTCTTGGTGTCTCTAGATCAGAAGTTTTCAAACTTAGGGTCGGGACCCAGAACGTCAGGCACTGAGTCATGGCACCCCTGATGCTGCTGCTGCTGCCAGAATGGACTGCATTGCTCAAAGATGTAATTGTTGGGTAATGGGCATAAATGATTTTTTTCAACTGGGTCTCAAGAGAAAGAGTTTGAAAACCACTGCTCTAGATTTCCCAGCTTTCTCCTATCTGGACTCCCTCTATTCATCTCAAGTTAGCCCAGTTCATCAATTTAACAAATCAAGCCTTAAACACCAAGGCTTGCAGATTTCCCATTTCCCTTTCAGTTTCTTAGCAGCAGTTTGGCGTTTGACTTTTGTCCCTCCGTTATTTTAAGCCTTGCTACATCACCATCTCAATCTCATCTTTTCTTTATAGCCAGCTTGTTTCCCCTACAGGTCCCACATGCCAGTGCATTTTTTCACAATGGTGATTCTGGCAGTTGTGCTGGGGCGTGTCAATCCTGGAAAAGCTTCTGCTTATGCTCATTCTTTTTCTTTCTTTGGCATCCTTCAGTCTTGAGACCATGGGCACAAACCCCTGAGAGGCAGAAAATTTCCTCAGATTATATGTCAGGTGTGGCAGAAGAGACCCAATTATATGTTTGCTGTGGCTGAAGAGACCCAGTCAAGAGAGAAAATCTCTGTCTGTATATATAAAAGTTAGAACAAGTAGTGCAAAGTTGTGCAATAAATACAAATAGTTATGCAGTGCTGCTATTTTTAAACTTTTTTTAAAAAAAAGATAAATCAAAATACTACAATATTTTACTAATTTGATTAGGCTGTGAGTGTTTTGGTCAACATCTCTCCATGTTTTCCTTCAATATCTTCATCTTCTTCAGAAGAGGACCTAACAAGTAGTGACATTTAAACATTTGTCACATTTAAAGGTGATGTTTCAACACTTTGCAACCTGTCTTCTGTGAGCATTTTTCTCCTCTGCTAAACTAATCTGCTCTCTCTCATAGCTCTGGAGATCTTTAATGAGCTTGTGTTTTCAGTGGCAGCAGTCCTGAAAGTGATCTTTACACTTATCCATATCCATGTCCATTTCTTTGAATTTTGGGTCTTTTAGATATTTAGATCGTTTCCAAAATACCAATTTGCCTTAAAATATGTCTTTTGAGATATGCCAATCATTCATTTCACTCTAGCCAGCAGAGTCGTCTCTGTTTAAGGAGTGTTTGCATACTGGGTATGCTGGCCTTCTTGAGTTCCTCAGTGTTGGAGACTCTGTCCATCCAGGAGATTCCAAAAATTCAATGGAACCAATGCATATGAAACAGGTGGAGCCTGTTTTCCTGATGAGAATATAAGGTCCATGTCTCAATCCCATAAAAAAGAGTAATGATAACACATGAAAAATCCACACAGGTCTTTGTGTGTTCTGTCAGTTTATTGTTTTGCCATACCTTTTTGCTCTATCTAGAGATTGTCATGGTAGTTTTTACAATGTGGATAGTGAACTCTTTCAAGTGAAAGGTTGACTGTAATAGCAGACCCCACATATGTGAACTTATATGGGGTCTGAAGCCCAATTACAGGGCCCCTCAGAAGAGTTCACACAAAACAGCTGGAAGGGAGGAAAGAAGGGAGCTCCCTCATAACTTATAGCCCAGTGGTCAATGGCCTCACCTGGTATATGGAAGACCACTAGTTCAACTCCCTGTCTCTTGGCTTCTTTTAAAAGTGGCACAGACACATCAATCCAAAGAGGGTACCCAGCTGTGAGTAACTAGCAAAATTCAGTGGCTCTCCACAGTCTGCATTTAAGTGCCTATATCCATGTGAGGGTGAGGCTTAGCGCACACAATTCTGGTCAGCATCTTTCACTGGCTAACTTAGGTAGCTTCCTGCCCAGCATGCTAGCTTTTGTGAATTGCAGTCTCCCTTTAACTTGTATGGAGATCCCAGGTGCCTAACTCATTTTGTGAATTGCAGTGATTTTCTAGGTGCCTAAAAGTTATCAACACAACACCTAGCTCCTAGTCTGTCATGAGACCTATATGCCTCAACATGCAAAGCTCACCTTAGTTTTAGTACTTTTGAACAGTCTCTACTACTAGCACCTTTATGTTATTATAGAGTCACCTGTAATAAAAGAAAAAAAAAACACCTCTGGTAAATCTCAAAAAGGAGCATGGGAAACATGATTTTGAAGCAGAGTAGTTTTAACACAGATAACTGAACTTCAATACTTGCTTACCCATTTCATAAGCTTGGCAGTTTAGCTCATCTAAGTTAAATCAGAACTCAGACCAAAGCTTTAGCTGTGGCGATAAATGCAAAAGCAACAGTGGTAGTTTGGACTTCCCTGAAAGCGAAATTCAAAAGGCTTATAGCCCCATATAGGAGCAGAGGAATATAAAAGCTATTCCTCATGGAATCAGAGAAATTTACTCAAAACCTTTTGGTCACAAATAATCAACTCAGTTTAGTGAACTTTTGGTGTAATTCTCTTATCTCAACAGCAAAAATTGCCTTTTATATTTAACCTTGATCATTAAAGCTGGCACAAAAAGGAAAGCAGATTTTAGTGTTCAGAGCAGCAGGAAGTCTTTTAGAAATATGAATTTGCTAGAGGAAGATTAGGCCAGACCAACTCAACCCACTGAAAAGAACTCAGATCAAATACTTCATGGGAAAGATCTGAGAACATCAAGGTATGGTATAGTAGAGACTTTGTGGAGGAAAGACAAAAAAATGCAAAGCAAAAGGAGGATCATTTTCATAGTCTGATACTTCAAGTGAACAACTGTGCTAAAGAAACTAATCATTGTCTTTAAAAGAAATTCAGATACAACATTAGCTCATGTTCTGTAACTATTTAATGGAAAACAATTCTATAGGCTGAAATCCCCTTCAATAATATCTGCCTTAGAGTTATCATTATAAAATTAAGGTCCCAAACACACATCATCATTAAATGACTGCAGGAACTTTTCATAATAATACATGACATTTTTTCATAATAGGATGTGTGCCACCTTTGTACTGAAACTTCCATTTGGTTAATTAAATTTTGTCTGTTTAAATTTCACTCAGACTCGGTCAACTATCTTTTTTTCCCCCATATCCCAGAACCATTGGGTAGCGCTTTTAAACAATATCTGTATCCTATTCTAGATGTGACTGGGAAAAGAAGTTCCCATATACAGACTTTTTTATTGGATTCTAAAATAATCAAGTATCATTCTTGATGAACGATATTATATAAAATATAATGACATATATAATCACCTTATTATGGCTTTTCAGACACCTTTATAATCAAATCTCTTTCACACTGAAATTGAAAACTGAAATACAGATATTGAAAATAATAAAAAGTGCCTTTTCTGTATTTTTTCTAGGTCGGTGGAATGAATTCTTATACCATAGTCATGATTTGAAAAGAAACATTCTCATTACTAAGTTAAAGAGCTAATTCCATCCTTAAGTTGTCAGACACTTGCTATAGTATACTCAAACTATTAATCCTGGGGGAGGTTGTTTGTCTTTGTTTTTAAATACGTGTTGCTCTCATAATTGTATGTTACTGCTCCGACTCTAAAAGTGATGTAAGGGCTTACTTTAGTTAGCTGTTACTCCACTGTGTGTATGATCTTTGTCCCTTAAGGCAAACAGGAAAACAAGCTTTAATCTCATGTGGCCTTCCTTTAGAGTAAACTTTGAACTGAATTTTAAAAAGCAAAACAAACAAACAACCCCCCCCACACACACACAAAGAGACATTTGCAGGTAGAGCTCTACTGTAAAATTCCCAGAACTGCCTTTAGGAACTATATAGTTTATAACAATTTATGACAGGTGTGCATACCAACTGTAAAATAGACAGTCTCTCTCTCTCCCCTCCTCTCTCATCTAAAAAAAAAAAAAGCTCCATTTGTTTCACGAGAAAAGTAATTGCTATGGGACACTTACAGTTGTTTGACTAAAAATGTAACAATGCGTTAGAGCCAAATTAATTATAATTATTTATCAATTGTGTAATGCCAATCTGCAAAATGTCTTCCATACGAAAGATATCTTCACACTTGAAAACACACAGTGGGACAGAATTTCTCTCCGGTGTAAACCCAAGGAAATCAAAGGAAGCAAAACAGGAATTAATTTGACCCATTGTAACGTTCTTCTTTTGTAAATTTAAACTTTCACTGATGTTTTTGAGCAAAGACTCAAACAGTGTGTTATGTTTGAGTTGTGATAAGAAGCAGATCATTAGAATGCTAAGAAATTATCTACCCAAGACAACACTAGTTTTGTCAGTTTTTTCATTTCCTGTTGTGAACTTTGAAGAACTGTAATTCAGTGCATCACAGAAATAACAAAGCCTCCAGGCAAAGCATTTTCTTAGCGCACAGGTGATCTTGTCACGCAGGGTTCTGATCTGATTTTGGCATAGGCTTTGGAACCCAGAATCAAAATGTATATTGTAAACAAAATACTCTTCTCCATACGCAGCCCAAGTAATTGAAGTAATGAAGAGACCACAGTGGCAGGGAGAGGTAAAAAGAATCCTTCCCCCAGGCTACCAAGCAACAGCAAAGTCAGTTTGTGCACCAAATTGAAAGATGAATCTATGGGGCTCTAAGACATTGTCATTTAAACCTTCTTTTGTGTAAAGTTTCATCATCGTGATCAATCAACTAATGGTAACCATCCTCTATCATTTACTGATTTAAGTTATGTAATAATATAAATGACTAGATAAAAGTTTTTCATAAGGGGTGAGAATGGCCTGATCCAAAATGCAGGATACAAAGACTTCTGAACTCTGGAAGAGGTCAGATCTGTACCTGGGCTTCACATGTGGTCTCATTTTTACACCAGGGAAACCAAAACTTCAAAGGCAGAATTCTCAAGTTTTGGGAAAGCCTCAAACCTCTTCAAAATTACTGCCTCTTTTGCCTGTAAGAAATCACGGTAGAGCTTGTAAAAGCATTCAGCATACATCTAACACTGTTCCCATTCAAGTAGGGGTGCAACACTTTTTGATTTAATTCTGGGCACAGAATTAGGTCAATGTGGAACTGTTTTGAAAATCCCATTCATGATGAGGAGACTGAGTAGCTCTTACAAAATGCCCATATTTACTCATATAATTATAAATCTTAGAAACACCAGTATTACATATTATATATTATATAAAGGTGGATTCCATATCGATAATAAGTCAACAATATGATGTGCTTACAAAAAAGGCTAATATAATTCTGGAGTTAATTATTAACAGGGGTGTTATATGAAAAATGTGGGACGTAGTTTTCCTGCACTGCTAGGCATTGGTGAGGTCTCAGCTAGAGTACTATGCCCACTTCCAGGTGCTACACATTAGTAAAGATGTGGAAAAACCGGAGACAGTCCAGAGGAGAGGAACAACAATGCTAAAAGTTTTAGAAAACCTGACCTATGAGGATAGGCTAAAAAATAGACTATGGCTGGAGAAAAAAAGGCTGAGAGAAACCTGATACCAGGGTTTAAATAAGGTAAAGGCTCTTACAAAGAGGATGGTGATCAATTGTTCTTTTTGTTCAGTGAAGGTAAAGCAAGAAGCAGTGGGCTTAATCTTCAGCGAGGGAGATTTACTTTAGATATCAGGAAACACTTTCTAATTAAAATGGTATTTAACATCTTCAATATGTTTCCAGAGGAGGTTGTGGAATCCCCATCACTGGAGATGTCTAAGAACAGGTTGGATAAACACCTGTTACAATTGGTCTAGGTTTACTTGGCCCTGCCTTAGTATGGGACCAACCTGATGATTTCTCAAAGTCCATTCCATCCCTTCATTTCTATGGGTCTATGTTTATGGTTTGAATTGGAGACATAATTTTCAGCTCAGACTGACACAGCCATAATAGCTTTGATAGTGCTCGTGTGCTACAAAGAGAAGAGCAGTCACGGTGGTCAAAGTGGCAGGAAGGGCTAGCAGCCCAAGCAAATATATGCTGTTTCACAGAACTTGATTCATATATGGTGACTAGCCCATCCCACCTTTGAGGTACACTTTAAATTTTAGCTGGCATGTCTACCCAAACAGCTCAAACTGCAGACATACCCTCAGTCTCCCAGGGCTGGCTTCTGTTATCAGAGGTCAGAACTGCAGCATCTACCCTGAATGGCCAGGGACTTCTCACCGGAGGCCAATTTTTAAGGCAACAGAGTCTCAGCACTAGTAAAAATACTGCAAGAGTTGGCAACTCTGATGAGGGTCCAGGTGGGGAGATGTATGTTCTCCCTCCTGTATATAATTCAATTATCTTTTCTGCTGTACTCTCTACCAAATAGTTATAATTATACCTGGATGGCCTAAGGGCAGCCATAAGGGGCAATCCCAGGTTGTCCAACTTCAGCTAAGCCATATTGCCGCAGACTGGTCCAAAGCCTATAACCAGTATGAATACAATGAGATTTCTATCTATCACATGTATTCCTCCAGACACTCACATTTTGGAAGTGGACAGTTACAGACTTGTAACCACATAAAAATCCTTGTATGTGCTTCGTGGCACCCAGAAAACTGTCACTTGGGGTGTGGGGGAGGGGCTAATCTTTGGTAAGTTTACTAGCCTCAGTGCAGGTTCTTTTATTGTTTTCAATGTTTTTTTCTATAATGATTTTTCCTTAAAAATTGATGTGCTTCCTTATAAAGAGCAGCACTATAATTTACACTCCCAGCAGTTACAATTGCTTGTAGCATTTTAAGAGAAAGTAAGATACAGACAAGACTGGCCAGTTTAGACAGTCTGGCATGCTGGGAATATCATATAGTCTATGCAGGAAACTCTGATGCCTGGAAAACCTTTGTTCAGAGGGAAAGAAATGTGGATCTCTTTCCAAGGTAGGTGAAAGCTGAAGAGCTGAGAGTCTAGAATGCGTAGCTTCAAAGAACTGCAGAGGAGGAATACAAATTCAGTTTCCCTGAATTGTGATAGGCCCCACGGTTTTTCGACAGGGAATGGGAGAGGCAAGTCCCATTTCCCCAGTCTAGCCCCCATTTGTATGCTGTGTGTAGGGATTCTCCATGAGGGGATCCTTGCAGATAAATTTTCCTAGTGAGTTTCATACCCATGGATTTTATTATAGAAGGGGATGATTGGGTGCTGATGTTTAAACCTTTCCACAATGGATAGCCAATAGGGTTAGTTCAGATTTATACTTATAATTGAGAGCAGAATTTGGTCCCCAAAAGATCAAAATTGGACGGTTTCATTAAAATTTGCACCACAACCTACTAGCTAAAATTTATTTTCATTTAGCTACTTTTTAAAGCATCAAACTTCTAATTAATTCATAACAGCCAGGGAATAATAATCAGCGAAGCAAATATTATTTATTTTAAGAGGTCCCAAAATGATCACTTGCTAAGTAAAATATCTTTTTAGTTAGACAGATGAGGTTTTCTGATTTTTCAACTGGAGTAACAGAGCCCAAGCAATGATCACATCAGCACATCTTGTTTTACCCATAAAAGTTTAAATACACAGGAGAGGGTTTCTATGATCTGAACCAGCTAATATACTCTCCCGTGACTTATCTAAAGCATAGGAAAAAATAACAATGGGAAATAAACTCCTGTTGTTCCAGACACAGCACTACATTGTGAACAAGAACACCAAAGAATATATGTCCTATAGGTGCAATATTGCTAAATTTTCCTAGCATCACACTAATAAAAAAGGCAGCAAATATGAGACCGAATCATCAAAGACTGTCTGAAAATAATGCAGCTATTTACAGTTTTAGATGGTGTTTGTTTATCTCCAGTTATTCACATTTTTCAGAAATATGAAACTGGTTCATCCAATAATATTTTCTTTTAACTGTCGGGGGGGGGGGGAAGGGAGCAAACAACAATTAAGCCATGGATTAGCCCTCGTAGGGACTTAAAGAGCTATGTTTTGCTTCAAGTAACATTAAACATCTCATGCTGTCTACATAATTTTTTGTCCTGCCTACCACTAAAACAATTATTAGGGAGTGATCTTGCCAATGTAACATTTGTACTTCAGCAAATAGCCATCTACTTTGTATGGCTCCAATGCAATTATTTTATTCTGGCTATTATTCTGTCTAAGAACCAAGATAACACCATTATTCAAACAGAAATGAAAACAATTTCGGTTCTAGGACAACAGATCATAAATTGAATAGCTACAAAGATAATTGCATTTATTTAGAGCTTAAGGAACTCAGGGCCAAGCTAAATCAAATGCAGTATAGAATAAAGTGCAAGTCCTATTGAAGACTCTGAGCCAAAAGCAGCTGTGACCTAAACCATTATATAAGCAGCATACAAGTAATCTAGACACAAATGTGTGTGAGCAGCAAAACAGTGTAACATGCACCAGCATTGCTTTTAATATGGCAGATTCATCGGCATATTCTAGAAACTTAGCACTATTCTGGTAGTGTAAAGTTGTCATAAATCTGACTTGAGCAGCATTCATCTGCTGAAATATACCGGCAAATCTGTTTGTCTTCTCTTTTCTAGCAAAAAGGAGAGGATGTTAACAAGAGCTCCAGCCCAATCCAATTCATACTGTCTTCCTTTCCCCTAAGGAATTTTAGTTATTACCATCTTTAATACCATTTAAAAACACAAACTGCACTGGATGAGGGGGGAATTTCTTGCAAAAACTCTCCACCATTAACGGGAAAAGGAATAAGGCACAATGTTAAAATGAAAGCCTCCTTAGAACTTTACATTTCAAATTCTCAGCAGTTTCTCTCTGTCTTTCTTTTAATAAATCATTCAAAGATTTAAATTGTGCATTTGCTCACCAAGGTCTATGCACTTGACACCTAGAAACTCATTTGACTGTTTTGTTCTATACAGTGACAGGGTCATGTTCATGCCTTCGACTTTCTAGACCCATTTATTCCATCATAGTTAAACAACAGTACCTTATACTCTGACACGAGAGGGATGTAGCAGGAACACAAGTTAACAGTATGGTATAATACAAAACAGAAGGTGGGTTCTCTACTTGTTTACACTAGTTTAAAGCTGATGTGAGAAGAGAAACATGACTACATATTTAAAATTACAATAGGCGCCAGCCTCAGCACTCCAGAACAGGGGTGGATCTGGCGTCCCGGTTCAATGGATGCACTACACTAAACTGGGGAGGGGAACCTAACCACCTGTGACCTTGTACTCAGCTTCAGCATTGCAAATGTAATTCTGGCTTGGTGCAGACAGGGGGCTCCAGAGCAGGAGGTGTTAGAGAGACATCCTGCCCTGTGCTCACCTGACTCCGGCAGTTCTTTTCCCCCCAGGCTGGGCTTGGCACTGACACTTTGTGCACAGGGTTTCAGTGCCACTCTTTTTTGGTCCCCAGGCCCATGCTTTGTGCCAGGTCACAAAGCTGCTGTCTCCAATTTGAGCCAACCATTTCTCTGTCATGATGGAAGGGCAGATAGGCCAAACATGATTGATGCTGTATGCCAGATCACAAAGCCACTCAGACACCTCTTCAAGATGACAGAGTGATGGCTGGTCTAAAACAACATGATGCTGTGACTCCTGCCCCAGGCCACCATGACCAAAACGAGGCACCCAGTCCCATGGGATGGAGCCATCCCAGGAGAGGAGGGGATGAGTGACAGACAAGCTTAGTCTGCAACCCCCCTCCCACGGCCTACCTTCCACATTGAGTGGGGATAAGTGTACATTTCCCTGATTCTGCACTGTTGTTTTAATTATTTCCAGGGATTCATATGAAGCCACAAACCCTGCTACAGTCACCCTTCCTCTGGAATAGCAAATGAGTGTGAAAGATTTGTTTTACTCATAAATGCCTAGGTTATGCTCTCCTAGCATGTTTACACTGGAATAAGACAGTTGATTTCCAAATGCCAGATCACCATTCATCATGCAACTCGGCCATTCTCAGCAGTTTTCCAACTTCCATTTCCATTCATGTCATAGCTGGATTTAGCCATCAATCTTTAACAGCTGATGGTCTTACTTCCCTTCTCACATGCAGGCCCCCAAATTGTGTAGCTGAAATAAAAACAATGTTCTTGTTATGCTAAATGTATTTATTGTGATTGCTCCTGATTTCATATGCAAAGGTATTGAAGGCGATCAACTTTAAGTGAGCTCAGAATGAGACCCTGGGAGTCCTAATTAGGGCGGTGGGGAGGGGACAATAATGGAAGTCATAAACAACTGGAGATCACTTCTTCCTGTTTCTTTAGAGACACGGCAGAACCACAGTAGCCACTGATGACAGCGCAGTGACGTTTATTTGACTTAGTTATGCCGCTGATAGGAATAATGATAAGCTTCTACTTCATTCCTCCAGGATGCCCTAAGAGAACAGCTTTTCAATATTTCTTCACTGCCTTTAAATGTTTAGATTTATACTCATTTGATCCGAGTAATAATTATTTAACTTCTCTGTGAAAAAGATGATCCTTCTCTCATTGGCCTTACCCTCCCTGCTGACATTTCAGTTTTATCTTTCAGAGCCATGAATTATTGATTCAACGATGCAAGTCCCTTCAAACTACTGAACTACTCACCATTGTACTGATGCAAATAGCTAATAAGTAAGCAGACTATAAAATGATTTTATGCAGTTTTAAAACAATATCATAAAATCTTAGTGTATCCTGTGCTGTCACTAGTGATATTCAGGTAATAAATTTCAGCTTGTTACTCTTGGGCTTTATGTTCTGAACAGCAATCTTCAAATTAGCTTCAGATTCATATTTCATGGAGATTACACATTAATTCTGGCTGAGAAACTCGCTGTTCTTGCAGAAGTCCCTTTCAGCTCCTCTTCTTTATCAAACCTGACTAGGATACTCAAAATTAAAAAAAAAACAAACAAACCATCCTTCATAGTCCCTCTAGCTACTGCTAGTGTAAATCGGGGTCTAATGCTTTTCTCAGTTACACTGGTGTATATCAGGAGAAAAACTCCATGGGAACCAGTACTGTTGCACCAGTATATGATTGGTGCAGGTGAAAGGACAGTCTGATACCCGAGTTTCACTTCAAGTGTTCGCTTATACAGCTGAATGGTGGTCTGATTCTTTTCTCAGTTACATGGGTGTATATCACGGGAAAACTCCACAGCAATCATTCCTGATGCAGCAGTTTACAATTGTTGCAGGTGAGAGGACAGTCAGATGTCCTAGTTTCACTGCAAGCGCTTATAAAAAACTTGGCACGCTGTACACAAAATGATGGAAGTACCAAGGGCAGCCCCTGGTATTAGCTGCATATGGACATTATCATTAAAACAGAAAGGAGGTTATTGTATATTACAAACATGAAAGAAGTGTGGTACGGTACACACTTATGATAATTCAAAATACAGACAACCTGAAAAATTACCATTGTAGAGGACCCTGTTATCGTAGTGAATCTGCAATAGTTAATCAACAGAGGTTTGATGGTCCAGTTCTCTGGTTTCTCTTTCTTTTTCTTTTGTTATTGGACATGGAAATCTCTGAGGTTTTCCTACTACAAGCACTGTTATATGCTGACTGCTGAGATGGTGCTAAAGTGCAAAAGAAACCACCAGAATTTAGGAAATAAAACATAATGTTTGCAAGTTTATTACTGTCTGTCTTCACACAGGACAGCATAGCAACATAGCAATTAAGTTTGTTACTAATGGTTACTTTTCTCTGACGCTGATTATTCCAGAGGAGACACTTGGGCTTCGCCTAGATAGAAGAGAATGCTTTGCAAATATATTAGCTCAGTTGGGTTAGCTAAACATGATTAAAACCCTCATTCAGAGGACAAGTTTGCAGCCTACTTGTCAGCCTATGCCAGCATTTCCCAACGTGTGTGTGACAGCATACATGTGTGCTCTCAAAGCCTGTGCAAGTGTGCCACAAATTTTTTCATAAGACTACTTGGAGAGTTCTGGATGGGCTCATGAATATTTGTGAGTTAATTTGGAGATTAAATGGTGGCGTGCCTTAAAATTATTAAAGGCATCGCGGTGTTTCACAGCAAAGAAAAGGTTGGGAAGCACTGGCCTATACTATAACACAGTCATCTAACATGGTTTTGAACAAGTTAAGCCAAGCGTTTAATACATTTTCTGTCAAAACTTTGTTTTTTGACAGAATGTTTTTATTGATTAATTTGAAATTTCTCTGTAAATGTGTTTTTGTCAAACATTTTCAGCTTTTTTTTGATGGAAAAAGAAAACAGAAAAAATGCTTTTAGCGTACTGAAAATTTAAAAAAAACAAAATTGTTTTAATTTTTCAGGTTTTCATGAAAAAATTGAAAGTCTCAAAACCATGCTGGTGGAAAACCAAATAATTTGATTTTTTTTGCAAGATTCCAAAAGTTCCCTAAAGGCCTAGGTTTAACCTGCATCTTAATAGGGATTTTGTTCAACAGTATTAAACTAACATGACTGAGTTAACTTGATTTGGGGGTGGGGGGACCTCAGCAACAAATCCTTTACCATCTTCTGCATCAGCCTCAGATATGAGATTAAGAAGTTGACTAACAAGTAAGCAGAATTTTCAAGTCTTCAGGAGTTCCATAGGTTCTAATGTTATTTGAAACAGAACATATTTCAGGTCTTCTAAAGTCCAATGTACGTATAAAATTACCCCTTAGCTCTGAGTTGCGAAGAAGCTTGGTTTTCAGGAAGGACTGATCTCCTCAGCACAAGTCTTCTGTGCTAGCTCCTCAAATCCACACTGATGCAGCCATAGTCACACTATAATTTGGATTTTATCTGATATTCTTTTGACTGCATTCATTGTTGAGTTGCATCATAGACCTGCAACTCAAGTCACCACACTTTGGTATCACAGACATGACAAACTTTGACTGGTTCTTAGAGAGAGACAGGCACTGAGAATAGCAATATGGCTGGCCATGACACTTGGTATTCTAAGTGTACCCATTATCTGCTGAGCCAGTCTTATCCACTCTGCCAAGCTAATGTTATCTTCATCTACACTGCAAACCCTCATGGATTAGACTAAGAAAGTTCACATTTGTTTGGAACTCTGTAGCATGTATACCTACATATAGAAATAAACACCTAATTGTAGCTGGAAAAGAACATTATGGTTGCAAAGTTAAGCATTAAACATTTAGGAAATACCGTGATTAAGGCTGTCCATGAAACCTTATGATGGCCTCCTCTTGTATATGAATTTGAGACAGTCTTTAATTACATGATCATATAACACTTTCCCATTAGATCCATAATTCCAAAGTTCTTAACTTTTGAGTACTTGCCTTTGCATTCTCAGTGATCTTTCAGTGTATGCAATTTAATGTGATTAGTATACTACCATGGCACAATCGTCTCAATATTGAGTGTCACTCTGTGTTCTTACCCAAATTCTGTTTGAGGTATGTTGTTTTTTTCAGTGGGGTTTTTTTTCATCATTGTGATTACAAACATTTTTCAAGTGCTACTATTTTTTGGAATTTTTAGCAGATTTTGTTTCAAGAGTGTGCAGTATAAATGCTACAGGGGGGGCAAGTTATACCTAACCAATCTGACCGCCCTCTCTGATGACATGACTAGCTCTGTGGATGTGGGAAAAGCAGTGAACATGATTTACTTTAACTTTAGCAAAGCTTTTGGTATAGTTTGCCACAGAATTCTTGCAAGTGAGTTAGGAAGTATGTGTTGGATGAATGAACTATAAGGTGGATAGAAAGTTGGTTGGATTGTCCACTCAATGAGTAGTGGTCAACAGTTTGATGTCTAGTTGGAAGCCAACATCAAGTGGAATGCCCCTTTGTTGGTCCTGAGGCCAATTTAGTTCAATATCTTCCTTAATCAGATGGATGAGGGGAAGGATTGCATCCTCAGCAACTTCATAGATAACATGAGGCTGTGGGGAGAGGTAGGTATGCTAGAGAATAGGGATAGGATACAATGTGACCTACTCAAATTAGAAGATGCGGCAGTAGAAATCTGATGAGGTCATCATAGACACATACAGAGTCTTGCACTTAGAATGGAGGAATTTCCAACATTACTACAGACTTGGGACCAACAGACTAAGCAGGAATTCTATACAGAAGGACCTAGGCTTTACTGGATGTGAGTCAACAGTGTGCCCTTGGTGCCAAGAAGGCTAATGGCATACAGGGCGGCATTAGCACCATCACTGCCAGCAGACCAAGAGAAATGTTATTCCCCTTTATTAGGCAGCATATCTGAAGTATTGTGTCCAGTTTTGAGCACTCCATTACTAAAGAGATATGAGAAACTGGAGAAAGTTCAGCTGAGGGGGGAGAAACAAAAGTGATTAGAGGGATGGAACAGTGGTTCCCAACTTGGAGTCTGGGGACCCCTGGGGTCTGTGGAGTTATTGCAGGGGATCTGTGAATACATCCAACCTTAGCCACTGCGAGCCAGCAATCCATGTTGGAGAGGGCTCTAAATCAGGGGTGTCAAACTTCCAGCCTGTGGAGCTGCTGCCTGGGCTGTGCCTGGAAGCTGTCTGTAGCACTGAATTGCAAAAACAGGCTCAGGCACTGCAGGGGGAAGAGTGCTTCGGACTCACGTGATCCAAGTCACAGCACAGGGGAACAGAGGGAAGTGCTCCAGCCAATCCTGGCTCGGCTCAGCTCTGGTCCACCAACCAATCAGAGTTTCAGTTACAGCAGGCCAGGCTGGCTCTGGAGAGCCACCACACTGCCCCCCCCCCACGCCAACTGTTCACTGTCAGTCAGTCAGCATGCTATTTTGATTGACAGCATATTGCACAAATCATAAACAAAAAAGGGGCCATGGGGCCCACATGGGAAAAAGTCAATCAAAAGCCACCCATGACTAAGCTAATCAAAGGCCATCATTCTGAATGACTGACATTGATGGCCAGGAGAGGGAGAGGCAAGAGCCTAGCCTGCCTGTGACTGAGATTGATTTTTTTGCCTGCCATTAGGAGGAAGGGGAAGAGGTAAGGGGGGGCCCAAGGCAGGGAAAAGGGAAGATGTGGGAGAGCCTGTGAGGTTGGGGAAGGGAAAGGGGAGCCCATGCCACTATGAACATGGAAGAAGAAAGGGTTGGGGAGTCCATGTGGCCACATGGCCCACGACAGGTGTCCTGCCTTCCAATGTGGCCCCTCACATTGAATGAATTTGATGCCTCAGCTCTGAATGAATTGCATTTGCCTTCTGAGAGCAGCCACACCCTGGATATGTCCCCACCCCTTGGGATCAGGCAGGGACCAGGTCCTCCATTAACCTTCTGTAGCACCACTGTCTGTGGTCAGTCCTCAATAACAAATATCATCATTTGAGGGTCTACAATTTTTTTGATGTTAAAAAGGGGTCCTCATATTTGAAAAGGTTGGGAATCACTGGGCTAGAGCATGTGGGTTATAAGGAGATGCTGAGGAAACTGGATGTATTTGGTCTGTATAAGAGAACAGCAAGGGGCTGGGGGGGTTTGATAGCAGCCTTTAACTACCTGAAATTGGGTTCCAAAGAAGAAGAAACCATTCTCAGTGGTGGCTGATTATAAAAGAAGGAACAATTGTCGCAAATTGCAGGTGGGGAGACCTAGATTTGCTATTAGGAAAAGCTTGACGATAGTGAAGGACTGGAGTGGGTTACCTGAGGTGGTAGAATCTCCATTTTTAGAGGTTTTTAAAGTGTGGCTTGACAAAGCCCAGGCTGGAATGATTTAGCTTGGCCCAGTCCTGCTTTCAGCAAAGAGTTGGACTAGATACCTCCTGAGATCCCTTCCCACCCTAACATTCTGTGATTCTATAGAAAACTTACACAGAGGGGAAAAAGAGATACATAAAAGGGGAAGTGACTTTCCCCACCATCACGCAGCAGAGTAAGTGAAGAACCAGGAATGCAATACGTTCTTCTAATGTCTTAGTCATGTGGTCTATCCACTAGAACATTCTACCTCTCATACCTCAAACTTTTTTCCACTAATTCTCACAACATTTTAAGGTCAAGAGATGTGCAATAAAAATGCTTCCAGAATCATTAATTGAATATGAAAATGTAAATGTCAAAAAGAAGTATCTACTAAGACCTTGAGATGGAGAAAACATGATGAAAACACTAAGAAATATGATAGTTTAACAGTAAGAATTGGAAAATACTTTTGAAGCTAAAAGCAGTAATCTGAAATTTTAAAGATAGTGGGGCTAGCATGATATGAATTCATTTTACTGACATCCCATAGTGGGTTTATCACACTTTGTGTTTTACTGCAGTGCTGGGTCCAAAGTATTCATAACAACTACAAAATGTATCCATATTACCACTTTAGAAATACTTTAGAATTTCTCCGTAGTGAGACATTCAAAAGAGCATTAAAATCCATCAGCTCCTAGAGCATGCACTTACAGTCAGCAAGCATAAGCCTTGAATAGCACTGAAATCTGCTCTGGGCAAAGAAGAGTATATAAACACCAGTTCGCCTGTCTTTTTACCTAGAAGGAAAAGTGCTAAATAATAGAGGACGCAGAAGCATGAAGCATGAGAACTCATATGATCAAAAGCCTTACTGAAAAATATAAACAATTGCCCATCATGGTCTGTCCAAAAATGTTCAAGGATTATTGAGTGAAAATGTTCCATTCTCTTGTATTTCCTTGAAATAATAAGCAATAGGATAGTTCTCAAAATTTTGAGTTAAGACCCTATCATGTCTGCTGGATTCATAATTTGGCCTTCTTCCTTATGTCTTCTTACCCCTGAGAACAACTGATGTGTCTCATCTCCAGAGGTGTTGGAACTATGCTTTATAGTGGGAATGTTCAAAGTTGTTATTACTACCTCAAGTCAACCTCACCCCTAATTCACTCCATTTCCCTCAATTCACTCTTCATCTTTTCCTTTGTCTGTTTTTGTTCTTGTGTGTGTGCACATTTCATTTTACATTTTTTTCTCTCCAGAAATTTTCTCCCTTCTACTTCTCTACCACTGTGCAACACTATGTGCAGCTCTCTCACTCTCCCCCTCATCTTTCTCTTTCAGACTTATTTTTTTCTCTCACATTGGTTCTCTTCCTTTTTCATCTATCTATAAAGGCTCTCCCCACCTTTCTCTACCAATTTGTCTTTCTCTCTCCACAACTCTTGCTTCTGGCTAAGGCCTTGAGATTTAACCAAAGGTGTCAGTCAACTGGTGGAAACTCCTGTGTGTACACTTGTATTTCAGTTTAAGAGTGATTGTTATCATTAAATCAACTAAAAGGAACTAGTTTCGGCTAACACAAAATAAAATGCTCTTAAATGAAAGAAAACACAAGGATTTGCACTGGTTTAACAAAATCAGTTAAAAACCAAATTAAATGAAGCTTGTGCAACTTTCTTATGCAAACAAAGGCTAGTTCTCCTTTTTAGTATTTCCATTCCCTTGCAGTACAAATCCCTCCTCTTACTGGAATTTCCATTGCTCTATGATAGAGTCTACACAGACTCTCAGTACAACAGTTCCAAAAAAAAAAAAAATCTGGACATGTTCTGGAACCTCTGTGTATATGATAGAGAATGGAAGGTATGATGGAGTGGGCTTACCTAACCGAAAGAGTTAATCATACACTGTGGGTGAAGGAATTCCCAACCCCTAGATTCTGCTGGGCATGCTCTAACTGTTGCCCAAGATAAAAGGGAGCTGCCTAACTTTTTTAGGGAAGAGTGCTGAGGAGGAATAACTCCTGGCAGGAGCTCTCAGCTGCCAGCTGCTTCAGCCCTGTAGCAGAAAAAAACCCAAAGATTCTGGAGACTTCTTGGTCTCATCAATGGTCTGAAGGCTGACACCCAGTGAGATCCCAACTTGAGAAGAGCCAGAGGACCCAACAAGCCCCAGATGACAGTGGTAGGGGAAACAATAAGACTTCGTCCAGAGGTTTGGGGTGAGTGGTATCTTCTGAGGAAGGTCAGCATGTTGAGGTAGCATCTCTGCTAACCTGGGAGGAGACTACCCCTGCCACAGACAGGGCAGTGGTGGGACACAGTGGAGTCAGGTGGGCCTGCATCTTCCTACCCGCCCCATCACTTCCATTGGGCTGATAGCAGTTCCTTGCCTGAACCCCAGGCTGCAGAGAAGTGTACTTCCCTTAGCTATCACAGTTGTCTGCTACCTGCACAGAGCTGGCTCAAGGGCACTTACTGGCTTTGGCCATTAGGCCACACCATCCTGATACAAGGGCAGTCATTGGCTATGTCTGCATCAACCTTTTTTAGTTCGGACTTGCTGGTCTGAACTAAAAAAATCTGAGGTTAGTCCAAATTAGTCTCAGGCTAGTTTGGACTTTGAACTAGCCATGCATCCTAGTTCGAACTAACTTTTTAGGTCAAACTAGAATGCATGGCTAGTTCAAGCTAATGGCTTAGTTCAAACTTTTTAAGTTTGAACTAGCCATTATCTTGCAAATTGCCCATGCTTATTTTGAACTAAAGTTAGAACTAAGCATGGAAGTCTGAACTAAGCACTGGGTCTTATGAGTTCGGACTAAGCTTTGGCTAGTCCAAACTAGACTAGCCAAAGCCTAGTGTGGCCATGAGTCAAATTAGTCCAGACTAAGCTTGCTTAGTCCGCACTCATTTGGCAGTGTAGACATAGGCATTCTGACTTGTTGCTTAGAGCCACACAACTGGAGGAGGCCAGTCAGGTAGGCTGAAAATGTGATGTTTCTTCACTGACTCATCACAAGTTCCCTTCTCACAGATGATGGGGTGACCTTACCTCAGAACACAGGGTAAAACAGATTTCTTCTGAAAAGTCAGTTAACAGTAAAGGAGAGACATGTTTCTGTAATTTGTTCATACCTATTTGCCAAGAATACTTTTATTTTTGTAGTTGCAAGTGGACAATTTCCATTTATATACCACAGTGGTGTATACAGAGTAATGATCCTGGAGGAGGTTCTGGGGACCTACTGTGTGTGTATGTAAATAATGTGTAAATGCCTAACTATGCTTAGACAAATGTTGTAAAAGAGAGGGTGTATATTAAATAAATTCATGAAGCCCCAAGGTACTATATTAATGCCTGCTCGCAATTTCCTTGTGTTTTACAGAATATTTACTGTGCAATAAAAAAGTAAAGCAACGACTTTCACAAATGTTTCAGGACTATTATTTGATACTAATCCTGTTCCTGGGACAGCACATAATTCTAATGATATACCAGTACAGAATATGAATGATTTTTCCCCCCTTTTTAATGTTCTCAACTGGGACATAGCTACGGGTGGGCCTGGGTGAGTCAGGGGCCACCCACTTGGCCCTGAAGCCCACACACCTTAGCTGTCATAATCGTGGAGCCATCTAGCAGACAGCAGCTAAGAGCAGGGCAGAGGTGCTAGTTCACCTTAGTACTAGTGTATTAAAATACAATACACTGAAAAATAAGAGGAAAACCCCCTTCCCCCCGCTTACAAAATACTATTCACCTTACTGATTGGGCCGAGACTCCACACCTAAATATTGCATGGAAGGTTAACTTTGTTCACTGTTTGGTGGTGGAGTGGACTCCATAAATAGACTTAGGTTTCTTCTAAAGTTCAAAAAGGTTACAAGAATACAGGCTAAATGACATATCTTCCTCTTTGAATCTATACTAAATTCAGGCCAAACTATTTCCCTCTAATTGTAAAACAGAATGTTCAGAATAAATCAACAGATGGAATAGATTAAAATAAGGTCATGAGAATCAAAGAGCAGACTGAGTTCAAAAGACAGCTAGACTTCTTTTTTTTTTCTTTGATTAAAAGACTCAAAACCAAAACAGGGAGGTGAGATTACACTGCATGTATTGGACATTGGGATCCTGGGCTGATTCAGATTCAGTTTTGATTCAGATTCAGATTCAATTTCGGTGCATCAGTTCTATCCTAGTTGGGATGTTTTGTTCTCATCTAGCGAGCTTGCTGGTGAAAAGATTTGTCACTGGGGAGGGAACCTGGTGTGATCCGTCCTTAGTTCAGTAGCAGATCATGTCTCCACAGACCTCCACTTTGCCTGGGCTTTTCAGTGGTTTTATTACATTCCACTACCCCACTTTCAGTTTCTGGAAGGTACCATTCCTTTATTTTACCATATTTGGCACCCTTTGAGAAGCTATGCCACCACCTTATTGATTTTTAGACTGGTTACAGTTTTTTTGCTGACAGAACACTGTCACTTATTATCTAGGCCAATTAAAATTTTGTTGTTGAGGAGACATGGTTTTGCAAGTTATGGTACTTGGCTGAGCCATTTCCTTGCAGGGCAATCTCTTTCTGCAGGCAGGAAATAGGCCAATCTCTGCAATGAAACTGTGGTAACTGCAAAGTAGAAGCAGAGCAACAGCGGAACTATGGTAACTGCAAAATAGAAGTAGGGGAAAAGCAGAACAAGAACAAAATTAGCAATTAAACTATTGTCTAGCAAGCCTTATCTTTTAATTCCAGGTGGGTTTTATTGACATAAAATGTAACCCCCCAATGACATTTTGTTTACTAATATGCAAGATAATATCAGGTGAAGCAATATTCCCTGTTCTAAATAAAGGGGATACTTATTCATGCTTGTAGTCTCTTGCTCACTGTCAACATTTAAAAGAAAACTTAAGCAGTGCTCACCACACATGCAGAAAATGTGCAGCTGAGAGTACAAAATAGGTGTATGATTATGTGCCCGTGGCTATCATTTGTAACATTTGCTTTAGCCTGATTTCTTGCAAACCTCTTATCTTTAGAAGAAACAGAAATCCATACAGAACCCACTGCTCCATCACACACACACAATGTTTATCCATAATAGTCCCTTATTTTTCAAAACTGCATGCTTACAGGATACTTGATGATCCTCTCCTTCTTCAGAACTCACTGCAGCAGAAGCTCAGACTGGATATCTCTGGTGGGATTTCTATCTGAAATGCTCAAGTCTATTTACATCCGAGGAATACATACCAGTTTCTAAACAATTTCCAAGCAAATATTAGGTATAATCATAGCACAGGTTAGTCCAATCAAACACTTCTTCATATAGAAACATATCAAATAAAGTTTAGCTCTGATGTAACTCCACTGACATAAAAGGGCTTATACTCGGATCAATTCAGCACCTGTTACCACAGTCACGAGAGAAAAGAGGGCTGATCTGGGTTAAGTATCATTTTTGCAGCTGAATTATTCTTATGAGAAAGGATTCCCTTCAGAACCATTATACGTAATCGCAACTTTGGTGCAGAGAAACAGTTCATCTGCAAAATTTTAATTCGGTTTCAGGCAGCATTCTTTTCAGCAGTAAATGATGGAGAACATAAGCAGCTGTGGATTATTTTGTCCTACTCAGAATAATTTGGCCTAAAGATAAGTAAGAGAGAAACACAAATGGGAAGGGAGAATTCTGTAAGGAAAGAATTGTGAGAATCAATCAGCACATTTTGTTCCTGCTGTACTGAAAGTGTGTTTTTCACAGACAAACTGTTTGTAAAAGCTATAGTACAAAGCGTGTTTTATAATACTTACTATAATAATAATTATCACATTTTGCTGAGGGTTAATCCTTTGGGTATTAATTTCTTTTTTTCTCACAGTAGGCACAATGCCCATATTCATTTTTCTGCACTTAGCATATTACTAAAGATTAAGGTCTGCACAGTAAAAATCCAAAACAAAACAGATATGTCTCAAATAAGTACAGCAGAAATGTATATATAAATCCAGAGACTGCTTTAGTGCATCATATTGCAAGATTCACCTCAAACTACACTCTCGTAATGATGAAAGTGAATAATTTGAATCATGTTATGCATATGGACTCTCCAGCCATAAAGCCTATTAAAACATGCCATATATTCTTTACATTTCTCTTGGTATCATTGAAGATCAGTTTTATGCCAAAGTAGCCTCTCGTACCCTGCTGAAATTTGAACTCAAACGTCCTGTTATTGTATAACTCCTTCTACAGCATATTAAATTTCAAAAAAAACAGTCTAGTTAATTAACCAAAAGCAATTCTCAGATTTAATTAAGATCATTCTACAGTATTAAAAAGTATCATTTTTATTAATAATAAAGACATTCACACTAGTTGAAATCAAAACAAACTCATTTTTATCTATGACTTAAGCAACACAAAACACATCAAAGTTTTAAATGCATCTTTCCCACAAAAACAAGGACTTACACAGCCATATGTTAACTCCTTGTAATAAAGCAGTGTAACCTGAATCGTAATCAAGGTCATGTTCCTTCATTTGTACTCACTGAAACCCCTTCTCAGAAATCCATGCAACATAATGTGAAAATCTCAAAGCTCTTGTGTTTAAAATTTATATTATAAATTTAACTTCACATAGATTAACTGAAATCTTTCTTGAACACAGTAATACCTTTCCACATTTCTTTTCAACATTCGCAATTTAATAAGAATTTTCACTGACACACAAAAAACAATGCTAATACAGAAAGGCAAAGAGGGACCATACAGAAGACATTGCTTTTACATCATAATCAGTTACCTATGTTACTGTGGTCACTTGGAATCCAATCAAGCATTAGATAGAAATGTCACAGCCTCTCTTCAGCAGATTACACTTGCTGTTAGTAATCCAAAATGATAGGAAGACAGAATATCTGTGTAGCTGGAAAGATTCAGTGATGCTGCAATTATTATATTACTGATTACTTTAAACTTTGGGGAGTTAATCCTCTGGGTATTAATTTACTTACTGTGGCTGTACAGTACAGTTTCTAGTGCCTTACCCTTTAGAGGGCTGTCACCGTAATTATTCCATATAGTGCAGCCAACAAGTTCTTCCTGTCTATCTCACTGTATATAAGATGTCCCCATGTGACACTGTCAACATCAAACTTTATTCAAAGAAGAACCTATTATTACTCTGTACTGGAACTGGGGAGAAGATGGATGCTCTGTTTCACAAAGGAATTCAAAATTTTGAAACAATTTAATTCTGAATTTGAATGAAAGCCCAAAATATTGAAGTTTTCCATGAAAGAAAATTCTGATTTTTTTCAGGGGAGGAGTGGATAGAAATGTTTAACTCTGACTTCATATTTCAGTTTTGACATTTTTTGTTTTATGTTATGTTATAATCAAAGAGCATGGAAAAACTCTCATCTGAAGAGAGATTTTGAAAAGACTGGGACTTTACCAATAAACATACAGTACCTGTAACACAAATTAAAATAATTGTAAATATTTAAGTCTACCTTTATTATTATTATTATTATTATTATTATTATTATTATTATTATTATTTAATCAGTGGTACCTGCTACTGATGCTGCTACTATACATGTCTTTTGGAATGCTGCTTTAATATTTGTGCATAAGATTCCTGGTCCAGTTCTGAAAAATGTATGGGACATTTGAGATTCTTTCAGAAGACACATGCTCCTATCTTTGCAGATTGCAAATTAAAGCCTCCAAGTGGATTCACTGAGGATGAACCTCCATTCAAATCAACAGAGATCCAAGTATTGTCTCAAGAAGTTGCTAAAGAGCAACACCATCCACTTCCTATGCCACTGGGGGATCAGATGAAATTGCTATCAGCATCTGTTGATCTTTGGAGCAAAAGGGAATGACTGTACCTGAATTCTGAACCCTTGCATCACAGAACAATACACTGCTGCCTGGCCAGCCATGAAAGAGATCTCTTGCAGGAACATTTTTTTTAGATGGTGTTTTAGTAATCATGGGGGAAAAAAAACATGCCTGAGTGATATTGCGTTGGTGTATTTGTCCTTCAAGTGTTCTGGAAAAAAAAAATACAGCAAGCCCTCAATGCCTTCAAGCTATGATTGGAATCAGAATTTATAATGTTTAGGGCATGATGCGTTTTAAATTAAATGTGAGACATGATTTATCGGCAAAATAAAAAGTATGCACTTATTATACAGAAGAATATCCTACCCATCAGATGGGTTAAATACAATACTGTATGGCACAGTTATTCACATAACTTGAACATCAATGAACTGTTGGATCAATATTTTTCAGACTGTCAGTCACAAAACAAAGAAATATAATTGATTAGACAAAACAAGCTAAAATTCTTCCAATCTACTGGTATGGCACACTGCAAATTGAAGTACTTGTCATGTTCTGAAGTGAAACAAGTCCACAGTCAAAAACCCATGTGCCAGATGTGCACAACGCTGTGTAAACCGCTGCTGTTCTGTCTGCAGAACAAGCCGCCAGCCATTTAACATTACTTGAGGAGACCATGGAGGTGGATGGAACCCAGAAAGAAAATGCGTTTACTATAGAACTCAGAAACTTTTCTTCTTTCTACTCACTATTCACTGTTCAATGTTCTCTTTTTACATCAGTAAATTGCTGCTGTAACAGATCCTGGTAAAGCTTCCAATAATGAACTTGCCAGAGAGAGAACTAATTTTTTGGCTAATAAAAAAGATCAATAAGAAGGTTTATTTTATGTTACTACTTTCCCCTGTAAATTAAGGTTCATTTGGTAGATGATAGTGATTGGAAAATGTCAAAAGTCCTGAGTATGAAGGCTCCTAGTTTAGACAGGCAATCAAAACGGAGCCACAGCTCTTATTAATTAAAAATGATACAAGACCTGCCATAACTGAGGAGCAGTGGCTAAATAGTTAAGATGCTCAGCTACAATCCTAACAGTGGAAGGTTTGTGTCTCACGTGATCTCACACTGAAAGCTCATCTCCAATTCACCCAGATGCAGAGTAGGGATCTGTTCCATTGGAGTAAAGCAGTCAGATGTGATGCTGACTGCATCAGGAAACTGACATTACTTCACTGCATCAGCCCACAATAGGCAGATGTGGGATAATCTGAACCTCATATTGGTTGGATCTTGATCTATAATAGTTAGAGACTGACTTAAATTATGAATCACAAGATTTAACATTTCTTCTTAAAATTGTTATAATGAATTATATCAATGCTAGGTTTGTTTTTTTTTTTTAATACCACAGTAAGTGCCCAGTTCTTTTTTAAGACTTATGAAGGTTTTCGGCCTCAATGCCATTCTGTGATGATGAGTTCCACTCTTCAGTTTGCTTTAATGGGTTTTGAATTTGCCAACTTTTAATCTGACTGAAAGTCTCCTTGTTCTTGTGTTATGAAATAGGGAGAAATAAAAAGCCTGATCTACCTGCTGTGTCCCATTCACTGTTCTATAAACTTTTCTCATGTTACCTTCTATGTCTCCTTTCAGTATCTTTCTGTACAAAAAATTCTTCCATGCCCTTCTAATCTTGCAATAATCTGTTTGAGATAAGAAGACAAGAATTCTCAATGAGGTCACACTACTCAGTGATGTGATGTCATTACAATATTTCCTGTATCATTCTCCATCTCATTCCAGATGCATCTGAACATCATCTTAGCTTTTTTCACTGCATCTTCACACCAAACAGAAATCTGAATTGAACTGTTTTCACTCATTCTCAGGTCACTTTCTTGACATCATACAGTTAACTTAGAACCTTGTAGTGAGTCTGAGTGACACAATTTTTCACCTACAACATGCAATTCTATCCAGCTGGCTACCCTCCAATCCCCTGATCTAATAGCTGTTTTTAATAAGAGATTGTATGTTTTTGCTAACAGCTCAGACACTTCATACTTGTGCTACTTCAGAACTGTGGGCTGTATACCATCTGGGCCTGCAGACTTGGAGCCCAGGAAAGCTTATGCCCAAAGAAAAGTGTTAGTCTTTAAGGTGCCACAGGACTACTGTTGTTTTCAGTTTTTCTAAGTTCCTTGAGAGCTTTTGGTCCACCAATCCAGGTAGTAATTTGTTCTTAATCGATAGCCTTATTCTAGCACCACATTTTGATACCTCAGTACCTCCTCCCTTATGAACTGAAAAAGACAACATTTAAGTTCAGCTCTACTGCTGCAATGAAGATGGATGAAAGGAAGTCATAACAAAGGGCCCTATTTCATAAGTGAAATCATAGGACAGGTGGGACCAGAGGGACTGGTTTAAATCCTAATGGCTGTTTTTTCTCTGAAATGTATAATTTCCCTATCTTCACTCCCCACTTAAATTACTTGCTTCCTATAGATTTGATCACTTGAAATATCTTACAGTGGTAGTCACTGATTTCAAGAAACATCTATAGTAAATCATGTGAATCTTACAGGCTAGCATGCATGGAACAATACCAGAGAAGGAAGAGAAATGTAGCTTTCCATGGCATTATCATCCTTTTATTTGCTGAGCTGGCTCTAGTAATAATGAATAAATTTCTGCAGTGGGAGGCAGTATATATATTTTTTCCAATGTGAACTTTGTTATCTAGAGCTAAACAATTTTAATTAAGTTTGTTTGTTTTTAATACACAGTAGAAATGAAAGTAAAATTGCTGATTTAGGAATAGGAGTAAACATTTTGGTACAATGTGTTATTAACATTATATTCATTTTATATATGTTTACGCTGCGAAATACATAGGTTAAGTATTACTGAACTCTTTCATATTCACTGTGCTGATAAGTTCTTGTCCTGATCTCATTGGTATCAATGGAAATATATTATTCTGTGGTGGCATAGAAAATTCTATGTAGGAAGAATGTTAAAAATAATAAAATTATAGCTGCTTAACATCATTTTAATTAGTAGTTTTGTGCTCTGATTAAATTTGTCCACTTTTAATAAAGTGAGATAAATTGCTTCTATTCTGAAATCAGTGTTCAATTTATTTATTAATACAATGACTACATAAAGCCCCTTTAAATGCCCAGTTGTCTATTTCCATACACTAGAACAACAAATTCCAAAGAGGCAGCCGTCTTAGTTTACTTCAGTAAAACAAACAAGGAGTCAAATTTATTTTGTTAGTCTTTAAGTGCCACAGGACTCTGTGTTTGTAGAGCAAGGTAACTCATTCAAATTCAAGAGCTAGTTTAACTTCTGCTAAAACCTTCTGAAGGGTCAAAATAGCTTGGTTAACTTTTTCAAATTTAATGCAACAATTTATTTTCAGACTTCCAAACTGGGGGGGCGGGGTTCTGACTCATAAATCTTTAATATACATTGTCCAAGGGAAGTTGTGAGTTTGTCAAAGGAAATAAATGCACTTGTAATGACTGTTTTTGACCTATTAGACCTGTTTAACAAGCCATTCATTTAAAAAAAAAAGTGTGTAAAAACAAAACCAAAAACAAAAAAACAAAACAAAACAAAGACTTTACAGATATACTTAAGAAGGCACTTAAAAATGCACATCTCTAAACAAAGCAAATGCAAAATGTTTTTAACCTGTTATAATTTGTAAGAGCAGAGCAGAGATTGAACTGTGGCTCAGTAACACTTGAGTCCCTTTTTTTCCCTTGCTCAATGGAGAAAGCAAGGTGTATCCTACCTTTTCCTAGCATAACTTACTTCTCCCAATGAGCTGACTAAACTGTGCACTATCTATCACAATATCTAGGGAACATCAGCTGCTGCCAACAGTGACAAAGTCAAACAGCAGTAAGAGAGTCCTATTGGATACTAGGATGTATGAGTGTGGTGGAAGGCAGGTACATCAGCTCAGCAATAGCAAAAGGCCCTTTTCCCCACTAGCTAAAAAGAGGTTACCTCAAGGCAACTAGGAGCACATAAGACCAGTAAGGGCTATCTGTGACCAGTAACAACTCTTCTTCTGGTGAGAGGGAGGACAGGTAAGCTGCAGCAGGCAACAGAGAAAAAAACATTTCTCCTTGATAAAAGTCTGCTCTCCATCCAATAGTGAAAGGAAGCAAGCTAACGTCTAGTTTTGGGAAGGACTGGCACCCAGAAGCTGGCATAGCAAGTCAGCAGCCCAAGAAGAGAAAAGAAAAAGATACATTTTTTTTTGTATTATCAGTTTGTTTCTTTGATATGGCTGAAGAGTCATGGCTGGGCCTGCCCTGAGGCCCAGCTAGTAAAATATTGATCAAAAAAACCCAAGTAAGGACAAATCTCTCTCAAGTGAGAGTGATTTACTCTAGCCCACTAACCACCTCCAGAGGTACCTTGCCACATAGGCCACTGCCCCTCCATCCCTTGGTTCTTCTACCAATCTGCTGGCCAGCACAGATGAACCAATGCACCAGAGTAAGTATGCTGCTCTAGGAAAGGGGTTGGCACATCTTAATTTCCCCATGCAACAAGGAGCAAGCAGAGACCAAATTGTTATTCTGAGCCATAATTCAATCTGTTTATTCTTGCATGCGATTGTTAGAGTCTCCTATCTGTCACAGAGTCTGACATATGAGAAAGGGTTTGCTTCGGTGCATTGCCTCGTGCAAACACAAACCAATGAGGGATCTGCACAAAGGGTAGAGATGGCCATACGTATTTGCCACAGCCTGTTTTCCTTGCTCATACGACCATTTGACTTTTTCCTATTCTGTTCTTGATGGCTTTAATCACAGTCCAACAGATCTGCTGCCATCCTGAATTATCCTCTGCAACAGTTCCCCATGTGTTTAATTTGATTTAGCCATTTTTAGGTGAACTGTGAGCTGTCCTTATATCATTTTCATTAGCATCCCAGTGTAAGTGTTCTTGTTTTCAACTGTCCATAAAATATGACTTTGGGGAGTGATGTATCATCCACATGTACAAGGTGATCAGAGAAGTTGCACCTATATCGTTAGGGATTCAAAGTTAATTATAAAAAAGCAAGAAGTCTTGTGGCACTTAAAGGCTAACAGATTTATTTATCACATGAGCTTCTATGGGAGAAAATCCCACTTCAGACACTTTGAAGCGGCGGAACTTACAGAATTGGATGAGAATGTAGCACTGATCCATGACTAGAAGTATGTGGTATCCTGTCCGTCTACTTGATGTAACGAAGAGTGCTTAACACAATTGCACAAAAGACACTAATCTGGGGCGAAGTCAAACACCTCTCATATTTCAGCAGCAATGAAAAAGTTGGCCACAGGCACAGTTGGCTTTAGAAATGTGCTGTGTGAGTTCTTCGTCAATCATTGTATTATTAAATAAAGTGCTGCCAAGACAGCAAAAGTTTTCTACTGAATTAAGCATCCTGTCCTCAATTGTGATTTCAGGGGCAGAACACATTTTTTTCCTGGAGCATGGGCAATAAGGCACTTCAGTTTCCTTGAGGCTGATAGAGTCCAAATCACTTTACTGATGTAGAAAAGCAGTCAGTTAGATGCTGCACTTCTTCTAATGTACATGCTATGGGTGCACAGCATCAAAGAACTCCCTAACCAGGAAGTCAATCACTTAAGTGTGAGCACAAAGATGATTGAAAATGAAGATGCTGCCATCTGTGCAGAACTCAATGAATATACTCTAGTTGCAGTCTTTGAAAGACTCTAGAAGCACAACGTCGTAGAGAATACTGAACAGTATAGGTGTGAGCATGCAGCCCTGGTTAATGCCTTTTGTGACAAAGAAAAGGGTCTGATGAAGCACCATTTTCCAACACTCTGGTCGGCATGACATACATAATGGGTACAAGAAGGTGAAGAATCTGTGCATGCACCTGACCTTTCATGCAAGATCCACCACTAGAGAGCTACATGGTTAACAATAACAAAGGCTTTTGTCAAGTCTACAAACACCATACCATGGTCCCAGTTTTGTTCACAATATTTTTTCCCTGTATCAGATAAGCAACAGAAATAATATGTTCTGTATTAGATCCCATGCAACAACTATACTGCTTGTGTGTAATGATCAGTGGCCATAACTACTACCTATGCAATGGGGCCCTGACCTGCCTGATGCCTCTAGATTCTAATACAATTTAAATGACAACTGACAATAATGATCAAAGATTCTGCTATCACTTATTTCTAAATGTTTTAGCAATTCAGTAAAAACTCTTGAAAATCTGTCACATTTTTATTGTGCCTGTACTTTCTCTTCAAAAAGAACTGGAAGAGTTATACATTTTAGACCCAGTTATCCACTTTATCACACCAGTGTCGCTGCAGTGTAGCTCCATTGAAATGAATGAAGTGTGCCACAAAAAGTGGAGTATAAGTGTGGAAAAATCAGGCCCAGGGACCAGGTATGACTTCAGTGACAGTTCCAGAACAATACACAAGTGTTTAATGATGAAAATTCAAGACATTTTGGTTTAAAATTGGCCTTGGCCAATAGTGAACAAAATGTTTACTGCATGAAGGCTATTAAGCAGCTAGTGTGAATTATTTAGTGATCATAATCTGGTTCTTAATGCTATATCACAACTATGAACAGCTCAATGAGTGTTCTTGCAATCTCATTCAGTACACTCAGAACTGAATAGACGCAGAAGATTAAATTACCTACTCATGATTTGGTGTCACCTCTCAACGCTATAGTTTATTCAGACTTGTTTTTAATACCCGTGGGAAAGCTTGCACTTCCAAACCTATATACTTCTGTAGCCTGTGTTTTAACTGAATCGAGGATTTCATTCTCCAATATTGCCAATGTTGCAAGGAGAAACATTCTAGTAGATGTAGTCCATTACAACAAGTTTCTTTCTCTGGTATTTGACATGCATTGCATAAGGCTGGGGAGGTGGGGACTGCTTTTGACTCTAAAAGCTTAAATGAGGTCAAAAAGAGCAGGCTGGCAGTGGCAAAAGCTGAAAACTTGTTTGAGAACAGAAAGGAAATAGGTCTTTCTTGAATTCCCAGTTACACCAATGCCCTGCAGAAATGAATTTAAGTGGTTATGTGGACATATTTTTGAGATTTTCTCCCTCACCATGACATAAGTTTTCCTGACATCATTGTAATTCAATACACATTAATGTATTGTTGTAGTGCCTTTTCCCCTTGACAAAAAAAACAAACAAACAAAAAAAACAAAACAAAACAAAAAAAAAAAACACCACAAACACAACACCTGAAGAGTGATGTCCAATAAAGACATTTCAGTTTTGTTAGCAACAATATCTCTAAAACCTTGAATTCTTAGAAAAGTAGCTCTTACAAATGGCCTCTTGGGGTTCCAAGTTATTGTCTATCAATTATTCATCTACAAATATACTTAATTTAGAAGTAAGACTCTCACATTAGGGGGACGTGGGATAATCTGACCCTTTTTTTTCTGATATGTAATATTTAGAATTTGGCTTAAGAACTGAAGCCTGAAGCTTAATAGTCCTTCCTAAATGTTTATAATTAACTTTGATAACTCTGAATATACTTATTATCCATAGAAATGTCCATCTTCTTTTTTAATCTTGCTAAAAATCTTGGCCTCGGTGACTTTCTAGCATGAGCAAGTCTATAGAAAAAAATATTTCCTTTTATTAATTTTGAATTTGTCAACTCTGACTTTCATGGGTTTCTCTTGTTCTTGTGTTATAAGATAGGGAAAACAGAAGTAGCCAATATACCTTTACCATACTATTTATTAATTCATATACCTTAATAATGTCACCTCTTTTATCATCTAAGTCACACAATCCCAGTCTTTTCAATCACTTCTTATACGTGATTTTTCCCCAGGCTCTCCATTATTTTCCATCTCACTCAATCTGCAAGATCTTATTTGAAATCTCTTTTTCTGAAACTTAGTGTCACAGTGCCACTTTTGTGGTAGCTTATCTCCACCTAGCATGTTGAACCTCATTAGATTGCAGTCACTATTATCTAGTGCTTCATCTACTGGTCCTTCCTGCATTAACAGCTGTGAGACACGAATGTGTACATACGTATATGAAACCTTCCCCCCACCTTGGCAAAGGCAGCCAATATAACTGCAGTCATGATAACAAGACTGAAACAACTTTATTAAGCCAGAAACAATTGTATTTCATTATGTAGACCAATATTAAATTATAAAGTTGAATTTGCTAGGAGCAAAACAAAGAGATGAAGACTACAATTTTAACCAAATAATATGAGAACTGCTCTGTCTGGCAGAACCAGTCTTAAGAATGCAAAGCACTCTCAACTAGCATTCCTCCTAAGGCATAAAACTTACGGGCTTATGAACTGGATGCCACTTACTCTCAGTCAGGCCACCATACATCCCACTAACAATATCTCAACAGGACCAAACAGACTTTGTGATTCTACTAAACTTTATTATTCTTGTATTGCAATCCTAGAGGTCCATCAGAAGGGAGGCCTGACTGTGTTTGGTGCTGCAGAAACCCATAGTAAAAGAAAATATTTGCCCCAGTGAGTTTAGAAGCTAAGCTGCCAGTCTGCACACACTTACACATGGGTGTAATTTCACTTGTAAGTGAAAGGTATATCTGCTTATGTGCTTGCAGTATGAAATTCCAGTTTAAGACAAGACCCAAGAAGTAAGTATAACAAACAAAGAGCAGGAATGAGGAATAGAGGATGAGACTAAAGTGATAGGAAAATGTGGTCATATAAGTTACCTATCAGCCTGATTAGCAGCTTCTGAGATTTATTTTCTGATGATAAAAATATCAATGGGAAATATTACCGAGATCGGTAATCCCCTACTGACTTTCAGCCTGGCCTGTTGTTAAATCAAGGTGCCAGTGTAAGGGCAAAAGTAATATGACGCACAAAAAACTAGAGCATAAATTTCCCATTTTTCTACATGATATCATCATGCATGTACTACAGGTTGGTGTCAAAATGAAATAACTGAGTAGTTTAGCCATGAATATATAGCTGCAAGCCAGGATCCCTAAAAGAAATGGAGATCTAACTTTAGACTCTAGGGTGGGATTTCCACAGCTTTGGTCTAACTCGGGTCTCACTGAATTCAGTGGTGGACTACTACTAACTTCAATGACAGCAAAGTTAGGTCAATGATGAGAGCTTTGAAAAGTAGATAACTGTTTTTGTCTTAAAGAAAAGAGCTAAGGAAACTTTATAAGAACAGAAACTCATTTCCCACCCTAAAATGCACTAATATAGCTAATTATTATTTACAATAATTTACATTATACAAGTTACAAAAAAATAAGTGCCAGTAGCATATTAAGATGGTGTAATTGAGTGAACTTGTCACAAAGGCAGAGTCAGTACATTAGGATAATCAACTTGATAGGTTGCACAGTGGGAACAGCCAGGGATAGGAGGACTGAAGGAAGATGGAGCCCAGCTGGTGAGGATCATGACGGACTGATATAAAGCCAGGAAGCTGGCAGCAGAAAGACACTGCATGGGAAGTGGGCTACAGTCACCTGGGTGTAGAGTGGTGTGTTTGAGGCTTTGGAGTTCAGTATGCTGCAGCTACTCGGACTCCTGAGGAGAAGGGAGTCTGAGCTGGTACACTCAGAGTTGGGGGGAGCCAGAAGCTGTAAGAAGCTGTCCAGAGAAGAGCAACAGGGGCTGAGAGAAAACAAACCACAGTTATCAGGTATAAGTTTTCGGGACTGAAACCTGGTAGTCGCTGGGGAAGTGGTGCAGAGGAGGCAGAGAAGAACAGACTGCCTAAGATGGCTGTCCAGTGGGACTTTGGTACCCCAGAACGGGAGGACTAAAGTCACCGTGATAGAAGACCAAGCCATGACGACACAACAGCCTGAGTCACAGAGGATAACAGAAAGAAAGTATGAGCAGGGTGTGCAGTGAGCAGCAGAAAGAAGCACTGGACCAGAGTAGTGCTAATTGCCAGTCATGGACAGGAGCAGACACCAGAGAAATCCCTGTGAAAGGCTGCCCCTTTGGAACTGTGACAGATGCTAATTTGGTTTTTTTGTGTGTATGTGTGTGTGTGCTTGATTTAAAAAAAAATACATCTGTTTATAACATGTGCAACGTAATATTACCATTAACTAAATTGTACTGAGGGAGAAATAAAGAGCCAGTAAGTAAAAAGCTGCCATGGCCTATTTGCAGATTTCATAGCATCTAGGGAATTTTCCTTCCACAGTATGAATCTTTTTGAAAGTGAAGTATAAAAAGTAATGCTGAGATTGAGATTGATTTTACATGTAACTAGCTCAACACCAGTACCACATGTACCAATTCTATAAAATAGTCAGAATGGATGTTTTGTAAAAATTATGCCCCAGAAAGCTGAAAGGGCATTGCACAATTATGTAATGATAATTCAATAACCTCATTCTAATAGTTCAATTCTGTGAATGAAAATAAAGAAATCTTCTTACATATTCAGTGATTAACTTGTTTTATTAACTGACAGCCAGACTGAAGGAGAGAATGGAGACAAAGATAAAAGACACTGAAAATACATGGCTTCACAAGTTTCCAGTGAAAATATCCCAAATGTTTTTACACTAGTATCCCAGTGCAGTCATATGAATGTTAATTATATTTAACCATAATGCATCCTTCTGATTGTATTCCAGTTACAAGACTGCCTTCCTATTATTATTATGCACAAACAGATCTATCTAGTTACAGTTCCAACTCTTTCTAGTAACACAGCATGAAAAGAAGTTAAAAACATGAACTTTTCAAATCATGGGTCCCCCCATGCTCATATACCTGTGTGTTAAATATATACTTTTTATTAGTTGGTATTAGAGCTGGGCACAATTCTTTCCATGAATAGTAAATTCCCCCCCAAAATACCTTTTTGAGGCACTGAAAATTTTCACAAATTTGGGTCAAATTTGGTGAATAGTTTTGGACACTGAAATGAAAAGTTACAATTCTTTTCAGTTTTTTTTTTTTTTTTATTTCCCTGAGGGGGAAAAAAAAAGCAAGTTTTGATTTGTAGCCTTGAATAGTCCAAACAAAGAAATTTTTTAGTTTGGACTAGTTAAAGGCTAGTGTGGACACAGACCAAATTATTCCAGACTGAGCTTGCTTAGTCCAAACTAATTAGCTAGTGTATACATAGCCTTAGAGTCACTCTCTATCTTATAGGATCAGACCCTGCAATCCTAAGTCTGTCCAAACTCATGAGAACAGCATCCAGTGCATAAGGACTGCAAAGTGAGCATCACACACACATCTTTTCTCCTTAAACAAAAAGACTTAGAGACCTTCTGTGAACTCCCCACATGATTCAAAGCCCAAAGCATCTCTGAAAACAACACATCTTCTCCTTAAAGACAATATTTCAGATTACTTTAAATGCTTACTAAAAGAGCCTATTTGTTTTTCACCTAAGAGGAATTGTAAAAACAAATTCATCGATGGGGCACTTTACAACCCCTTTTTATTAAACTCATGCTTTTAAGTATATTAATGTAATCTGTTTTATCAAAATTGTGTTGAAAAGTGAACAATGTAAAACCATCTACTCTGCAATACCAAAAAACTATACAGGTACTTACCAGCTTAATAGAAACATGCATCTACTTGCAAAATGGCTACATTAGGTTTATAACTGTTCTGCTCTGCCAAATATCAAAGGCCAGTGCCAAAAAAATTGTGGTAAGAATGAAAAAGTTCTGAGGACATTGAATTTGACTAATAGGAGCAAGAAATTTCCCTGGAAGAAGCTTCCATAGAAGGCACTGCTTTAACATTGTATTTGTCACTATCATATCATATATAAAGTATCCATCCATCAGAAAGGATATTATTCTTTGTTTAGTGTCAACAACACACATGGTTTTAGATAAGACACAAGGACAGATGTAATGACAGATAGCACTGGGAAATCAAAGCTGGGCAATAATATTTATGTTTATTAAAATGATTACAGTTTTACGTATCTCATAAAATTTTCCTTCTCATTAGGTAGAAAGATTTACCCTTTCAAATTATGACTACAGGTATGCTACTATGCGTAAACATACGCTCCTTAGAGATTTTCTGCTACCTTTGATGGGTGACAGAGAAAAATGCTTTAGGGTAGAATGACCTTCTAATAATGTAAACAAACTGATTCAGCACTTTTACACGAGCATTGCAGATTGCTATATATACTCCAAAATTTAGATAGGCAGGAGCTTTTTTCAACTACACTGTCAACTGATAGACTTCTGGATATTTTGGTGAGTATATTTTGTGCATTCAGGCAGATGTGCACTTAAAATGCTGCAGCAGTGCAGCTGCTGTGGCATGTCCATGAAGACACTACTACTGTACACTGGTAGGAAGGTATCTCTTGTTGGCTTATTTAATCCACCTCCACAAACTGTGGTAGTTCTGTCAATGGAGAAGTTGTCCTATCAACACAGCACCATCTACAGCAGTGGTTCTGAACCACACTGCTGGGACACACACTAGTAAGTGTGCCATGAAGAACCGTGAGATGGCTGGATTTGGCCTGGAGGTGTGTAGGCCTAAGTACCATTGACGTACTCCATGGTTTAGGTCAGTAAAACTTTTAAAAGACTAACAAATTTGTTTATCACATGAGCTCTCTTGGGAGAAAAACCTGCTTTGACGAAAGCTCATGTGATAAATAAATTTGTTAGTCATTAAAAGCTCCACAGGACTCCTTGACTGTTTTGTCGACTAGACTAACAAAGCTACCCCTTTGGAACTGAGAAATGTAGTTATTTCAGAGTAAGATTATAGTGTAGAACTGACCTTCATTTTGTCCAACATTCCAAAAGGCATCATAGTTAAGGTAGAGATTATACCTGTAGTAAAGATGTGTGACTAATATGTACTGAAATGGACTAATGTCAAAGATAGACGAAAACCTTATTTGAAGAGTGGATAAATATTGTTGTGAGCCTTCACAATCCATTAACAGTTTAATGGTCAAGTGTTTGACCCTTACAATGAGAAGTTTAGGCAATCATCAGCATGTTTTCACACTCAATAACAAGGTTGTAGCACTGAAAGCCTGAAAAGCAGATTTATGAAATCCATGATAATGGATATAATTTTCAGTTGTCAGGTAGCTCATTTTTGCAAATATACTGGCTATTATCTGTACTTGAAAAATTATCTAAACAATTTCTAAAACCGGTCAGTTGGTATTAAAGTGGGCATAGTTGAGGATGTGATGGGCAGAACTAATTTATCACTATTAAATGTGGAAAGCAAATCTAATTTCAAAAAAAAATAGTTTAATCGTTTCTTGGTACTGGAGCCTTGTCCAGGCTACAGCTCTTAGTGAACTCCTGGAATGTTTTTCATCACATTCTCCCTCATAGATCAGACTACTGCCTTCAGCTGACAGGTGATTTTCATTGACAACTGCACCAATTTACCAGGCTGTGACTGAAATATCAGTCTAATCACATGGTCAATAAAAAGAACTTGATGTGATGGGTTGAAACAAAACAACACAGAGTTCTAGATATAAACACACTGGCTGTATGTTTAATTAGGGCTGGATCATAAAGCACTCCAAATTGTAGCTGTCTTTGGATAGCCTATTCAAAAAATAAAAAAGTTTAGATTATAAACTCCTTTGGAAAGGTTCTCTGCTGGTCTTCATTCTTTAATGAATATATTATACAAATATTGCAATAATTGACCAGGATGTTATCCACCAGTTTTTAAATTAATAATGAGATGCATGAGTATGAACTCAAGTATTCTTGACTGCTTCCTGTATGACCCTAACATTGGTAGCTTCATTTTTCTTGACATTGCACTTTTTAGTTATATTCTAGACTGTACTTATTAAAATGCATCTATATGCCCATGTTTTCAAAAATTGTAGCCTATGATTGATGTAGACTATTGAACGCTTTTGAATTACGGATGTATCTGCTGCCCCAGGACACTGGTTAACAAGTTATTTCAGGAGCCGACACCGGTGTGGCACAACATATGAATGAATAAAATACTGTGCTCCAGCAATATTGAAGCTTGAACATGAATTCATGCACCTTGAATGTATGTAGTTGTTTAAAAGGTACGTTGAAAGTTATCACACAGCTACACTATCCCAGGGAGAAATTTTACCAGTTTCTTGCAAACCAGTCCCTGGAGGAATCATAGAACCTGGAAAGGGCCATGAGAGATCATTGAGTCCAATCCTTTGCGCTCATGGCAGGACCAAATACCCTCTTAAACTATCCCTGACAGATGCTTGTCTAACCTTCTCTTAAAATCTTCAGATGATGGAGATTCAACAGCATGCCTCGGCAATTTATTCCAGTGGTTAATTACCCTAAAAGGAATTTTTTCCTAATGCCTAACCTAAACCTCCCTTCCTGTAATTTAAGCCCTTTGTTTCTTATCCTTTCATCGGCAGTCAGAGAACAATTTTTCTCTTCCTCATGACAGCCTCTTAGATACTTGAAAAGAGCTATTATGTCCCCTCTCAGTCTCTTCTTTTCCAGACTAAACAAACCCAGCTCTTTCAATCTTCCCTCATCAGTCAACTGTTCCAGACCTCTAATCATTGATGTTGCTCTTCTCTGGAACTTCTCCCATTTGTCCACATCTTTCCAGAAATGAGGTGCACGGAACTGGACACACTCCAGTTGAGGCCTAATCACAGCCGAGTTGAGCGGATTACTTACCACATCTTACTTACAACACTCCTGTTAACACATCTCAGAATGGGGTTTGCTTTTTTGCAACAGCATTACACTTTTGACTCATATTTAGCTTGTGGTCCACTATAGCGCTCAGATCCCTTTTGGCAGTACTCCTGCCTAGAAAGTCATTGCCCATTTTGAATATGTGCAGTGGATTGTTCTTTCCTAAGTGGAGTACTTTGCACTTGTCTTTATTGAATTTCATTCTGTTTACATCAGATCATTTCCCCAGTTTGTCAAAATAATTTTGAATTGTGATCCTATCTTCCAAAGCACTTGCAACAACTTCCAGTTTGGTATCATTGGAAAACTTTATAAGTGTACTCTCTATGCCATCATCTAAATCGTTGATGAAAATATTGAACAGAACCAGACCCAGAACAGATCCCTGCAGTGCCCTCCTCATTATGCTTTTCCAGCATAATGGTGAACCATTGATAACTACTCTCTGGGAGGGGTTAACCAACCAGTTTTTCAACCATCTTATAGTAGCTCCATCCAGGCTGTACTTCCCTAGTTTGTTAATGGGAAGGTGATGCAAGACCATATCAAACGCCTTACTAAAGTCTAGATATACCTCATCTACTGCTTCCATCATAGAAAGCAGGTTGGTTTGACACAACTGGTTCTTGACAAATCCATGATGACCATCACTTAACACCTTATTCTCTTCTAGATGCTTGCTAATGGATTGCTTAATTATTTGCTCCATTATTTTTTTCCTGGTACAGAGGTTAAGCTGACTGATCTATAATTCCCTGGGTTGTCCTTATTTCCATTTTAATAAATGGGTGCTGTATTTGTTCTTTTCCAATCCTCTGGGACCTCTCCCGTCTTCCATGATTTTTCAAAGATAATAGCCAAAGGTTCAGCTATCTCTTGGGTCAGCTCCTTGAGTAGTCTAAGAATTCCTTGTATATTTAGTGTTTAGCAGAGGTGTCGCTGGCGCTGGGCACCAGGCGCACGTTCCCCAAATCCCAGCACCAGTGCCCTGGATCTCTGGCCCAATCGGGCTGGAGATCCGGGTCCCAGCCGCCAGTGGCCGCAGCAGCCCCGTCCCCAGCCGGGGATCTGGGGCCTGGCCACCCGCGGCCACAGCTGGGACTCTGGGGCCTGGCTGCCTGCAGCTGCTTCTGGTCCCATCCCCAGCTGGGGATCCAGGGGCCTGGCCACCCACGGCCGCGGCGGGGAGTCCGGGCCCAGCTGGCCATGGCAGTGGCGGCCCCGTCCCCAGCCGGGGATGCAGGACCCCGCGGCTGCATCCAGCCCTGGCCCCAGCCGGGGATGCCAGGCCTAGCTGCCTGCAGCAGCGCAGCAGCTTCTGGCCCCATCCCTGGCCAGGGGTCGGGGCCTGCAGTCAGGGAGCAGGGCTGGGGGCGGGTCCTGAGCCCGTGCCCCAGGTCCCTCCATGGGGCAGTGGTGCCCCTGGTGTTTAGATGTTCTTTTTGTGTATGTGAGGATTTTTTGTTCTCTGTTTTGACTTACCATTATGTAAAAACCCTAAAAACCAGAAAGCTAAGACGAAAACAAAATTGACCACAGAAGTCTGCCCTGCTAACCAATCTGTGGTAAGCATTTACCACTGAAATTTTTCTAGTTAATCTCTTACTAATTGTATTTCCTACTTTATGACATCCTCTTGGTGCTTGATCTGAACACAGAATCGTAGAAGATGTTGAACATATCTCATAATGTGTTACACTGACACCACAGATACTAAGATTTTCATTGGCTGCAATGAGAAGGATGGAATTTTAGTGTGTTTTTGGGTTATCATTAGTGTATTAAATATGACTGTAAGATAATTAGTTGAAATTTATTTCCTTGTTATGTGGCCTCACAGCCTGGTTAATGGTGATATGCTCCACAAAATCTGTGGTTAACTCAATTTTTATGTTTGTTTTGCAGTTACCCTTTAAGGCTCGGGAAGTCTGATTAGCTGGAAATATGTCTGAGTTCTCTTAATGGGTTTCCCAATGTCTGTGAGACAGAGCAGTATTGCTGCTTCCCCAGTGTACATGAGACCTACCTCCAATAAATCTGCTTCCTGGCACAAATTAATATTTTCTGCCCCAATACATACACCTAAAACCATGACATCCTGTCTCTCCTGCTAAATTCCTTCCCACAAAAACCATTCTTCCCCCTCAACTTCTGACCAGTCATCACTCCCTGCACACATTGCTCCTGCTCCTGGTCGCCCAGCAATGCAACAGAGAGAACTGGGAAGCATATCGGTAATCTTCATTTCCCACACTCCCTGAAGAAAAGGAGGTGCTGGGAGCTGCAGCTACTGGCGGAGCTGCTAATGGTCATTGAGTTTAGAGAGGGGAACTTGTACACCTCCTCCCAAAGGGCTAGGGGAGGCAGAGACACTGATAGCTGGTGCCACTTTGGAGGATGTATTGTCATTTGCCCTCCTATGAAAAGAGAGGGTTATCAGGAGAGTTTCATTTCCTCTGGAATAGGATGAGGAATGGAGCAGGAGATGATATTAAGACGCTGATATTGTCACTCATTGCTACCTATGGCCTCAAGCTCAGGCACTTCCTTCTGACTGATTTTTGCCATCTTTTTTAGGCATGGGGGTGGGGAAGTGTTATCTAGTCCTGGAAGGATGCTCTCTGTGACCACACACTTGTCACCAACACAGGTTGGCCCAGGATGGCAGAATTTTACATAACTTAAGAGAGCCTCAGAAATTCAATATATGCTACAAGGGGCCCAACTTTATGACTTCTCAATGTCCCTTCCATCTTTACACTTCTGTGATCCTATGTCTAGGATGCAACATGTTGCAAAGGTCTATATCTTTAACATAGTTTTGCCTAGTTTTAGAATAAAGGTCTGAACGTAGAACCATAGAAAATTAGGGATAGAAGGGACCTGAGGGGATCATCTAATCTAAACCCCTGAACAAGGCAGGACTAACCCCGGATACATCATCCCACAACCCAATCAGGGCTTTGTGAAGCTAGGGCTTAAAAACCTCTAAGGATGGAGATTCCACAACCTTCCTAAGTAACACATTCCAGTGCTTCACCACTCTCTTAATTAAAAGCTTATTCTTAATGCCCATTCTAGACTACCTGACTGCAGCTTGAGATCATTGCTCCTTGTTCTGTCATCTGCCACCACTAAGAACATGACTGTTCCTCCTTAGTCCTACTGCAAAATAAACATTTTTATAAATTCACTCCTGATCAGTAGTACTTATTTTTTTCTTTAGCATCTCACATTTCATCTGATTCAGTTAATAAGATACCAATTTAAAAGAATAAATAAAAAAAATTGTTCCTACATCTTTCTGGAATAACTAGAAGGGACAGAAAGTTTGATATGATATACAGATATACATGTATTTTGATTAATTACGTTAAAAGCAATGCTGATGGTTGAGGAACAGGCTCCTCTCCTCCGGGAACAGGCTATGGTGGTGAGAGATGGGAAAAATTTTATGGCAGAAACATGTTTGCTAATAAATGCTCATTCACATTGAGCAAATTTAACAAATGCAGATTCATGTTAAACAAAATATTTCTTCCAATTATGTGTCAAAATTGGTGAATATTTTCATCAAAAGAACAACAAAAGGTCAGAAAAATATATGTTCTAACATTTCTGAAACAATCTTCGATATTTTTTAATTCCTAAGTGACATTTTGCTTTAACTCTACTTCAATTTTATTTTAAAGTTAAAAATACTCAAACTAAATAAATGTTTCATTTCATGATGAACAAAACAACATTTGTTTTAGTTCATACAGCAAACCAAAAATGAATTATTTGCACAGTTCTCTTAGTGGGATGTTAGGCCAAAAAAACCCTAGCTTCTCCACTTTTCTTGCTTGTCCAGAGGCAGACCGCTGGAGAGTAAAGTTTAATTTTCTTTGAATTACTGAACAGAAACACAGAAAGTCAGGCTAAATGTACAAACACCCTTTGTTCTAATCAGTTAATCACCCAACCGGCAATGCTATATTTAGAAACCATCTCTATTCGGTTCTGATATTTTACCCTGGAGTAACAGAATACAATGACTATTTCTCTTAATAATATTGAGTGTTATAGTAACAAGTGCCAGGATGCAGACATTTGGCTATGTTTTCTTTCTTAAATTCTCTATTTTAAGTTATGAAACATTGGCCCAACTTGTGTCATGCATTGTTCTGATAAAATGTGAATATTCTCAGAGCACAAGTAAATATTCCTTTTACCAATGGGATTAATTTCTTTCCTCTGTATTATGTTTTAGAATATTGCCAATCTGATAATTTAAAAATCATGAGTCAGTTCCTCAAATAATGGGACTGGTTTAACAATCATAAGACTTTTTATATATTAAAAAATAATAATGCTCAGGATATTTTGTATTCTGATGTCAGTGCCTTTAAGGTTCAGGTTTTCTGGATTCTCTCTGAAACCATGAGAGCAAGAAATGTACCTAAAAATCCCCCAAACAAATAAATAACTAAACACCTGAGATTCTTAAGAAACACGTGAATATAAGAACTAGGGCCTCAAACTGAGAAATTAGGCAATATGACCACATGATTATAAATATGCCATGAATAATTTTTGCTGGAAATTAAAAGAATGTTTCTAGCCATCCAAGAAGTTAGGTGCTGAAACATCCTTCTAGTAAGAGTGGGGACAAACAACCTTACAGCTTTTAACATGTAGCTTGATAAATTTATGAAAGTACTCAAATTATGACACTGCCTGTGATAGCTGGGGATTAGATGCTATGCTGTAGAGCACCTCTCCAGGGTGTCCTATTGCAACGTGGTAGCTATTTGTTGGATATTTATGTTATGAAAATAAACATATAATAGGTGGCAAAGAGATGTTTGGCCCCAATTGGGAGGGGTAATTTAAAATGGTATGCCCCCCTTGAAGTCTTTGGTAGAACTCCTGGCCCAATTGAAGCCAATGGCCATTTTGATATTGAGAGTAGGGATGCCAGGATTTCACGCTTTAACTTGACATGGAGAACTGTGGCTTAGTGAACTAGATGCATAATTAGGAATATGGATTTAGTCTGCTGTTTCATCTTTATTTTTAGAACTAAATGAAAAGTGAAGGATGCTGTTGCGGGTCTTTAACTTCTAGAGACCTATTTTCAGCATAGGATAAGCGCTCAAGTGGAATGGAAGTATTTAATGGTCTCTCTGTCAAGTTGCTTGTTGCCATCATTTATCTGCATTACAAAATCATACCACTTCTGATACAATTAAGCACAAGTGGAAGCCTCTGCTCAGCAAAGGCACAAGGCTGAAGTACTGAAGCAATAATACTGTGGATCAGTTGATCTCAAAAAAACTGACACTGGGAGACTGATACAGCAGTTTCACACACTATCCTAGGCTTGAGTTAATGTTGTCAGCTCCCTTAAATCAGTGATTAAAGTAAAATTCACCAAATTAATCAAAAATAGTTTTATAAACCAACAGCGAAGCAAATGAAGAATATTTTATTAATACTATTGAAAATGTCTTCCTTGTTTTGTATAAAACATGGATAATATTTCACTTGGGAAAGAGCTTTTTTCTGCTATGCCTATTCAATCAGATTCATATTTATATAGAAAATATTTAATTTTTAAGGAAAACCAAATAGACATACTATCAAATCAGTCACTTCATAAATTATAGTTACTGACTGAAATTAGTCAATCAACTCTTCTTATATGTACATGGTTACAGGAAAAAAATATATCCTCCTCTTCCCCATTCAAAAAATGTGGGATCAAATTTTAGTTCCACTGAACTCAATGAAAGTTTTGCCATTGGCTTCAATGAAGCCAACATCTCATCCAGGGATTACAGTAGTTACATTGGGCAAGCATTTTTTCATACTTTCATTTTATTTTTCCTTTTAAGTCTTCCTATTAACTTCAAGGAGTTTTTAAGGTGGCCCAAAAATGTATTAGCATGGCATTCTACTTCCCTACACAAAATTATTGCAGTTCAAACTACATCATCCAAATGCCATTATCTGGCCCAACTCCTCACTCTACAAATTGAAGGAGAGCACTGCAACTGTAAACTCGCTTGCCAAAGATGCCAAGTGAGAGATCCATCATGAACTACGTTAGACAATGACCTCAGTCTCTCCACAAGACCTCATCATCATCAGTATAAATTAAGTGAAAGACAGTTTAGCTGCAATGAAGACAGGGAAAGCGGCTTGCAGAAACAGTATCCTCCTGGAATTTCTTCATCATCCAGGCCATAGACTGGCAAAACTATATTTCTATGACCATCTGTAGAAGGTAGCTGAAAAGATGAAGCCAAGGGTCAACCTGGTCCAGAAACTGGCAAATGCAAGCTGCGTATCATCAGTATCAGTGCCATGGACACCAATGGTGGCCCTTCTCTCAGGGGTGTTGCCGCCCCAGGGAGAGATCCGGGACACGGCCTCAGGCCCCGCCCCTGGACCGCAGACCCCACCCCTGGCCACAGGCGATGCCCCCTGGCCGGGGGGGGGGCAGGACCAGAAGCCACCGTGTGCCACCGCAGACGGCAGGGACCTGCATCCCTGGCTGAGGATGAAGCGGCCACCATTGCTGCGGGTGGCTGAGCCTCAGATCCCCGGCTGGGGATGGGGCCGCTGCGGCCGAGGGCAGCTGGGCCCCAGATCTCTGGCCTGATTGGGCCGGAGACCAGGAAGGGGGGGGGAGGGAGGCGCCAGCGACGCCCCTGCCTTCTGTACTCTTTAGCTGCTCCCTAACATGGAGCAGAACTAGCCATTCTTGACTTGTTGATGTCTAACTGAACACTGAAACACAGTGCATCATTTGAGCCCTCAAGCCAACCTCTTGGCTAGCAATGCTATTGTATTTTGCTTCTCCATCCATTTAAAGCAATTCTGCAACCTGTGAAGAATTCTAGAGGACTGTGGAAAATGAATGTCTTCCCATCCATCAGGACCTTATCAATGTCCCTTACAACCACTTGAAGTCACATCCGTAAGTTATTTTAGACCATGAATTTAACCTTCAACAATGCAACTTGAACACTGAGGAAGGAAGGAGAGCCAAATAGAGTTCACAAGAAGTCACAAATCAATACCTTGTGCACAGCCTGACATAGAAGTTCCCTAGCTTTGATCTTCCACAAAGCTCAGGGGCAGAGATAAATTATATCTGTACAAAACATGGCAAATGAGAACACTTACAGCACAAATGGAAAATCAACACTGTCCAGTATGCAACTCCAGAGCAAACCATTTAACACGTAACAACTCAATACCCAATTCACAAATACTAAGAAGGCTTCGCAGCAATACACTCTGCTTCCTTGGATTCAATTATCTGACTTAACTACCTGACTGTAAAATTCTAGTTGTTCTACATTTGCATTAGTTATATAAAGGAGATCGAATGAGCATAGAAGTAAATAAAGTATGGATAATCAAGATTTCAGATAACTGAGAGACAGTAACCTAGTTATTAAGTTAATTATGGCTGAACTGTATTTTTAATTTAAATAGTATCATTGAGAGTAGATGGTAGCACTATACTTTCTAAATAAGAAGAGAGGTTGAATATTACCATTATTTGTCAAAAACTCTTTTTTTCTCTCTGGTCCCTATACAGGGGGACAATATTATTGTCTGAATAATTTACACAGGTGCTGTGGTCACAACACACATAAAATAACACTACTTGTATAATTTTCAATGTCCTTAATTTCTGATATTACACACGGAGGAATCAGCATTCAGAATTTGGAATCTTATAACATGACATGGATAAAATAAAATAAAATAAAATAAAATTACAGTTATAACAAATGACCATGCAGAGAACTAATGGACTGACTGTAGAAATAAAGCAATCAAGGTGCTACCTACAATGTCAGTAACAAGAAATTATAGTAAAGAAAAGAATTTTAGACAAAAAGATGAACATGATTTGTTTGGAAAAGGCAACATGGTTTTTGTAATGGAAAATCATGCCACATCAATCTAAAATAATTCTCTGAAGGTGTCAACAATGCTGTGGATCAGGGTTAGAGCCCTGCACAAACACAAATATGTGTATCCGCATCTGATTTGCATCCACAGGAGATGGTTAATGTATATCACCATTACATCCATGGATGCAGACATCCACAGATTTAATGCAGATATCTGCATATTTGCAGGGCTCTAATCAGCATGACTAAATCAAGAACTGGCTTTTCTTTTTATGGTTCCAGGACTAGCTGCTCCAAGAAGTTATTTAAGGGGTCAAGAAACGTTATCTCTTAATCGAATCCAGAGGAAACACATATCCAATCAACAGGGAAGTAGTAGAAATCCCTCATTATTATTTTTCTTATTTTATACCTTCCTCAACTCCCTGATTTCTTTTATATATATTTAAAATTATGAAATGCTATGGTGATGAAGGCCACATACATATCTGTGACATATTCTGTAGCCGATGACACCCATAACAATATGAACCTCTGTAAAGAAGAAAGTTCAGAATTTTAAGATATTTAATAAAAGATATATTTTAGTTTCAATGGGAATTAATTCTGAAAAGTTCTATGGCCTATGTCATACAGGAAAGCAAACTAGATGATCACAAAGAACCCTTTAGGCCTTTTCTCTGAAGGTGCAGTCTGGTAGGAAACAAGTCTGTCCAGAAATAATGGGGTTTCCCCTGTCTGAAATATGGAGAAAAACAATCATTGTGAAACATCCATAAGAAAACTGATTCATGAATAAATTGCCCAGGGCAATGCAATAAGCAAATTGAATTTGATTTTTTACATAATCATCATTGTAGAAACTCATTTCACTTCTTTCCTTCCCTCCATCCCTTCCATATTCTTTTTTCAACCAATGAGTAACTCTTTGTGAATCATAGATGATTAGTATTAGACTGGATATCAGGAGGTCACTGTGTCTACACCCTACTCAAACACAACTGACTCCAACTAAATCATCCTTGCCAGGGCTTTGTCAATATGAGTCTTGATTAAAAATCTTTAAAGACAGAGATTCCACCACCTCCCTAGGTAACCCATTCTAGTGCCTCACCACACTCCTAATCAACAGCTTATTCTTAACATCCAACCTAGACCACACCACTGCAACTTGAGATGATTGCTCCTTTTTCTGTTATCTGCCACCACTAAGAACAGCCTTTCTCCATTTTCTTTGGAACCACCCTTCAAATAGTTGAAGGCTGCTGACAAATCCTTCCTCACTCTTCTTTCCTGCAGACTAAACAAGCACAGTTCTCTTAGTCTCTCCTCTTAAGTCATGTGTCTCAGCTCCTTAATCATTTTTGTTGGTCACCACAGGCCTCTTTCCAATTTCTCTACATCTTTCCTGTAGAGAAGGCATAAAACTGGACACAATTCTACACATGTGGCTTCAGCAGTGCCAGCACTGCTGACAGTGCTCCTACAATATAGCCCAATATGCCATTAGCTTTTGACTCATATCCAGCTTCTCATTCACTGTAACCCCCAGGTCCTTTTCTTTAGAACTGCTGCTTAGCCAGTTGGTCTCCAGATTGTAACTGTTCATGGGATTCTTTGGATCTAAGCACAAGATTCTGCAGTTGTGCTTGCTGAACCTCATCAGATTTCTTTTGACCCAATCCTCCAGTTTATTTCGGTCACTCTATAGCCTATGCCTACTCTTCAGTATATTTTCCACTCCCCTCATTTTAGTGTCATGAGCTTGCTGAGAGTGCAGTCTGTCCATCATCTAGATAATTAATAAAGATGTTGAACAAAACCAACCCAAGGATAAACCCCTGGGGTACTCTGCCTGATACCAGCTGCCAACTACACATCAAGCTGTTGATCACTATTTGCTGAGCCCAATGATGTAGCAAACTTTCTAGCCACCTTATAATATGGAATCTAATCCATACTTCTTTTAGTTCCTGGCAAGAATGATGTGGGGGACAATTTAAAAAAAATTAAAGTCAGAAAATATCACATCCACTGCTTGCCCAACATCCACAGAACCACTCATTTCATCATAGAAAGCACTCATGTAGGTCAGGCATGACTTGCCCTTGGAAAACACATGCTCACTTTTCCTAATCAACTTCCTCGCCTCCATGTGTTTCAGAATAGATTCTTTGAGAGCCTAATCATTATGAAGCAAACTGGTCTGTTGTTTCCCAGATACTCCTTTTTTTTTTTTTAAATAGGTATTATATTTGCCTTTTTCCATTGTCAGGGGTCTCACTACATTGCAGTTGATATTCAAAGATAATGGCCAACATCTCTGCAATCACATTAGCCAATTCCTTCAGTGCCTGTGAATGCATTGCATCTGGCTCCATTGATGTGGCCATGTCCAGCTTTTCTAATTGTCCTGAACCTGTTCTTTTACCACTGATGTCTGCTCACCTCCTCCCCATACTGTGCTGTCCTATGCAGTAGTCTGGGAGCTGGCCTTGCCTGTAAAGACTGAAGCAAACAAAGCACTAAATACTTCAACTTTTTCCACATTATCTGTCACTAGTCCACATCCCCTATTCAGTAACGGGCCCACACTTCTTCTTTTGCAATGGAATTTATCTTCTGATTTATGATAATGAAAAACAAAATTTTAGATGGATTATTCAAAGCTCTGGAATAACTCATTTCAACATTTCTTTTTACTTTTTCCCCACTCAACAATCTATCATAACTGACTATAATTGTAACGTAGGAACTGAATTTGAGTCATTAGCTTCCATTGTGCAATCAGTGAACATTTCTGATGCCATTAAAGGTGAGTTTACATATTTAACAATGAGTACTGGTAGACAAACACAGAAAGAACTTTTTAATATCATGGGTTGAATGACAGTATTATCACCATGAACAATAAATTTCCAAGGACTGGCCTTAAAAATTCATTGAGGAGAGGCAATTATTCATTGCCAAATAATATTTCATTTTCTAAGAGGTCTCTAAAACTTTATGTCTAGGTTGAACTCTCTAAACTCTTTATTTTGTTGGTATCATTATTGATACTATATTCTTGAATTTATTCAAAACACAAAAGCACTCTAACAAAGATTTAACTATCCTGAGAAACTGTTCGGACATGTCCATTTCACTAACTGTAGCCAAACTGAGTATACAATCTTATTGTAGAGAATCAATATATTATTTTTACCTTTCACTCAGAAAGGAAATTGCAGGGACTAAACTGGAAAGTGAGACTTTTGTGAATGCTGAAAAAGGTGCTTTGCTTTGGGATTCTCTGGAACAGACAGTGTGTGCTGCAAGTGGACCTGAATATGGCAGGGTGGGTGGGTGAGTCATTTGGACAGGAATATCCTGCCGAGCTATCAACTCTCTTTGAAATGGCAGCTATTCCAAAGGCTAAACAATTTATACCCAGAAACACAAGCAAGGAAAATAGAAGCTATAGGTTGAACAAAAATATAAGGCTGATGCTGGGAGCTACTGTAGGAGTGACAATAGCTTTACTGAAGCTGGCCTTCCTCCCCTGTTGGAAAGCCGCAAGTCCTGAGATGGGTTTTATGCCAACAGACCCTGCGGAATCTTCTATGACCTTGACTATGCTCCTAAATCAGAGCTCTAATCTGGTAGGAAATTACCCAGAGGAAAGTGCAATTTGGCACGGATCAGTAATTCTGGACATTTTGACAAACCCTTAAAACCCAGTGTTGGGATCTGATAAAATGAATGGATTCAGGTCCCACTTTCACCCCTGTTCCTTTACAGTGGAAGAACCTTCTGAGAAACAACAAGCTCATTCAGGAAGGACTGAGGGCTACTAACATATCTAAAATGAATAGGTTTGCAAAAATTATAAGGCCACTTCCTAACCACTAGTTTAGCTGATCTTCCTGGTGCCCCACTACAGTCCTTGGTAAAGTAAAAAAAAAACAAAAAAAAAAAACACCTCTTATATTCCTGTAAATTTAAAGATTTTATATTTCACATTTTGTTTGAGTGTATCTGCTTTACTGAAGACAGGCCTGTGGACAAACAAGTGGATTCTTGGATTGTGCTCTGGCTGAAGCAATGTATGAATTAATCCAGAATTCCATTTAGAGGATTTCACACCTGACACACCTTCAACAAGAACACCTGGTGTTCAGCTCCAGTTAGCTTTGCTCAGTGTGGTAACAGTTCCATGATCTCTTCTAACAGTCTCCTAGTGGTGCTACAGGAACAGAAGTGGGTCTTTCCTCCATTCAAGTCAACTCACTGATGGATTTGCAGAGAAGTGGGAGCAAGTAGAGTGAGAAGGGTATTTGTGTGAAACATTCTTATCCCACCTCAGTTAAGTATATATCTAGCCAGAGTTTAGACTGCTGTCCATCATTGTCTTTGACTAAATTGTTTGTAACTGTCTTTGGCATTTATCTAGTCAGGGTACCTGTTTGAGGTGGGTTTGGGGATTTTTAAAATCCTATTCATTTCCCTTTTTATGGTGGAGGTTTTATTGGGTGGAATTGGGTAGCACTATGAGTGTCAGAGAGCATGGCAGTCTGGCGGGAGTGGGTGCATTTTTCTTGCCAAGTAGAGGTGACTGGCTGAGATCTTACTGGTGATTGCAGAGTGTGTGTCTAGTCATAGTTAAAGTACTTGGGCAAAGCCCCATTAAGCATTGCAGCACTAAATATTAGATGGTCTGGTGCCCAGTGGAAGTTTCATGTCTAGTCTTGGTACCGAAGGCCCCACACAATGGATGGCGAGATAGTCTTTCCTAAGGATCAGATTTTCAGAAAGCAGACAGTTTAGCAGAACAGACGAACAAGGATCAAGGCAGCAGTTGGAAAAAAGTTCAGGTGCCTAAATGTCTGATCTGGCTAACAAGCCAGAAATAAGATATGGAGTACCGAGAGGTGCCTCTGTTGCAAATCCTCTTCTGGATTTAGGCACTTATGTTAGATCAGCCATTCAGGTAGTTTGCAACTTAGTGGCTCAAATGTTTTTCTTGGTCTCTTAGTCATGCTTGAGACCTCTACCACACTTATGCTACATTTCTTTGTGCCACCATGTGACTGTTGTATGGGCTCTCTGCTTCCTTTTATATATCAGTGGCCCATATCTGGCCCTCCTGCAGCAGGGACAGGCTGGTAACAAGTGTTGGGATGCTGTCAGCATCCCAATAGGATCAGCCCCTGCTGATGACACAACTGTTCCCTCATTTAGCTTGAGAATTCTGCTTCAGGGTCCCCAGGGCTTCAGATTCAGCTAGGGTTTTGAGCAGCTTGTTAGCTATGGAGTGGCATCAGCACTTAGACAACATCTAAATGCCAACCAACATAAAAGTTTCTGCCTAAGGGATGAGGCAGCAACTGAGAGATGGCTTTGAAAATGTCAGTAGCATCTAGATCAGGGCTTGACAGATCCCTGGGGCCTGGTCATCTTGGCATCCAGGATTTGTAGCTTGGCACCTAGCTCTGCAGCAGCAGAGCACCCGCTGGTGATGAAAAATCAAACCACCAGCTCCTTTACTAGTGCTTAGCACAGCGGTGTCAAGCTTACGGCCCATGGACCGCATCCAGCCCACCAGAAGTTGCTGATCTGACCCATGGAGCTACTGCCTGGGCTGTGCCTGGAAACTGCGGCAGCGAACAACATCGAAGGCAGGCTACATGTAAAGCAGGGCTAGGCATGCTTCTGACTCATACACATGACCCAAGTCACAGAACAGTAGAACTAAGGAAGAGCTCCAGCCAATCCCAGTTCAGCTCTGCTGTGGTATGCCAACCAATCTCAGTCGCCATCACAGCAGGCTAAGCCGGGTTCCCAGAGAATTACCGCACCCCCCCCAATTGTTCACTGCCAGTCAATCAGGCAGCATGCTAATTTGATTGACAGCACATTGCATGAATCACAAATAAGCAAAGAAAAGAGGCTGGGGGCCCACGTGGGAACAAGCCAATCAAAGGCCAGCTGGGACTGAGCTAAAGGCCACGATGCTGAATGACTGACACTGAGTGGGCGGGAAGGGGAGAAGGAGGTAGGAGCCCAGTCTGCCTGTGACTGTGACAGAGACTGGTTGCCAGCATGCAGTAGGGGAAGTGGAAAGGAAAGTTGAAGGGGGATCTGGGGGCTTCCCAGCTGAGGAGGTGGGGTCTGGGAGTGGCCCAGCTGGGGAGTGGGGGCCAACAAGGCAGAGAAAAGGGAAGGTGTCCAAGAAACTGGGGGGTAGGGAAGGGGAAAAGGGAGCCCACACCACTCTGAATGTGGTAGGGGAAAGGTTTGGGAAGCCTGTGCAGCGGACACATGCCCTGTGAAATGTGTCCTGTCCTAGAACGTGGACCCCCTCATTGAATGAGTTTGACACCTCTGGCTTAGCAGATTCAGAGGCATTTCAGTGGCTAGGGGCTCTGTGCTGCTGCTGTGTTTTTTTCAGCAATGAGGGTGAGGGGGACATCCCAGCTAGGTACCTTTTTTTGAAGCTCTTTGCCTACCGGAGTGACATATTTTGCTGAGTCCAAATCTAGATGTAGATGTTAAAAAAAAAAAAAAAGCTTTTGAAGTATCTATAAGGATCTGGGTCAGTATGATTTTCACCCTGTTCAACTCCATGAAAATTGATGTGTGGAAGTTTTCCAAAGAGGAAGTCATCATTTGGATTTTAATGCCCTATAGCATCTTAATGGTGTTTGTCTTTGCCCTCTGGCATCACCTCCATCATACTTGCATTTTTGGTCAGCTGTCATTCAGCCTAGGGCTTTTGCTGATTTTCTACCAAGCAGTGAAGAATATGGATGATAGTGTTGTCTAGTTCCTAGAAGAACAATATGTACAGCTGTGCATCAGCATATGGCAGGTTTGAGCCTGTAGGATCTCTTGACTTCTAGAGTCTTAACACAGGTGTTGAATTAAAAGGGGTAAAGATCAATCGCTCTGAGACTGCACAGGAAAATGTTCTTTGTTAGCAGGAGCTGAGGCCCAATTTCTGTCTGAAAACAATAAGCAGCTCCCTCAGTTCCTGCTATGTTCTGCAGATGAGTTAACAATAGCTAACAACAGACTATGGATTCTTATAGTAGGACCAGCATGGATGTTTTCCCAATTTCCACGGTGGAGAATCTACCAGTGAGGTGTGCATGTCACTGATGTATCATATGACTAGATAAAAGTGGTGACAACAGGTACAGGACTTACATGAAAGTTAGATGGGCTGCCTTTGTTATGGTCGAAACAGGAGAGACTGGAGATGGGAGCTGATGCTTAGGCAGGCTTATAGCACATCTAGGCATCAGCTCTCATTAGCAGAATGCTATTTTGGCACTTGCGTTATAAAAATAGTTAATTTATAATATGATTTTTGGCATATTTTCAGTTTTAAAAGCAAACAAAGGGGTATGTATGCAACTGAAGTTTCTTATCCACTAATTTTACTATCTCATTTGATGTTAGCATTTCTTTTTTTGTAGTTAAAGGTGATGTGATAAAGGCAATCAACAAAGAATTCTTAAAAAAAAAAAAGAAGGTGCAAGTTATCTATTTATAATACAAGAGCAAGAGTTTATAAATTTAGCAAGGATGGTGACAGCTATTTGGCTCTTGAGGATTTTAATATATTTTATATTATGCAAAACACGTTATTTACCAAACAAACTGCAAGAATTCAATGGTTCCACTCTAGCAAAAAGATGGACAAAATGTATTGACTTGACAGGTCACTTATTCTGTCATATCCTGAGATAGTTGCTTGTTTTGATCCTGTTATTTTAACCTGGAAAAAAGTTAGGTGCTGAGGCTAAGACTAATACTGAGAAATAGTACTATTTATCAACTTTTAAACCCATTTTGATATTTTAAATTAAAGAAATAAAATTCTAACACCATCTCACATAGTTTTTTCAATAGGAGATGTTAAAATACTTTACAAACAACATGATAAATGAATGTATTTTAAGCCACCTGAGCTACACCATAAGTTGCTTCCAACAAACATGGGATCAGATTATCATCTGATGCAAATCAATTTTAGCCGCATTTACTTCAGTGAAGCCAAAGCAATTTATACAAACTAGGAACCTGATCCATAATATGCAGTGATCTGAAATGTGGAAACCCTTTACATGAAGAATGGTGGGAAAAAAATAACTCCTCCCTTCTACAAAGCTCTTAACTAGACAGAAATTACAGAGCCAACTAATGAAGATGATGTTGACTTGAATTGCACACTTTTCATACTCTTCATAATATAGTATCATCCTCAGGGCTGGAAAGTTAAAAGCATTGAGCAAAAATGACAACTAACATTCTCACCAGCTACATGATCAATGCAATCATGCAATCAGCGGCTGAACAAAGTTGGTGCTGTTTGAATTTAAAAGCAGCTTTAAACTGTTCCTGAGCAGGACTCAAAAGTACTGGAAAAAACTAATTCTGAAATGTTTGTAAAAGATATAATTTGACATTGTAATTTTTTTACTGTCTGAAGGTAATATCACAATGTAAGGGCCTTAGAAATTCAGCAACGGAAAGCATAATTTGAAAAGTGTTTCATCTTCAAAATCCAAATGTAGCTACTGTCACAAACCTGCAGCTTTGTCTGTCTTAGATAGTGCATTAGAAATACCGTAAATGTGCAACTCACAGTACTCACTTATGAATCACTGGTAAAAATGAAATATCCAGTGTTGCTCTGCTATGCTTCTGTGAAATAATGCTGCCACCTGATTCATCTGGCAGTCACACATTGCTGGGCCTAGCAAGCCAATTATGTGGAGTATGAGCTCTGCTGGAAAATGTGGTGTTCATACCATCTTCCCTCTACTTTGCCATGTGTAGCTGTGGTTCATTTTTTATTTGGAACCTTGGGCTTGCAAAAGAGAGGGAAAAGCCGGATCAGACTATGCAAATTGCTGTCAGGGTTAGGAAGGAATCACATTGCAGACAAGTAGAATGATTTTACTCTGTTCTCTTGTTTTTTTTTTGCTTGTGACAACTACCAGTTAATCTTGCTCTGTAATCTACGTAATTTATTATGTTATGTTGTATAGGCTTGGATGCTAAGTAAAAATCTAAGCCATTGTATTACATCCTTTGAGACAAATTCAGACATGGTGTAAATGGGCATACATCCAATAAAATTATGTGTTTTATAATATTCCTATTTGGTTGTGAATGTGACTATAATATTTGCACACATAAATACCTTGAATTCATTGTATTATTTATACTTAGGTTTGTATTTTCCAAACCAAGAGGAAGATACACAGCTGCCATTTACTTCAGTAGGGGCTGTGGTACAAATGCCTTAGTCAGCTTTGAAGGTCATAACTCCCGTCTGCATCGCTGACACCTCAGTATTTGTGCTTTTTGCATATCGCAGGTCTAAGATGAGGCTGAATAAAAATGAAATACAGACACAAAGCACACCCCTTTGACTTTTTACCTAATCTCTGATGTGCCAAACTGTAGTTTAGGTCTCTGACCTCTGGGATATCGTTCCTAGTTTGTAAGACTTGGTTTAAATCATATGACAAAGCCCAGGCATCTGTTGGATGTCTGCAAAGTTTGATATTTATTATAAAGTTGCTGCCAACTGCATTTGTATATTTGTCTTGTTTTGTATTTATTGCTTGATGGCTATGACAGCAACAAAGAACGATCCCATTAACCTGCAAATCCAATGACACTATTGTGATACTGGTTGATCGGATTGTGCTAGAAGGTATTCAGGTCAATCCTCTTCTTCATTAATATAGATCAAAGTAATAGTTAGCTGCACTAGAGTGTATTGGGTGTTTCAACGTCACAAAAATAAACAGGATGTTATTTGCATTATTTTTGTTTACCTGTTCGTGTTATAATATAATAGTAAATATTTACATAGTGGATAGCTGTGTAACCAAATTACCCATCAAAGAAATCTTGTGGCATTGTAATGAAGGAAGTAAGGATTTTAACAGAAAATGCCAAAACAAATGGCACTATGTTATGGTCAGAGGTGAAAGAGCTAAGCACATCCCTCACCCACTGTCCTCAAAGGAAAAGCCCACATGGGATAGAGACATGGTAAGCTTGTCCTCTGCCAGAAGGATCCATAAGAATCAATTCAAAAGAGAGATTATCCCTAGACTGTTTGGATTTAAAACAAGCAGAATAACTGACTGAGATGACAGAGATTCCAAAATTATCCTGAGTAGTTCTGAGCAACATTTGGGTAACTGACAAATTACTTTACCTCTGCTACCATTTCAAATTACAAATGGTGACTCACTTGTTATCATATTTTCCTGCTTTCACCTCTCAATAACTCTGATTTCCTTTTCATGGCTGATAGACCTACAATTATTTTATTCTACAATTGGCTACCAGTGTTGATTTCGGTGCAAGATCCACAGTACCAGTCTTGGATAAGTAACTGGTCTATTGGACTGGGAGAAAGCCCAACACGGTGTGATCTGGGGTTTAAATAACCTTCAGTTTGTCTGGGTAGAAAGATAGTCTGATGAGTCTAAAGCAGCAATTTTCAAACATGGGCTCAGGACCCAGTACTGGGTCACATACCTTCAGGTACTAGGTCATGGTGGCTACTGCTACCACCGCCAAAAAATTGTGTTGTATTGCTCAACAATGTAATTACTGGGTCATGGGGATGAGTGGTTTTTTTTTCAACTGAATCCTGAGAAAAAAGTTTGAAAACCACAGGTCTAAGAGAACTGCATGTGATTCAGTGGTAAGACTGGTATAGTGATCTGAAATTGACACTTGTTACTGGCTTGGTGTAATCTAATTATAGAACATACCACAAGTTTGGCATGTCTGACCCGACACAGGCACTCACAGTTGTGAGCCATTTCAGGAGGCTTCTTCTGCCTCTAAAGCAAGGTGTCTCAAAGTTGCAGCCCGAGAGCCACATGTGGCCCCTAAAGTTATTTCTTGTGGCCTGCAATGACACTATCACTATCAATATTTTCAATGTCATTGTATGAAAAGCTTTCAGTGGGGTAGCTCTTGGGCTACCATACTAGTCCTCATGCGTGGTATGGCCATTGGGCTAATGTCCTAGACCAGTGTTTTTTAGACATAGGGTTCGAAGCCAGTACTGGGTCGCAGACCCTCAAGTACTGGGTCACGGTGCCCCTGCTGCTGCCACCACAAGACTGCAATGCATTGCCAAAAGGTGAAACTGTTGGGTCTCAGGAATAAATATTTTTTTTCAGTTTGGGTCCCAAGGAAAAAAGTTTGAAAACCACTGTACTAGATCTCATGTGGTCTTCATGGTGATTTGAGTTTGAGACCCCTGCTCTAGAGTTTTCAGATAGCATGGACTGGTCTTTGTTTATTTGGTATGGTTTTATGCAACATTTTCATTTTTTGTAATTGGACATTATGGAGGAGACCAAAGGAATAGTGTTTTGCGTTTTCCTTTGAAACTCCTGTATTTCAGGAAGGTTGGACATTTGGGAATGAGTTTCAGATTTATGGGCTAGTCACTGAGACAGCACTGTGTCTTGCACAGATTTTTTTGAAAAACAGAATAGGGAAAACAAGTTCTGGAAACTGAGGGAGCTCAAGCTGTTCCACATAGTTGCATGCCAAATGGCAATTTGGCCTGCTCTACGAACTGCTAATTAGCAAACAATTAAAATAACCACCTACACTGTGGTGACAGTAATTTCAGTGTTATGGGAATCACCCATGATCAAAGATTAAGTGAGGAGTTTCCTGTTCATTTTCTACACGGAAAGTAAAATAGTTTTATTATATTATCACAATTTTCCAATAAATTGTGCATAATCTTTGCTTCATTGGTTATTACTAATATAGAACTGTAAGTGTACACATCATTTTACCAAATGAACAGAAGGATTAGATACTAAAAAGTTTAAAGTGTGAGCTGGAAATATTGAGAGCTGCCTTTCAGAAAAAAAAGGTGTGTAGGTTTTACCAGAGAAGAGAATAACATGAAAAAACTTCTGAGAATAAAAAGAATTTAAGCAGGCATTTGAAAGAGGAAACTGTAGATGCTTTTCCCATGCAAAGTGGAAATACATTCCAAATATATAGTGCAGTATGAAAGAAAGTCTGATGTTGAACATCTGCTTTGAAATTAGTTATATCAATTTATCCTTTAAAGGTGGAGTCTTTACACCGGTACATTAACTGCTACCAAACCTATACAGGGACTTTTACACCTACACTTGAGTAAAGCTCACAGGTTGTGCTGATCTGCTCCAGGGCTGCAGGCTACTGTAAGTATGAAGTAGGAACAAAACTAATATCTGATTCTGAGCAATGCTGAGCAGTTGCCATTCCTGGGAGATGCACTCTGGAAGGGGAGTCTAGTCCACAAAAGAGAACGGAGGCCTAAGAAAGTTCAGCTACAACTCTTAGAAGTCACTGTGGTGAGAGATCTGAATCAAAATATTGCAGTTTTCAGCTGAGACTTCTATGTTGAGGTGTTTGCTTTTTCTATACAATAAAATTATCCAAAGTACAAACCCTACAAAATTACTGTGTCAAAAATACAATTTTCTATTTTTAAAAATGTCATTGGAAATATCTTAGTAGCCCTTTTAGGAATTATAATAAAGAGGGCTGGGCCATTGATGACTTAAAAATTTTGACATCTTAATCAGCCTATTTATTTAAAAAAAACCCCAAAAACAAGGAGTCATGTGGCACTTTAAGACTAACAGATTTATTTTTCACATGAGCTTTTGTGGGAGAAAATCCCACTTCCTCAGATGCTTCGAAGATGGGTGAACTTACAGAATGAAATGAAAATAAATGCAAGGGGGTGTAAAACATAGGATCAGGTCATACAGTAACAGCAAATCAAAGCAGTTGTTAGGTTCAAACCGTGGGAAGCCTGAAGTCAAATTACCTTTTGTAATGGGAAAAAACCCATAGTCTCAATTAAGTCCTGCTTTCACAGAGTTTAGCTTGCATATTAATTCGAGTTCAGCTGTTTTAGAAAGCGTTCATAGATGAGACATAAAGGAAAAATACTGAATTTGTAGATGCAGTTCCCCTTTTGAAAGCAGCAAAGTAAAAATAATACCTTTTTACTCAAATGACCAGTTCCTCCTATGCATTAGTTCATAAAAGATCTTTCTGTTTTTTTTAATGTCTTAGCTCTGTTAGCTTTTCATCTTTAAGTCGACCTTATTAAGTCAACTTACTGGAGTCCTCTAGTGGAGACATAGCCATTGAGATTATCCATGTGCCTAAAGTTAGCCTCATACTTAAATATGTGAATTGGAGATTAACAAGGCTAGTCAATATGGGACATAATGGCTGTGGTGGTGACTTGTACTTAATGCCAAGAAATGCTTTAGTCCTACTAACTTCAAACAGGGCATAAGACGTTGCTACACAAGCCCTATTACCATGGTATCAGTGTGTCGCATACTCTATAATATATTTATCCTCACAGTATTCTCTGAAGTAAGGAAATTCTATTATGTCTATTCAGCTGAGACCCCAGGGACTTGTAGCATGCACAAGGTCAAGTCTTTGGCACAGCAGGGACTTGAACCAATGCTTAATGCCTTAACCACTACATAATCCTTCCTTGATTCTTAAGAGACAGAAGAATTACCATATGGATTCAGACTTGGCATCCATCTAGTCCACAGTCCTGCTTCGTTAACTGGCCAGAGTCTGACACTTCAGATGAAATTGCCAGAATGCCTCTATAGGCAGAAGTGGGGTAATCTGCTTCCCAAGAAGGTCTTTTCCTATTTTGTAATAGTTAACAATTGTCTTAAACCTTGAAGCATGAGATTTTACACACCTCCTAAAACATGTGTTGGCACTCACTGTTACACTTCACATGTATGCTGTTAAGCACTTCGAGTTTTACTAAGAAAAAACAAACAAAAAAAGCCCACTATTAAAGCAAGACACTCCACTGAACAAAGTTCGTCCTCTGAGGAGAGGATAAGAGAAGAAACAATATAACACATCTGCAGGTGTATTGCTTAATGCACTAGTGGAAGATGCTCTGATACTACAGCGAGGCGTGCTGTATAAAAAATCTATATAAAATAGAAAGAGATGGACTTAAGCATGTGTTAAAAATAAGCATGGTGTAAATGCTTTGCTAAACTGGAAGGTCTAACACCACATAATACACAAATAGGTATTACAAAAAAAAAAAAGATACCTGTGAGAGTCCTCTGGCACCTTAAAGACTGACAGATTTCTTTAAGATGCCATAGGACTCTCTTTGTTTTTGCTGTATACAGACTAAAATGGCTACCCCTCTGGAAATGCATCTTAAAGAGTACAAAAGGGTACCCTGCACCAAACAAAACAAAAAACAAAACAAACCGTAAGCATTTTCCAGAGCTGTTAAACTCCCACATCACACCAGATGTAATGCCACTTTTTCCTTGCTCATATTTATGGCAATTACTTAACACACAGTTTAGTACAACTACATTATACAAGTGCAAATCAGGATGGCTCCAGAGACCTCAACGCCCTAGGAATAATTTCAGGGAAGTTCTATGACCTGGTAAATCAGACTGGCTTATCACAATGATCCCTTCTGGCCTTGGAATCTATGGATTCTATGAATAAATGAATTGAGACACAAGCGTCTGCTTATAGACTTTTACTAACAAAGATGGGATTAATCAAATTTGACTCCAAGCCTTCAAATTGTGGTGTTCTTATCTGAACTTTCACATTTTGAGGTTCATCCATTACTGATACACTTATCAGATGATCGGAGGAAGTACAGTTCAGAAAAAAACAAAACATTATTCCCACCACCCCCCACAGTGCACTTAGCAGTTGGCATACTGGACCTTGCTAACATTCTACGAAAAGATACTGCTTTACTCTTCATTATCTATATTCCAGGACTTCTTGGAAGTGGAATGGTATAAATGCATCCACTAATGCATTTCTTCCTTCTTTGGTATGCTAAGCCATAAGAAGTTATGAAACTATTAAAACCTGACACTGATGACATAATAAGAGAGTCAGAAATAAAGCCACATTTACCTTGAATCTAAGTTAAAGTCAAGGAAAAAAAGAAATGAATAAATTGGTTTCTTGTGATGTTTTTCATTAATTTTCATTCTAAGTGAAGTGTCCTGATTACAGAATGGTGTAACATGCCAGGAAATAACAACAGTTTTGGAAGAGTGGAAATCTAAAGACAGAGGTAATCTACGACATTATTTATTTATTTATTTATATCTGAGCATTTGACTGGGAATGTACCTTTTGCATAATATATGTAAGACATGAACAAGTGGCAATGAATTTGCATAGAGGACTAGAGCACTGTTCTAGGCATTCCCTTATCCACAATGAACTGTTTTTGGGGGGAGGGGTATTACTTAAAGTATTAAAACTACAATCAACAAATGTTTACCCACACATTTCTGCATGAATATTGATATACTAACCTTTACGCCATTCATACAAGGGTAAAGGCAATGTGATTACTTCCTGTCAAAATGTTTGTACTTAGTACTTTCAAGCAACTAACATTGTCACAGTATTCACACAATTGCTTCATACTTGATATAGAAGAGTTGTGTGAATACCAGGGTAACATTAATTGCTTGAAAGCATTAAGTGTCACCTTTTTGTGGTAGACTATGTAGTTAGCACTCACAAGCAATCATAATACTCTTCCTATAACAAGTACAACAGAATACCTGTAATAGCACAATAGTGCTGGTTGCTATTAAATAAAGAATGTCAGCATTTTAATAGTGATGAAAGTAATAGCGTGTGTGTATTCTGTGGACAGTAGCCATGAGAGGACAATAGGATTTAGCCACTAAAAATGAGCAAAATCACATGTGGTAAGTCTGCACTGGAGACTTAGGTAGAGTTAATGACGCTTAAGTTGACTTACAGACCCCCGCGGCCGCACTGGGCTTTTATTAAGCTGATGTAAGTGCTTTCTTAAGTCAGCTTAGAACCACCACCTCTTAAGGTTGATTTAATGTTTAAGTCAACCTTTTTTAGTCAACTTAAGCCAGTGTAGATAGGGAATAGCCCTTAAGTCAACTTAATTGGCTTCCAGTCCCCTTCCCAGAGTTCCTAGCCACCAGGAAGGGTGGACCTAGCACCTGCCAGTGTGGACATGTGCAGTCAACATCAGTTTTCAGTGTGGACACTCTAAGTTGACTTAACAAGGCTGACTTTAAGTCAACTTAAAGCTGACCTTGTTAAATTGACTTAACAAAGCCTCCATTGGAAACATATTCATGGAACTTACAAGGGTCACTCTTCTCTCCAATAGATGGTAATAGTATGCATACATAGTGTGAGAACAGTCAGACTTAGCCAGTCTGATGGATTTAGACACATTGGTGCACACTGGGAACAGTGGAGGTACCTTGCCCAGGGGGACCAGGAGGGAATGTACAAGAGCTCAACATTGAGGGAGTGTCTACTCACTGTGCACCATCATTGGGAAATAACTCCCTCTACTTATGTCAGTCTAGCCATGGTTCTCTCTCCTTCCTGATTTTATATTTCTTTCTGATGCATTGATACCAGAGTGGCATGGAGGTCTTTGTAGAATAGGGACTGTGAGTGAACCTTGCATTTGGTGGTCGCTTTTTTTGTGCCTTCCCTAATCTGCACACCAGTACTAGATCCAGCAGCATTTCAGCTCATAACAAACTAGATAGATGGGCAATATTTATTTCAATTAATGATTTGCAGTCTCTGTCTCTCTGCAAAGGACAATGGATATGGCTTGATGCAAATATATAACAGTGAGAAATTAAAAATAGCTCTCACTTCACCACCCTTAGCATACTGTTTCAATAAAACCCACTGAAGTGGATGGGATTAGAGAAGTTTTGGGTTTGGTTTAGGCCCAACTATAAAACTCAAGAATTCCCTGGGCCACTTGATTTCACTGTTTTCTCTCTCATTTCATTATATTCCATATTCTTTCCTTCCTTTCCCCAGGCCAACCAATCTAATCTCCTTTCCTTCAGTAATCTAATACCCTAATTTGTTCTCTCCTTCTCACAGCCATAGCAACACTGGAAGCCTCTTTTCCATTCAATTCCATTCTATTCTTGTTCTTAAAAACTCCAGCCCATTAGCAGATTTTGGGGTTTTTTTTTTTTTCAGTTTTGATTGCAATTCCCATTATACATTCATTAATCAATTTATTTCAAGATGTGGGATGAAGTTCAGGTTTGCTTTGCAAACTACTTCACCTGTTTTTATTTATATGCTTTAGGTAGGTAAATGCCAGAGTCGGTAAAGGCATCTTGAAATCTATATGGACCTTTTCCCAACATTCAGCTATCAGGGCACTGATACAGAAGACAAATAACCTGAGTTCTGTTCTCAGGTTTGCCACTGCAGAGTTCACTGCTCTCTGTGTTTCATTATTCGCATCTGTAAAATGTGAAATCAACATCCACTTCTGGAAAGTGCACTTGATATCCACAGAGAAAAAACAATGTAAGAGAATTTGGTACTGGAGATATCCACTAAATTAGACTTCCACTAATTTCATATCCAAACAGGTACACAAATATTGTGATTAGGTCAAGAAGTGAAAGTAGAGGTGTGGATTACTTTTTAAGCATCATGATTTTATATATAAATTAAATTTCAACATGCATGCTATTATGTTTACTTGACAATGTTTTTTTGTTCTTTTTATGAGGGGGCTTTGCTTAATAGGTACAGTGGTTCAAGCGCTTTGAAATGTATGGGTGAAAAGTACTGTGTAAGAGCTAGATTTTATGTTTATTATTATATGTTTCCACTCCTATTGTCCTGACATCAGTAATAAAAATAGCCTTAGAAATTTAAATGTTTGCTTAGTGAATTGGTTTTCTTCATTCATTTTTCAAGAAAAAGAACCAAGAATATATCTTTAAAAGAAAAAGAATTTTATTTATATGCTACATTATTATAGCCTCTTAATCAGAATTGCTTAATTTCCCTGTTTTAAGTATTCAAAATGATGAAGTTATTCACTGGGTATTTCATAAAATCTGGGTAGGAGTAAGGATTTATTACATTTTACTTTGTTGTAAATAAAAAAGGAACTTTCCTTTTCAGCAGGTGCCAGCATTGTGTCTTTAATGACTCTGTGGACACTTATGAAATGAAGCCTCAAATGGGGGGAAATAAAACCTATGGAACAATTTTAGTATTGCATATAACAGCACTTCCACAGCCTGTTTGCTTGGCACAGCTGCCTTTTCTCAAGCAACAATTAAAATATGTTGATATTTTGAAAATAAAGACGTGGAACTCACTGGCAATGAACTTTTTTTCTCACACAACAGAATGTCAACGTTGGGATGATGAACCAGAAGATAGAATTAGTGCTATGGAAGAAATCTGTTGCTGAGTGAATGAGAGAATTGCTCGAAGGAAAACCAGAGAAGGTGACTGCACAATTGAATGATCTTGAGGATGCTAGGAGAACTACTATTCCAAATACTCAGCAATCACTAAGCTATCAGGCAATACTGCAGGCAAGCAAGCAACTACTTCTTTGTGTATTTAAAAGCTGAAGCAGATACGTTTTTGGTACCAAGGGACCATAGAAAGCAAATGGAATTAAAACAAAAAGGCAAAAAGAAACCTGGTGACTATTGCCCTGTTCTCTCATAACTAAGAGACAAATGTCAACCTCCTTCTCATCCCCCAGTACAATAATATGGTAAGTATCAAGAATAAAAAATCCATTCACATATTGAAAATAATTTCCAGAGGGGTAGCTGTGTCAATCTGTATACAGCAAAAACAACAAGAGTCCTGTGGAACCTTAAAGACTAACAAATTTTTTCAGGCGTAAGCTTTCGTGGGCTCCAACCCACTTCGTCAGATGCACGAGAAAGATGCACAACATCAGATGCATCTGATGAAGTGGGCTGGAGACCACAAAAGCTTATGGTTTAAAAAATATGTTAGTCTTTAAGGTTTCACGGGACTCTTGCTGTTTTTTTATAGAAAATAATCAAAATGTGACCTATAAACAGCAGACTTATAAAAAACAAATCATAGTAGACATTTACTTGGTTTTTTTTTCTGATCCAGCTACAAATTTACAAGATGAACAGCAAATATAACTTAGCTAGACTTTATTGGAACACTTATTTACAATGTCTCATGAAACCTTTAGTTAAATGATTGATTGATAGCCTGGTTATTTGGATTCATTTTTCACTCAGTCCCTACTAGGGTTGTTCTTGACAGAATCTGTTCTCTGCCATCTCAGTGCTGTAAACATAGCTTTCTTATTTCTTCAATGCAAGAGATTCAGACCTTCTTTCCTGCAGTTGTGTAAAAGTTAGATACTGCTAGAATATCTGAACTTAAGTAGCATATCACCTTATGCCACCCAACTCCATTCTTTATGTATAGTTGTATAGTCAGAGTTCCTCATGAAAATGAAACCTTGGCTTTCAAGGTTGAAAACTGCATGACGGTTTATTTTTTAAGATAACTAGCATCCAGCTTTCAGGTAATTCCTACATGCCATTGAAAAGACAGCATACAAGAGGGATTCCAAACATGAAGTCCCTTCATACATAAACACTTTTTATTATCAGATTTGCACTTTGAAATTGCACATTTAGGTGAGATCCTCATAAATCAAGACGCAGCACATTTGGAGTTTGAAGATTTTGGACATGAGTAGCATTTGCTTATTTCATTGTTACATATAAGACTGCTGAACTGTGCTCTCAATTTTTAAAATGAAAGTATCTTACTGATGAAAAGAGGACTGTCTGCTTTTATGTTGTACAATAAAATCCTTTAGGGTATATGTTTCCTTGTCTCAATATTTTATTTTTAATTGCCTTGTCATAGTCAGTCTCCACGAGTGGTAATTTTCTGTTTGGAAATATAAACTGGAATTGCAAAATTTTACAGGCCTCTCAGCAAGAAACAATATTTTTATTTTCTGTTTATTTTTCTGATAATAAGGTTGCTATTAAAAATCTAATACCAGCTTTTATACTGGTGTAGATTACTCTGCATTTGAGCTTTCAGCTCATTTTAATAGCTCAAGTTCTTTTGATCTCATTAATGTCTGCAGCCAGATTTCTGGTACTGAGAATGCCATTAGGTAATATTTAGTATATTGCTGCTTGCTTTCATGGAAACAGATCCTCATTAATAACTTGAGGGATACACATGGGTGGTTGGTGGAAAGAATTACAGGAAACTTGTAATTAAAAACAAAACAAAACATACAATGACATGAATGATGTTGTCAATGTCTTGCTCATCTTACCTTCAGAAAACAGACCACCATTCCCTGACTGCTAAGTCACACCACACTTCTAGGCTTTTCATCGCATGTTTTTTTAACCCTTTGGTTTTTCCTTGCACCAACCAAATCTTTTGAGTTTAGTACAACAGTTCTTTTCAAGATCTATCAAACCATCTTTCAGGCAAAGTATTCCACCACCACTGAGTAGAAATTAGGTTACCCTCTAACCTTGTGATTTATTTCCCCAATAATTTAGTAATTGAAAATTAATTGATCATGTTCCTTATAATTTATGAAGAATTAGTAATGAAGCTATCATAAAATATATACTATCAGATTCTGATTTGCCTTGGATAACCATCAGAACAGCTTTTCCTATTCTATGTTAGTCCCTCAGCCTTTGTGCCTATCTGGAAGGCTGATACTGGGAAATACAGTACTTAAAAAAATAGTTATCATAAGCATTTGAAACATAAAATTTTGGGTTTGATTTAGTTCATGTACCTGGGTGAAAACTTGGGTTGGTCCTTACCTTACTTAAACATGTTTGTTCATCCACAGTGTACATATTTGAACTCCCATATGCATCACATACATCATTACATAGCATATGTGTTCATAGATGGAAGAGAAGTTAATCTATAATGTTAAGATATCTTAAGACTGAATATTTGTAGCACTTGTAGCAGACCCAAAGATTGTATTTGCTTACATTTAATTCCTTAACTACTGTGCCTCAGTTCCTCTCCACCAAATAAGAACGATGATACTCTGCTGTATCACAAGGGCTTGAGAGGACACATGCATTGAACAAGCAGTAGAAAGGTGAAGGGGTAAGTCTCTTCAAAGAAGCTGTATATACGTAATATAAAGAGGCTAGAAAGATGTCTAACAATTCCCTCATGTTTTGTGGAATTCAAACATTAATTAGATCACTCTGCTGTGTGGTCAGGCCTACCACGTCACACATTTTATATGGCAATCAATCATTCATCTGCCACAAATATTGTACTCTTCACAACATCCCCCACCAAACAAACTTGGCTGAAGGAATATAAAATGTGTTGCCTGCATTTCCTTTTACTGGATGCTAGTAGCTAACGTGCTGGATGCTGTGGCTGCCTCATCTTTGTCCTACGCTACAGGTTATGCTTCCAGCATAGTGCAGCATAGCAAGTAGCAGCGAGGAGGAAATCCCCAAAGACAGCAGGGGGCAATGACTTTTCCCGAAAAATCTATGAACACTAAAAGCTCATGTGGAGAAAAGAAATTGTCCAAAATGGTTGTGTAAATATAAAAACATAAAAATGGCCAGAATGAGTCAGACCAAAGTCCATCTAGCCCAGTATCCTATCTCCTGCCAGTGGCCAATGACAGGTACTTAAGACAGAACTAATAGAATAGGTAATCATCAGGTGATCCATCCTTTTGGCCATTCACAGTCTCTGGCAAATAGAAATCTCTGCCCATCCTGGCTATTAGTCACCGATGAACCTATCCTCAAGTACTTGTTTGAAGTCCATTATAGTCTGGTTATTCACAACTCTGGCAAGAAGGTTGACAGTTTGGACTGTTCATTACATGAAGAAATTCTTCCTTTTATTCATTTTAAGCTTGCTACCTATTAATTTCATTTGGTGACCTCTATTTTTGTGTTATGAAAAGGAGCAAATAACACTTCTTAATTTACTTTCTCCATACCAGTCACAATTTTATAGATCCCCTTTAGATCTTTTCTAAGCTAAAAGGTTCCAGATTTATTAATCTGTCCTCATATAGGAAGCTTTTCCATATCTTTAATAATTTTAATTGTTCTTTCTGTACCTTTTCCAATTATTTTTTAATAAATCAGCAAGATGTGCACATGTTATACAAGATGTGGGTGTACTATGGATTTATAAACACAATATAATATTTGTTATCCTATTAGCTACTCCTTTCCTAAGGCTTTACAACATGATTAGTTTTCTTGACTGACACTGCAAACTGAGTGGATGTTTTCAGGGAACTATCTGTAACGACTGCAAGCTGTCTTTCTTGATTGGTAGCAGCTAACTTGTACTCCATCATGTTAGTTATTTAGTTATTTAGTTAGATAGATAGATAGATAGATAGATAGATAGATAAAGGTTATATATGCCAATATGCTTTACTTCACATCTATCAACATTAAATGTCATCTGCCATTTTGTTGCCCAGTCACGAAGTTTTGTGAGATCCTTTTGTAACTCTTCATAGTATGTTTTGGACTTAACTCTTTGAATAGTTTTGGAGCATCTGCAAATTTTGCCTCATCAGTGTTTATCCCTTTTTCCAGATCATTTATGAATATATTGAACAGTACTCTGGTGCCAATACAGACCCCTGGGGGACATCACTATTTATCTCTCTCCATTCTGAAAATTGACCATTTCTTCCCATCCCTTAACCAGTTACTGATCCAGGCAAAGAGGATCTTTCCTCTTACCCATGACAGTTTACTTTGCTTTGATTTTCCTGTGGCTAAATAGAAGACTGTAACAAAAGAGGCATAAGTTCAAATCTTATTTCTGCCACAGACTTCCTGTGGGATCTTAGATTAGTCTCTTAATTGCCTTTGTGCTTTTGGTCCCCATCTGTAAAACTGAAGTAAGAATACTTCCTTTGCCCCCATTCTTTTTCTCTTATGTATTGAGCCTATAAGTTCTTCATGACAAGAACAGTTTATGTTATACTTGTGTACAGCAAATAGCACAATGGATTCTGATCTTGATTAGGACCTCTTGGTGCTCTGTAAAACAAGCAAATAAAAGTGGCATGCTCTACCTAGGATTAAATAGGATTCCTATTTAACTGCCCTCTGGTTTACCTGACTGGATATAAAAGTTTCAAAAGAATTCAAAGATTTTTTTTCACTATTTGAACATGCTGGGTGTTTTTATTCTAAAATACAGAAATAACTGAGTAAGGGAACCTGACTTATGTTGTGATATAAGTGTTTGACCATTTTCACCTTTTTGGGAAAAAATCATATTACATATATTATGTCAGCATTACAGTTGAAGTTTTGTTTACTTTTACTTTAATGGCTGGGAAGATGTGCTATAAAATTATTTTTATAGATTCCTTGAATAAATTCTATTGTGCAATGATTTCTACCAAAGATTAGTATATGAACACTTTAATGGTGACTCTCCCCTCTATATGCAGTGCAATGTCTTCTTATCAAGAGTGTATTCTGAAATGAAAAGCAACTATTGCTGCTATTAAGTTCAAAAGCAGAAAATCCTCAATTGCTTTTTCCAGAGTTTACACAGCAAATGATGGGTTTTAGGATACAAATGTTTCCATTTGGGCATCTCTCATGGAACAAATGATACAGTAATGGTTTTCAAAACAAGGACAAAACACATCCCTATATGGGGTTGAGAGAATTTTAACACTATTGAGACGTACAGCAGTGAACTCCAGTCTACTTTTAATAAACAAACACATGCCAACCTATTTTTAACATGCCCTGTGTTGAAATCTAGATTCATGTTATAATCATTCATCTCTAAAGATAAATGTAGAGCTTTGGATATTAACATACTATTGCTGTAGACAGAGGCAGTGCTGATTAACAAATAGAGTCAGGAGACATGGATTCTGTTCCAAGCACTAGCATTGATAAGCTGGTTGACCTACAAAAGATATTTCACTACTCTGCACGTCTATTTCTCCTCCAAGACTTTGTATGGTGTGTCTAATCAGATTGTAAATTCTTCAGGGCATGGACTGTCTTTTATTATGTGTTTGCGCATCACAAAGCACAGTGGGACCACAAGCCCCACTTACACATTAAGGTGCTACTTTAAAATTACTAACAATATGTAGAAAAATATGAAATGCTATGAGCACAAATTGGGCCATTCATTCAATGACTAAGCCAAATGCAAGTAAACAGACCCTGACAACTGTGTCTCCTGACTGTGTTATTCAAATGTAAACCCAGATTTTCAAGATCCAAAGTGATAGCCGCATTAGTTTAGTTCAGTAAAACAAACAAACAAGGAGTGCTGTGGCACTTAGAGACTAACACATTTATTTTTTGTATGAGCTTTTGTGGGAGAAAAACACACCATACAATCCATTGTCTACAGCCAGGACCCAAGCTCTAACTGCATTTGGTCTGATCTCTCAGACAGAGACAGACACCTTTGTCAGCGGAGGTGGCAGCCATGATGGCCACCCCGCCCCACACGTAGCCCCCTGGATTATGCTCCCTGATGGGCCTCCATCTCCGGGCCATCCAGCACAAGGGGGAAGAATGTTAAGTATCAATCTCCCCTGATGGCTCTCAATCTCCTGTGTGAGTTTCTTCCTCCCTAGCTTTGTGTCAACAAGGAGGGGGGGTGAGTTCCTACCCCCCCTGAACAGTTTCTCGGCACCCCCGTCACCACGAAGGAGGGGTCATTCTCTGGGGTCCCAGTTTTATCATTGGTCCTGACCAGGATCCCTCTCCTAATTGGCTATTTTTACTCTGGCTGGGCAAAATTCTATTAAACCCCCCTGTCTCAGCTAGCTTGTTCTCCCACCCTCGGATGCTAAAGGGCACGTCGCGACCCGGTCGGACTGATCCCCCGACTGAGACAGGGAGTACCCACCCCCGAGACCCTCTTTTTTTTTTTGGGGTGTACACGGATTGCCGGCCGAACGATTAAGTGCTGAGATGCTGCAGCTGGTCTGCCTCCTCGCTTTGGGTTCTACTGCAGTCCTGGGACAGGTATTATAAATCGATATAGGCCTCCTACCTTCTCTTAACCATTCTACTTGGTACCATTTATATATAGTCTGTGATTGTAGCTTCTTCACCTGAGTTTTGTATAGTTTGTGTAGTTGTTATTATTTCCTCTGTATCCTGCATAATCTTTTTATGATATAGTTGTTTAAGGTCTAGCATAGTTTTGTGTTGTTAATTTGCCAGGTGTTTTATTAGTCATTTGTATTTTGCATCCTTCTTACTGTATAATTGTTCATTACTCTGCTTCTGCTCTAAACTGCTGGCTCCAAACTTCCCCAGTGTACACGGGGGGAGTGTGGGGGTTTATTTTTCTCTCATCTGAATTTTTTCATTCTGCTGCCCACCCTTCTTGGCTAGCAAGGAGGAATGGCTTCCAGCCATTGGTAAATACGCGTCGGGTGGGCTGGTCAGTGCCTATACCGATGTTGAGGCAGTAAAAGGCCAGAAAAGTCCTTGACTTATTATGGCCACCCTCTTGTAGGTCATTAATCCATACTGTTATTTAACTATAAGTACTTTGGTAGGTTGTAAGTGTTTTGCATAGACTCTCATACTTTATCCTGTTGTTTGGCTGGAGGTGTTTTACAGGTGCTTTATATAGACTCATGCTCCACACTGTTACTTGGTTATAAGAGCTTTGCATAGGTTTTAGCTTTATATTGTCATTTAGTTATAAGTGTTCATTTAGATTTTGCTTTATGCTATTAGCTGGTTATAAGTGTCCTATATAGATTTTTGCTTCATATTGTTAGTTGATTACAAGTGTTTTTGTATAGATCTCCTTGTTTTACACTGTTACGTGGTTAAAGGTGTTTAAGGTGTCACTATAAAAGTAGTTTTTTTTTGTTTACTTGAACTGGTGTCTGTCTCATTGGTGGGTGTCACTGGTCCATCCCAGTCACATCGCAAACCCGGGGTTTCAACAACCTTCAGGATCTCCATCAAGGATTCTTAAAACTACAGTACCCAGCTGCGGAAGTGAAGAAACAGATTGACAGAGCCAAACGGTTTCCCTGAAGTCAACTACTACAGGAGAAGCCCAAAAAAGAAAACAAGAGTGCCTCTAGTCACTACCTACAACCCCCAAGTCAGACCTCTACAACACAACCTCAGGGATCTACAGCCTGTTTTACAAGATGATTGCTCACTCTCTCATGTCTTGGGAGACAGACATCTCCTCACTTACAGACAGCTCCCAACTGTAAGCAGATACCTACCAGCAACAACAGACCCAACCACAGAACCATTAAAGCAGGCACATATCCCTGCAACAAACCATGCTGCCTACTTTGCCCACATATCTGCACGAAAGACACTATTACAGGACCTAATGAAACCAGCTACTCCATCAAAGGCTCACTCACCTGCTCATCCACCAATGTGATTTATGTCATCATGTGCAAGAGATGCCCCTCTGTCTTATATATTGGACAAACAGGACAGTCTGTGCACAAAAGAATAAATGGGCACAAATCTGACATCAGAAATCTCAACACTCTAAAACCAGTGGGTCAGCATTTCAATCTTTGTGATCACTTAATTAATGATTTGCTAATTGCTGTGCTCACACAGATGCATACTAAATCAAGGCTTCAAAGATAAACTGAAGTCATTTGTCAATTTGGTTGCATTGCTGCAGGACCTAATAGAGACACTGGATTTTTCTCTCATTATAAAAGGTGATTTGACCGCATCTTCCTCTGTATGCTGTTCCCCACTGTTTGAATCTTTACAAATGTTTTGATTTGCTGTTACAGTGACCTGTTCCCAAATCTTACACTCAGGGGTTAAAGTTAGCCAGAACACCCTGCAATGCCATTCTAGGTCCCCCATATTTTTAGGGGGCAGAGTTCCAGGATGCCTCAAAATAGGGGAATGCACCAGAATGCTGTGTTCCGGGGCCCCCGAAACATAGACAGAATGTGCTGGAAGACTGTGTTCCAGCGTGTTCCCCTACGGTTGGCTCGGAGAAGGTGCTGTGGGCTGGAGCAAGCCCAGCCATCCCACCCCTGGAGCCTGCAGTGGACCTGGGCCTGGGGGCGCGTGCAGCCTGGACCCAGTCTTGGGACCAGCCCCCCTCTCGCCGGCTGGCCAGTGCCGCCTGCAATATCCCTCACCCCAGCCCGGCTTCTCAGTCACCTTGGCGGCATGGGTAAGTGGGGTCTGGGGTGGGTGGGGTAGCCAGTGGAGAAATGCACAAGGGTGGAGTAGGAAGGAGGGGTCAGGATGAGGGCTGAGAGGAGGACATGGGGAAAGAGTCTGATGGGGGACAGTAGCTGGGGTGGGGGTAGGTGTGTTGGGGAGCAGCAGCTCTTTTTATTTATCTTTCCAAGCGCTCACTACCCAAACCCTGAAGATGACTTATCATTAAGTGCAGATTAAGATGATATGGCATGTACTTGATTCTGTTCCCATATTAATAAAGTCATTTTTTTTACATTTTTTAGAACCTCACTAATGTGTAAAACCCAAAAATTTCAATACAGTCACATTTTTCTCCTAATTTTAAGCAAAGATATAAGCACTCTTATGCAGCCTCATTTTTTTAAAGCCTTGCTGATTTTAAAAATATACAATTTTTATCAGCATATAGCTTTATAAAATTACTTAAACTAAGCTTGCCAAAATAAATGTTCAAGGTACTGAACACTTAATGACACAGAATCTTTCCTTCCTTGTTTTAGTGTGTGTGTGTGTGTGTGTGTGTGTGTGTGTGTGTGTGTGTGTTTACACAGTACTAGTTCACTAAGTCTCTAATCCATACTTCTTGCCCAGTGATGTTTGGTTTCTTTGTTTATACATCAGAGCCATAACTAGTCATGTCTGGCATCTGGGGCAAGCAGCCCTAAAGGCATCCCCCCCAACCCAGGGCCCAATCCAGCCCCAGTCTCCTGGCTGGGCAGGTGCCTTCCCCTCCACCCGGCAAGCGCAGTCAGGGCCAGGTGGGGGTGCCAGCTTTCCCCACTGGGGCAGCCAGGGCTGGGTGGGTGGGTGGCTCTCCCCGCATCCCATGAGTGCAACTCAGGGACAGAGTGGGAGATGACCTGCCCCAGCCTGGCTTCTGGAGGGATGTGTCTTTGGCAAAGACACATTCATCTTCAGGGCCAGGTACAGTCAGTCTGGTGCCCTTTAACCTTCGGCACCCAGGTCTTTGCCCCGCCCTAGTCACGGCCCTGTTATACAGTACCAGATCAGTGTTGGCCAGTAAACTGTTTGCAGCCTTGATTCAAAAACCATAAAAAGTAAAATCCCACTCCAGACTCCATTCCAGTTCCATTGTTCTGGGCTTTTAATTATTCATTTAAACGATTCGAAACAAAACAACCTGAAGAACAATCTTTACAGTGCCGATCCTCCCATCCCCGGGTACCCATGCACACAAGTGACCCAAGGCACCTTTTGGCACAGAGCACAGGGAGTGCAGAGTTTTACAGTCATCCCAAGGAAGATATTGGTTTAATAATTCACTAAGAGTAGCATGTGAGGTCCCTGCAGAAAGCCAGTTGCCCACTAGGCATCATAATCACTTTAAAATGTATGTAGGGATCCATTAACAATTTGCTAATTATGGTGCTAAAACAGATGAAGATTAGACCCAGACTGCAAAGAGAAGCTGCTGAGATCAAACTTATTTGCAGATTTCATTGCATTGCTTCAGCACTTAACAGCAGGGACTTTGGATTTTTGTGTCATTACAACAGATGATTTGACCTCATCTTCATCTGAACGCTGTTCCTCAGTGTTTGAATCTTTACTACTGCTTTGACTTGCTGTTACAGTGTGACCTGTTCCCATTACTTACGCTTCCTTGCATTTATTTCCTCCGATTCTGTAAGTTCCCCAATCTTCGAAGCATCTGACAACGTGGAATTTTCTCTCACAAAAGCTCAAGCAATAAGTACATTTGTTAATCTTTAAGTGCCACGGGACTCCTTGTTTGTTTTACTGAACTAGACTAACATGGCTGCCCCTTTGGAACTTATTTCTTTGAAAAGGGATTAATCTTCCACAATGGGAAACCAAATTCCAAAGGGGTGGCCGTGTGGGTTTAGTTTACCAAAACAAACAAGGAATCCTGTGGCTAATTTTTTAGCCTTTAAAAGTGCAACAGGATTCCTTGTTTGTTTTATATCAAGGTATCTGAGAGGAGGCCAAAGGCCCATTGTTTCTTCCTCTAATCCTTAAACAGTACCTGAATTTCATTACTTAGATTTCCAGCAAAGCAATGGGGAATGTACGAATACATATCTTAAAATAAGAGCACAAAGGAGAGAATCAGAAAGTATAGAGGAAATAACATGCAATAGACCAGGCGTGGCCAAACTGCAGCTCGGGAGCCGCATGTGACTCTTGAGTGAAAAAGTATGGCTCATGGAAGAGCATCAGCAAATCAATTTAGTAGGTAAAATTATATGGCTATATGCATCCATACGGCTCTTGAAGGTTTAAATAATCAACTTGTGTGGCTCTTGAGTTCCATAAGTTTGGCCACCCCGATAGACAATTGGAATGTAGTTCTTTAAGCTGAGAGAGGAACTGGATTTATTTCTTGATGTGATCCAAAAAATAGAATCTCTCTGAATTTGTGATGTAACAAAAACTCAATTGAAGAAAAATGTTTAACTTTATTGAACTTGTAGAATTGAGTGCACATCTTGAACAGAAAACCAGAGCCACAAAGAAGAGTACCACCAAATGCTCCTGTCGATTTGGCTGTGAGGCTGATGAAACATCACTGTGATACATTCACTACTGCCCAACCCAAACACTAAAATATAATCCCAAGTCAGGCCTAAAAATATCATTAAAACTCACTCAAAAAAATCAAGAGATGTTTAAAGAAATAGTAAATGGGGAGTTCATTTTCTCTTTCTTCTGGGTTTTTAGCCTTTAGGAAAAAGTCAGGTCATGTTTTTCTCCTTTTCTCTGTGACTTTTTAGCCTGAAAGCTAGAAATTTATTATTTATTTTATTAAAGAAAAATTATGACATCAATGTTCCCTGTGAGTTGATGATTCAGCTGAGCAAGTTATAGATGCATTCGGGGAGTCAATGAGCAGCAGGGAAGGGGCCCAGTGGGGGTCAGGGAACCGGCGGGGAACGTGCTCAGCTGCATCCATAACTTGTTCAGCTGCATCATCAGCTTACAGGGAACATTGATTAGTACTCAGAAATTTTGAGACAATCAGATATCTAAGCATTCCTAGCCTAGGAATTGTGACCACAATGAAACAGGCAGCATCACTTCAAAAGATGTTTGCATATACAGAATACACTGTGTTCAACTTGAACCTTAAAAGTAGGTTAAATCAGCCTTGGTTACAGTAGGGCACATGTCCAGAACAAGCAAAGGTTTTTTCTTTTTTTCCCATATATCTTCTGTGATATAGCAGATAAAAATATACAACATTGTTCGAAAGTTTGTAGGACCAATAAAATTCATGAAACACATGGGTTCCATGGCTCTTAAAAATCTGTCAAAATTTTATCAATTTTTTTTTTGCTCCGTAGAAATATCAGCAAATTTTATCAGTCTCCTGTTTGTAGCCTAGCTAAAGCCAGACCCTCGTTTATTGAGGTATGTCATATTGGAGGAAAACTATGCATCTGACTAGCTGAAATTACCCCTATGTCATCAAAAGGCTCATTTTAGATCAACAGAAGTCATTTTCACTTAATTTTGCAGAGAAAAATTTTGTAGTCGTTGAATCCTCTCATCTAACTGGAATGATCAGGCTTTTTTTCTTTTCATTTAGTTTCCATCAGACAATGGTAGACAGTTGCCTCGTAATTTATTAACCTTTAGTATTCTTCCAGTTAGTGGAAGCTATCTCATTATTATTTCATATTTTATCTCACACCATTATATATCTGTTTTAGAGAATGAAACATCACTTGAAATAAGAATCTCTTGTTTTGCCAGAAGTGTGAATTAGTTTCATTCATGATGGAAATGGAAAACAATTACAAGGAGAACTACATTCTGGATCCCTGTTATTTGTGGCCTGGTTTCTGATTCTTTTGTGTGCACCCAGTTCAGGATTTCAGACTTACTTGTGCAATGACATCTAGAAACATACTTTTCATTTTTTAAAAAGAACTGAGAATTAACTGTCATCACTTGACTCCAGGAGTTAAGGCTTTAAGAAAAACATACAATATCACAAGACTCATGATAAAATTGTGAGAATTGGCAACATGAGAACATCAAGAATAATGAGGTTTCAGTAGTCAAAGTATAATATGAATTAGGGCATAGACAAGTAAATTAGCTGTAAGGAGAAATATATGTCAAGAAGAAAAAGTGTTAGGATTTCATTATAGTTGGCTACTGTAAGAGAAGTAAATAAGGAATGAAATATAAAATGAAGATTGCAGGAACAAGGATACTGGAGATGTTGTCTAGCATAATGGAGAACAAAGGTAGTGGGCAGGGTTGGAGAGAAAAGACTAATAGCACAAAAACCATTTCAAGAGATAGGAGTAGAACAAGGGGATGGGCAAGGGCATGAACACCAGTAAAGAATGATCTACAGTGTCAAGAGTAGCAGAAAGTTCAAGAATAATGAGGTAGAGGCTTCTAAATTTGGTCAGGAAAAGGTCACTGGAGACTCTTGTGTGAATAGTTTCAATCAAGTGGGAGCCAGGGCGAGGGGTGGGAGTAGAAGATACGTTTGAAATAATCTAGTAGTAAGTTGGCAGTGGGGAAGCTGACACATTGTTGTAGACAAACAATTAAATTAGTTGATAGCTAAACAGGAAATGGGGAAGGTGACAGTTGAAATGGGAAATGTTTAGGAAAAAGTGGACAAGGGTAGGACCAAAGAATGTTAATAGTTGAGAACAGATGGGATGAAAAGCACAGAGAGAGGGATTGGAAGTCTGTTACTTGTACTCCTATAGTACCTCATCCCACAGCATCCCTCCAAATATTTGAGCTATGCTTTTAATGTCGGTAAGCATACTGCCTACATTCTGTCAATATAATAGGAAAAGCTAAGTGTTTGCCCTATCAATTTGTTTTATGGCAATGCAGAGTGCATAGAAGCTTTTGTGGATCTAAGACATCACTTATTTTTCCGTATAGTTAATATACATTGTCCTGGTTTTTCCCCCATTCCTTTTGTACTCATCTCTATTTTTGTTTCCTTTGACAGAGAAGCACTTCTGAATAACATAAGAGCCTGTAACAGATTCTTCCTGACAACTGCATTAGTACAAAATGTCCTGAGATGAGGATGCCTAATGGACCTGACAAACTCATCACTAGTCTTTAGGGCAAAGAGGTCAGCAAGTGATTTTGCAACACTGAATACAAACACAAATATAAATCTCCTTTTCAGGCAAAAAACCCATCAAAAACCAAAAGAAACAACAACAAAGTAGCATCCTTAAGAATAAATCATTCTTTTCTTTCTTTTTTAATTACACTGGCATACTTCTATGACTTAACTATTAAAGTAATTTATTACTATTTACAACAATGCCTTTGAAAATTTAAGAAAAGAGGAAAGTCTCATCTACATCCCAGGTTGATATCAAAAGATTGCTGCTAAGGGAAATGTCTTTTTCTGTCTAAAAAGGCATTATCCCAAACCATGCCTATACACACTAAAAGCAGTTCAGTGAGAGTTTGTCTACGAAAAATCAGGAGAAGAAAACAAAAAAGAAAATGTTGCTTTTCCAGACTTGTTTTCTCAATGTGCTTTTCCAGCCTGCCTAGCAAATTGAGCACACTATCAAGCAAAAAGTGAAGAAGGGAGATAGGGTCCAATCCTACCTGGAACTAGTAGCTTCATGTACGGTACAATGTGCTCCATTCTAATAATTAAGGTACATGTGTCCCCATTACCTTTGTATCTGAGTGCCTGATAATCTTTAAGGGATATCTCTGTTACTTTAGTTTAGTAAAGCAAATGAACAAGGAGTATTGTGGCACTTATAGACTAAAAAAAATATTTTTTGCATGAGCCTTCACAGGAGAAAATCCCACTTTGTCAGATGCATTGAAGATGGGGGAACTTACAGAATGGGAGGAAATAAATGCAGAGAAGAGTAAGTCAAAAGAAAAGGTCACACTAACAGAAAATCAAAACAGTTGTAAAGATTCAAACACTGGGGAACAGCATACAGAGGGAGATGAGGTCAGATTACTTGTTCTAATGAGAGAAAATCCAAAGTCCTGATTAAACCCTGAAGCAAAGCAACCAAATATAGAAATGAAATCAATTTCAATAGATTCCCTTTGATGCCTTGATTTAATATACAAACCACTTACTTCCAGCCCCACTGAGGAATACCAAAAGAAACTAAACCACCTACTCAAGAAACTCCCCAAGGCACCACAGCAACAAATGAAGATAGACACACCACCAGAACCCCACCAGGGATATTCTATCTACTGCCTAAAATACATAAAAAAGGTAGCCTTGGACATCCTATCATCTCAATTGTTGGCACTCTTACAGCAGGCTTATCTAGCTATGTGGACTCCCTCAGCAGGCCCTATGCTATCAACACTCCATTCTACCTTTGAGACACCATGGACTCCCTGAGAAAACTCCATTCCATGGGTGAGCTTCCAAAAAACACCATCCTGGCACTATGGATGAAGAAGCTCTTTATACCAACATCGCACATAAGAATGGATTACAAGCTATTAGAAGAACCATCCCAGATGATGCCACAGCACACCCTGTGGCTGAACTTTGTGACTTTGCACTCACCCACAACCATTTCAGATTTGAAGATAATTTATACCCTCAAGGCAGTGGCACTGCTATGGGTACCTGCACGGCCTCACAATATGCCAATATTTTTATGGCTGACCTAGAAAAAATGTTTCCTTAAGTCTCATCCCAAAGCACCTCTCCTCTGCTTACACTACATTGATGACATCTTCATCTAGATACATGGCAGGGATGCTCTTGAAGATTTCCACAGAGATTTCAACAATTTCCACTCCACAATCAAACTTAGCCTGGAACATTCCACACATGAGATCCACTTTCTGGACACTACAGTACAAATTAGGGATGGACACATCAACACCACTCTATACCAAAAACCTACTGATCAATATAGTTATCTACATCCCTCAAGCTTCCATTCTAAACACACCACATGATCCACTGTCTACAGACAAGCCCTAAGATATAATCGCATTTGCTCTGATCCCTCAGACAGAGACAGACATTTGCAGGATCTCTATCAAGCTTTCTTAAAACTAAGTTACCCACCTGGAGAAGTAAAGAAACAGATTGACAGAGCCAGATGGATACCCCAAAGTCACTTTTTACAGGAGACATGCAAGAAAGAAAACAGAATACCTCTAGTCATCACCTACAACCCCCAAGTCAGACCTCTACAGCACATCCTCAGGGATCTACAGCCTACTCTACAAGACAATCCCTCACTCTCTCAAGTCTTGGCAGACAGATCTCTCCTCGCTTACAGGCAGCCCCCCAACCTTAAACAGATACCTAACAGCAGCTACAGATCTAACCACAGAATCATTAGAGCAGGCACATATCCCTACAACAAACCACGCTGCCAACTCTGCCCACATATATGCACAAAGGACACTATTACAGGACCTAATAAAACCAGCTACTCCATCAAAGGCAAACTTACCTCTTCATCCACCCACGTGATTTATGCCATCATGTGCAAGAGATGCCCCTCTGCCATATATATTGGACAAACAGGGCAGTCTCTGTGCAAAAGAATAAATGGGCACAAATCTGACGACAGAAATCTCAACACTCTAAAACCAGTGGGTCAGCATTTCAATCTTCGTGATCACTCAATTAATGATTTCTTAACTCCTCTGCTCACACAGATGCATAATAAATCAAGGCATCTAAGGGAAGCTACTGAAATTGATTTATTTGTGAATTTGATTACATTGCCTCAGAACTTAATCGGGACACTGGATTTTTCTCTCATTACAACAGGTAATCTGACCTCATCTCCTGCTGTATGGTGTTCCCTAATGTTTGAATCTTTACAACTGTTTTGATTTTCTGTTACAGTGTGACCTTTTCATATGACTTACACTTCCCTGCATTTATTTCCTACCATTCTGTAAGTTCCCCCATCTTCAAAGTGTCTGATTAAGTGGGATTTTCTCCCATGAAAGCTGACACAAAAAATAAATTTGTTTCTCTTTATGTGCCACAGGACTCCTTCTTTGTTTGTTTTGATAATCGTTAATATCTTTATTCTGACAAGTCCCCTGTCACATAAGAAAGAACTGTTGCTTCCCATTTAAAGATGGGGCAAGGAGACAGAGAGACTAAGATCCCATAGATGGAGAAAGGCACCTGGGAGGGTTTTCTAAAGTGCCTTGATGACTAACTCTCACTGATTTCAGACCTACGGGCTTGTCTACTCTAGAGAGTTAGTGACTAGTAAGACTCTATGGTCCATGAGCTTGCCTCATGTTTTGACATATTCCCATTTTGAATAGAAGTGCATGTATAGGATTCAGTGAGACCTAGACACATTGGAGCATTGGGCCAAAGAAATCTCATGAGGTTCAGCAAGGACAATTGCAAAATCTTGCTCTTAGGATAGAAAAATCCCGTGTACTTCTGCTGGCCAGGGATCAATCGGCTAAGCAGCAGCTCTGTAGAAAAGGAACTGTGGGTTATGGTAAACAGGAAGTTGGATATGAGTCAACAGTGTGCCCTTGTTGCCAAAAAGGCCAATGTCACACTTTGGGCTGCATCAGTAGAAGTGTTGCCAGGAAATCGAGGGATGTGATTATGCCCCTCTATTTGGCATTGGTGAGGCTGCATCTGTGTCCAGTTTTAGGCTCTTCTCTACAAATAAGATGTGGCCAAATTATAAAGAACCCAAGGAAAAGCAACGAAAATGATTAGGGAGTTGGGGCACATGACTTACAAGGAGAGACTGAAGGAACTGGGCTTATTTAGTCTGCAGAAGAGAAAATTAAGGAGGGTATTTGATAGCAACCTTCAACTACATGAAGAAGGGTTCCAAAGAGGAGAGAGTTAGGCTATTCTCAGTGGTGCCAGAGAACAGGACAAGGAGCAATTATTTCAAGTTGCAGCTGGGGAGATCTAGGTTGGATATTAGGAAAAGCTTTCTCACTTGGAGGATAGAGAAGCACTGGAATGGGTTGCCTAGGGAGGTGGTGGAATCTTCATCTTGGGAAACTTTTAAGATCCGGTTAGACAAAACCCTGGCTGGAATGAGTTACTGGCAGCAGTCCTGGTTTTAGCAGGAGCTTGACTAGATGCCTCATGAGATGCCTTCTAGCCCCAGTAATCTACGGTTCTGTATTACACTAAGGAACTTTTACTACCCATCAGCAGACTCCACATGGCCAGTTAGTGTGTTGCAGAGTGGCTTGCCTAGCATAGCTGTCTCTATAGACAAGATCCTAGTGATCTATTCATAGATACACAGCGATAGAACAGGAAATTGAACCTAAGGCCTAGACAAATGTCCTAGCCACTTATTTTTTGTATTTATTTTCTCTCTTGACTTCAGTGAGAGTACAGGTATGCCCAACATCTCTCAGGAGATGCTCAGCAGAACCATACAGAATCCTGCTTGAATTAATTCATTAGCTGCTCAACCCTCAAATTATCCTGGTTTGTTTTCTCTTCTCAAATCTCCTTAGAATAGTGGAGAAACCTTGCACTCAGTAGTTGCTTTGTCACACCTTGTAGGAATTAAGTGGAAAGATTTCACAGAAAAGAATGCTTCATCATGCCATCAGGTCCCACAGTGCTCAGCTCTTTCAAAAATCCAGCAGTAGCCCTCTACTGCCCCAGCTGTGCAACGCTCAGGGGATGGAAGGCATTTCAGAGGCAATAGCAACAACGTGCATGTCAAATGACCATTTACCTCAGTTCTTCAAGTTTACAGCAAAAACCAACTAAACCAAACCCAGTGTGCTTCAGTTGAAAATGAGCTCTCAGAGCCATGACTGAAAAATTTACTGCTCACCAGGAGTAGTAGTCTAAAAAGTATAAAATTAATCTGTGGTTCAATAGCAGAACAGACATGATAAATAACTAAACAAGTAACGGACTTCTAGGGTCCAGTTTGTTTGTTTTTATAGCTTAATTAAAACTTGTTCTATGTCAACAAAGAAAATCCTCAAGAACAATAGCAAAACACTTCCTGCTCCACGATTTCAGCAGAAAGATGCATTCTTTGTTTTCTCTAGCAAAGTGGCAGAGAAATAGGTTCTTTAAATAGCTGTCCTGCATTTTTCTGATACAGGGTACATTAAGTATTCCTTTGATGACTGTAAACTTTCTGACTCCTTTGACAATGTTAATAGACCAGCACAATGACTAGAAGACACAATAAAGGGCTATTCTAGAAGTCTCTAATGACTATAATGAGCAGCCATAATCATTTTACTCATGGTACAATGCCATTTTAAATATGCTTTCTACTTCTTAAGGTTCAAAATAAATTTGTAAATGTGACATTTTGCTGCTCATTTTCCTAACTGCAGTCATAGCAAATTAATTGTACAGTCTGCAAAAGGACAGACCAGTTAATGTCCAGGCACTGACTGTCTGACACTGCTGTCATCTTTCTGTCGTTAATGTTTTTATTCAGCATAACAAAGTTTGGTGAACAGACATTAGTGGTCTTTGAAGAAATGGATGAAGGAAATGCATGATGACAAAAAGGGCTTTCACCAGACAGTACATGTTTAAGAAACTGGAAGACTGCCCTATGTCTGCATGGAGGAAAATCCATATCACAATCATTATATTGTGGCACTTTGGGATGCTCCAGCAACTTAGGATGGCAAATATCACCATCTTTTTGTAGCTATTATATCTGTTGGAATTTTGGTTGTAAACTTTTTGTGGGAACAAAATCCCAATGCTAAAATGAACATATACACATATTTACATAGTCACATCCAATACTCTTTTCTGATTAGAGAGCCAAAATTTTGTCATGCTGTGCTGGAGCTCAGGGACTGTCTGCTTCTACCAGCACTTCCGGCATTCCCAGGTTACTGCTGCATGGTGATTTTAAGAAGACACATTGCTACAATGATTAAGTGCCATAAATGGACAAAAGTTTTGATAGTTAATTACCATGACTCACCAGCTGTATTAATATATGGATAAAAAAAAAGTTGTGACAATAATCACCAGTTTTCTAAATAAACAATGAAATACATGAAAATCTGAACAGCACCGAGTGATTCCCCAGTGAAAAACTGAGTCTGCTTGTTTGGTGATGGATATAGTGAAAAGGGTACAAAGAGCATATGTTGGATAAAATAAGTGGAAATGATACTAAAAACAGAGAAAGAAGAAGGCCAGAATGTAATATGGTTGCTTAGGTGAGATCACCTGTCACTCATAATAATGTCTGCAGGGACAGCTGTACAGGAGACAATTATCAAAACTCAAACATAGAAAATGAAAGCATGAATTAACGGTGGTGTGGACTAAGGTTAATGTTATTGTAATATGAGGAGAATCTGGAAGCAACCCTTATACTTATGTAGCATAAAAATCACCATTTTAAAAAGATTCTTACCCCCCCCCCCCCCCCCCCCTTTTTTTTTTTGGAAGAGGGGAGCAGGACACAGAAACCTATTTGTGATTTACTCTTTTCTGACAGAAACTTTAGTCTGGCCTGACATGTTCATTACACCTCACACACGGAGTCATGATAAAAAGGTCAGATGTAATATATCTTTTAAAATTCAACACCACACAGGCCATAAATATCATGGCAAAATGTTTGTAACAACTTGGTAGGTGAAAGTATCAATATCGTGTCTTGGAGACTGAAATGGAGAAAGGTGACCAAATAGATATTTTCTATATCAAGGGGAAAAAATATGATGGAAGATGCTCTGTCCAGGAAAGAAGGTTCTGATCCACTGACTCCAGGTTAGTTAGCAACTAACCGAGTAACAGTTTTGTAAGGAGGAAGGTGAGCCCGCATGTTCACACTCTACACTACTGAAATAATCTTTGAATAGAATATGCCTTGTGAGTTATTATTTGAAAAGTAATAACTCACTGATCATTTTATTCTTGCATAATTTAAGTGCATGGTATTGTAATAAGCATTAAGGAATTATAACTAGTGTGTTTAAACGAGACAAGTCAGGGGGAGTACATAGCTCTGCTCTAGACAAAGAAATGTGTATTTGCTTCTCTGACCAGCTAGGTCATCAGACATAATGTTCATTTTAAGTGTCAGGTAAACAAGGGGGGGTGGAGGGACCATGGTGTTTATATCCCATAGGAAATAGAAGTGTGGTTTGGGATTTACTTCTCAAAGAATCCATTGCAAAGCTTTACTCAACAATCAAGATGGAGGGTGGGGGAGCTGAACCTCAGATGACATAACTGAATCAAGTGAATCTTGTACAACATTACTGTATTGTAAGAGCATACAAAATGAGGTCTTTTCTAAAAGCTAATGGAATGCTGGCAATTCATAGATATTTGTGAAATGCCTGTAGTAGGAACTGTACAAGGAAATATGGATATTTTAATAAAGATCAAACAAGGAGAGACAGCTTGCCTCCCAGACAGGAGAGAAGACAACTATTTATCTTGCATGCTCACAGGTTCCAAAGGGGTAGCCATGTTAGTCTAGTTCAGCAAAACAAACAAGCAGTCCTGTGGCACTTTTAAAGAGTAACAAATTTATTTATCGCATGAGCTTTTGTGGGAGAAAATCCCACTTCATGAGATGCTTTCAAGATGGGGGAACATCTTTAAAGCATCTGACGAAGTGGGATTTTCTCCTACAAAAGCTCATGCAATATATAAATTTGTTAGTCTTTAAATGCCACAGGACTCCTTATCTGTTTAGCTATTTATCTGTCTCCTATTAAGTGTGGTGAAACCACAACAGTGGAAGCCCTATTTACATACAGAGAGAGGGAAAGCCCACAGGAAGCAATCATCCTGGCATTTGAAACAAACATCATTGAGTCTTGGAAGAGATGAGCAAGAAGAAGCCATTGTTGAGCATTCATCATTAGACAGACACAAAGGAATGGATTTTTTTCAAGCTGAGAAAGATGGGTCCTTCGACCAAAGGGAAGTGAATATAGGTGAGAAATCATCTTGAACAAAGCTTATACCACGGTAGATGAAGTTTTAGAATGTTAGATGTGCGTTATCACTTTTATTTGCTTGTAATCCTGTCTAACTTTATTCCTTTTACTTGGTTTAATTTATTGTATGTCCTAGTGTTAATAAGTTTATTTTATTTGTACTATAAACCAACTCAGTGTGTTTTTAAATAGAAGGGTATATTTAACTATTAAGTTAATGAAGTATGACGTGTTTTTATAAGAACAAACAAGTCTTATTCTTTCTCTGAAACATACAGGAGAGGGCTGGACATTGGCGAGAATAGGATTTGGGCAAAATCTAGGCATGGATATATGTTGGAGTCACTTTGCCAGTGGTAATCAAGGCTGGTGGAAACCAGAGTAGGGCTGCAGATAGGCTGCTGTGATCAGAGTTGCTGGACCAGGGTTATCTGCATAGAACATGGACATTCAGGGTGTGACTTGCATGCTAAGAAGCTGACTTTAAGCATTCCAGGTTGGGAGTTACAGCAGCAAGGCAATGTAAGGCACCCAGGATTGTGGGGCAAGTGGTGACATAACTCCAAAATTTAGATCTCAAAACCCTCACCCAGCTGTCAGCTAACCCTTTAGCGCCCATCTTTCAGTGATAAAGTCCTCTGAATTTCTTTTGCTCAGCTTGCACACAACCTTCTAAATCCTGATATTTTGCTGCAGTACTTCAAAGAAAGCATTCACCAACCAACATATCCTCAGCCTGATGTGGAGCAGAGACCTGAACACTAGTGTTTCCTCTCTCAAGAAAGTGCTGAACCACTTGGCTATGGAGTGTTTTAGTCTGGGGGTTTCTACCTGAGGATTCAAATCCATGCTTCACTTCAGGAAAAAAAGCAGTCTGAACCCAGGTCTCTCATATCCAGGTGAATGCCCTAATGACTGAGCTAAAGCAAAGCAACCATCACATACTGCATATTTTGCAAAAAAGAGCTTGGGTGAATAACTCCCAGAAACGATTCACAGATATGAATTTTGAGTTGAGTTAGATGTCTTCCTCCAGCTCAGACCTATATGCCTAAGTGATCACATAATAAGACTATATTATGCATACATAGAAGGAGGAAGAATTTAGCTTGCCTAGGCAGCTTAAAGTCTGCCACTTCCTAATTTTCAAGAGTTTGATTTTGAAACTTAAATAATGCTCTTTTAACAATGATGTTTGCTATGTAATGATATACACTGGTACATTTAAACATAGATCTGTAGCTATGCCAAAGGCTGAAATAGCTGTTCTATGTGACTGAAGCAGGGTGACAGAGCACCAGAATCAAAACGGGAAGTAGCATTGCTTGAGGAATGTGGAGCTCTGCCTCCTTGAGCAGTTCATGGTCATGAAGGCATACTTATTTATTTTCCCCCTAGCATTGTGCTAAGTTGATTTAACTCAATTTCCAAAGGCATAGCTGTTAGGCTAGTCCAGCAAAATAAACAAGGAGTCGTGTGGCACTTAAAAACTAACATTTATTTTTCTGTAAGTTCACCCATTTTCGAAGCATCTGATGAAGTGGGATTTTCTCCCACGAAAGCTCATGCGAAAAATAAATCTGTCTTTAAGTGCCACATGACTTATTTTTTTTTATTTAACTCAGCCAGCAAGTATCCAGACAATTTACATCTCCCCACTTAAAGAAAGCAAATGCAATGGAACCCCTCCATTAATGGAGATGGAGATGTGAGTACTCAGAGTCTTACCATGATCTCAGTTGTAAAACAAGTATAAGTTACTCCCAGCTAACGCTAGTGTGAATAAGATAAAAATCAGCCTTCTGATTTTACAGTGAGGTCATAATATAAAAAAAATCTACATGGATGGACAGACGTATACCAAGACTTTTAATTCCAGCATTTGGCAGCTAAACAGCACAACAAATGATGCACTTGTGACACAGATATATATTGAAAAAACTTACTGATTAAAGATCCAGATCTTATATAAGTCTGTATTCTCACTGAAGATAATTGGATTCTTGAGAATTTTGCCTCTTGTAGCCTTTTTGGATTGAGTAAATCCTACTTTATTCAGCAAAGTACACTCATTGATTTCAATGGAACTTAAGAGCATGCCTAATATTAAGCATGTGCTTAAGTGCCTTGCTGAGTCACACCCTCTGTGATGCATGATTCAGAATCTTGACTATAATAATTAAGCAATATTTCACCAATAAGATCTATTGAACATATGATAATGTAGACATATAATTGCAAATTAGTTCACTGTACTAACTAACCATTTTCTATGTTTCAGAAAACAGCAATTAAGAACTGGAGGGACAGTATTATTCTGTTAGGTAATGAATTAACATAGTGCTACACAATTTAAATCCAGGTTTTGATTACTACTTTGGGGAAGAAGAAAGAAGAATACATTGATAAACATTGGGCGTGCCTCTTGTATCAAGGAGCACCAAATATGAAATGCTGCCATTCAACTGAGTTTGATATACCAGTTAAATTACTGAAAACTAGAAGTGTATATATTTTTTTATTACTATTGGAAGTAAAAGACTGTATGGTCACACACCTCAGGAAGAGAGGATGGAGCCACTAGATAGTAGAGACCTAAAATCCAGGTTCTATTAGATGAGAATAAAGTGGGGTAAAACCTGATATCAACAGAAACTAGCCATACACTCTAAAAATTAAATCAATGAACACAGTTTTGTTTTTATTGAAATATTTTCATGAAGTACTTAACAGTTAACACTGCAATGACAGCTAGGCAAACTATTCAGAGTGAATATTTCATCTCTTTTATTCTGTTCATAAATCGTCCACAAACAGATTTTAACTTTTAATGCTTAGTCTCTTGGTCTTGATTATTCAATGAGTAATTAATGCAAACATATTTCAGGCTATGGGTTGTTTGTGGAGCATTCACTTTGACAGTATTTTCAGCTAGTCATAACTTGTTCCTTGGGAGGACTAAACTAGACACATGGTACTGTGTTTTCTCCTTTATTTGGCAACTGTGATTTATTAACAATCAAAGAGTTTAAAGTTGATTGAGGGTTTATCTACACTCACACTTATGCTGGCAAAACTTTGGTTGTTCACACCCCTGGACAACACAACATTTGCCAGCATAAGTACAAAGTAGGCAAGCCCTAAAGGAATGATTTGAGCTTGAACCTTCATGTGAATATGTATTTGCATGAGAATCTGCAGGACTTTCACTTTACGTAAACACTTTTGCAAATAAAAAATAAAAATAAAAAAATACTTTTATCAATATTCCCCAAAACTACATTTAATAAAAACCTGAAAATAATACTGAAGTGAATTAGTTAATTTAATTAAAATAACTGTTTGTGGATATGTTTTAAGCTCTTGAATAGCACTAAATGCAGCACTGAGCATGTCCATTGAGAAACAAAGTGAAATAGCTAGGAACCAGTTTTAAACTGCTTTAGAATTAAGGACACTCGAAAGTACCTAGCACACATGGTGGTAAAATATGTAAATATGCAAATGGTAACTGTCCACTCTGAATGAAATACAAGAAATAAGTAAAATAAAAAATTGTAAAAAGTAAATTGGATATAAAAATTCCTTCAGTTTTAATTATCTACTGTATTATTAGGAAGATTGGTTAGGACTTCTTGTCTAATTCATTATTTTATACCCAAATGTATGAACAGTCATATGCTAAGCATAATATATGGGATTTATTTCTAACCTCAGTTAGGTGGGTATAACATTGGAATAACTCCAGTGACTTTAATTAAGTTAGATCAGATTTGTGCATGCAATAGAGGACAGGGTCCCTTTAAGCTTGCATGCAATTATTATATACAGTACTTAAACAAAATTAGCAGCATTTCAGATGATCTATTCATTATTCCTTTGCAAATAAACTTAAATGCAACATCATTTCACTGCAAAGAGAAGAAATACAAGAATCCCATAACTGAGTTAATTCTTATGAAACATCAGCTGACATATTTTTTGGTCATAGGAAAGCAATTTGAGTTGTGAAAACATTGCATAAACAAAGCAAATAGATCTTCAAAATTTTCAAGATGAAGACTGTCTATGTTGTAAAACTAACTACCCATGTGGGATAGTAACAATCTCTGCAGTAAATCTGGACAATTACTGATATAAAAATTTAACAAGCAGGAATAATTCCTTGATAAAACACTCAGCATTTGTATGGTTAATGTTGTTCTAAATATAAGGATAAGACCACAATCATGATCCTGCTTGTGCTTAAATCAAGGAGAGTGGGATCAATCACTATGTGTGTTATATAAAAGTATTGACAGCTAAGTTTCAAATATGGGACAATGATAAAATAATTGGGATTATTCAACCATAAGAAGTGTTTCAGTTAGCAGAGATAAGAATTGACTGAAAAATGGTATTTGTTTTCCACAGTCAATTTCATGTTAAATGAAAACAGATATTTTTTGTGGATTTTTTCAATAAAAACAAAAAATATATAGATTTTGGCTTTATGAAACCTGAAAAAGGCATGGGGGGATTGATTCATACTTTCCTTTCCTTTCACTCTTTTTTCCCATTGGAAGATAAATAGGGGGTTTAAGAACTAGATTAGTTTAAATAAACAATAACCAAACCACTGCTCTTTCTTCCCCTGACCGTTCTATTCCAGTCAGCACCACACATTCTTTACAGTTCCCCTTCTCCATCACTGATCCATATTAAATCAATAACAGATATTTTTTTCTAAAAGATACAGTCTAGGAATTATTTTATGCAGTCCTATGACCTGTGCTATACAATCAGTCAGATTAGCTGACCCAAGTGGTTCCTTCTGAACTTGGAATTAGTGAAATCCCCCTGAGCAGGTAGGATATAGCTTCCATTCCACCTGGCAAGATGTACTGCTGTCAAGGCTGCGGACCTGCAAGTGAAACTTGTCTTGTAGTTTGTAAAGCTCTTTCAAGATGAAAAGCAATTTATAAGTGTGGTGCTGGTAATAATATTTGGGATTATTACACTCTTTTCTGCTCAATGACAATGCACGAGTGTGGAATTTTGCTGAGCACACAAAAAAGCCTAAGTGGAATGAACAGCCAATGCATTAAAGAAAAGGGACTAGGGAAAATAAATCTATCAGCTCTGTGCCTTAGACTAATTAGTTTAATAACTGTAAACAGTTTTGGAAAACAAAATTAACACCTTCCCAGTGCCTTAAGTATCATTATTACTAGAATAGACAGGTATCAGATAAATAAAACAGTCATCCTGATCCTTGCATATACCCTACATATAACAGACACTCTCTTATCGCTCTTCCCTTTTCATCTGAGTGGTGCAGTCTTAGTGAAATTAACAATTACTGATGTGGTATTTCTTCATATTACGTAAAGTTCACTCCACATGCTGCAGTCCTTCTCTTTTCCTGCTCCGCACTGGCCAGTAGCGTGGTGGTGAAGAATCAAACAGACTAGCTGTGGGGTTGTGGCAGGAGTACTTCACAGATTGTTAAATGGCACTTAAAGACTAACAAGGCAGAGGGGCATTTCTAGCATATGATGGCATAAATCTCATTGGTGGATAAGTGGCCTTTGATGAAGCAGATGGTTTTATTAGGTCCTCTTATAGTGTTTTTTGTACAAATATGTTGGCCAAGTTGGCAGCATGGTTTGTAACTACGGAGGGGCTGATGGGGCACAGCCCCGGGCGGCCCGAAGCAGCTCAATAGAGTTGTGCTATTAAAGGGGTGGCTTTGTAGCACTGGCTCTGAGCGCCACTCATGGGAAGGGGCACATTCCAATCGGAACGAACCTTGGGTGGTAAAACGCCGTGTTACGGCTCTGGTTGCAGGGATATGTGCCTGCTTTAATGGTTCTGTTAGGCATGTAGTTGCTGGTAAGTATCTGCTTAAGGTGCCAGAACTGCCCCTCTGCCTTATATATTGGACAAACAGGTCTCTGCAGAAAAGAGTAAAGGGGCACAAATCTGACATCAGAAATCACAATATTCTAAAACCAGTGGGTCAATATTCCAATCTGCATCATCACTCCCTTAATGATTTCCTAATTGCAGTGCTCTGACAGATGAATACCAGATCAAGGCTTCAAAGAGAAGCAGTTGAGACTGAATTTATATGCAAATTTGCATTGCTTGAGGACTTAATATGGACAGTGGATTTTTCTCTCATTATAACAGGTGATTTGCCTCATCTTCCTCTGTATGCTTTTCTCCAGTTTTTTAATCTTTACAACTGTTTTGATTTGCTGTTACAGCTTGAACTGATCCCATGATTTATACTTCCCTCCATTTTTCCCTCCCATTCTGTAAGTTCCCCCATCTTCAAAACATTTGACAAGGTTGGATTTTCTCCCATAGAAGCTCATGCAATAAATGCATTTGTTAGTCTTTAAGTGCAACAGGACTCCTCGTTTGTTTTACTGAACTAGAGCAAGATGGCTGCTGCTTTGAAACTTAAATGGCACTGTCACCCAGCCATGGAGCACAATGTGTGCGGGTACAGTGGGCAGAGAAAAGTACCATCACCCTACAATCTCTTGTGGTCATGTAATAAAAGGGTTTAAAGGAAACCAGGCCCTCCTGTTAGCAAGTGAAGCAGGAGAAACGCTCTCTTTTTCACTAGAGTTATTGATAGTCAAGTAGTATGTCCATTTACACTCAGAAGTTTTAACTGATCTTTGCTAGCAATGACTGCTAGACTATAGCTGAGGTTTGGCCTGACATGAGCATTTAATGAGGCCTTATTTCTTGTGGCATAGAATTAGGGAGGTAAACAGATCATTAGGCTGAAAAAGACAGAATGCCTGAGCCAAGATAAGAGGGAACAGGGTCTTCACAAACAGCGCAGAAATACAATGTTGGATTCTTTCCTGCAAAATGACCACATGAATCCAAACATGTGTGATGTAGTGTCAGTAACTATGAGATGGGTAAATTGTATACAAAGGCAGAGGACTTCTATTTAACTTTGGACGTGTGGTACACTTCATATCCATCCCTCCTGATTCTGATCAACTGAACATAGCTTTAATTCAGCAAAGCTGAATGCCAAATACAAGAACCTGTGTGATAAAATCTAGAGTTGAACTGGGTTTTTTTGGATCCCAGAGAACTGAATGAAGTGGTCTGTCAGAATTGAATAAGATATTCTGGGTAAGTGAAGGGGAAAAGCTCTCAGAGGAAATCTCAATATTAGCAGTACTGGGGCTCAATATAGATACATTCGTCGGGGCAATGCCAGATTAAGTCGAGGCTTTAGAGGCTGCAGCCTTGTGTACTGGCCTAAAGTGGGCCCTGTGGCCCCCAAGAATCCGTCCCCATTCAGGCTGGCACAGAACTGACCTGGTCCCCGCAGCTCAGGCTGGCCTGAAAAGTATATTCAGACAGGCCCCTATGACTCCTGTTGAGGCGGCCCACTTCTGGAGGATGCACTGTACGCTGGCCCACCCTGCCACTGGGAGCTCTGCTGGGGCACAGCAGCCAGCCTGGGGACAGGGAAGGAGTGCCACAGACTGTAGTGTCTGGCCCCAGTGTCTTGACCCACCCCGGGCTACCCAGTTGGTCCACCTCCAGCACCAAGTGCCAACCTCACACAGCTGGCTGGTCTGCAGAGTCGCCCGGGGGCTGGTGTGTCCAAAGTGCCACCCCAGCCTGCCCTGAGGCTGGCTGCCATGGTGGGGAGGCGGATCCCTGTGCCCAGTGAGGGGGGCCTATAGAAGTGGGCAGTCTGGGCCCTCATGGCCCCTTAATCCAGCCGTGCATCTGGAGCCGTTAATATGCAGTTTATTACATGCAGCTTTGCTGTTAAGGATTGCATTTCAGCAATTTAACAACAGCACTGGAATGTTTTAAATTTGAGAAATTTCCAGGTGCTGGAGAATTTTAGAGGTTCCTAAGAACTTCCCAGGACAGTGATGTGGGGAGACAGGGACCAACAAGATAGAAAATAAATTCCAGCAAATACTAGAGTAGACAAGAAATGTACAAAAAAAGAAACAAAACCCCACATTACAAAATTGTAATGCAGAAGCATCTCCTGAAGAGAAATTTATTAACAGAAGGGGTAGAGGGAGGTACTTTGGATCTCTAAAGGAATGGTTGGCAGAGCATAATGAAGTTCTGTTGAATGCTACTGAAACTTTAAATAATAAGACCCTTAGATGACCATGGAGAGAATAGTAATTGCAGTTAAAGAATAAGCGCAAAAAAGCACCACGATAAGCTAAACTCAGAGACAAGGATTAAAATCGGCTGAGTAATGTGTCATTTCGGGAAATAAATGAGAGACTCAAGGAAAAACAATGAGGAGTTAAAGGGAACATTTATGCACTTGTTAAAAATGTTAAGAGTATTGAACAGAATGAGCAGGCTGGTGTCATAAAAGGATTGGATATAACATTAAATAGGAAGTGAATAAAAGAATGGTCAGTTTGATAATAAAGCATAGTTACAGCACTACAGCTCAGGCCAGTCACACCAGCAGGAACCATGGTAGTCAATTCAATTATGCAAGAGTGGTCAGGTAGTGACAACTTCCACCATTACGCTTTTGTCCCTGGGAATCTTTACTGCCATTCTGAAGGAAAATGGATCCTTTCCCCCAAAGAAATGATCTGAAATAATCAGTTGTAAATGATGGCTATCAGCAGAAAGACAATCTGATTTGAATTATTTGACTATGGACAGGTTAGATTGCTTCTGAATGTACAAACTGGGAATGTGATTTAGATTCAGTTGCGTAAGGAATATTTAGAACTACACAATGGGTATTCAGCAAAATATTTTAAAGAAATGCAAATATAATTGTGTAATTGATGCAAGGATTTAAGGATCTAAACAAAGAGTCTTGGCTTGTAAAACCTCATTTTGTATCCCTAAAATGAATTCACTTTTAAAAAATTTCACTAAAAATCCATTTAACTTTTGCGTTCAAAATTACAGAAACTGACAGACCCTTTCAGAACTGCTGCCAATGTTACCTGGTAATCTGTGTTAATTTTTATTTTGCTTCTAAAGCACAACACAAATAGCTGGCATTATCTGGCTTTGTTACCTGAATGTTTTTTATGAAATTCAGGTTTGTTTGTTTTTTTCTTCAAATAAGAACTAGAAAACATGGATGTGGCTGTGGCATGGACAGCCAGAACAAAATAATAAGAAAAGACTATGGACCATTTTGTAGCAATGAAACAGCCACTGAAAGACCTGCAGGACGAGAATGAAAAAAAAAAATAATTAAGAGATTGCACACCTCTGTAGTAACAGCAATGGGAGGGCATTGTTACAAGAACATCAGCATTAGAAACACCAAGTCTTAAGGTGGCTATGAGTGATAATACAATCACATGGGTAGGGATACTTGGAAGCTCAGCACAAAACAGTTACATTTCATGTGAAAATGAATATGACTAAAACAATTTAATGGCAATAAAAGGGAAAGAGTTGCACTATAGATGGAAGGTATATTCCTTTGGAACATATACTGTAGTCAAGTGTAGCAGTATATCATAAAAGGGGTAAAAAGTGTATATCATACAAGGGCTAAAGCACATGTAAAGCATAGCAGCTCCAAAAAAGAGACACAATAAATTGTTTTCTTTTGCAGATGTCCGTGTCCTTTGGAAGAGGAATCAACCCAGCACCAACAAGATTAGTGTATTTAGGAAATGGAGTATAGCAATGAACATGCTCATTCAAAAGTTCCATTTAAAAGCAATGTCAAGTAAATTACATCAGGAAACTTAAGGAAAAAACACCACGATATGGTAGAGTTATATAAATGGAATAAGAATGAATGTATTAAAATTAATGATTTTAATGAAAGATTGAAATGTCCTAGATTTGTAACAAATCCAAATAATGGCTTAGTGTTAAGGCTGCCAAGAAAATATTATTAATAATGTTTAGTTCATTAATGTGCCACGTGTTATTGAACTTCATTGATCTGCAGTTACTGAGGTTTGTGGAAAGCACTTCATGGACAAAAAAGTAAACTTTTAACATTCATAAAGCTGCCAAGGTGAAGCAACAATGAAACTGCAAGGAGCTTGACACATACACTGAGCTGTTGGGGCCTGCTGTGTCACACTGAAACCTGGCTAATAGAGATGCTGAGGGAACAGGACCAAGCATTAAAAGCTAGAAGCAGAAATATTGCATTCATTACATGAGCAAGATTCTTAGCCAGCAATAGCCTTATAGAATATTGTATTTTGAAAATGAACCCAAAAAGAACCCCCTGGTAAAGAATTTTAAACTATTTTATATGTATCTCATGAATGTGAGTGCCAATGTCAGGCCCACCTGTCAAGAAATAGGGCACAAACCCCAAGTTGGTTGTGAATCCTACAGTTAAACTTCACCAACCAAGTAACAAGTGTGAACACCACGAGCACTGAAACAGCCTAACCATGGAGTCACGTACAATTCCCTTGGGTACTGCAGTCTATCTTACTACACAGGGAAGCTTGCCTTTATGATACACAGTCCCTTACATTCAAATCCACAATAATATTTACTTTATTCTTATTTCCAAAGGACCAATCACTTATCCCAAGTCAATTGCTCCTTAGACCTCACATCAAAGATAATGCTTATAGCCAATCCTATAATAAAATAACTAAAGATGTATTAGGAATAGAAAAAGAAATGAGAGTAATTTACAAGGTTAAAACAGGTAGTCATACACACATCATGAGTAGCAGCATTAGGTTACAAATGGTAAGCAAGCTTTCTATATCCTTTAGAGCTAAGCAGCTTGGAAATCTATTTTTTATGCTTAGAAATAGTGCCATCTCCAAATTCCAGGCAGCATAGTGTTACAGTTGCTTCTGATCAGGGATTTTTACTCCCATCCCCCAGAATTCAAAATGAAAGGACAAGTGTTTGGGCCTAACTTATCTGTATGAGGGTGGGGAAGAAGGGAAGTGCAATGAATGAAGTCTTTGTCATTTGTTGTTTCAGAACACAGTGACAGGTGGGCTTATTCTAAGCAAATTTGGGCTCGTCAGGAAGGCCAGCCACTTATAGTCTGAGACTTGCACTTTGGACTTCTTTTTGGGGTGACAAGGTGAGTAAAGAAGTCCAAAAAAAGAATTAAAAGACTCACAGAGTCGCCACTGGGGCAGCCTCCTGCAACTGTAGGTGTGGCTGACATCAGGGCCACATTTTGTGTTCATAGGTCCTAGGCACTTTTACTCCGAAATATGCAAAAAGAGGGGTAAACACCAATTGAATTACATTGATTGACATGATGCACTTTAAACTACTCTAATGCTAAACCACATGATTTTCCTTATTTTTCCTTATTTTTTCTGCTTTTTTTAATTTTTTCCCTCCTTTGTAGGCCCTAAAACTTACATTGGTGCCTAATGGGAAATCTGGCACTAGCTGACATGACGTCACACACACAAATCCAATGTGCATGCAGCATGACTCACCCCTGCCCCAAATTCCCTCAGCCTCTGGTGCCTGAATGCTTCCCTGTGCTCAGTCGATATTAGCACATGAGTGGTGGTGGGTATCCGGGGCCCCAGCAGCAGCCCCGACAGCTGGGCTTGGGGGCCAGTAGTGGCCCTGACAAGGGCATTGGAGGTTCAGTAGGGGGGTTGCGGGTCTAGTGGGAGACTGACTGCGAGGCTGGCAGGGGGGACTCCTTGTTTATTCTTTAATAAAAAGATGGTTACCTTTTTTTGTCATCACAAAAGAAAAATTAAAAATTTGATACAAGAGAGGTAATGCTAATCAATGTAGGGTAAGAATGTGAGCAATGGTCCAATACCATGGTGTTAAAAGTAAAAGAACCTGAATGACAAAATCTGAAGTTGAACTGAGCTTTTCTGGATCTCAGAGAACTTGATGAAGAGTTTTCTCAGAACTGGATTAGGTGTTCTGGAGAAGCAGAGTGGAAAAGGTCTTAGGGGCAATACCAACTTAGACAATTTGCTGAGAAGTAAGAGATCTTGCCATTTACCCTATCAGCAACTTCTGTGAAAAAAGAAGCTTTTCTTCCTTTCCCATTGCCTATGGGGCAGCGGTCCAGCTGTTTTGAAATCATCCAATCCCCTCTAAAAACAATCAAAGGAACTGTATAGCAGCAGACTGATGGGGTACTATTAAAAAAAACTCCTAAATATTAAAACCCTAAAAGGGAAATACCCCTGCAACTGCAACGCAGGAAAATTATTAATGAATTTTTTATGAAATTATTAACAAAGCAGAACTGGAGTTAAAATAAAAAAAAAAGCTTTTGAAAACCCATGTTTAAAGGAAATAAGAAATATTGACATTGGAGGATCATGTCTTCCAAAATTCCCGCCCACCCTCACCAATAAACGAAGGGATAACCTATTCTAATAAAAACACAAATATAAAAATGAAGAATTGCTAAATGTCAAGATTAAAGGCTTTTCTAGCTATTTATTGTAAATATGGATAACGAATGAGCATAGATAAGGTAATGATTAAGCCAAAGCTTTGCCTGAAATGAATATGGTTTTGCCAGTCTTCTTTGATATAAATTGATGATTTGCTTAAATTGATAATATTGCTGGCATGATAAGTAGTGTGAGCTGAAAGACACAAGAAAGAGATAATGATAAAAAAAATCCGTTTTAGGGGGGAAGGCCCAGGAACTGTGTAACAAACAGTTATGGCACCAAAACATCAAAAACAGCGAGAAAAAATACAAAAGTTGGGTAATTGAAGTTTTGGTATGCTTAACATCCAGAGTACATAAAAGTCAAAGAGCTGATGTGTAGAAAGCAGATTGGATAGAGATTAAATGATCTGAAATGTAGAAATGTATAATAGACCTATGTGAATAAGGCCCATATTGGAGAATCACTAGATCAGAAACTGAAGAAAAGGGACTGTAGGACCAGACCAGGAGATCAAAGAAGGCAAGGAAACAATTCCTGGGACCAATAAACATGTTTAATTGGGCATTTACCACTTCCATTTTGTCTGTCACTTCTGTCTGATATAAATTTATTTTCAGATACTGTAAGAAACAATAATTCTGTCTGAAATCGTATAATGAAAGTGACTCATTTTCCCACATTAACTGCTCAACAAGACCAGACCGGCAGCCCTTCTGAAGAAGAAAAGGGTGGTGAAGCAACTACTTGGTATCCTAGAAGACTCTAGGGAATGGGACATTCAGACCAAGGAGACAGGAGAAAAAGAAGTCAAGCCATAACTGCCTCCAAAGTCAACAGAACTTCAGGGTTGTCAGATGTGTGAACTGCCAGTCCGTGATATCCTACTGGAAGCCTACATACTACTCCTGACTTTTGGGTACTTTCAATACAGTAGACAAACCATTCACAAAGCTCTAATTATTTTCCTTCAAGTAAAATACAGAAAAATACCAAAGTGGCTCAAGACTTTGTCCAAAATTGGAACTGAATGCAATCTTCTCTGAGTCATCAAAAAACAGATGTGCCAAAATAGAAAGGATGAATCCCTGACTCCACAGAAGTCAGTGGAGACAGGGTTTCACATTGAGACAACATTTATTCTCGCTGTCTGTTCCTCTTGTAGTGGGGGCGGGGGTGAAGGAAAGTAAAGGAAACAGGAGGTATTTTTGGACCAAATCTATTAAAAGATTAATAGTCATTTTTCTGACTAAACAAATACATTGAAATACACATCAAGACAAACTGCGAGATGCTTTATATTTACTCTGTCCTCAACAGACCTGATGACTACATGGGGGAGAAGGAAGTAAATTAATGCAGCATGTTACCCATCATCATGAGTACCTTAGCTTATTCAAAATGTTTATCTAATCTTTTTGAGATTATGCCTTACTATATAACAATAACTATGTGAGATGGATAATTGACTGATTTTGAGTACCATTTAAACCTTAAAAGTATTTGCTAGTTTGAATGCTAAACAAATTATACAATCAAAGTTTGAAACAATGCACTGGACCATTAACATAAAACATGCAACTAAGGCAATTAGTAAATAATTGGTAAAAAATGCAGATTAAGAGCAGGGCCAGCTCAAGGGGCTATAGTACCCTGAGCCAACTTCTGTTTTGGCTCTGGCCTCTGCTCTAGGCTGCTTTGCCCTGCCCCCAGGACAGAGAACAGCCAGCCCAGGGGCAGAGCGAGCCAGCCCAGAGCCCAGGCTCCACTCTCCCGTCCTTCCCCTGGGCTGCCTGTTCCTTGCCCTGGGAGTGGAGTGGGCTGGTCAGGGGGCTGGGCCCTGCTCTCTCACCCCACCTCTGGACTGGCCCTCCCTGCCCCCAAGGAGGAACAGCCAGCCCAGAGGAAGGACAAGAGAGCAAACCCTGATCTCTGTTCCGCCCCTGGGCCAGTTGTTCCCTGTCGTGGGAGCGGGATGTGCCAGCAGAGAGCATGAGCTAATGGGTGCCAGCATGGCACCAGTGCACCTATGTTTTGGTGCCCCAAGCCTGTGCCTCACTGGCTTATGGGTAGAGCCAGCCCTGATTAAGATGGAAGAAAAAAGACTCAATTCTATTTCCAAGACTGTCCAGCAAGCCACCAGCGACACTACACTTGGCCAGTGGAACTGTATATTTTAAGCATTACAGCATTGTTACAAAGTCATATTGTATGGCATTACCACAAGAACATGGTGTAGTTTCTTTCATTTTCTATGTCCTGCCTTTCCAAATTAATCCATCTCTTTGTGTTACATTTGATCTTGTACCCAAAGTGTAGGAATATTGTGACTGCTATTTTATCTTAATAGATGACTAGTATTCAAGTAGAGAGGGACTTGGGGAAGTAGTATGGAAAAAAAGCCTGAATATTTGTTTAGATCTTAATATAGATTTTAACTAGTTTCATGGTCCTTTTCATTTTGCTTTCCATAAACATTCAGACACACAAATTTAAATTCACAGAATGGGAAAAAAGTTGTAAAAAGCTCAGAAGAAAACTTCCTATGAAATGTATGATTGCATATCACAGTTTGGGATGTGTTTGTTGGCTACCAAATGTTACTTATTCTGTTCTCAAACTGATTGATCCTTGTAACTAATTAATCTATTGATGACTTAAGTTTAGGGCCTTAGATGAAATAATTACATGTGTGTTTAGAATAAAGCTTGAGAACTGTCCTACTGAAATAAATGAGACCTACTCACATACTTGACAGTAAGCATGAGCATACATATTCACAGAATCATGAGATAAATGATGTTCTTGTGTAATTATATCTTATTATATTATCAAAGGAGCAGAAATTTTGAATTACAAATATTTGCAGTAAGTTATAAGAAAACAATCTAAAGAGTAAAAGCAAAGACACTAGAGAAATCTTTGAAATCTAAGGGTGCTGAGGGAGCTGGCTGATATGATTGCAGAGCTGCTGGCCATTATCTTTGAAAACTCATGGCGAATGGGGAAGGTCCCGGAGGACTGGAAGAAGGCAAATATAGTACCCATCTTCAAGAAGGGGAAAAAGGAGGATCCGGGGAACTAGAGACCAGCAGCTTCACCTCAATCTCTGGAAAAATCATGAGGCACATCCTCAAAGAATCCACCCTGAAAAACTTGGAGGAAAATAGAGTGATCAGGAGCAGTCAGCAAAGATTCACCAAGGGTAAATCGTGCCTGACCAACCTGATTGCCTTCTATGATGAGGTGACTGGATTTGTGGATGTAGGAATAGCTGTTGACATGATACACCTCTACTTTAGCAAGGCTTTTGATACAGTTTCACAAAGCATTCTTGTCGGCAAGTTAAGGAAGTATGGGTTGGATGAGTGGACTGTAAGATGGAGAGAAAACTCGCTAGATCAATGGGCTCAAATGATAGGAATCAATGACACAATATCCAGCTGTCAACAAGTAACAAGTGGAGTGCCCCAGGGGTCAGTCTTGGGGCCTGTTCTGTTCAACATCTTCATTAACGATTTTGATGATGGCATACATTGCACGCTCAGCAAGTTCACAGATGACACCAAGCTGAGGGAATGGTAGACACGGTGGAGGGCAGGGATAGGATTCAAGAAGACTTAGACAAACTGGATCAGTGGGCCAAAAGAAATCTCATGAGGTTCAGCAAGGAGAAGTGCAAAGTCTTGCACTTACGACGGAAAAACCCACACACTGCTACAGCCTGGGGACCGATCAGCTAAGCAGCAGCACTGTAGAAAAGGACCTGGGGTTTATGGTGGATGGGAAGCTGGCTATGTGTCAACAGTGTGCTCTTGTAGCCAAAAAGGCTAATAGCATATTGGGCTGTATCAATAGAAGTGCTGCCAGCAGATCGAGGAATGTGATTATTCCCTTCTATTCAGCACTGGTGAGGCCCCATCTGGAGTATTATGATCAGTTTTGGTCTCCCCACTACAGAAAGGATAGGGAAAAATTAGAAAGAGTCCAGTGGAGGTCAACGAAAATGATTAGAGGGCTGGGGCACATGATTTATGAGGAAAGACAGAAGGAACTAGGCTTATTTAGCCTGCAGAAGAGAAGACTGAGGGGAGATTTGATAGCAACCTTCAACTTCTTGAAGGGGTGCTCCCAAGAGAAGGGAGCTAGTCTGTTCTCAGTAGTAACAGAGAACAGAACAAAGAGCAATAGTTTCAAGTTACAGCTGTGGAGGTTGAGGCTGGATATTAGGAAAAAAAACTTTCTCACTAAGAGAGTGGTGAAGCACTGGAATGGGTTGCCTAGGGGTGGTGGAATCTCTCTCTTTGGTGATATTTAAGGTCTGGTTAGACAATACCCTGGCTGGGATGATTTAGTGACAGTGGTCCTGCTTTTAGCAAGGGGTTGGACTAGATGACTCATGAGGTCCCTTCCAACCTTATGGCTATGTCTACACACAAAGTTTTATTTCGAAATAAGTCATTTTGAAATGACTTATTTCAAAATAAGGGAAAGCCTGCTGTCAAAACGGCTGTTATTTCAAAACAGTTATTTTGAAATAAGGCTGTCTGGACATGTTTCAAAACAGTTGTTTCGAAACAATGGTGTTGTTTTGAAACAACATGTCCAAACAGCCTTATTTTGAAATAACCATTTCAAAATAACAGCCGTTTTGAAATAAATGGGGTTTAAGCTGTTTCAAAATGACGGTTCTTATTTCAAAATGATGGAGCCCATCATTTCAAAATAAGAAAACGTCGTGTGGACCTAATCTTTTTTATTTCGAAATAACCAGTGTTATTTTGAAATAAAAGAGATGCGTGGACATACCCTACGATTCTATGATTCTTTGAAAGATTACTAAATATGAAAACCTTGAGATGTTTCCCAACTTGTTCCCAACAATATAAGGATAGAATTAATCAAACAAATAGTTTGTTCAGAACTATTTGTTCAGATCTAACCAGAATATGTAATGAAGACTTATAAATATTGTTAACTAGTAAAATATTTAAATTGCTCAGCGCTGTGGAAACTTGCTACAAAGCTAAGTGAAAGACTTCTGACAAATACCTTTAATTAAAACAAATAAATGAATAAAGCCTTAAATGCAGGAGAACACCTTTACACACGCGCGCGCACACACACACAATCAAGTTGCAGCTTTAGAGTGCATGATGTCTTTGGAATGAAAAAGACTTCAGCACTGAGCTCTGTCTTTTCTGCTGACAAAACACTCTTTTATGGAGGGAAAGGTTAATTCTGAAATAAAAATAATTTTTCACACCTGCTTGTAAATTTTACAATCTGATATGAATTCCAGCAATATTTTTCATTTCAAATCTTGGAGGTGGATTAATGATACCTGATCTCTATCATCTCTATCATTGCCAGTGTTTCTTGAATCTTTCCACTAACTGGCATAAATAAAGACATAACAATTCAGTCAAATGTGTCATATCTATGATTCAATTTAGATGCTTTTTGCAGCAGTTTTGATTGACATGTCAGGAATATTAAATGGGAGAGGGAGGCAGAAAGAATTTCACCTGATTCATAAAATGCCAAATTTTAATTTAAGGCACATATAGTGTATTTTAGGAAAAAATGTACACACAAATCTGTGCAAGGATTGTATGGTTAATATTTTAAAGACTGACTAGCTATTTTGGATGCTTCACCTCTGAGCATCTAACTTGAAGCACCTTTAAGCTACCTGGTTTTTAAAGGGCAGGTGCTCAGCACCAGGCCTTTTAAGGTATCTTAGCATAGGCAGTCAAAAGCATCAGTCAATTCTGAAAATTTTGACCACAAACTGAATATATATTGACAGCAGGATGATTTAGTAACACAGTCAATTAATGAAAGGCCCATGTTCCTCTGAAGGCCATATTCTTCCTCTGAAATTGCAAGGGCAACAGAGCAACATTGCCATAAGCAGAGAGCAACAGCCAATGCTTTATGAGGTGTGGCAAACAAGTGTGGATAAAATAAAGTATGGGCCAAGCCTGAATCTCAAATCTTACTTTGTTCTGATTTTCTGCAGAAAGCAGCTACACCACCACTTTTATCTCCCACTGAGACTCCAGCACTGAGCATTACAATCAGGGTGCATACATGCCACTGATTTGATTTTATTAGCGTAATAGGGTGTTTCTTGTCCTTCAGCTTTAGCACTGCTCTAAAGAGTAAATTCACCAGTTTGTCAGGGATGTCTGGAATTGGTGTTTGGGTAGTTTAGTGAGAAACCTATAAAAACACCCAATCACATTGCAAATGCTTAAGAAAAAAAAATATCAGTTGGCCAGGCTCTGCATGGGTGCATACCTAGGAGCAGCACATAAGAATCTTTTCTTCGTTTGAGCAGAATCCATAAATGGAAGGGTAAACTGCAGTCTGTATGCACAGGAGAGTGCAGGAAACATTACCTCTTCATTGCACAAGGTTCATCCTTTTCCCTAAAGAGGAGGAAGCAGATTCAACACTCTCACTTCTTAAACTCCACCCTGAGTGGCAAGACTAGTGCATTAGAAGTAGCAAACTGCAGAGGCATCACTGGCCAGGGGAGGGACCTGGGGCATGGGCCTAGGCCCCGCCCCTGGCCCGCAGGTCCCGCCCCCTGGCCAGGGCCAGGGCCAGGCACATGCCGCCGGGCCCCGGATTGCCCGCCGTGGCCGTGGGCAGCCGGGCCCCAGATCCCCGGCTGGGGACGGGGACGGAAGTGGCCGCAGGAGGCCAGGCCCTGCATCCCCAGCCGGGGATGGGGTCGTCGCTGCTGCGGGCGGCCAGGCCCTGGATCCCTGGCCGGGGATGGGGCCACAGCAGCCACCAGCAGCTGGGCCCCAGATCTCCAGCCCAATTGGGCTGGAGATCTGGGCCACCGGCACTGGGGTTCGGGGCACATGCCCCGGGGTGCCCAGAGCCAGCAACACCTCTGGTAAACTGTACTCCCAAGAAGGAATGTAGCACTGATGGTGCTGAGATGCTCCCCAATATTATTGTTATTGCTTGGGTAGTGAGACTTTGCTCTGGCCCTTGTCAGTTTACTCCTTAAAGGCACAGCAGTTACCATCATCCAATAAACAATCTTATGATAGAGAAGAAATGTCTTCAAACTACCTACCATCCAATAAAGTAGAAACTTCAGATGTTACTGTGATAAGTGCCAAAGAAATGCCTATAAATAAATAAAAATAAGAATCTCATTTCAGCCACTGTATTGTGTCCACAGAAAGTGACTGGAACATTATCACGAAATTCTGCCTCCCATTCTGTAAATTCCTCCATCTTCAAAGCACCTGACGAAATGCGATTTTTTCCCCACGAAAGCTCATGCAATAAATAAATCTGTTAGTCTTGAAAAGTGCCACAGGACTCCTTGGTTGTTTTGCTTCAATAAACTTACTCATACATTGCATACTACACTTCATTGGTTATAGAGGGATGATTCTGTCACCCACCACTACTTTGAAAGTAAACCCCCTGAGCCTACTCATGTAGTTAGATGCTCTCTACTCAGCAGGGGTTGCACAATCTGGGCATTATTGTTTGTTTTCACTATCAGTTTAACAAATGTAACCTGAATAATATCTTGCCTCCACACATCACCTTGCTATATATTTAACAAAACTTGAATGACTGCTTAGGCACAAGGATCAATAAGTTTTCTATCCTGTGTGACAAACTACATCATTAAGAACAGTCCATCAAGTAGACAGCCCGATGTAATTTGTGTACTTTCAAGATATATTTTCTAGGCAATTTCATAGCCTTTCTTTAGATTTGTATATCTGAAATTGATTGGAATACATTTAAAGTAAATAAAGGAGTGCAACATGTGTATTTTGACACAATATACATTGCATTCTATATTTGATTCAGAACATTTCATATGGGGGGGAAAGGTAGATAAAAACTTCTTTTTAAGCGTTTAGCCACACAAAGATCTGTTATCTGTACCACCATGTTTAGATGCCATTTTCTGATTATACACAGCTTATTTGTGCTTATTCACTTCTGAGTAATTTTCCAAACAACAAGTCTAGACAAAAGAAAAGACATAGCCATTTAAATGATCGAGTAAAAGGAAAGAGGAGTAGGGAGAGAGAGAGAGAGAGAAAGAGCACGCTGGGGCTCGTTTGGATCACCCTGTTCATTGCTCATGAGATGCATGTATTTACGAACTCTCAGAAAAGTGACTCCTCGCTATTTCCAATGTGACTATGGCTAACACTGTTTTTCAAACAGCAGTTTTCTAACATTTTTCCTTTCGATGCGAAACTGTTCTTTATCCACTGAGCTACCCATATTATCATCTCTTGTAAGGATTTCCAGGTGCTAAATTAGCTACCATAGAATTTCCTTTTTCTCCCTTGAATGAAATAAAACAAAATGTCTACTTTTTATCTAAAAAAATATAAAATTGAATATAATTTACACAAAATTCAAACACAGCATGAAGCCTTTCACCACTGAAAACTGCATGCATCCAACACTTCATGAAAGGTATGGGTAATATATTTTATAGCACTTACGTCATCTAGGACCTGAGAAACCAAATTTAAGAACACAATTTTCAGCTGTGAATGCCTAAATTTGGACTACTATCGCCACCAAAATTTGCCACTTAAATGTAAGCAAATGGCTTGAATATCCGGCGTGCTGATCATCTACAAATCCCAAAGAAGTTAACGAAGCTGAAGATGTTCAGTCACTCAGATTAGGTGCTTCATTGTGAATTTAGGAACAGAATTTCAGGTATTCAAGTTCAAATATATTGTGCATAGTCAATTTCATGTTTCCTCTGTATAAGCACTTATCATCTTCCTCAGTAGTTTGGTTGGGTTTTGCACACAATGAAAGGACAGAAAACAATGTTTAAAATAAGAAAATATAACTCTAGTATTTCAAACCATATCTGGGGGCAGGTAGAATAGCAGAAAATCAGTTTAACTTTTTTATTTTTTTTTCAATTCATTGTATTCTAAGTTAACAGTATTCTTTAAGGTATTTTGCAGATAGTACTCCATCAGCAATGGATGAGTAAAATCTAAATTTTGCCCTCAGTTCCTCTGTTGTAAATCTGACTTAATGGTCACTGAAATCAACAGGACTTGCAAGAGGTCAGTGTCTCTGAAAATGAGGTCTTGAAGTGATTAAGTACCTACCATTAGACAATCACATGCAAAAATTTTGGACTAAATCTCTTTGTCTCAGCTCCTCCGTCTCAACAATGGGCATAACTATAATTTCTTTCCTGCCAAGTACTAAGTTTAATTATTCTATCATGGCACTTATCACCCACTAATAAACATTTTTTAGCAGAATAATGAGGCATTCCTCAAAATCTTTTGATATGGAGGAGCTTGCAGAGACAGGAGACGTTCCTAGAAATTTTGAGTCCTGTGGACTCCTTATTTGTTTTGCTGAACTAAACTAACACAGCTCCCCTTTGGAACTAGAAATTGTGGTATTTCTTAGAGCAAGTCCACTCAGAGATTCTAGAGAATTGAGGAGGAAAATACAGATCAAGGCAAATTGTGATTCACTGCTGGTTTAATTCCACTGAAGGTAGTGCAGTTAGAACAGCACAAAATTTACCTCAGCACTGCCTCAGTACTCTAACTGTGATATATTGTCCCTTTAATAACTTACTCACAAAGTGTAACTATGAGGTTAAACACAGCAACTGAGATATTGAAATAGTTATTTGAAACATTTTTCTTCTAAATATGTTTGTTTTATAACTTTAAGCTCTATATTTTGCAATATATTAAATGTTGTATACCCAAGACATTTTAGCCCAGTCTAATTCTTAAATCTTGGTTGCATTTTATTGGTCCACTTGCCCAGCAAAACATAATTCAGGTTACAGTAGCTAAGGAGGTAGATAAAGGAGGGTCAGAAATGAAGGGGTTGATTGGGGTGTTGGAAGAAAGGGAGAATTATTCAAAAGAAATTATCTATACCCGCCTTAGAAATCATTTGGTGAGATACGGTGGGTGAGCAGGGCCGTAATTACAGTGGGGCAAATGGGGCTTTGCCCTGGGCATGCTGGAGCGGCTCAATAGAGCTGCTCTATTAAAGGGAGTGTTTTGCACCATCAGCCCCAAGCGCTGCTAATTGCAAGGGGTATTCCTATCAAAACGCACCCTGAGTGCTGAAACAGAGCATTTACAGCTCTGTGGATGAGGTAATACTTTTTATTGTATCAACTTCTGTTGGTGAGAGAAACAAGCTTTTGAGCTACTCGTACATCAAGCTTTTCTTCAGGACTGGCAAATGTAGCCTGTCACAACTAAATGCAAGAGGGGACTGACTGTTTAGCATTAAGTAGTTAACGCATACTCTAAGAGACCATTCAAGCTGAAGTGGCCCCATACCACTTCAACAGTCATAAAAGAAAAAAAAGCGGTATTAGTAAGTTACAGAATTTTAATGAGCCATAAATCTACTGTCTTTATTAAAACTATCATTGTTAGTGTCTAGCAAAGTTATGAACTTATACTCCAAGGCCTGTCTTTAGGAAATGCTGTGTAGGTTTTCCTTTGAGGATGGGGACTGAGAGGTCAGATACAGAGCACTTATTTTGTTAAAAGCGTTTGTCCATGGGTAGTATTTTTTGTTTCTCTGTTCTATAATTTCCTTGTGTGAGTTCATTTGAGAGCATAGTAACTGTCCAGTTTCACCCACGCAGTTGTTACTGGGGCACTTAATGCACTGGAGGAGGCACACCACATATTGCGACAGGCATGTGGAGACTCAATGGAGCTTGGAAGTGTGTTGTGTGTGGTACTGATCATTTTAGCAGTGGAGATATGTCTGCAGGTTTTACATTTGCTGTTATGGAAGGGTGTGGTGCTGTTTTGAGTTGATGGGTCCTGGTTTATGGGGAGCTTGTGTCTGCTGATGAGCAGACAAAGTTTCTAGCAACAGCCATCAACTAAAGTTGAGCCTAACTTCTTCCTGCAGAGCCAAAGTATAAATATTTCTCTTGACTTATTCAGTCTCCCATTCCCAGCACTGCCTTTTTAATTGTCTGAACTAAAAAGTACCAGGGAAGAGTGGTCAGTGAATGTTACAAAAAATACACTTTTTTCAACTTTTTTGTCTTTTATATGAGGCGTTCAATCTTCCACATTATTAGTGGAGTTTTAGACCATATGTTGTCAGTTTCTAATGTGTTCAGGCTTAGCTTTTTGTGTCAATCTCATTACATCTTGAAACAAATATAGTCTCTTGCCTTCAAAACAGAAGATGAAACCACAGGTTTCAATCAAGTCCTGGTTTGATTTAATTAGACTATGCAGCATTGCCAAATGGTTTTCTATTCAGACCCCTTTTTTGCCTGTTGTACCGGTCTTCCAACTTTTATTTTGCTTCCTAAAGTTTCCCTGTGATCAGTTTGAAGCACACAGCAAAGTTCTTACAGCCAAAAGGAGAATCCTCATCAGAGGGGAAAGTGGCTTTTTGAATTTCTTGCTACTAGTTCTCACTGTAAGACAGTTACAATTCCATGAATAGCTTAGCCGTTCACTGATAACACATTATTTGTGGGTTGAAAGTATTTACAGGAAGACACAATGGCTTATGGAATGGAGAGGGAGAGAGAAAACCAACTCTCCACCCCTCCAAAACCAGTTGTACTGCGTCTACTTCCTTCACTCATCCCCTCCCATTAGATTTTTGGTTCATTCTACACACACCTTTCTTTCTGGTCACTGCTTTTGCTCCCCCTCTTATTTTGTTTTCCTTCTTCTTTTATTAATCTCAATATGTTGAGCCAAAACAAACTTAACAAGTAAAATCAGTGCCACCTAAACAGGTCACAGACCAGCATAACTTTGCTAAATGTTTTCCCCTGTAGGAAATATAAGCAGCATCCAGGGGTTAAAGTATTATTTGGTGGACCCCACAGCTCTTCTAAATTTCTGGGTCCCCCTTCATGCACCTCAGCTACTACTCCCCAAATGCCTGTTCCACCCCAGCTACTGACCCCACCCCAGCTACTGACCCCCAAACACCTGCTCCCCCACCCCAGCTACTGCATTTCCACCAATGCCTGCCACCCACCCCAGCTACTGCCCCCAAAGCACCTATCCCCCACCAAACCACTCTTTCCCAAGGGTTTCCTCAGCCCCAACCTCCATTCCCTAAGCTCCCTGCCCCTATGTCTCCACTCCAGACCTCCTAACCCCCCAGCCCCTTCATCTTCACTTCACCCTCTTCATCTCCCCAACCCCCTCCACACCTTCCCAGCCCACCATCCTGACCCATTCTTCACCTCCCCCACTGAGCCGCCCGCTGTCCGACTGTCCCCAAACCACCCCCTGAGCCCCCTTATGTGTGCCATCAAGGTGGCCATGGAGGTGGGTCAGACCAAGAGGAAGAAGACTGCGGTGCCAGCTAGTGAGAGGGGATAAAGCCCCAAGATTGGGTCCAGGCCACGTGTGCTCCCCAGGCCCAGGAGGAAGGGGTAGGGCTGATGCAAGCTCCAGGGAATGTGGGGAGGGGTCACCAGGCTCGCTCCAGCCTGCAGCCCCTTGAGCTGGCTCTGGGGGAACACACAGGAACACTGCGTTCCGGTGTATTCCTCTATTTTTAGGTGGCCCTGGAATGCCATTCCAGCATGTTTCAGCTTGCTTTAACCCCTGGCAGTGTCCAAAGTCGCTGTGGTTTGTGCACTGAACTGCTGAACACTTTTTGCTGATAAACTCTATACAAGGACGTTAAGAAAAAATAGAGGCCTTAGCTCACGATCCTTCAAATCCTGCTACCCTGAATACTGTAAATCATAATTAAACAGGAGAAATGGAGAGTTCAGGTTATTGTGACAGATTGAATCAGTTGGGTCAAATCTTCTAAGGAATTCATAGAGAAATTATACTGTTTTTATTAGCAGGAAGAAATATCCTTGAGGTGCAAATTTTATATAGAACTCCGAAACTATGAAAAAAGTGGTTACTTCAGAAGTACTGTATAATGCAGGAATATTTTAATTAAAAAAACCTCAAGATTAGATGCTTTAGCATATGGACTCAATGTATCTTTGAGTCATGTTGTCCATCTAACAGTTTAATCAGAAAACATATATTATTATCCTCAAGCCTCCTATCGTTTATTATGAATTTCCTAACTCTGATACTGAAAAGGTTTTAGAGTAAAATTAAATGCAAAATGATATGGAAACAGTAAGAGATCTGTTTTTATGGTACACCCAGATGAAAACTCCATGAGATGTTCCAGATGCAAGTGATTAAGCATATTCTTTGAAGGAGCCTAATCTCATTTTCAAAAGTGACCTAGACACTCACAAGTCTAAGGGCATGTCTATAATGCACGTGAAGTTGTAGCTGTTCCATATACTAGCTTTAGTCTAGCTAACATGTAACAATAACAGTTTAGACATGTTGGAATGAGTTAGCAACCAGACTAGTTACCTCGATTCCGTGGATGGATGTTCTCAGATTGCTAGCCCATGCTACCACATCTCTACTGCTATTGTTACTCACATTAGCTAGATTAAAGCTAGCAAAGTCTCTCTCCCTTTCACTTGTAGGGTACACATAGCTCAAGTCTCAGTGAAAGTCACTGGGACTTCATCTCCTACATTACTCACAAAGGGGTGGACATGTTAATCTAGTTCAGCAAGCAACCAAGAGTCCTGCAATATTTTTTATCACCTGGTCCTATGATCTACACTTTTCTGCATTTATATTCCTCCCATTCTGTATGTTCCCCCATCTTCAAAGCATCTAACAAAGTGGGATTTTCTCCCATGAAAGCTCATGTGATAAATAAATTTGTTAGTCTTTAGAAGTGCCACAGGACTCCTTGTTCATTCTACATTAGTTGGGAAACTAATGAAAATTTTATCCACATGTTCTTTAATGGATATTTAAGTGTGGTTCTATAACAATCATAAAAAGGTGAGTAAGATAATATTATGTTAGGGTTACCATATGTCCGGTTTTTCCTGGACATGTCCTCCTTTTTGTACATTAACACTCTGTCCAGCCGGATATTTTTTAAATTATAAAAAAATGCATTTCGCCAGAGCAGACGGCCTCCTCCCCACTCTGCTAATACCTCCCTCTGTCACCAATCAACATGGGACTCTGGAACTTTGTCATAATGGCAAGCGGAGGTGGCCTAGGAGCTGCCTGGAAAACTGCTAAGACATTTCTGCTTGCTGTTAGGACCCAGCTCCAACACCGCTTGGCAGAGGAAGGCTTCTGCACCTGGGCCATGGTGGCAGCAAATCCCAATGCGGTGGGGGAGCAGCATGTGAGGCCAGGACTGGGGGTTGGGGGGCAGAGGGGGCAATGTGTAAGGCCAGGAACGTGGCCGGGGACGGTAGCATGTGAGGCTGGGATCGAGGGCAGGGGACACAGAAGTGCAGAGGGCAGAGTATGAGGTGGGGATTGAGGTCATGACGGTGCAGAGGGTGCCAGGGGCAGTATGTGAGGCCAGGACTGTGGCCAGAGGGTAGAGGGGGCCCCCCAACATACATTTTCTTCTTTTTGTGAAGTTCAAGTATGGTAACCCTATACTATGTATTTACATCAGTTATAGGTACTTATAAGGCATCAACATTATAAAATTTTTGTGGCACTCAAATGCTAACACATTTCTTCGCACAAAACCCTTCTGATCACTGTTCCCTCTAAAGCTGTGCATGCGTGCGCAAACACGCAGGCCATGAAACCTGCACACACAACAAAAAAAAGTGCACGCAAAAAAATTAAACAGTGCTAATATCAGTACACACAAGCAACATTTTTGTGCACACAGCCTGCAAAAAATTAGAGGGAACATTGCTTCTGATGTAATGTAAATTAACCCATTTTACAAATGGGGAGTGTGTAGGCCCCCTAAATCCCAAGCATGCATGCTAAGCACTGGATCATCCTCTAATACAGATTTCTTTAATTAAGTCCAGACTGTACCTAGTATTAGTAATTAGTTCCCATTTTGTTCAGAATCAAAGCATTATGCTAACTACACATAGGCCCTATGCCTAGTAGAGTCAAACTGTTTAATTTGTTGTCACAGGAAGTCCTGAAGTAAATCTGATTTTTTAAAAAGGTTTTATCATTTGTAGTTCTAAGGCAAGACAGAGACAACGAACGTGGTCCTGCTTTTAGCAGGGGGTTGGATCTGATGACATCATGAGGTCCCTTCCAACCCTCTGATTCTATGATTCTATTAAATCAAATCTCATAAACGATTCCTAATTTAGGATCAAGAAAGCATTTCATTTAGTCAAGCAGCTTTGCACTATGGAGGTAAATTCCCTTCCTCTATGTGTCAAGTATGGGCCACTGCAATCAATACCAACATTTCTCAACCTGAGGTGCGGGATCCCTATGTAAGGGCACCAAAGATTACAGGGGGTCCATGAGGCTTCAGTGATACAAAGGTCACTTAATCCCTCCTGAGCCCCAAGTTTCACTCTAGCTGGATCAGAGGAACAGCCTCCACCTTAGTCACACACCAGACAGTCATCTGACCAGTGAGAAGCAGCCCTACACCAGTAGAGGCCTGGAGCAGCCCTAAGCAACCCACCAGGGACTGTCTCAATTACCTTCATTCCATTAGGGACAGGAAGAGGCGGGGCCACATGGGGTATGTGATCTCCTATGGTGATGTATGTGATGGTGGTTTCATCAGAGAAGGCTTTTCTTCTTACAAGTGGATAATTATTATTAATGTAATTTATTATTACTATTATATATGTTTATAAAGGTTATATATATTTATGGTCACTGAGAGGTGGGGCGGATGTGTATGCATGGGGTGTGTGTTTATCTTGTGTTAACTAGTGAAGCCTTCACTCAAAAAGATTGGGAATCACAGATCTATATCATTCAAATCAGTTGGTGTGTTATAGGGCTCTCACAGTACCATACTGAGTTCTTAGTACCACACGACTCCTTGTTGTTTTGTTGCTGGACTAAACTAACATGGCTATCACTTGGAAATTCTTCAGCTGAGCTTGTACTTCTTTGTCCTTCTCCCACTCCTTTTTTCCCCCCTTTCCAGCTTTTTGGAGACATTATTTTATCAGTTGTGTTTGATTATTACATTTGTCTATGTGAGTGAGCAGTTGTGTTGGATGCTGGTCTAAAGGTCTGAAGATGTTACTGATGGAAAATTACACTGAAGACACTCGTTTTCCATTTAGTTTTCAAAACAATGAGGTTAGTGATAACTTTCTTCTCTTCTGGGAGTGAGTTCCATTGCATAAAAATTTTGTAAAAATTCAGATTCCTGTACTTATAAAACTCTCTACATCAGTGAAGAATTATACTTAGCTGGTGCATTGTGGGAAGTCATCATCCTAGAGGGGTAGACTCAATCTCCCAAGCAGATAAGGCAAAGTCCATGAAACACTCCATATATTAGGACAAAGACTTTGTACTTGTATCTCACAAGGACCAAGTGAATACAGCAGAACATGAGAATGAAGAGTTTTTTGTGATCTCTATTAATAAGCAGATGGACTACATAGTAGAAAGTGCCTGAGACATGAGGCCTGAGGCCTGAACTAAAGTTGTAGTCAGACCCTTCTGGCATAAAATAAAACTTAGCAAGAGTTGGGCCCCTGTTACAAAACATGGTTGCTTGCAAGTTCACAGAATTTGGCAGGAACAGAAAGCAAAAAATCATACATATTACTAAGATAGACTAGCCACAAGACACTCACACAAGCATATTCTGGAAAGGAGATACCAGACCTCCCCAATATCAACTATGGTACAAACACAGCCCCCAAAGACAAGAAGAACATATTGACCCCTCCTATAGAAAAAGGTCAGGATGACACTGTGCCAGATAAAGATGTTTTAATTGAACCAACATGTACAAAGTAAAGGGTAGTAACTGACTGGGTCAAAGGGGCAATATGCAACTTGTGTTATCAGTGTATAAAAGAGGGTCACAAAGGGAGTGTCTTGGTCCAGCCAAAGGGGAAATGTAAAGTCCCACCATTCACTGAGCTGTGTCCATTGCAACAAGCATACACGTGTTAGTGTGCATGTAACCAGTGAGTCAGGGCATTAGGACTATGTTTTGTTGACAATAAACGTAGCCATGTGTCTGTCTTTGCTACTGAATCCACACCTGTAGCTTTACTGGGAAATTCAGTCAAGGTCTGCTGCATTGGCTTTTAGATAGAATATCCTATGGGACATAAACACCTTCAGATTTTAAGGAGGTGTTCCCATAGAAATCAAAAGCATATTCTGACTATAAATCATTGGCATTATGTTGCTATAGCAAAAGGATTCTTTCTTGTAATCTCTGCTCTGCTTGGATAATGATTTGACATAGAAATTGTGATGTTGATCTCTTTCAAGAATTCAGTGAACACTGAACATCACAGAAATAAACACTTCGTGATACAAATATGTGGCATTTCCTTATTAATTCACACTGAAAACAGTCAGATCATTTAAAGTCCATACATATTATACATTAAAGAAAGAGAGAATAAACAAGTTTTATAAAATAATTCAATGATCATCCAACATTAGTTTGTTCACTTGTTTTGATATGTGAAGTTTATTTTAATTGATTGGGAGTATATCCATGCTATAGCTTAGTAATTAATATACTGATGCACATTTTGTAAAAGGAAGAAATCAAATGAGACCTCATCACAGTGTTCCTTAATTTTCCAACAGCATCCTGTTCTGTTCTGACACCACTTGCCGATCTGACCAGTACCAGCTGTCTAGGTCCTTGCCAGTTAGCTTCCCAATGTAAGAGAAATCAGTAATGCAAAGTGTGGCTAAACCAGGGGTGTGCAACCCGTGGCTCTTTGGCTGCCTCTTTGCAGCTCTGGGCTCCAGAAACCACCCCCAGCCCCTGCTGCCATCAATGGGACCCCGCAGGTGGTCCACTCCTGCCTCTAGTCCCTACCCCTGCCACTAAGGGACCCTGCAGGCAGCCCATAGCAGACTCCAGGCCCACCCTGCCACCCGGGGACCATGCAGGGAGGTCCATTCCTGGGTCTCGGCTCATCCTCCTCCCAGCAGGAGACCCTAACACAGTGGCCTGGCCCAGCTCTCCCCCACCTTTTACCAGGAGGTTACACACACTGCGGCTCTCAAAACACTTGGTTATTTAAGGAATTTTTTTAAAATGGCTCTTCTTATCCTTTGGGTTGCTGACCTCTTGGCTATACTGTAGTAACCTGTATAGAGTTCGGGAAGACTTCAGGTCACCAGAGGGAAGAGTTTAGAGCAGAAAACTAGAAGCTGGTTTGGGTGCATATGGCTTGAATTCATGAAACTCTGGTTGTAATTCACTTAATAAAGAGCCACTTTAGTTTTAAGAACTTGGCGTCTTTTTATGTGATTTCTCAGAGCAGAGTACACAAAAATGTATACAAGTCCTGGAACAGAAGTACTCACAAACAGCATGTAGCTAATTCCCTTCCAAAAACCTAAGTTCACACACCAGTGCTTGGTTCTGAGAAGCTATTCTGACACAAGAATTACCTCCAAATAAAGAGAATAAAGCTGGGAATAATCCCTCCCTTATCTCATCTGCCTCAGCCACTCCCAAAGGACCACAGCATAACAAAACTAACAATAGTGCATTTCTTCAAAGACTAAAACTTGCTCACATGCTAAGAAAAAGAGCTTGCAAGGCTATGTGCAATATTATTACCTGGTGACCCCTGCCGCAACAGAATCATTTCATACATTCTTTGTGTAGGAAAGAAATGCATGTCAAAATGCTGCATCCTTCTGGAATCTGTGAAAACCCACCTTTTATTTCTGATGAGAAATGTTTTTCATACATTCATTCATTTGGGTCCCAATTCTACTTGGCACAAATATCATCTGTAATAAAAGCATGATTCACAGGAGTGCTGGTGAGGGACATTCATTTTCATTCTCCTGGTCTCAGTCACCTGATGAATGTCAAGGTTATGAAGTTAATAACTGTCACTTGTCACAGGCCAGTATCAACAGATACAACTGGAGTCGTGATCTTCTCAGCTCAGTGGGAGCTTAGGACACTCAGAGCCTTACCCCAGTTTCTAGTTCAGGTCCAGTACTCTAGAACAGTAGTTCCCAACCTTTTTGGCTTAAGGACCACAGATATTACTTTTATTACCTCAAAGGGCCACCAGTCTCCACCAGCAGGCTCCGTGCCACTGCAAGCAGAAACAAAGAGTTCAGCAAAAAGGCTGCCTCCTTGCTGATCTCCTGTCTATGGGCTGCAGCAGGGAAACGTCATGTGCCTGTAGCTCTGTGCACTTCACCTGGGTCCCCAGGTAGTTAGTCCCTTCTGCAGACTGGAATGGAAGATGAGTGCTCCCCTCCTTCTGACTCCAGCAGGGACCTTAGCACCTATGGTCCTAGACAGAAGGCTTTGCTGTGCTCATTTTACAGATGGGGAAGGACTGCTGATCTTCCATCCCCTTGGCTGCAGCAAGGAGCCTGCACCAGTCTTTTAGCCCTGAGGAAACATGTTTGGCTTGGGCTCTTGGACACTGGAAGCCCCTGTGGCCTACTTTTGGCCCTCAAGTGATAGGTTGGGAACTATAGTTCTAGAAGATGGAGCAACTGTGTGACAGACCCATGAACAGTTTGGCTAACTCATGAGCCCAGAAATGATCCATGGCATACCCATCTATGTCATGTCCTTGTCTGACATTGAGACCTTTCTTCATGAAAAAACAGAGAGAGAGAGAGACAGAGAGAGAGAGAGAGACTAGCGAGTAGCTTGATGGTCAGGGCACTCATCAGCGAGTGGGATAGCAGGGCACAGATTGCAGCTTTAAATCAGGCAAAGCAAGGTTTTGGACTTCAGTCTTTCACAGCTCAGGTGAGTGTCCTGACCACTAGACATTTTGTCAAAAAATTCCTGACCTGCTCAGTACCGGTAGTGTTTTGCAACAGGTATCACATGTTATGCATGCTCAGAGGAGGTTTATCGTATTGAGCCCAACTGGCTACATGGTTATTTTCCCCACCTAATGTGAGAATGTGACTTCAGACCTTTTGACATGAGTTAGCATTCTGAGCAGCTCGTTGACAGTGGAATGGCATCCAACAGAAACCTAGGTTCCTACGTAATTATACAGCAGCTGAGAGACTTTTGTCAGCAATGCCCAAGTATGGCTGTCAAGTGCCTAACTATCTTTGTGGATCCAGTGCTCTATTTTTTAGGTAATCAACTGACCATTAGTCCCATACATGGTCTGTCACAGGTAGGGTTGCATCCATCTCTCCTTTAAGGACCAAAGGCCCCATGAAAATCCTCTTCTGTCTTCTGTCTTCCCACTTCCACGGTAATAGCTTAACTGAGATCAAATGATTTGCTAAACTCAAGATCACTCTGTGTGACAAACACCTTTGTGCTAAACTGGCATCCCTCCTCTCACTCATAGCTCAGCCACCAATAAACAAACAGTTATGAATATCAGTGTCTTTTTTTAAATTTAACTTGAATGATTAATGAATTTTCAAATTGTCAGTTTTGAGGCACCGGTTCAATGCAGGAAGAGCACACAGAAAGGGAGTTGCATAGTTTACTTTTCAGCTACATTTCCAAGAAAGGATTCCTAGAGTGATGCATGTTCTGCAAACGCATGTGTGCATGCATGTGCTGAAGCTATTAATCTCACAGGCTGCCAGACTGGTATCTATAATATTAAAAAGTAAAACCACATATGATCATTTTTGGGCATTTACAAGCCTGATTACAGGTGCTTGGTGGCTATGAGCTACACAGCTGGCATTTTGTCACAGGTAAGATCTGTTAATGAAATCTAGTTTCTAGCTTATGATTAAAAATCAAATAAACTGGCTGTGGCGTATCAATGGCTGAAAACCAACAAATATGGCAGAGGAAGCATTAGGTATAAGACACTGACCTGGGGGACTCAAATGGAGAATTATGCCTAATTAAAATACTACTGTCAAACAACATCTGTTGGGAAACAAAGCAACTGAAACAACTGTTACAATACAGAGTTATAGGAAGTAATTTGTTTGAGGCAGGTTATGTGTTGGTCATGTAATTCCCGAGCCTTTGTCTTGTTAAGAGCTACATTCTTTTGAGATGTTATTGCTATTGAAAGCAATGGCATTTACATCCCTTTTCTGTGCATCAACTCCAGTTACTCTTGTGCCAGGATCACAGGCTGGTTCAGAGCAGGGGAAAGTCATAACTCCCATTGCTGTGCTGCCTCTTGCATTGATATTAAATCTTCCTACAGGGGGAGTTGCTTCTACTAAAATAACTGAAAAAGCAAGTGAAAGTTTTCCTGATGCATTTGTAACACAGCATGTTCCAGCTGTGTGACGGAACCTCAGATCACGCCCTGGGTTTGGACAATACTCATGGCCTGATTTTCCATTCTCTTCTCAGTTTCACTCCAGTTTCTTTTCCTTGGACCTGAGTCTCCTGTCTCTCACACTAGTTTTACTGAAACAAGGAGTCCTGTGGCACTTAAAAACTAACAAATTTATTTATTGCATGAGCTTTTGTGAGAGAAAATCCCACTTGATTTTCTCCCACAAAAGCTCATGGAATAAATAAATTTGTTAGTCTTTAAGTGCCACAGGACTCCTTGTTTGTCAGTCTGTTTGTTTGTTTGTTTTACTGAACTAGACTAACACAGCTGCCCCTTTGAAACTTGGTTTTACCCAGTGTATTAATCTACCCTAGGGATTTTCCCCCGCATGCATAGTATCAGAATCATGTACATTGATTTCAAAGGGATTACTTTTGTTTTACACTGGGGTGAGAAGGAGAAGAATCAGGTTGTCAGTCTCCAAATACATTGTTAACCTTCCTTCTGACTTTAGCACATGATGCACTTAGGGTCTGATCCTAAACACTTCACCATGGTTTTCTTCCCGTCATCCTCACACTGCAGTGTATGTGTGATGGTGCTGAGGATGCAATCCAGATCAATTGGGACATTGTGTCACCATTTGTCCTGCAACACTGGGTGCCTCACATTGCTTTGCTGCAGCAGCTTCCAATCTACTATACTCATAACCAGTCTAACAGCATGCAGGTCACCCCCATAGTACATGCAGGCTGGAGAGCCCAAGCTCATCAGCTTATCATTTGATGCTCAGTGCCACCCCTATATTCTCTCCTGGCTTTGTAACCAGTAAAACTTTTAAATGGATTCTTCTGCTGGTAACCCCTCCAAGCTAATTCAATTCAATTGATTCAAGCTGTTGGAAGGTGACATAGATAGTCTGAGGGTGAAGGTAGTGCCACTTTTCATCTTTCCCCACTTGTTAACTTAATAGCTTTGTTTATCTAATACGTAAAAATGGACCTTCATGTGTTTGCTGGAAGACTGGGCTGGCCAGAGTATTAAATACTCATTCCCTTTTTTTGAGGCAACCCTGATTACCAAATCCTCCTGATGTGCCTTGTTTTAAACACACTTAAAACATACACCCAGCACACAACCATAAAACTTAATACACTCCACATACATACATCACACAAGAATATTAATGGCTGGTGAGTTACTCGTTTTCAAATCTATCTCACAAACGTGTATTTTTAATACTCAGTCCTGCCTTGAGTGTTGGCATTAGTTTACAAGACCCCTTCAGTTCCCTTCCCTTCTATTTTATGATTCTACAAAAGATTAATAGAATAGTGAGTAGGGTTTGACTACGGTGGTGCTTAATGTTACAGTGTGGAAGACTGTAGTAAGTGAACAGAAAAACAAAACACTTCAAGCAACATTCCTCCCTCTGTAGTTCAGCCACTATGCCATCACATATATACAAATTGCTGTCATTCAGAATGAATCTCCTTTGCCTCCTCAATTTTTTGTGGCTAGCAGTGAAGTTGAAACCGTGTCAGGCACAGGATATTTGAGAGACAAGGTAGATGAGGTAATATCTTTTATTGGATCAACATCTTATGTTGATGAGAGAGACAAGCTTGCAAGATCCCTGAAGAGGAGCTCTGTGTGGCTTGAAAGCTTGTCTCTCGCACCAACAAAAGATGATCCATTAAAAGGCATTAACTAACCCTCTTGTTTCTCTTTTTGTGGTTTGACATTGAAGCACATTGCAAAGTATATCTGATGACTGAGAGTTATTACAGTGCATCACACCTGATCCACAGCATTAAGGGAAGTTCAAATATCTTAAATAACTTTTCATTCACAGTTTGATAATTAGCCATATTCAGGTTGAATAAGTATATGTTGTTTCAGGAAGTCTGGTTAAATAAATGTACGGAGCATGCAACAAATCAAATCTTGGACTAGCTTAAATAAACAAGGTAGCTGTAAATGAAAAAATAGTGCTCAGGGCACAATATACATGTGATAATCTTAGAAAATTATCATGTTATCTTAATTTTCTGTTAATAAAACATAATTCTGTCATAAATTGGCAAGGATGTTGGTTGTACTTTAATTCCTTCATACCAACTCCCAGGCACATTATTTTTCTGCCCTCATTGCATTTTTATTAAAACAAGGTTCAGCTGTTTCCCTTCCGCATGCTGGCCAAAATACTAGTTTCATCTGTGTTCGATATTCTTTGCACAATAAATGAAAGAGAAATGTTTCAAGATGCCATAAATAAAAAGGGGAACCATTTAAAGCTGCCCTTACTAAATAAGAGATCACAAACAACCAGACAGTTTGTAAGATGACTTTTTTGTTCTGCAACTGTTTTATTCATAGCAATTTTGCTTTTTTTTTTTTTCCCCTACACAAAATCACAAACACTTGATCTCTGATTAATAATCTTCTGGACTGGCAGTGCTATAAACATCATTCTTTTCCATGATATTACATTGCATTTTCCACAGTGCTTTTTCTTTCTATTGTGAGAAATCAAATTTATTTGATGACAAAAGATCTTCTTTTTTCTTTTTTTTTTAATGCTATCAGCGCTTTATAAACATCTTACCGTATCTGCATCACAGACCCTGGAGGATGTCTAGACATTTGGTGAGCTAAGTTCCAAAGGGGCAGCTGTGTTAGTCTTGTAAAGCAAAAAAAGCAAAGAATCTTGTGGCACTTAAAGACTAACAGATTTATTTATCGCATGAGCTTTCATCGGAGAAAATCTGACAAAGTGGGATTTTTCTCCCACGAAAGCTCATGCAATAAATAAATCTGTTAGTCTTTAAGGCTGTGTCCACATCAGAGCTTTATTTTGAAACAACAGTCGTTGTTTCAAAATAAAGCCTGGTAGGTCTGAACGACGTTCCATTATTTCGAAACGACAGGACCGCGTCATTTTGAAATAATGGCTGTTGTTTCGAAAGTGTTAAACCTAGCATGAAATCGAAATAGCCCTTGTAAGAGGCCAGGGGGGTGCCAGTACCCCCAGCCCATCAGGCTCTGCAAACCTCGGCGCGGAGCCCGGGCAGGGGAGCAGAGCTGGCTCCAGCAGCCCCTGCTCAGGGGCAAGACTTGAGCCCGGATGGAGGGACACAGCTGGCTCCGGCGTCCCCTGACCTGACGGCAAGCCCTGAGCCTGGGCTGGTGGGGTGAGCAGGCTCATCACCGGCAGCCCCCCCCCAGCAGCCAGCACCTGGGCAAGCCTGGGGAACTGGCTCTGGGACCCCCCCCACCGGGTGGCAGAGGTGGTGCCCCATGGTCCCTCCTCCGCTGCCCCAACAGCAGTGGGGGATGCAAGGCAGGGGGATCCCTGCCCTGGGGGCTGTTTTCCCCTGCCTGGCTCTCCAGGTGAGAGCCAGGCAGGGGATTGGGTAGCAACATGGCCCTCCCAGGGGGTCATGTTGCCACATCTCCCAGGGTGCCCCTTTGCAGAATCAAAATAGCATGTCCACACACAGGGCATGCTATTTCGATTTGAGGGCTTGCCTTATTTCAAATTAACATTTTCTTATTTTGATTTAAGTTATTTCAAAATAAGGCTTTTATCTGGAAATGAGTTATTTATTTTGAAATAACAGTTAACATGTGAACACAGCCTAAGTGCCACAAGACTCCTTGCTTTTTTTGGTGAACTAACTATCTTTGCAATATTTTCTGAGTATTGTTTCTCTTTTCTATTTAATGGACAAGGGAGGGGAAAAAACACATATAGCCTGTAATACCAAACTTTCCAAGACAACTAGCACAGTTCTCACATGATATGCCAAAAAAGCTGAGTGAAATTGTTCATTAATGCTGTTAACAATCCACAATGGGCAAATGTACAAACTAGCCAGGAACTCTCTGAATATTCAGCCTTTGTCTTCTTTTAAAAATAGCTAATTCATTGGTCATGAAAATCAGAGGCTAGGAGTTATAACCGAAGTTTGTGTTTTGCCAATGACTTCAAAAATCTCTGGATCAGGCTGTTATCTTGGCATACAATGATCCAGTGACTTTCCATAGGAAAAATGACAATGAGGATGGCAAGGAAAGATAAAAGAAATTATGTGCTGTTTTTAAGGTGAAAAATGGATGATTGGCTGTGACCATGAAGCTTTGTGTCACAAGGACCTGAGTCAGAATTTGAACCCAATTTTGTATAGGTGAAAGACCATTGCATCACTTAGAGTCTAATTATTAAATTTCTTCTTTTTCACTTAAAATGTGGCTTTGTAGGATTTACCCGCTATTATTTTGCTCTTTTTAAGACTAACATAACCATTTAGTCCCACCATTATAGGCATGATAAGCAAGGTTCTTCTCAAATGTAAATAGAGGTGGCAGAATCTGGTGCTTCAATAGCTTTGACAAGAAACAAGAACCAAAAACTGTCATCTGAATTTTGATAATGAATGTTTATAGCATTGGGGCTGCACTAACATGCTCACTGTATATCAGTGGTTTCCAAATTTAGGGTTGGCAGTCAGGATCCAGTACTGAGTCACAGACCCTCAGATACTGGCTCACAGCACCCCCCTGCTGTCGCCATCAAAAGACTAGAAGGCATTGCACAAAAATGGAATTTTTGAGTTGCAGGCATAAATGATTTTTTTTAGCTGGGTCGTGAGGAAAAAAAGTTTGAAAACCACTGCTGTATATAATCCCTAAAACATAATCCCCAAGAATACATTATGCTGCTATCATTATTATGTACATAATCCCTGAGAATTCATTATGCCACTTGTGAAATTCTGTGCTGGAGAAATTCTCAGCAATGGCACTCTACAAGATTGAGGAACTAAAAGAACATAGAATCTCGACCAGTGTTTCAATAAAACAAAATAATATAGACCTGACTTATGTTTTTTCTACTTGATTTGTGCTAGTTCAGCAGTACAAAACCACCACGAACTCTCCAAGGAAGCCGGATTTATTGCAACTAGAACACCACAAGGCAGTCAGAACGCACCACTGACTAAAGACTTGTATTTTACTGGGGCAGAAGGAATGCAAAGTGAATAAAAAGTGCTACTCAGAACAGTAACTAGAACTTAGCTAAACTTGGAAGTTTTATCCCACAGAAAATTCTGACTTCTCACATTGTTTTTCATCCCATGTCAGAACCAAAAGTTGAAGTTTTACACGTAACAAAAATTCTGGAAAATTTCAGTTTGGAAATGTCATAATGTTCTGTTTCAGTATTTTTAATCAAAACAAAACAGTCCAACATTTCCAAAATTGAAACGATTCACTTTGTATTTATTGAACTTATCTGAAATGCTTTAAGTCAGTTCAGGATTAAATACATTTTTCATAGTGCCATACTGAATTATAGTAGGAGTCAATAGGGTGATTGATTCTTATAGCACAAGCTCCCTAGTCATACTATATCTTTCATAGTGACCACATACTTCACTCAGAGGAAAATGTACATTGCATTACTTGTCCTCCAGGGAGCTGATCTGATAGGAGAGATTTGGGCTTGAGCTACTCCACCCTACACACTGATAGGGAAATGCAGATGTCAAACTATTTAGAAATTAAACATTTCAGGTCAGTTAAAAAACAAAGTATTCTGACTTGGGTCAAACCAACCCAAACTGAAAGAATTAATTTATATTTCCTGAAATGAACATTAAAAATAAAAGTTTCAGCAAAATCAAGCTTTTCCCATGGAAACGTTAAACTGCATTTTCTGTCAAAAAAAAAATAACTCTCGTGGAAAATTCCCACTCAGCTCCAATGGTGACCATTGACACCTACTTTGTACTAATTTTGCACAGTTATAACCTAGACAAAGGGCAAGGCAGTGAAAAATAATTCACTAGCACTCTGTAAGTATATAATACACTCAATATTACTATTAATAACATACCATTTCATAAAATTGTGGAAAAGCAGCCCCACTTCTACCACAAGATATTATGTTACAGAACTGTCCATTTTCTAGATGCTATCCATGTCCAGAGTGTGCTCCCTGTGGCTTGTGTTTACTATTAAAGTCCATAACTGGTCCATGCAAATATGCTCCTCTGCAGGTCATCTATTCAGGGTATGCAGTCTGTAACACTACTCCCTTGGACTAAAACTCTTTTATCATTGTACTTGCAGTGCCTAAATGGAATTCTGAAATAATGTTGTTCACTTTCTATTTTTAGATCCCAGTGAGATAACACCTGTCTAGACAGATGAATATCTGGACTGTGAAACCAAGGACAACTGAGAGGTAAGTGAATCAGGCTAAGTAGCATTCCTTCATTACTGGGTCTCGCCTGATCCCCCAAGTCCCAAAGAAACTGTGAATGCTGAATGCTTGCTCTTTTCTTGGAATGAGTTGGTGCTGAAATGAAGCTGTGTTAATCCTGAGCAAATGACCTAAACTAAAGCATATTTAGTAAAAATTAAGGGAATGTGAAACAACAAAATAAGCCCCATTTTTAACTGTGAACTAGGCTTTATTGTATAAATATATCTGTTCGTCATGCGATATGCAACATAGTTCTAGCCTTATCATTTGCAGAATATTAGAGAAAAAAAGATGGGAGAGATAGTATCTTTTGTTGGTCCTCATCCACCTTGTCTCTCCTGAGATATGACATTCTCAAACTAGATCAGAACTTTGGCTTATCTATGCTATAAGAGCTTACCATTATACTAATTACTACATTAGACTAGGATCTTATCTTTGACAGTGGTCAATATCTGAATCTTCAGAAGAAGTTTTAACATGTCTCTCACCAATAATGTTTTTACTCTTTTGAGAGAGCTGCAAAGGAATTCCTTCCCAACACCAATTAGTTATTACTTGATTATCTAAATATTTGATTACATTTACTAAATCTAATCTATGGGGTTGTAAAACAGAATAGCTCCCTTTAAGTCAATGGAGCTATGGATATTTACACAACCTGAGATTTGGCCAACTATCACTCTTATTGACACCATCAGGAGTTGATGACTGGAAGTTCCATAGTCTGCTTTGACTACTAAAACAGTAATAAGTCAAAGTGCTATACAGAACTATTTTTGGGTGTCAGCAGGAGCTCCCTCACCCGGGGTGGCTAAACTTAGGGAACTCAAAAGCCACACAAGCTGATTATTAAACTTTAATGAGCAACACTGAGGCATAGAACCATACACTTTCACCAATTCCAAAATTACTAAGTTTAAAATTCATTGCACACTTTAATTTTATTGTAAAAAGAAGGCAAATAAATATTGATCCTACTTATGTCATATTCTAAAAATTATTTAAGGTTACCATTTAAACTAAGTCATCAGTAAAAATACTGCTGCTTGCCCCCGCCACCTGTGACCAGGCAGCCACTTCCCCCTGCTGTCCCCAACCATGCCCGCTCTCTCCTCCCATCCCCGACCATGCCGCCACTTCCCTCACTGTCCCTGACCATGCTCCCGCTTCCCTTGTCATGCTCTTCTGCCGGCCACACTTTTTCTTTCAAGAGCAACATGCAGTTCATGAGCCACAGTTTGGCCATGCCTGCCCTAGCCAGTTAGTGCACTGAACATTCATACCTTGGCTTGCTGTGAACTAACTGACTATGTAGACAAGCCCTCAATGTTGCAATGCCTAACTTTAGCCACGCCAACTCCTACTGGAATGTAAAGCACCAAGTTAGGCACCCGAGATCCATATACAATGCATGGGAAGAATTAGGTAACTAATAATGAGAGCTACAGAAACGAGCAAGCTGGATGAGGAGCCACTTAATTTAGTCAATGGAAAATGCCAAGAAACAGTTAATGGGAGAGACTGAGAGAAACTGACTCCAGAATATCCCCTAACTCAAAGGTTAGAGCACCCACCTGCAAAGAGATGGGAGACAAGGGCTCAAGAACATAAAAACAGATATTCCCAGGGTCAGCTAATAGTCCGCTTAGTCTAGCATCCTGTTTGCCAGCAGTCACCAGTGCCAGATGTTTCAGAGAGAATGAACAGAACTGGGCAATTATCAAGTGATCCATTCACTAACATCCAGTCCCAGCTTCTGGAAGTCAGAAACACATAAGAGCACGGAGTTGTATCCTTGACCACCTTGACTAATATTATTAGATCTCTCCTTTTTTTAAACTTATCTAATTCTTTTTGAAACCAGTTATATATTTGGCTTTCACAACACATCCTGGCAATGAGTGCCACAGGTTGCCTGTTGTGTCAAGTACTTCTTTATTTTTGTTTTAATCTGCTGTCTACTAATTTCTTGGGGTGTCCCCTAATTCTTATATTATGTGAAGAAATAAGTAACACTTGCCTCTTCTTTTTCTCCACATCACTCATGATTTTTATAGACACCTATCTTATTGCCCCTTAGTCATCTCTTTTCTAACCTGAATAGTCCCAGTCATTTTAATCTTTCCCCATATAGAGGCTACTCCATACCCCTACTCATTTTTGTTGCCTTTCTCTGTAACATGTCCAATTCTAATATATCTTTTCTGAGATGGGGTGACCAGAACGACACATAATATTCAAGGCATGATCATACCATGGATTTACATAAAGGCATTATGATATTTTCTGATTTATTATTATTTTCTTTCCTATTCTGTTCAATTCCTGCTCCAAATCAGGGAAAGAGGGGATTTAAGTTTGGGTCTCCTACTCCTTGGGTAAGTGCTCTAAATTGGGCTAAAGGTTGTATGTGTGTGGGGGAAGCATGCCATTACCATTTCCTCCAGAAGTTTCATTTTGTGTGAAACCAGATCCATTAGGCAGGCTCTGAGCTCACCCAATAGACTGAGCTCCAAATGCAAGACATGCAGCAGGATGCCTAATCTGAGGATTCTGTTAGTGTTAGGCATGAGCCAGGTGCCTAAGTAGCAACACTAAGGTGGCTGTACATACAAATCCATCTACCAGTTTTTAGAGCCTAAATGATTTAAATTGGTGGAAATTAGACACCAAGGGATTGTAGCAGCTACAGGGTTTGATAGCTGAGCTAAGGTTTTGAGGATCTAGATTTTGATGCATGCACCTAATTAAAGGCACATCAGGGATCTCTGCAAACCAAGTAGTCCTGGGACAGTTTGTTCATCCTGGGACATAATTTTTCCTGGTGAGGGTCAGTGTGCCTGCACAGGACTTTGTGCAAATTAACTACAGGCCCAAGAATGGGTCCTTCCCTGCATGCTCTTCTCATGCTGCAGACCAGTGTATAGTAAACCAGGATAGGTTTGTGGCCTACAGGATCACTGTATGCCACAAAGGAGTAGGGAGGTAGCAATCTCTGTTCTGCCTCTCCACCAAAGGAACTTCAGTTCTGTCTAGCCTTTAGGTAGGCTGCAAAAGAGATGAGTAATGCTCCCTTGGACCTTTCTTCTCTCCAAGTCGACTGTGTCCTAGTCTAGACCAAAGCTGGTCCTTAATTTGGCTGAATGTGCATTGTTTGGCAATGAGGTCCAGCATGGCAAAATACATTAGTGGAGTGTAACACATAATATATTAGTGGAGTGTAAAGCATAATACTGATATTAGAAAACAAAACAACCCCCCCATCCTTACTGCTGCTTTTAATAATCAGACTTACTATATACCTTTGTCTCTGACACATTACGCAGACGTTAATCATGCAGGAGGCAAGATCAACAGAACATAATTACAAACTTCAAATAAGTGGTTGTACACAGAAGAGGGATCAGGGAACTTGTTCTTATCAACTATGCTGTTAGGATTAAGGCTGGATCTCAGTAATACAGGTTAAGGACTACTATAAATCTCTTTCCTAAAGTTAAAATTTGCTTCACCTTTCCAATTTGTTCCCTTCTATCCATCCCCGTAGCCTCTTCCTTCCCTGTGGTCGGTATCCTCTTAGCAATTGCTGTTTTCTACAATGTTTTCACTATAAATAATGTACATTGCAATTTGGTGTCATTGGTTTCATTGCATTATTAACCTTCATAATTCAATTTTATTTTACACAGAGTTACTGGGCTTTTTCCCCATCATTCACTTCAGCAAAAACAGAGTGCTCATCCCAGGGTAATGGGGAATACACAATTATCTCCAGAGATGGTTTCTTGATGGTTTCTCTATGTCCTGGAGCACCTCAGTGGAGTAACAGAATGGAGAAGTTTCCTGAGAAAGCTGCCCCTTTTGGAACTCAGTGAATGGTTTAGCAGAGGCTACTCAGCTGCATGACATAGGAGCAGAGCCCTGCGGCAACTCATGTGCAAAGACAGGCTTTGGGTTTAGAAAGATCAAGTCTCCCTAAAATTGGATGGAAGCTACAGCAGCCAGCAGTGAAGAAACCAGTTCAGAGAGTTCCAGAGCCTGATCCTCTCTTGCCCAGTGCTTAGCATAGTCATTTACACCAGTGTGAAATGAGTGCAATGTACTCGCAGGTCAGTATTGTAGCATGTCATACCTGAAGTTCTTTCTCCTTGCACTGGTATAAATAACTGAACATAGGAGAAGGCAAAAAAAATCTGGACTTCAGAATCTCATCCTGCTTGTCTACCAAGAGGAAAAAAAATGATGCTCCTCACTTTGAGAGAGAAGGAATGAGGTGCAATGCAGGCTTTAGGATCGGCACCCAAAAGAAGAGTCAACTGACCTATGTGAAAAGATGAGAGACAGCAATGCCTGGAAATGTATCCATTTGCTGAATACGAGAAGAGAGTGGAAGAATGGTGATCTACTGGCTGCAAAAGAGAAGATGGACTGGGAACTGCTGGAACCCCTGCCTATCAAGAGAAGCATGGGAAATGTGTCTAGGAGTGAGAGAAGGGCAGGACTACCAGACATGGGTATGAGGACGATGAAACAGCCCCTAGACACTGATCAACACCACACAGCCTTGAGGGGAAGGTTGGAAAACATGGCTCCAACAAGATCACCTAAATGTGTGTGGCTTCACAGGAAAGAAGAAGGGTAGATTGCCACAGAAAGAAAAGAAAAGTCATGGAAGTTTTCAGCCCATGTATACTAATGCAGGATTTTTGGTTTAACAACATTAAGGGTTAAACCCTCTTTGGATTCCCTTGCATAAAAAACTCTAGCCACAAGTCAAGTGGTGTGATTTAATTTTTTACTTCTGCATTCAAGGCTTTTTACATTGCTCTGACTGTGAAAACAGGCCTTTACGCTGGGCATAAGTTACATTACTTAGCATAAAAGAAATTCAGGCCCAACCATTGCAAAACTAGGTAAGGTCATCTCTTGAGCTGAAGGAGTGCATGCAGAAGAAGGTGACCTTTTAAAGAGTTTAAGATTTATTGTCTACACTGTCCTTGCTGTGACGCAGTGTTACTGTTGCATATTTGCAGAGCATAGAAGCAAGCTGGGAAATACCTGCATACTCAATCCACATTCTTGTCCTTGCCAAAAAGCCTTGCTGCCAGCTGAAAATCATCTGGTGCACAAAGGCACTCTGACCATGACTTCTCCCCAGGTGTGACTGGAACACTCTAACCTGCACTAGAGAACGGGCATCACACAGACCTAGCTCTATCCTACCCTGAGAATCACCCCAAGTGGGGGTATTTTATATGTCACTAAGGTCCTGTGAACTGCTGCAGCAGTAGCAGCAAGGAGTTGAATCAGAAGGCCAGGTGCTGTTCTCATTTTTTTTTTTTTATCTCTCTCTCTAACATGGCTGTTTGGTATTACACTGTAAGATCAGACAGTAATGAGACAGTATCAGAATTCTCTCAAACAAAGGCAGAGCATTTTAAATGATTTTACCAATGGTACAGTATTCAAGTCAAACAGATTTTTGAGCCATTTCAAGTTGTTAACCTATTGGGATCAGGGGACATCACATAATGTGCTAGCAGTTTATAGGAGTCCTGGGAATTTGTATTCCTTATAAAAAGGTCAAAGATTGATCCTGCACAGTTAGTTTTGCCTTGCAAGGAAAAAAATATTATACAATTTTGACCTGAAAATACTTCTAGGTATATTGTTTTCAGATTTATGCAGCCTTAGAAGTCAGAATTTGGCAATTATCAAAATCAAATTTTTCAAGTGTTCTACCATGTTTATTCTAGGTGATTATAGTAGATACAGTCTCTAGGAAAGGTTGTTTAAAATTTTTAGTATTAGTACCTTTGCAGTACTTGATGGATGCTTCCCCCACCTCCCTTCTGAGAAGTCTGCTTCGAGTGACCCAGTAAGAACAAAATGACTGTAGGGCCTAGGACTGATATTACTTATGACAACAGTCATTATTTACATGAACATTGAGCTCAGTAGACCAGCTCTTCACTTTGTGTACATCAGCACAGCCCCATTGACTTCAAAGGATTTGCCCTGCTTTATGAAGGTCCATATGAAGATCCTGTTCAGTGACCTACATATTACCAAGTATAAATTACAATAGCCTTTTTTGACTAGGTATCATTTTATAGAAGGCAACATTTTCCTGTTTGCCGTCCAGGATTTCCTAGGTCTCTGGACCATTGAAGGAGATGATTTAGCTCTGTCTCAAATAATTAGTGAAAGCCGAATGGCTCACTGAATAAGAGACTGACTTATGCAGCTGGCCTGTCTCCTGTCGACTGCTGCCAAAATTCACCAGCCATGTAGACAAAGCCTGAAACTTCAAGTTAAGCTACAAAGCCCTGGGATGACTGCCTGCCTAGTCAAACACAGGACAAGCACAAAAGTCAAATATTCAACACTTGAATAGAGAACTGTTGTTACTGCTGTGGCTTATTTTTTAGCTTTCTGTAGCCCAAATGGAGAAAGTTTATAAGAATATTATCCTTTTACTAGCTGTAACCCATCAAAAGTGATCGGGGGGGGAAATCAGTGGGGTGGGGAAACCAGGAGAATGGAGGTAGCCTCTGCATTGGGCCGCCTCGCCCCACCCACAGGGCAGGGAACAGCCAGCTCAGGGGTGGAGCAGGCCAGCTGTTCCACACTGGGGGCAGGGAGGGCCGGCCCAGAGGCAGGGTGGGAAAGCAGAGCCCAGCCCCTCGACTGACCTGCTCTGCCCCAGGCTCAAAGAAGGGGTAGGAGTGTGGGGCCAGCCTTTGTGCCAGCCCTCCTGCCCCCCCATGCAGGGGGTCCCGTGCTAGGGACAGCCCTGTGAGGGCAGGGCAGCGGGCACTCAGGGGCATCCTGGGAAATGGGTGCAGTTGTGGGAGACTCTACTGGAGTTGCCGCTAGAGGCAGCAGTGCCCATGGCCCGGGGACTCAGCTTGGCCAGTGGAGTCTGGGGGCCTCCGGCACACTAGAGGGTCCCTCCCCCCAGCATTGGCCAGGGGAGGGGAGTGGAGTGGAGGGAACGCTCCCACTGTGGGACCCACATACCTCATCACACGTTCCTCACACATCCGATACCTGGTTCCAAGCATGGTGATGCCTGGGCTTGTTCCCTGCCCCCTTGGGGCTGCTCCTCGAACCCTCAAATCTTGCTCCCCCCACCCCGGGTTGCCCTCTGACCCTCTCAATCCAAGTGTCTCATCCAGGGCTGCTCCCTGTCCCCCAGAATCTGCCTGCCCCCACCACTCGCATAGCACAGCAGAAGCTGGCAGTTTTCAAAGCAGGGTAGACTCCCCTCCAGTCTCCCGGTAGCACTGCCTGCCCTGCGCATATGCACGGGAGCCAAGACATTTCACATCATGCACGCACGCACCTAGCAAATTAGGAGAGTTGATATGATTAACAAACTATAGTTGGGAGAAGATTATATGGTGCTTGGGAAAGAGGAAAAGACCTACGCTACGTTAGAGGAAGATGAGGATGTTAGAGGCCACATTTTTTCTTTGGATTTCCATACTGTAACGTGTTTTACCCAACAGACATTAGCAGTTTCCTCTATTTCCAATTCTCAGACTACCAAGTTATTACACACAGACTCTTGTGGATCAAACAAACAACAACCCTTCTTAGAGTATGAGTGATTAATTCAAGAGCCGGACTGTGATGTTAATTTTAACCAAAATCATATATATGTGTATTTATACATAGATACACATATACACACACATGCACATTATGCATTTGAAATCTGATGTAAATTTTAAACAACACACACAGTCACATCATCAGGTTTACATGCTTTTTTGTTTAAAATTAACATCACAGTTCAAATATAAAGTGTGTATATGCCAATATAGCCAGTTACTATCTGCAGCCATGACTACTTTACAAATGCAAATATGCTAATAATTAATCAAAATTATTGTTGTTCTCAGCAGGCAGACTAAAACCAATCCTAGCAGTTGCAGATGTTAAAAGTGCTCATTCATAGGTTTGCCGATATATATGTGCTCATCTCTGTATGGAGTTCATAACTGATGGCTTGTCGTAATTCCAGATGAAATGCATGTTTCCACATTTGGAAACACTTGAGGGCTTTGGGTCATACTCACATTTCACCAGAGACCTTCAAGGGAAAGATATCTGAGATTTATAAGAAAAGTTGTTTCAAGGAAGAGAGAGTTTTGCTTGAATAATTTGTTACCTGAAGCATTCCACAGTTGTGGAAAACACTGAAAAAATGAAAATTCAATATTATTGCTATTAGCTGATTGTTACTTTGGACATGTCATGAGAGCTTATGTTTAGTGAGCCATATTTCCTGGGGTCAGCCAGCTACCTTTCCAAAAGCTTGCAGTGTGTATCAAAAATACAAATCAAAGCCATCTTTCTCCAGCTATGCCAAGTAGTTTAAATTATGGAAATAAAATTCTATGAAATATACACATGCTATCACCTCAATCCTGCAGACCCCATCCAGTAGCCACTGGGTAGAGTTGAAGGGAAGAGACAGACATTGTGGCTCCCAAATCTTGGGGATGGCTAGAGACTTGTTTGGCTCTCCATACAGTTTAGTACAGAAGTATCAGACATGGCTCATGGGCTGAACCTTTTAGCCAGCCCATATCAGTGCTGCATGGGATCACACCCTCTCTCTCTGACAGAGAGAGAGGGATCTCAGAGCACAGTCTCACACAGACCACTCTGCTGTAATGCCACAAGAGTGCCCTATTATTTCAACTGATGGTATGTATGGCCCATTAAAAGTACATTTATGTCCAATCTGGGCCACCAAAGCAAATGAATTTGACACCCCTGCTTTAGTACATTCCTAGTGTTATAGTAAAGTACACTCCCCTACACTGTTAGAATTATTTGCTGGAGAATCCGGGTTCTTTTTGGCTCCTTTATAGACAAACTACCAGAGACAGTCACGTCTAGGGAGTTGTGCTACCAGGAATGGCAGTAACAGCAGGACTTCAGTAATGTGATTCCATAGGGTTTGGAGTTCGACCCACACTCTCTTCCCGTGGGTGCAGGGGAAAACACTCCTTCCCAGAAGACTGACTAAAGACAGGGTTGGCCTTATAAGTGAGTGCTATGGACAACCTCTTAGGGTAGAGCAGTTGGGAGGGGGGGCACCATGGTCAAGAGGCAACAGAAGAATTAAACACATCCAGGAAGTAGGGGCATGGAAAAGTGGGACTGTGGGGTGAGAGCCAGGCCCTCACCTGGGTCCACTCTCTGATCTCCCAGCAGCATGACCCCTGCAGTGCTGCCACCCCTCCACCTGCAGCTGCCTCTTCCTCAGTGAGTAGTACTTAAAAGATGCCAAAGAAAGTTCATCCAAGCTCTCATTTTCCTTAAAGCCTATCCTGATGAGGGAGAAACTTTAACGTGATCCTCATTGATTTTTCATCCCCTTCTCCAGCTGTTAATGTAAGAGGGCATATTGCAATTCTGTTTATCCTGACCCTTTGCCATCATTATAGATTCTGAAGTGCAGACCTTGTATCATCCAAAGCATAATTGCTCTGATGCAATTGCCCTTACCTATATGAATGTAAATCAGGAGTTACACCTTAATGCAAGTGTGGGCAAACCATGGCCCATGGATGAGGTGCTCTGGCCCATGCTCCCTTCCTCACCTCTTCCAAGATGCCAAGCAGGACGAGAGAGGCAGGAGACTCTGAAAGGTACAGAGTCTTGTGCTCTTCTCCCCTGTTGTCAAGGGCCAGCCCAGTGTCTCCAAGGCAGTGGTGGCAACTGCCCCTCATTGTAGCCATTGGGTGCGTAGGTGCTGCAGAGGGGGCACCAGCCAGGCTGGGGGGGTGGGCAATCTTTAAGAGAGAAGCAGAGCCAGAGACAGTTGGGTGCTGCCTCCTGCATCCTAATGCTGGAGATCTTTCCTCTCTGGGTGTGCTCACCGCCCAGCATACATAGAAACAAAGCCCAACTGCAGCACAACACTCGAGTCCCATGCGGGAAAGGAAGCTAAGAAGGGACTGATGGTAATATCCTTCTGGGCAGCTGGGCTAGCGGCTGGAGCCGGAGGCTGGAGAACAAGGTCTTCTCTTCCAAGTGCCTGTCTCTTTCTTCCCCAGAGATCCCCCTGCTTCAGCTTCCTAGAGCACAGCAGTTGAAAAGAAAAGGGAGGAGAGCTGTGGGAGGAGTGGTTCCCTCCGCAGCCATATAGTAAGTAAGGGAGGGGAGGACTCCTGGGACCGGGCAAAGGTGGGAGCTAATGGCTAGTCTGGACTCCCTGGAATGGGCTGCTTAGGAGTGTGTTTCCAGGGGTGTGGATGCAAGCTGCCTCCAGCCCAGAAGGACTGAGGGGGCAAGGCTAGGAGGTTGTGATACCCTCCCTCCAGCCCCAGGCACCAGAAACCCTCACTATGCTGCTGCACCCAAACTCCCCCGCCGGCTCTGCAGCCGCACCCCACCTGGCTCCTAAACCTGGGAGAAAGGCTAAGTGTTGGCAGCACCCAGGCTCAGCTGAAGCTGGGAGTGAGGGGGAACGAAGCAAGCCCCAGCTCCACCCCTTTTTCCAGGAAGGGGGACTGGCCACTTGCCCCCACAAGCCCCACCCCACCTCTCTTCCCCCTCCCCCTCCTTGGCCCCTTATGAGTAACTATACGTCATATATGCCCCTCAGACCAAAACCGTTATCCACCCCTGCACTAATGTCTACGGAGTTAGATGAGTATAAACCTGGTGTAGGTAACTAAGAGGAGAATGAGGACCAATATCTGCTGTTTACCTGATCCCTGCACTGAGTTTCATCATCCTTCTTGTCATGTTTTTTCTAATAAACATTTGTGTCTCACCATGACTGTGAAGTATTAACATTAGTTTTCTAAAAACTAGATCTATTCAGAAACTAGAATTTCTGACCAGTGGGAAATTCCACCATTTACAAAGAAAGCCAAAAAACCCCACAAACCCTCCCACCCTCCAAAAATTTGAATTTTCCTATTTAAAAAAAGCTATGAAATTCCTAATGCTAATCCTATCCCATTTAGATTTTACTGTTTCAACTTTTATACTGAAATATATGCAATAATGCAAATTGCGATAATATGTCACCTGATGCACAATGGACTATGATCTGTGTAACCTTCCTGTTCACATTGACAATGTAATTGTGCAGTTTGATGTAAAATGTGCCACATAACGTTCACTTTTGAATGCTCTGACATGTTATTATAGTATCAGGTTTCCTGCAGCATCATGTATTTGTACAGATATGAAGCATGTCTCCAAGCATCTTACATGGCTCAGAGCAACAGGACTCTCTCTCAGCAGGGAGGCTGGAGAGGTGCATGACAAAGGCAATGCAAATTGAGGCCCTTGGCTCAAGTGGGACAATGAGAATCACAGAGCAGCATAGAGAAAGAGGAGAAAGGGGAGCAGGACATTGAAAACAAATACGCACACTTGGAATGTTTAGAGGCCTTTTTATTTTTTGGCCAGAGAAACACAATCATGAAAACAGCTTCAAGTGAGTGAACCTATCCATGGCACCAGGAAAGCCATGTTCAGCCAGTCTTGATCAGCAGCCAGTCTTATAGGTAAGAATAAGGAAAATAAACTAGACAATAATCCTGAATAGTGTTGTTAGATTAGCATGTGGTTTATATCTTTTATTTGCTCATGATAACTCCTAACTCCTTTATTAAATAATTGTGCTTGACTTGCTATACATTCACTTAAAATCACGTTCTAATCCATAACCTAGTTTCCCTCCCCCCACAAGCTGAGTGAACTTTAGAGGGTGTACGTATAAGCGAAGCTGGGCATACCCAGTTCTTTGACAAATGGGTAAACAAGTGTCTACGAGTCTATAGTGACTGGGCAGGGGACCTGAACCACGTAGGACAGAAAGTTATTAGGGGTGCTAGCTAGCCCTCAGTGGCTAAAGGGTGTACATCCACTGCCTGGGACAGATTACATGCCAGAGGCTGGTGTGGACCAACTCAGGAGTGAGTGGTCACCTGATGTAGTGGGGTGAATCAGGGTTCAGAAATAGAGATCAGCGGGTTGCAGTGGCATACCAGACCAAATTCTGGGAGGAGAATGTCACATTAAAATTAATCAAAATAATACCATGAAACTTTTTACCTTATCAAAACTTTTTTCAGTGTTACTTGAAACAAGAAAGTAGAAATGCATCATTTTAACTTTTTCTCTCATTGACAATTTCATCCAACTGTTTTTATTTCTACAAAAAATCCATGGTTTAAAACAGAAAACTACTCCATGAAAAAATTCTGACAGCCTCTACTAGTAACTTTTAAAGCACGTCTTTCAACTTTTTTTTTGTTTGTTTTTTTAACTACAGGGTGGAACATATGGCCCATAATCTTCTATTGAAACAGATGAAGCATTATATATGATCACACTGAATCCAAATCCTTGCTACAGGAACCAGCCTATTTGTACTATAACTGATGCATTTGCTTGGTAATGAACAGATTTTAATTCAAAGCAGCATATTTTCACCAACTCTAATTGCTTTTATCTGAAACCACATTGCTCAAAACTAATGCATTTTAATTTAAACCAAGATATTTATCACATTCTCCCCCCACCCTCCAAGTCTGACATCTTCAGCCAAACTAGTAGTTTTTTTTTCCCAAAGGAACGAATGAATTTCCAGTAAAACCACTGAACATTAATTTACACTAATGCAATTTCTTTTAAACACTCCTGTCAATTAAAAACAATCTGAATTTTGATATGCATTAGAAAAGAGCTACATTAAAGTCAGAGTTAACAATACATGCTTGAAATCAGTATATTTTTAAATTAAATCAAATGTATTAGCTGCAATGGACACAATTTTGGCAACACTTCTTGAAAGTGTGTGCAATGTACATTACCATTGGGCCAAATCCTTTGCTGGTATAAATCTATTGCTTTCATTGGAATGATTCTGATTTACCCAATTGATGATCAGATTCACTGGACAAATCCAGAATAGGAATCAGTAGTAAATCTATGAGCATATGATATTGGGAAGCTAATTCTTCTCATTTATTCCAATTTTATACCACTGTAATCCTACTGATTTCAATTTAGATATACTGGATTTGTACCAGTGTGAGAGAAGAATCACATCACAGTGTACGTCTTCACATTTCCATGTAAAAAATGAAATAAAAAGTACATTAATGGTTTGATTTCCTTTTGCCTGTGATAGACGGTGGTAATTGCAACCTATAATGTAGATGGCTTGCAATGTCTTATGTGACTAAATAGTCCAAACTGTGATTTCAGTCTTTGGCACTTATTGATAGAGCCCTGCAAATCCGTGGATATCCACCTTATATCCGCATCTACGGATACAACAAGGATATCCACAGACCATTTCTTGCGGATGCAGGTCAGATATGGATCCATTTATTTGCATTTGTGCAGGGCTCTACTTATCGGAAATGTACGTGTCTTGATTGGGGGCTGCTTGCTTCCTACAACTTCTTTTCTTGTCAAAGCATAGGACCCATCTCCTGTCATGAACTTTGCAGGTCTGATGAAGACTATGCCACCACTTGTTACTATGACATGCCAAGCCTTCGGATTAGTCAGAATCAATTCCAAATTCCTTTGTATCTCACATGCATGTACACTTATAGTGAAGCTCTGAATGTTCCTTTGTTCTGGTTTCCTCTGATGGGTCCCCATGTTGAACGCCCTTAGGTATGTATCCATCTTTCAACCTGTTCAGACGGACCAGCCAGTACAGTTGTCTTTGCTTGAATAGGGCTGTTACACTTGGTACATTTAGCCTTTGAAGAACCTCGGCATTTTCCCATTTGATATCAAATATGCAGTGCAAGTAATGCAAGTATAAACTGTGGAAAAGTGAAACAAACAAGGAGTCCTGGGGCACTTTTAAAGCCTAACAAATTTATTTATTGCATAAGCTTCCATTTCTCCTGGGGAGTATAAGTTGTCCATGTTTCCCCACCTTCTATGAGAAAGCTGAAGATGCGCGCTTGATACATGAGCGCTTTGGTCTTGATGACAAGTTCTGAGTTGTTCCATGCTCTTTTAGTTACCTTCTAAAGCTTGTGGCAGCCTTTCCAATGCTAAGACCTAGGTCTTCATCTAATGACAGATTGGTAGTCACTGTCACACCTGAACAGCTGAACTTTTGGACTACTTCTAGCTGGTTTATATTTAAGATGATTAAAGGATCTTCTATAACCTCTTGTTCTAATACAATCATTTTCTTAATTCTAATGAAGAGTGTGCAAATGCCCAACAAGCACTTGAAAGGCATTCCATGAGCACCTGTGGTAGATCTTTATCATGGGTTAAAAGGGCAGCATTATCAGTGAATACAAGGTCCTTGATTCGCATCTTTTTTAATCTTAGTCTTTGGCTTAAGTTTTCAGAGATTGAAGAGTTTCCCACCCAATCCTGTAGGGAGATATACTCCGTCTTTCACAACCTTAAACACACGGTTCAGGACTACTTAGAACAAGATTCCAAAGAACGTAGGGTCAAGAACATATTCTTGCTTCACTCCACTTTTAAATCACAAAGCTATCCAACACAGATGCATCAAACTGAACATTTGATTTCTTGTTGTCATGAAATGAACACCACATAAGACTTAACAATGGACATCCTATCTTTTAAATAATTTCAAACACACCTCATTAACTGTGTGTGCCAAATGATTTGTTTAGGTCAGTTTTGCTCCCTACACTTTTCTGGATGTCGACACTGAGAAAATATCATGTCTATGGTTGATCCAGGCCTGAATCCACACCATGATAAGGAGTAAACACAATTTTCCAGTTGTTGTAGGTGTACTTAGCTGACTTTGCAAAAGCCTTTCCTGCTACACTTAATAGCAAGATACCTCTGTTACCCCTTTTTGCTTTGATACACACCCACCCACCCAACGAGTGATTATGTTAGCATCACATATCTTTTGTGGCATCTTCCAGCATTTAAGTAAAAACTGATAGAGGTATAGTAGTAAGATTTCTTTCCCACGTTTAGAATTTTTGTTGCGATGCTATCTTTTCCAGGAGCCTTGCTACTTGATAACAAATCAATGACCTTGCTTAGCAATTCTACAGTGGGCTCCACATCCATTTCTAGCATAACCTGCAGAGTTGCTATTTGGTTCAGTGGTTCACTGTTGATGTTCCTTTCTTGTGTGTATAGCTTTGAATAATGTCCAACCCCAGAAGACAGATGTTTATTTTTATCTATACTAATTTCAACACTTTGTGATTTAAGAGGAGTAACCTTGTCAACAACAAGGCCCTGAGTTTTCTTCAGGGCATCATACATGACTGAGATTGCCTGTATCTGAAGCTATCTGTATCTCTTCACAGAGCATGGCCAAGAAATGATTTTCAGTGTCTACCTAGCCACTGCATCTCAGCTTTTGCATGCTGAAGTCTCACTTTGGTGCTTCTGTTGGCTTCTTATTATGTTCCAGATAGATATATTCTTAGTGTTAATAAAACATAATGGCTCCATTTCATTTTCTTCAAACCAAACCTTTGTGGATGATCGAGAGTCAACCTGTGGAACTCCTTGCAAGAGGATGTTGTGGAAGCCAAGATTGTAATAGAAGAACAAAATAGAACTAGGTAAGTTCATGGAGGATAGATCCATCAATGGCTATTAGCCAAATGGGCAGGGATTGCTGTTTGTCAGAGACTGAGAATGGCACATGGGATGGATCATTTGATGACTACCCGTTCTGTTCCTTCCCTCTGAAGCATCTGGCATTGTCCACTGCTGGAAGACAGGACACTGAGTTAAATGGACTATTAGTCTGATCCAATATGGCCATTCTTATGTTATTTTCCCCACATGTAGCTAAAGCTATTTCATGGATTGTTGTTCCTACATCTTCCCAAAATTCCTCTGCCTTTACTAGTAGTGACTTCATAAACTCCTGACTTTTTTTTTTGTTTGTTTGTTTAATGTTAGCAGCATTGATGTTGGGCTTGTCCCAAGTTTTTCTCTACCTGGATTCTTAGCCGTAATCTTCACTTGTGCAAAGATCTGAGTATCCAGTGTCTTGCTCTTTTTGTGTAAAGCAAGTCAAGCTCAATGTACAACACATGTTTCAAACCATTGGAGAACCAAACTCTGAGCTCCTCTCTTAACTGGCTGTTAGAACAACAAATTAGGCAGTGGAGTGGATAAAAGACTGCTGAGGAGGCAGTTCAATAAACAGAGTTCTGACAAGGTAAGCAATATAGCAGCATGGATGTCATGAAAAAGAAATATCCCTGTATGGGTGCTCTTTGCAACACTACTCTCTATGCCTGGGAGTTAGCTCACCCTAATGATGTGCAAGTCTGAGACTTAACTCAGCCGTATATTAACTCAGCATTGGGTGAAACTCAGGGATTTCACCACTAAAATAAAGAACAAATGCTCCACTACTCCAAAGCAACCCCATCTTGGGAATGTCCCTAGCAAGAGATCTCATATGACAATTATAGAGATGCATCCAGGTGCTGGGAAGTTCAGGGAGGATATAGAAAGACCCAGCAAAGGGAAAGAAAGGCTCTGACCAGTGGATATTTGCTGACCATCTGCACAAACAAAGATCATAAACAGGTTACAATTTGGGCATTAAAAAAATGAAAAAAAAACAAACAGGGAGAAGAAAACAGTTATGATTGATTAATTAGAGGTATTGAATATGGTGAGAGGTTTAGCAAAGTTAAAGGAGGTAGGTAGCTAGTTTTTCCTATATAACATAAATGAAAACCAACGGCCTTTCTTTGGGAGAAGCATCACTGGACTGCAGTTCAACATCAGGCTGCCAGACCCACCACTCCTCTGTGTGGCCCAGATGTGCACAGGCATCAGCAACAACTCCAGATGAGTGGATCCTGACTTGTCACTGGATGAAGTTTGTCTATGTATTGGAAGTGATGAGCATAATAGATTTGCTCAGCATATGAATTCTGTGTGTTTATCTAATAAATGGTTGATAAAAGCACTGCTGTGCATGCATCCTTCACTTGGAAAAATTCCTTTAGATGGGACCTGTTGATAGGGGCATGTACTTAAATTGACCAGGACTTTCCTGAGCCGCTTGGGTAAGGGTAACAGCCTTACACCGAGAGCTCTTAGTAGGGAAAGAGCCGGGGTACCTAAATGAATCAAGTCTTGCTTTGAGTCCTCAGTAGCAGGGTGCCCTAGATGTAAGAAACACCATCCCTGGGAGGGATATTGATAGCAGGGAATAAAACTGGGAACACTGGATCTTAAAGTGTGTGAAGCTTCCGCCTGAGCTAAAAGTCCCCACTATAATACTCAGCATTGTGGCAGGATCATTAATTTCACCATGAGACTCCACCACCAGCAAGAAGAGGACAAAGCAACACACTGAATGGGTTTGGATGACACCAACATTTGTTCTAGCAAACCAAAATTATCCATAGTACTTTTAGGAAGAAAGCACAACAAAAGCGACTGTGTTTACTATCCATAGATTTCTGAAGAGATCAAAGAAAAGCAATGCTAATGTACACGATTAATTTTCTCCACCTCAGACTGGTACATGCAATAATATCTGATCAAACATTGATAACAGATAGTTCAGTATATGTGTGCTTTTAAACATTGCAGTCACCCACACAAACAGTTTACCACATCCCTTCTCACCTATGTTTCTCTGAGACAAATATGTAATTGATAAATAAAATCAGAAGTACTGATTGTTAGTGGAAAACCACAGCTTAGAGGGGAATATAATAAAAGCCAAGACTTTTTCCCATTGAAGCCAATTTGAGCTTTGCCACTGACTTTATGGGAGCAAATTGGGCCTTAAAGGCACTGCAGAAAAAGTAACCTTAGAAGTTAGTAACCCTGCAGTCCTGAATAAGTCCTTCAATTCCCCCTTCACATATCTGTAATTGCTATATGCCACACCTCTGATACAGGGAAAAAGTCTTGATCCTGAGACTTTCCAGAGTGAAAACAATGAAAGAAATGGGACAGATATAGGTAATAATTTAATCAAGCCAATAAATTATCTACCTCTTCCTGGCCAAATCTTGGGACCTTTAATCCATTCTCGCCCATTGGCTTTTATGTTTCTTTTGAAACTCTTGAATATACTCTTCCTGTATCACCTCCTCAGGATCATCTGTGGTAGGCCCTACCTTTACCCATCCACTCTTTAGACTGGGTCCTTCCACCCTTGGCTACCTCCAGTTCTCCACTCATGCCAGGTTTCAACTCATCCACTTAAGCAGTGCAGGTACCACCTCCATTTTGATGGCTCCAATCTATTCTGTACTCCTAATTGTTTTCTTTTATCCTGTTTCACATCTCACCTTCTCTCTGATCTCCTCTTGCTCCTTAATGTGAGCCATTCCTAGGACCAAATTTTGTATCGCCCTGAGCCTTTTGTATTTGACTTTTCCAGTGTCATTCCTTTTTGTAATATTACACACCTATTTTGCACTATTACAATTGGCTACACAAGATGCAGGGCAATGGACAATCAGGACCCTGATGTTTCCATCAATCGCTTCTCTATACCCCTCCTGTCTCCTTTAAGAATATCACCATCCTTTCTTTTGCCGATGGTCAGCACCTAAAGTTGTCTGAGTCCTCCCCTTTATTACTCCCCTTGCAATATTTCTAAAATCAAGACTTTTATCTCTGTCCATAGTGACTTTTTTATCCAAAACCAAATAATCTCCTGTTTTGATTGCCATAATCTCCTTCTTTCTAACCTCCTTAGCCCTTCTAGACCTATGGGGGGGGAGGAGTTAAGTTAGCTTTCCTTAACTGACCATTTTGACCATTTCATTAGTTGCAGCCCACACTGAGTCCTTTCTTGGTTGTCCTCTTCTCCACCTCTGCAATTTCAAATTTAAGAAGCAATAGCATTCTTTGCCTCAAAGACATTAAATTAATGTGACTCATGAAAAATATCCATTACATAAGAAAAACCAGAAGAGGTATTGTAAGGCAATGGAAGCCTTCACTAAAAAGAGCAAGCAACATGAGTGTAAAAAAGAAAAAAAATTTGTCACACACACACACACACACACACACACACACACACTTACACACTTTCGATAAAAAGGTTTTCTGGTTGAGTGAGAGAGACGATAGTGGTGTTTTGTTACTGCTGCTGCTTTATAGTTTTACATATTAAGCTGATTTTATGAATCCACTCACTACGTTGCTCTTTTAATGTACGTTTTCAATTTCTCCCATTTTCCAATCTAGCTATAATAAACAATATTTAACTACATCTGGCTACGGACAAGATAGACTTCAAAATGATTGCCTATCCATTGATCTTGAAAACACTTGAGCACATGAATAACTACTCCCCTGAACAGCCCATGTACTAATTGGGGTGATTTATATCCCTGTACTAACTGATGTTATTTATGTGACTGAAGTTATTTTACAGCTTTTAAAGGTCAGAAGGTACCGATATCATCTAGCATGACCACTTGCATAACCTTACCCAATATTTTCTGCATCAAGCCCAGAAATTCTGTTTGAGTCAGAGCATCCCTTTCATAATGTTAGACAGTGATTTAGAGCACTGGTTTTCAAACTTAGGGTCAGGACCCAGTACTGGCTCACAGACCCTCAGGTACTGGCTTGTGGAACCCCCAACTTCTGCCACCAAAAGACTGAATGCATTGTGTTATGATGTAATTGTTGGGTTGCAGGCATAAGTGCTTTTTCTCAACTGGGTCCTGAGGAAAAAAAAATTTGAAAATCATTGTCTTAAGAATATGTATATACAGCTAAACAAGCAAGGAGTCCTGTGGCACTTTGAAAGATTAACAAATCTATTTATTGCACCTTTTTACCCCTTTGGAACTTAATAACCAGTCCCCGGTTGATAGACTCAGGCTCAAAGAGTTTACATTACCATCCTAAACATAGCTGTGTAGATAGCATTTTTATATTCTTACCCAGGCTGAAGCCTGGGTTCTGAACCTTCTCCCACTGTCTATGATTCAGAGCTGAAGCTGCAGATCCTGTTTCTACTGAGGTAGTGCAAACCCACCAAGCCTGAATCTGGCTTAAAGGCTCACTGCTGAGCTCTTTGTAGACATCACTTTAAAGACTTGAAGTAATGGATAGTCTACATCACGTTTTACGTAAACTGTTCTAACAGTTAGTTGACCTCACTTAAAAAAAAAAGTAGGCTGAATCTAGTTTTACAGGCTTTGGCTGTCATTTCTTAGAAACTGGTCCTAATTCTCTCTCACTTACACCAGAGACATGCCTACCTAACACCACAGACTTGTGAGAACAATGCTAGACCAGTTATGCTGGAGATGATATTGAAGTCTATATTACTTGACAAGAGACAGAATCTGTAATGGGCATCACGCTCTATGGTATTTTAAAAATTGCACCCTGTTTCTATTTCCAACTACTGGATGTCATTATGCTTTTTTTTTTCCCCTCCTCCTGCTAGCTAGACTCAAAAACTGTCACTACGACACAATCTCAGCCCTAGCCTACACCGAGGGCTTTTCGGGGGCAGTCGACCACCATTTACACAAGGAACATAAAATTTGTTGCGCAAACGACAGCGACTTTCTAAGACACCATTACATGTTAGGAGAAAGCCAACAGCAAATTGCTCATGCTCGGCTGTTCCCTATACCTCCGGACTCCTGGGACTTCTGGGGTTGGCTTCTGGGAGTGGCTCGCCATGATCCGCTCCCGGAAGCCCGAACTGACGGTGGCATCAGTATAGACATACCCTCATTATACTCACTTGCTCACTCAAGTGGAAAAAGCAAACAAAGAATGAGGCCAATTCTCCACTAAGCTGCACCTTGTGATGTCATTTATACCATACAAGGTAGTTGCAAAACTATAAAATAACAGCAGTTTAATTTCATAACATAATTTGAGGATTGATGTTAATAAAGCTATGCTGATTTATACCAGCTGAAGAGTTGGTTTTATAATTATTTTCACATGTGAAATCATGCTGCATTTGTGTATAGCTTTTTAGAGCTGAAAGACAGTACATGACTCAAAATGGAATCTAATCCTCACTTTTGCTCTTTAATATAATCACAGTCCTGCTCATAACCACAGAGTTAATATGCAGGAAAATGGAGATGGAACTAATTTAACATCAAACATATCTAATCTTAAATCATCTGAAAATGGAGATTAAACCTTTCTGCAGCTCAAGTTTTTTCACAATGATTATTTCCTGTTAAAACCCACATTAATAAAGACTGGTGTACTTTCAAAAATAACTCCATTTGCTGTTCTGTATCAAGAAATACACTCCATTAAATAAAATGCAGTTTGAGGACAGTCTCGATTAAGCAGACTTTGGTGTATTGTCATCAGCCATAAAAGACATGCTAGTGGCTCTGACGCAATTTAGCAAAATTAAGAATTTGAATCCATTATAAATGGGATAAAAGCACTTTTAGAACAACATTGACTTGTAGATTAGAAGGCCAGATGGGACCCTATGATCATCTTGTATAACCTGCATAACATGGGCCATAAAACTTCCCAATATTAATTCTCTTTTTCTGACTATGGCATATCTTTAGAAAAAAAATCCAACCTCGATTTTAAAAATTGCCAGTGATAAAGAATCCACCACAACCCTTGATAAGTTGTTCCAGTTATTAATACACACTTAAAATTTGTCCTTATTGTCAGTCCTAATGGCAGAGGCAGCCTTAGGCAATTGGAAGCCCCAGGCAAAGCCCTTTATGGGGCCCCCCTACAGGCCCCCACTGCCACCCTCACCGGGGCCCTGGTCCCCTCTGCAACCCTAACTGACCCCCCCCAGTCTCATCTTCATTGGGGTGGGGGGGGGAAACGGGGGGCCATGGACTGCCAAGGCCAGAAGCTGCACCACCTCCCTGCCTGCCAAGCTCTCTGCAGCAGGGGCACAGCAGCGCTCCCTGCCTACCCTCCGTCAGTGGCACCTCTCCAGGGGGAGAGAGGAGACCAGCTGGCATGGAGCTGCAGCTTGTGTGGAGTGGAGCCCTGGAGCGGCCTGCTCCAAAGAGTTCAGGCTGCTTCACCCCTGGCCATCCCAAGCCTAAATAAAAACTGCCTCACCCCCAGGCTCTGTATTGGGCCTGTTCAGGCTTGGGGTGGCCATGGGCAAAGCAGCCCAAACTCCTGAAGTGGAAAAAGCAAGGAGTCTTGCGGCACTTAAAGACTAACAGATTTATTTATTGCATGAGCTTTCGTGGGAGAAAAACTGCAGCTCTGCACTGGCTGCCCTCCTCTGTCCTCTGGGGGACGTGTGGCTGCCTGAGGGTAGGCAGGGAGTGCTACTCCCCCCACTGCAGAGAGGCAGGGCGGGCAGGCGGGCAAGCAGGACGGCACAGCCACTGGCCATGGGGGTCCACGCCCCCACTCCTCCACCACCCTGTGAGAGCAGGGTTAGGTGAAGCAGGCAACCACTACAGGGCCCCTTACTGCTCGGGTCCCTAGGCTGCCACCTGCTTCACTTACCCCAAGAGCCACCTCTGCTTAATGGGTCTGATTTCAGCTACCATCTTCTGGATCTTGTTGAACCTTTGTATACTCTTTGGCTGTGCACAACTCCTAGCAAAGTATTTAGTGCTAACATCTGAAGAAATAACAATGCCATTAAAAAAAATACATACTCCCTATTAAAAATACTGTTCCTAAGAACGGCAGACACTTAGTGTAGTTAAGGGAGAGAATGCTTAAAATGGTGTTTCTTCAGAACACTATCATTGCAACTTCCCAGCTACAAACTCATAAAAAACATCAATCAATCCCTCTACATTGTACAGTTGTGTAGCCTTTGAATTCCTCCATCATGCAAACAGAGCATCTTTGATACAACAAAACAAGAGTTCTGTGGCCTATGAAAGCTTACACCCAAAGAAACTTGTTAGTTTTTAAGGTGCTACAAGACTGTTGTTGTTTTTGCAGCAGAGAGACTAACACAGCTACCTCTCTAGAACTTGTCTTTGTTACAGGGATCTATGGTATTAATATAATTAAGTTTGCAGGGGAATACATTTTCTTTAACACAGGTAGAATTTTAGATCCACAAGAATACAAGATGGTTTCTTCAATGAATGTACAGCTTTATTGAAATCAACTGAGTTTGTACTGTGTGATGATCTAGCCTGGTATCTACAGCCCCTAAACAGATTAGAAAATCTCAGGTTTAAAAATTCTATTATTTCAAACCACAATTAAGAAATTCAAAACGTTTTTGCCAGAAAATGCCTTTAAGGAAGACAGATATGGGGGGACATGAGGACCAAATATAGCACAATTTTATTACCCTTGGCTAGTAATAAAAAAAGAGAAACTGATCACAAGGATTTTACCTACTCTCCTAGAGAGTGCTTCCCTTTTTATTTTTAATTCCATCCATGAAAGGCTGTAACCCAAGTTGTGTTACTAAGGTTAAAGCTGACATAATCCGTGACACTGACAATTCTACACAGTGAAGGTAGCTGAGTTCCCTGAAAGATGAGAGAAAAATATAGTAAAATCTGACAATTTTGTAACTTGAAACATTTATACTATGGCTATGTCTGGAAAAAAAATCCTTTCTTGAGACAGGCAAGCACATACATCTGGTTAAGAGCAGGTCTTTTCCTTTCTTTTTTTAAGAAGAAATCCCTGATCAAAGGAGGGAAAATATGATAACTGTTGGCACGGTTATCTTTATCTGTCATAAGGAATACAGGATATTCTTGTTTTCAATATTGTACCTTTAAATTATGTTGTACATTTTCAATTCTTCTAGATGTAGAGCACTGAAAAACTACAAACAAGAAACTATTACTTCCAAACTCAAGTGCTATCAAATTGTTCAACCTCCTCTAGATGCTGTTTATGCTTTGAGGTTGGACCTTCTTTGGTCAGTTAGAAGCACGACTGCCCCACCTATTGTCACAGATATCCAAGATCAGCCTTTTTTTGCAATTAGGAATCCCAAAGCAATGTTCAAATGCTATCCTTGCAAACGGTGTGTGGCAAACCACAGGTGTTATTTTCTGAACCCAATAAAAATTGAAATCGTAGTTGTCATGTTCACATAGCCTTCTCACAAAGTGCCAAAGGAAATACAACTAAACAAACTGAATTGTTGGGGGGGGGGGCATGGTCTTTTTTTTCTTTAACACTATTTAAAGGGCTGAAGGTAAGGGGGAATGCATCGGAATGCCATTCCGGGGCCCCAATTTTTAGGTGTCAGCATTGCAGGCCCCCAAAAAATAGAATAATGGGGCAGAACACAGCCGTGTAGCATTCCAGTGTGTTTCCCCTTACTACCTCTGTGCAGACACTTTCCCCAAGTTTGCTCTGCTCCCAACCAGCCCAGCAGACCTGCCCACATGCAATGCGCTCTCTGCCATCTCACAGCACTGCTCCTGGCTCTGCTGTTGCTTGCCCCGCCTCTTGAGAGCCTGAAGGGGAAGCACAAGGTGCTGCACTAGTGGGAGGTGGCAGTGGACGTCGTGAGCTGGAGACTGGGGGTGAGAATGGAGGGGTCTGGAGCAGTGAGAGTCACTGGAGCAAGGGATCAGGATAGTGGGCTGGGGAAGGATGGAGTGGACTATGAAAGGCTAGAGTGGGGACTGGGAGGGATGTAAGGGGTTGGAGGGCTGAAGTGAAGACAGGGAAGCTTAAAGAATGGGGATGGGAGCTGAGGAGGACGTAGGGAAAGAGTGATCTGATGTGGGCACTAGTAGATAAGGTTGGGGCGATGTTGTGGATTTGAGGCTATGCTTCATTTGTGTGGAAACAGCTGGTGGGACTCAAACATGTCTAACTGGGCGGGGGCCTTCATATGCAGAGATCAGGAGGGTTCCAGGGCCTGTCAAATTATACTTTAACCACTGACTATTTATTTAATTCTCCTGAATTCCAAATATCCAGGGCTAAATTTTCAAAGGCTTATGCCCATGGTATAGCTTCAGAACACACACTTGTACATGCAGTTTAGGTAACCGGACACAAAACACATGTTTGGATGCGCAATGGCCAAATTGCTCATGCAAATGTGTGTGTTTCTAACGCAACTCAGGCACCCAGACTTGGAACACTTGCAAAGCTCCAGCTGACTACAATGGAAGTTTTCCCTGAATAAGGATTGAACGGTCTACATGCATGGAAATGTTCTCCCATCATGGAGCTGCTCAAACTCACATGAAGATAGTGGGACTACTTGAGTGCTTTAAACCGAGCTGTAGCTACAGTCAGATCAACAGGGCAAAGCCCTGAGTGGCTCAGTGGAGCTGCTCTATTAAAAGGGGCGGCTTTGTGGCACCGGCTCTAAGCACCGCTAATGGGAAGGGGCGCGTTCCAATTGGAATGTGCCCCGGGTGGCAAAACACTGCATTACAGCTCTGGCTTTAAAGTTAAGTACATGCTGAAGAATTTTGCTGGACTTGCAGAAGTATTGAATGTTTCTTTGCAGGAGAATCTTGCAGGATTGTCCCCTAAAAAAATATAACTGATATCTTCGGAGAAGGGTAATTCTACTTATATCAGTCAAACTGTATCATGTGACGGTCGCAGGCATTAACACCACATGGTGAAATCAAAGTTCAAATGGATGAAATTCACTTTTTAAAATCCATTTCTTTTTGGTCTGGGTTTAATGAGGGACAGGAGGGAGGAAGAAGCAGCTGGCACTTAGTTAGGTTATGTCTCAGGCCTATACAGGAATTTCCTTACTGAATGTGTCACAGTAAGTGCGTAGCTAGAATCTGAAATCCTCTTTAGGGAAGTTCTCTTTCTCTCTGGTTTACATTTATTGGGGATCTGTTCTGTTATACTAATGCATGTTGTTTCACAGTTAATTCTAAAGCATTCTATTTAATAAGCAGCACTAAAAAGATTGGAAACATTGCAAGAGAGGAAACTTATTTCCTTGGAAGTCCAACCTCTCCCTTTTACTGAGGACAGAAATGGAGACACAGAATCATAACAGCAAATAGAAAGAGAGCGAACAAGTGCAAACCACTTTATATATTTTATATATCTGAAAACCACTAAAATCAATTGTATTAATGCATTTTAGAGCTATGCAGAAATATAGATTACATTTGAAAAATACAAAGAATTTGAAATAACTGGTTGACATGAGATAGCATCTATTGGGAGACCTCATCCTCCAATTAACACAATGACTTTCAACTTGCAGTCAGCAGGCCTCTGGGGATCTGCAGGCTATGTCTAAGATCTGCCAAAGAAAGCAAGGAGTCTTGCGGCACTTAAAGACTAACAAATTTATTTATCGCATGAGCTTTTGTGGGAAAAAAATATCTCACTTCATCAGATGCTTTGAAGAGGAGGAACTTACAAAATGGGATGAAAATGAATGTAGAGGAGTGTAAGATGTGGGATCAAGTCATACTGCAATAGCAAATCAGAGCATTTGTAAGGATTCAAACTCTAGGAAACAGCACACAAAGGGAAGGTGAAGTCAAATTACCTGTTACAATGTAAAACAAAAAAAATCTGTAGTCATGAGTCAGCACTGCTTTCAGCCTTTCACACAATCTAATCTGCATATTAGTTGAATTTTGGCTATTTGTCTTTGAAGTCTTGATGTCCCAGTCACATCTATAATGACAGTCATTAAATTATTTATCGAGTGATTAGAAAGATGGAAGTGCTCAGCAACTGGTTTCTTTGTTTTGTGATTTCTGATATCAGCTCTATGGTCATTTATTCTTTTGTGCAGCGATCGTCCTGTTTGTCCAATGTATAAGGTGTAGAGGCATTTCTGGCACGTGATGACATAAATCACATTAGCAGGTGAATGACGCTTTGATGGAGTAGCTGGTCTTGATTAGGTCCTATGATGGTGTCTTTTGTGCAGATATGTGGACAGAGTTGGCAGCACGGTTTGTTGCAGGGATACGTGCTGCTTTAATGTTTCTGTTGTTAGGTCTGTAGTTGCTGGTAAGTATCTGTTTAAGGTTTGGGGGTTGTCTATAGGCGAGGAGAGGTCTGTCTCCCAAGGCTAGAGAGAGTGAGGGGTCATCTTTTAAAATAGGCTGGAGGTCCTTAATGATCTATTGTAGAAGTCTGACTTGAGGGTTGTATGTGGTGACCAGTAGCATTCTATTGTTTTCTTTTTTTTGGCCTTTGCTGTAGTAGACGACTGTGCAGTACCCATCTAGCTCTGTCGATCTGTTTCTTTACTTCCCCAGGTGGGTACCGTAGTTTTAAGAAAGCTTGATAGAGATCCTGAAGATGTCTGTTTCTGTCTGAGGGATCAGAACAAATGTGATTATATCTTTGAGATTGGCTGTAGACAACGGTTCGTGTGGTGTGTTTAGGATGGAAGCTCAAGCGATGTAGGTAACTATACCGATCAGTAGGTTTTCGGTATAGAGTAGTGTTGATGGGTCCATCCCTAGTTTGTACTGTAGTCTAGTGTCCAGAAAGTGGATCTCCTGTGTGGAGTGTTCTATGCTCAGTTTGATTGTGGAGTGGAAATTGTTGAAATCTCTGTGGAAATCTTCAAAAGCATCTCTGCCATGGGTCTAGATGATGTAGCATAAGTAGAGGAGAGGTGCTTTGGGATGAGACTTGAGGAAACATTGTTCTAAGTCACCCATAAAAATATTGGCATATTGTGGGGCCATGCAGGTACCCACAGCAGTGCTACTAACTTGGAGGTAAAAATTGTCCTCAAATCTAAAATGGTTGTGGGTGAGCACAAAGTCACAAAGTTCAGTCACCCCTATGCTGACACATCATTGAGTCAATCATAGCAGAGTCTCATCTCCATTTTCCAAAGGGGCAGCCGTGTTAGTCTAGTTCACTAAAACAAACAAGGAGCCCTGTGGCACTTAAAGACTAATAAAGTTCATGCAATAAGTGCCACAGGACTCCTTGTTTATTTCTCCAGTGAAAACACACTTTTTTTTTGAAGAGTTCCAGAGCCCCTTAAAAGGATCTGATTTAAGTTCCAGGGAATTCATCTATACAAACAGGTTCACATGTCTCTACCTTGCCCCCCTACAAGGGCAATTAACAGAGGAAACAAAAGTAGAGGAGGGATTGCCACTGCCAAAATGAAGAGACTAAAGGGGTAGCCTTCACAGTTCTTTACAGTGTCCAATTATAATCAGGGGAGAGCTATTGTCAGCTCCTCAGTTAGGTTATTCTTTAGCATAGAGACAGTGTGAGCTAATGAACAGAAGCACTAAAAGACCTGGCTTCTACTCCCACCTCTTTCAGGGGCTGCTGTGTGACCTAGAGAAAATCATTTAAACTCACACACACACACTCTCTCTCTCTCTCTCTCCCTCTCCCTCTGTTTTCCTTTCCACGCTTTACTTGTCTAGTTAGTCAGATCTCCAGGGCAGAGACTTTTCCCATATCTGTTGGTATAGACCTAGCAGAACACAGACCCTTCTGTACCACCACCAACAACAGAAACGGATGAAACCATGATGGTTACAGATGTATTTATCAGTTTTCATCTCCCTGTTATGGGATGCACATCCATGCACCCCGGAGATATGATCTGTGTAACCTCACTGTTCACTTTTGCATGGTAACTGTGACTTGATGCCAAATGTGCCCAGCAGGGTTTCTTTATAAATGCTCATAGCATATTCTACATAATTACCGTGGTGCCATGTTTCCTGCAGCATCATGTATGTGTACCTATGTGAAGTAGGTTACGTGGCTCATGGGAGAAGGGGACAAATGAAGTTGTTTTCCAACAGCATGTAAACAGCCTAAGTTGCAAGCAAGCACTGAGGCGGGTGAGGTGCATAACAAAGACAATGAAACTAGCTGATTGCCTCAGGTACCTCTGCTGAGGAATAGGGGGAGGCACTGACAGGCATTTGAAAAGCAAACACAGGCACTTGGAATGAGAGAGAAACACCATTAGAGGCAGCTGCAAGATATTCAGCCTATCCACATGGCCAGGAGGCCCTAGTCTGGCTGAGAACCACCCAACAATTAGACTTGAGGATAAGAAAGATGAGAACAAGCTCAAGTGCGATACTAGATAGTGCCATTAGATTAGCATGCATTTTATACCTTTTATTTGACTTGTGGCTGCTTCTGTCTGCTTTATTAAATGACTGTGCATTGATTTGCTATATTCTTACTTAAAATCATATCCTAATCAATAAATGAGTGTTTGTCATCTAAAGTTGTGTGGACTTTAGCAGTCTGAGTGAGGGAGTCTGGGCACAATCCATTTCAGTGTTAAATGGATGGATGTGAGTTGATAGTGATTGGGGGTGGCTCCCCATCTCTGTAGGACAGGAGTTCCCAGGGTGGTATCTGGGGCTGAGAGGTATGCATTGGGGGACCGTCGCCTGTGAGGCCCAAGGGCACAGACCTCGCTGGGACTGATTACACACAGGAGGCTAGTGTGAACTGATTTAGGAGTGAAGTCACCTAGGAACATGGGGTAAGGTGGGGGTCAGACATGGAATCTGGGGGGGATGTCACAACAGCACAGCAGACCGGATTCTGGGAGTAGCCTGTCACACTCCCCTTCCCCTTCCCTTTCCAATGACAAATAATTGCACAAGGTTTCAGTATTACAGTCTGTCAAATAAATAGATGGAAGAGAAAATATCTGCAGACAGGTTCTGTCCATAGTTTACTTACTGACATGAAAAAAAAAATCTGGAACCAAATGTGTCAGCACTGCTATCTATATTACCATGCTGTTCTGCTGCTTGCAGGAGCCTGATAGGGCCTGGTCCAACTCCCATTGAAATCAATGAGGAGGCTCCCACTGATCTCAATGGATTTTGGATCCCGTTCAAATTGCATCACGCCATGTACTTTATTTTATACCCAAGCTATTTGTTAAAACTTTCTACATTATAAAAATGCAAAGAATGGCAAAGTCTCCATCTCCCCACCCCTACAAATATAATTTTTCCCTTTTAGGCTTGTCACAGAAGACTGGCTAAACTCAATATAATCCAGGCTCTTGTTTCATAGGATAAAACTACTAGTTCTCATGGTCAGCCTTCTTGAGTGTGAAAGAAAAGTAAATTACAGGCAGCTCAGTGACTGTATAAGCAGAATTCAATTGTTACCTGCAACATCTGTTAAAAATAAATGTATGACAGATAAATAAAATGGGTAACTTCTTGAGAAAAGAGGAAAACAAAACAAAACAAAAAAAAACACGTGCCAAAACATCCCAAACCCAAATGCTTATGAAAGCATAAATGTACCTTGGAGGATAAAAGATATTTTCTTGTTCTAAATGCACAGCTTTCTGCAGTCTCGCTTAGTTTTTACTGTTTTTATTCGTGAGTGCCCAGCCACATGTCCTTATATTGCTTGTCAACTAACTGTAATTAAAAGATTACCTTTAAAAACAACCTTGAATATATTACTGAGGACAAGAAAGTTCTGTGGTCTTATTCATTTTATGGCCTTATCTATTGAGAGGTTATACCTTTTCATTTGATGGTAATTTATAGCACTGTTAACATATTCTTGTGGAGCCCAGGGACAGTTGCTGTAAGGCAACATGCCCTAGGAGATTGCTAGGATCGAGGTACATGTATTAATTATTTAGGGGAAAGTGAACTAAATAAAGACACCAACAAAAATTAAAAAGAATTTTACAGTTGTCAGTTTTGTTAAATAACTTACATATATCTGGTTGAAAAAACATCAACATAATAGTTTTGCAGCTTTCTCTAACTCAACACGTTTCATGGGAACTTATGAAGTTCAATGACATTTCAAACTGAAAAAGTTAAAAGTAAGCATGTAGCCTCATTGTTTTAATAATATTTAAAATGTTTTACTTTAATAAGATATATTTCCAATTTTATTTTTAGTTTAATTCATTGCTTTATAAATATGATTATATTTTTGTATTTTAATATATTAAGTTATGGCATGGAAATAATAAAATACTTATTGAAATGAAATGATTCAATATTAATCAATATCAAACATTAATAATAATAACCAGCACCACCATCACCTTAAATCAAACAAACAGTTCAAAACTTTTTTTGACTGATAAGTTAAATCCTGAGCACGTGGGTAAAACTTATCACCATATTGGGTATAAGAAGGAATTTTCCACCAAAGGCAGACTGGCACAGGCTCTTGAGATTTTTTCCCTTCCTTTGTAGGTTGGGGCACAACTCAGTTGCTGGTGGATTCTTTGTATCTTACAGTCTTTTAATCATGATTTGAGGACTTAATAACTTAATCATAGGTTAAAGGTATATTGCTGGAGTGGGTGAGTTTCTGTGGTCTTCATTGGTAGATAGTAGAACAGTGAGTTCACCTGAATATTTCACCAGTGGCTAGTGCACCGTGGGATGATAGTGGGAGTACTATTAACACAAGTGGGACTATTGCACCAGCAGCCTATATCTACACTTGCTCTGGACTTTTGGAACACAACCCAATGAGGATATATAACACCACAGTGGTCAGTATTTCTCTATTGGATAGCAACATGGGGCCTCACTGTCAAGACTGAAAAGCAGTCAGACACCACTGAGGTAAAACATCTCTGGATGACAGAAAAGAAAAAATGAGGGCAGTTTTGTGGGTAGACATGTGGTGTACAGCAGATGTGGTAGGAAGACCATGAGATGCTTACCAGGCCAAATTCCTCTAGCGTACACAGGGTATACAAATGGTTTGGGAAAAAGGTGGACTCACATTCATTCTTCTAATATACAAACACAAAGCATGTCAAGTTGCCATATGCATGGGTCAATTATTACATGTTCATCTGCAACAGGAGGGATGCTTGAGCAACAAACCCTCCTTCTCAGAACAATCTCATGTAGGCCAGTACCTGATACAGAAACAGTATTGCTATTTGTTTTTAAAAACCCTTTTCCTGTGAAGCTCCAGATGTGATGGAACTGGTATGGTCTGGCTACATGGGGATGAAGAGCATATGGAGAATCAGAATAGGGGTTTTGTATCCTCTGTTTGCCACTGAACATGGTTATGCAGTGCCTGTAGTATGATGAGCAGGACTAAAGAAAATGAGTTGGATTTCAGGAAGAACCTAGTTTAGTATAACACTAAAATTCATGAAAGCAACCTGGCTCAGGCTCCTACCAGGCAAACACTAGTTGTTCATCATATAATCTTAACCTCCAAATGCTCAATAAAGATCTTTTCCCTATATCTGCCTGATTGTTACATCACCCAGTGAAAGACCACTTCACTGAGCAGAACAATGTGGCTTGGTGGGGATGAGCAAGGACAGGTCTCAAAGGTTCATGAGCCATTGACTCATCACAGACTTTTCCAGAGTTTGCACAATTTCAGGAATGTCAGTACAGCCAGGAAGTGAGTCCATTGCTGTCCCTCTGCCAGAAGAAGTTTCCATAAGTAGTTGTGATCGACACAGGAAGAGACATTAGATCTATATGCTTCATATGTATAAAATTTTAAGTAGGGTGATCAGATGGCAAATGTGTAAAATCAGGACAAGGAAAAGGGGAGCAGGGAGGGGAACTAGATCCTTATATAAGGAAAAGCCCTGAATATCAAGATTGCCCCTACAGAATCAGGATACCTGGGCACCCTAATATTAAGAATCTGGTCTGGGTTGAAAGAAAGCTGTTACTAGTATTCTTTTACCCGAGGATCAAAGCAGATCTTAAACTGTCACTGTTAATCTTAATTCTTACCTTTTCTGCATATTGAATTAACACTATCATTTACATTTAAGATGCAGACTCAGTACATATTTTCCTATCCATTAAAACTAATAGGCTTTAAAAAGATGCTGATCAAATTACTGAACTCTGAATCCTAAGGAGATTTCTTTATTATTAAATATAGGATTACTTCAGTCTTCAAAGAATTTGCATTAATTTGCTTGTTTGAAAATGTAAATGAACACTTATTTAAAAAAATATTTCTCCAAGACTTCTGCATTGGGATATAAAAAAATGTACAGGCGTATGATTTGCATCACAACTTTTAGTTTTATAATTTGAAAACAAATCAGAATGTTTTTCAGTTGTCAAAAACAAGAAATGGATTTCAAAATTATTTAATGGAAATTTAAAACAAACCTTTTCAGTTTACTGATGTGTTACTGGAGATTTTGTTCAATCAATGAATAATTCATATATCTCAGCTGTCAGAAACTAATTCTTCCTCTACTTGAGCAGATATCTACTCAAAGCAGATATTGTTTTTGGATCCTCACATTTCAGAATGTTACGCTGCTCAAGAATCATATTTCTGTATGGTAAGTTGCTTATGTTTAATACTGTATAGCACAATATGAATGCCTTTTTCTTCTTGACAGAGTTTGAATAGTAAAAAAAAAAAGTAACACTTGTGTCACCTTTTAGAGTGTGAAGAGATGTTCTAGCTCATACAGAAGATAAGTGCCTGATGCAATAATTAAATGATGAGATACAGTTGGATGTCTTATGCAGGAGGTTGAACTAGCTCATAGAAGTCCACTACAACCTTAAAATCTATGAATTAAAAATATAGTTAGATGCAAAATCAATGATTCCCAGTATGTGCAATTACATCATTATTACTGCTGGTGAGGAATTTGTTGAAGAAACATTTATAGAAACTAAAACTGTTTGCAGGAAATTGTTGGTTTTGACAAATATCCTATTAAAAAAATGAAAAATCTTTTAAAAATTGTTGAAACATCCTATTTCAACATCACCTTCCTAATGAAAAAGTTTAGGTTTTTAATTTGAAAAGAATTTGTTTCAAAATGTAAGTATATTTAAAGGGGTAAAAGTGTGAAACATAAAAAGGGTCAAAGTCAAAATGAAAACATTTTGAAAGCATCAAAATGAAATATTTCAACCAAGGCAGAAAAACTCAGATACCTGGTTTGCAAACACTTCAAAAATTATAATTTTTGTCCTGTTTTAGGACAGTAAGGGTCTTTAATAAATAAATAATAAATAAAATCATGGGATTGGATAAAGATTTCCTCTCATTAATTTTATAAGCCATCATCATACATGGCCCTTCAGAGTAGGATTTGACTAACATATAGCAAAACCCCTCTTCCAGAGGCTATCAGTTTGTAGACATGAGATGGTATAGCAGAAGAAAATTCCAAAACAGAGTCAACTGGTCTAAAGAAACTGAATGCACTCCAGAAGTGAGTTTTGAAACTTTCTAAAGGAGAAGATAAGAAAGGAAGCCTGGGCGAGGATGTTTCAATTTTATAGGACAAAGTGATAACAGTATTGGAACACACATAGCCGTATGACAAACAAGGAGTCCTCTGGCACTTTTAGGGTATGTCTACACTTGCAAGATAGCTCGAATTAAGGAGGTTTAGTACCTGTCTATGTGAGGCTTTCATGGGTTTGAACTAAGGAATTCCTTAAATCAAACTAATGAAAGCTTAGTTTGAACCAGTAAGACCTGCCAGTTAGTTTGAACTAAGCCCTTAACTTGACCATTAGTTTGAATTAGTCCACTTTTTAAATTTGAACTAACCACCTTTACTTTGAACTTAAGTTTGAACTAAGGGTTAATCCTTGTCTACATCGTCCTTAGTTCAAACTAACATTCATTCGAATTAGTCCATGTTGTTAATTTGAACTAACTTTTCTAATGTAGACATAGACTGAAAGACTAACAAATTTATTTATTGCATGAGCACTTGTGGGAGAAAATCCCACTTTGTCAGACACTTTGAAGACGGGGGAACTTACAGAATGGGAGGAAAATAAATGCAGGGAAGAGTAGGTCATGGGATCAGTTCACACTAACAGCAAATCAAAACAGTTGTCAAGATTCAAACATTGGGCAACAGCATATAGAAAAAAACGAAGTCAAATCAGCTGTTGTAATGAGAAAAAAAATTCAAAGTCCTTATTAAACCCTGAAGCAATGCATCCAAATATGCAAATCACTTTGAGCTTTGCAGCTTCTATTTGAAGCCTTGCTCTGGTATTCATCTATCTGAGCACTGCAATTAGTCAGTCATTTATGGAGTGATCAAGAAAATTGAAATGCTGACTCACTGGTTTTAGAATGTTGTGATTTCTAGTGTCAGATTCATGTCCATTTATTCTTTTGTACAAAGACTGTCCTGTTTGTTCAATATAAGTCGGGGGGGGGGGGCATTTCTGGCACATGACAACAGAAATCACATTGGTAAATGAGCCTTTGATGGAGTAACTTTTTTTTTTTTAAATAAAGTCCTTGAATGGTGTCTTTCATGCAGGTATGTGGGCAAAGCTGGCAGTGTGGTCTGTTGCAGGGATACGTGGCTACTTTAATGGTTCAGTTGAGGTTTGCAGTTGTTGGTTAAGACTAACAAATTTATGTATTGCATGATCTTTCGTGGGAGAGAATCCCACTTCATCACAGTTCTTTTCCCATTATAATGGGTAATTTTGTTTCCCTTGCCCCCCCCCACCTGCCTGCTAATTGCAGTACTCCATGGTTTGAATCCTAAGAACTGCTCTGATTAGCTGTTACAGTCTGACTACATCCTGTGACTTATTCTCTCCTGCATTTATTTTGCTTCATTTCTGTAAACTCCACATTTGATGAAGTGGGATTTTCTCCCATGAAAGCCTATGCAATAAACAAATGTGTAGGTTTCTAAGTGCCACAGGACTCCTTGTTTGTTTTACTGAACTAGACTAACACGGCTGCCCCTTTAGATCATAGCTGTATGATTCACACAAGGTCAGTGATTTAGGGATGACACTGGGATTGAAATCCTAGCTATCTTCCCACTGATAATCCCCATGTCCCTCATGTTCTGGCTGAGAAGAAATGCTCATCCCATAGTTATCTGTATATCATTTGCTAGTAATTTCTTTTTCATCTTTTTTGCTAAACTGGCATTTCCTAACCAAACACATTTATTTTTAAGAAATTAAATGTGTCATGTTAGTCACTGCTTGGTACTGACTCTCCACAGACATCTTATGACACCATCTTCTCTCCACCAAAAAAAAATAATAATAATTTTCCAGGTCAGTTTACTATGATTAGATGCTAAGAACCAAATCCTCAGTTGATAAAAATGGCATAGATTCATTTACATCAATGGACTTAAGCCAATTTACACTAGCTAGAGGCCTGACTCTGTGATGTTCTGCCCCCTTAAGTGTTTGAATAACCTTTGTCCCCAGTGTAAGGCTCACTTTCATGTTAATTTCAGTTTTGCAGCCAGAGAAATAAAGGGAACACTGTAAAGAGCTACTTATCTGTCAGTTCCCTCTCTGTCAATCTTTCTTTCTCTGCTGGATCCAATATAACGTATGGTGACAGAGGATTTCCATCCCACAAGTGTCCACTGCTGCCTCTTCCAAAATAAAAACAAATAATACTATAAAAAATTAGGAAAATTTCACTAAAAAGGCACAAGATTACAGACTGCTACTTTTGCTGCTATAATAACAGGAACCAGCCAGCTAGAGAAGGCAAGTTGGTCCTTATATTCTGCAAACAAAGCAGAGAATGGGGAAGCAGGCAGACATATTGACAGACCACAGACAAATACCTTAGGCTGGCCTGAGGGTCTATAGACCTCAGAGGAAACAAAAATATACCCAAAGGAAGATTGAAATAATCAGAAGTGTTGTCCAGGAGAGGCAGACCAGTCAGAGAAAGAATTATAACAAAACAAAAACAAGAAGAAGTTTCCCTTTAGTAGAGAAGGCATCCAACACAACGGTAAAGCAAATGCCAACTTCTACATGCAATGCTGGTGAATACAACAATTGCAAATCATAGGTAAAGAGTGCTATGGCACTTAAAGACTAACAAATTTATGTATCGCATGAGCTTCTGTGGGAGAAAAATACCACCTAGTTGGACAAGTGGGATTTTCTCCCATGAAAGCTCATGTGATAAAAGACTGACAAATTTATTTTAAGTGCTACAGGACTCCTTGCTTGTTTTGTAGATCTAAACCAGGGGTGGCCAAACTTGTGTGGCTTTTGAGTTCCATAAGTTGATTATTAAACCTTTGAAAGCAGCACTGAGGCATATAGCCACGTACTTTTACCTACTCCAAAATTACTAAATTTAAAATTCATTACACACTTTTATTTTACCATAAAAAGGAGAATATTGATCCGACTAATGTCAGATTCTAATAATTACTTAAGGTTACAATGAAAATTAGGTCTATACAGTAAAAACTTAGCTGCTGCTCAATGTAGAAGACTGCAGGCTAAGGGTGAGATTTTTTTTTAAATCCTGACCATGCTGCACTTCTCCCTGCCATCCCCAACCAGGCTGCATTTCTCCCCACCGGCCCGACCTCCACCTGAACCCCTAGGTTGGGGCTGCTTTCCTAAACTGATTTGCTGACGTTTTTCCAGGAGCCACAATTTTTCATTCAAGAGCCACAGTTTGGCCATGCCTGAACTAGACTAACACGGCTACTTCTTTGGAACTTGGCAAAATCATAGGTGGTATACCGTGAACATTTTTAGGAAGTTGTAGCTTGCAGCTCCCTTCTAGATGGCTAAACAGTGTCAACTTTGCTGTAGTGATGAATACAAAAAGACATAAGGACTGCTGCATGACCTATTGTCTTGAACTGCATGTCCAACTGCCTCAAACACCATAATCACTGCAGCAATGCAAGTTCCAAAGCAATCGCTGTGATAGTCTAGTTCAGCAAAAACAGACAAAGGAGTCTGGTGGCACCTTTAAAGAGTGACACATTTATTTATCACATGAGCTTTCATGGGAGAAAAATCACATTTCATCAGATGCTTGAAGCTTCACAAAAGCTCATGCAATAGATAAATTTGATTTGAGATGCTCAAAGTAAATTGGAACAAGATCAAGGAAATCATGAAAAGCACCTTGAAATCTTCAAAAAAAAAAAAAATCCTGGATAAGTACTCTAACATTTCTGAAAAGTTCTTGGACAGATGAGCAACATTTCAGTGAATCTCACTGACAAGAAGCCAAAATATTACAAGCCTAACATGGTGCTTTATGATACAAAGCCTGTGCGGGGGAGCTGATTTAGATCAATTAGTGAATATCGGAGTCTTGTCACTGGTTTCACAGTGGGCTACGCCCATTGTATCCAGAGATCAAGAAAATTGGCTCAATCTGAAATTATTGAGATTTTATTATGCTGAATACAGCATCATGTACAGAACAATATCCACTGCTCTAAGCAAAGAGCAGCATGTCAGTAAATTGATTTTGCCCAATGCACACCTATAAATAGAGATTATTATGGCATCTCTGACATACCAAAATGCCTATCTTGCTACAAGAGACTGCTTTTTGGTATCTCCTCAGCACATGTGCTATTTCAAGAAGCTATTGGCAAGGGACCAAAGGGTGTTCAGTACTATTTGGGCAAAATCCTTAGTACATGAAAAGATCTAAAGGATCATCTTGTACATTTGCATGTTGTTTTGCAACATCTGGAGACCTGCACCAAGTGTACATGGAAATGAATGTGAGTTTTTCAAACCTATAATTGACACCATGGGTTCAATGAAATTATCAGTTAAAAATAAATCAGTTAATGTAGCATCATTATCAGATCATGTGTCACAAATACATTCATTCTTAAGTGTGCTTAACTACTACAGTAAATGTCTATCTAATCTGATGACAGTACTGGCACCTTTATATGAAAGTTTACAAACAAATAAAGAATGGAAATGGACCAAACATCAGGAATGGGTATTTAAGGAAGTAAGAAATGGTTCAATTCATCCAAAATTGTTACTCACATTGAGGCCCCGCTATCATTCCAAATGGTTTGCAACACTTCACCATATGAAGTAAATGCATTTCTTTTTTCACGTCTTTCCTAAAGGCATGAAGAAACCAATTGCCTTTTCATCACATACAGTCATTACCCCGGAGTAGAACTATATGCAAATAGAGAGTGAGAAGATCTCAACATGATCTTCAGACTCAGAAGTTTCATATCCGTGCATGTGGTAGGCATTTTACCTTGCTGACAGATCAGCTGTTACTTTCAATTTTTGACTAAAACACGGATATTCTTCATTAGCTGCTATTTGTAGGCAATAATGGGTATTCCTATTTTCAACTCATTTCTATACTATTTAAGTCTATAAAGGGAGAATCAGCTGGACAGTGCTGATGCGCTGTTTTTCTTGCCATGCCCAAACTCCCATCAACCAAAAGAAAAATTTTGAACAAGGTGTTTTATCTCAGTCTGATGGATAGGTTGGCCTTCAATAGCAGATATCAGAAAAGAAAGCCCTAAAGATGACGTGCTCTCTCTTATGACGGGAATGGTATTACATGCTACAATGATGAATCAAAAGAATCCCATTTACCCTATTTCTGGCACATCAACATGAATCATCTATGAATTGTGGTTGCATTTTGATGGGTGAACATGTGTGATCAACTGAAAAAAAAATCACTTCAATCTCAGGTTTTGGCAGCTTTTCACGAAGGGCATTTTGTCACTGTATGAATGAGGGCCATAGCAAATCTGGCTTCGTTGCCAATTATAACAAAATGCCCAGAGTCTGCAAACATCCCCAAAAAGTTTTTGTTTTGACTTGATCTAAATGTTTTATTTCATTTTGAATTGTTTTGTATTTTATTATGGTATAACATGACAGTTCAGTTCAAAATTAAGAGTCATGTCAAAATGAAAGAGAGAAACATTTCATTTAAAAGAATGTTAAAACAGGCTATTTCCAGAGGGGCAGTTGGGTTAGTATGTGTACAGCAAAAGCAATGAGAGTCCTATGGCATCTTAAAGACTAACAGATTTCTTTGGGCATAAGCTTTCATGGGCTCCAGATGACATTGTCAGTAAAAATAAATAAATAAATAAATAAATAAAAACACAAAGCCACAACTCGCCTCCCTGCACCCCAAGCTGGCAAAATCAACCCAGATTAGTGAATTATTTAGATTTCAAGGGAATGGGGTATTCCAATGCAATATAGTTCTGTCAGAATGTCTCCAACCAGCTCTAATAACTGGGATTATAAATTGCACCAAAAGCCATTTTGTACCACTTAGAGTGTGCCGATCATTTGTGCAGCATGCTCTCACCAGTAAATCTTATTCAAAAGGTTGACAACTTCTTTCTGTATTCTAAAGCTGTGTCTAAAGTACATGGTATATTTTATGTAGCCCAGGGTGTGATAAAACCACACCCCTAATCAACGTAAGTTACACTGCCAAAAGCCCTGGCATGATCAGTGGTACCATATTAGCAGTCCAGCATTCATTGGAGATGGTTTAATTATGTTGATGGGAGAGCTCTTTCATGCTGCCACACAGCAGCTACACAAGAGATCTTACAGTGGTATGAACTAGACTATTACAGCTACCCCTTTGGAACCTGTATTAGTACTGTTGTGCTACTGTAAGTTCTCCAGTGTAGACACAACCTAGCTTTCTGAATGGTAAAAAAAATTTAGGGGAACTGAAATCTGTCTGCTTGAAATTCACAGACAGAAAAGAAGATGAATAGCACCGGATTATTCAGCTTTAAATCTAATGTTGCCTGTACAAGCATATATCTAATAAATTACTGAATTATTTAGATTTCAAGGGAATGGGGTATTTCAGTGCAATATGATGAGAACACCACCAGAATAAGAAATGTTAGTAATGGGAATAGTAGTAAGGATAGAGACGCATACAAAACACAAAAAATAAAGTAATGAAATAAGATCATTTAATCCACCACTCCTTCGTGTGTGTGTGTGTGTGTGTGTGTTTTAATGCAATGGCAATTAATCATTCTTAAAAAACCATAGTGTTTTGGTAGCAGTACCTGGTTATAGTCATCCATCTATTATCATCCAAGGTAAAAGATGCCTTCTAATATTGCATACTAAATGTGATCTTTATATTGTCTCTTCTGCTTCAGTACTATAATTTCTCAAAAGTGAGGCAATGTTACAAGTAATATTTTTGGTTTCATTTTATCAACCATTTACTCTTCTGTTAAAGATTGTACTAGTGGTCTCCTCAAAGCCCTTTTTACCCATTATAGATTAAGGATCTTCAAATTACCTGCTTTTATAGCTTTTTATTTCAATTTACCTGCCATTCCTTGCCCTGTGGAACATTTAATTATATGCCTTTGCAATGTGTTGACCAACTAAACATTGAATTGCACTCTTAGATTGTCTTGATGCTAAGCCATAATCTTAAATATTTCTTTCCAGACTGTAACATTGTCTGTCAGACTTTATAATTCATCAGTGAGTGGATGGATTTACCTTTGTAATTCAAAGAGATCTACACAACCAGTGTTTTTTGTTTTTGTTTTTTTTTTTTTAAATCTACTTTATAAGAAATGAAAGTCATGAAAAGCATCAAAGAAAGCATATTTTAGAAGTAAAGTAACAGATCACAAAGAAGCATATTTTTACAGTAAGCTGGCTTTGATATCCACCTTTGTGAGTTTATGCTGGAAGACAAACTTAACTCTCACAACACTGTTGTAGCACTGGCACACTGAAATCATACAGTGATAACATTCTAGGGAAAGTCATCATATTGTATCACAGTATCGTCATAAGGCAACAAATGCTGCCCTTTGGCAAGCAAGTTACTATATGCAGATAAAGTATTACTAAAATTATTATTGAGGTTACTGGTACAAAAAATTAACAAAACAAACAAACAAACGAGTGTTTTTGGATGAGGGAATTTTGGACTCATGATGTCATCCCACAAATGTAATCTAACTTTCACTTATCAGAAGTTACATGCTTTAGCGATAAATATGACAGTAACATGGTAGGATCTCACACATGATGTTTGCCTCAAATCTTTTCTCCCTTAAGTTGAATTTTCCAGATTTTTCTGTGCCTGAGTAACTGAACCAAAAACTCTTGGTAAGGAATATTTGCCATTTTTAAAATGCACAAAATAAAATTGTACAGTCTGATCAGTCCTCAGCTGCAGTACATTTGCATAGGCCCAGTGATTTAAATAAAGAGTTAGGTTTTATTTAATTTACTTCAATAGCAATCTTGTGAAGCAAGAAACTTTGGGTTCATTTTTATGGAAAACAGATGTGACTCATTTTCTCTTCTCTCCTTAGAAAGCTACCCACTGGGTTTCAAGGGATTAATTTCCTCAAAATGAGACAAGCAATTCCATAGTGGAGGTAGATTATCAAGCATAAATGAACTATCAAGAGGTAAAAATCACTTGGTGGGTATGTAACACAAATCCCTAGGAGAGTAAGACTGTCTGGAGAAGCACCACCACCAGAGAAAAATTGCACATATTGGTTTTCACTGGTTTAAGAAACCTTTCAAACAAAGAACAGAGTTGTGTAAACTGATGATCCTGGCACAGAGTTGGGGTCCATCTCACTTTACCCAAGAATTTATATGACACCATGACAGAGATAGATCATGTTAATATAGTTTGAAAATACTTCTGAGACCTACAAGGGTCCTCTGTATTAGAAAAGTATTGGCTAGCAAATATGCACAGAAAGTATCTATTTTGTTATGATACATTTTTTCTGTAATGCTTTTGCTTTATAAAAGCTGTCTCGTCATTGGTTGACCTTGCCATTTTTTCCCCCCACAAAAGTTCATGCAATAAATAATCCAAGTGGGCACCTATTATCAATGGTTGGCACCAAAATGCCTTTAGAAATGAGAAATAGATATTTTGGAGCCACTTTTGGAAATGGGACTTAGGCTTCTAAGTCACTTATGAATGTTTGAAAATGTTATCCCTTCTTCATATTCAAAGTTATACTGCTTTGATTACAAATGTGTTTTAAACCAATTTAAAAAAAATTAATTAACTCTTGGTGTACACTGGAGCTGAAGATGCCATTTCCCATGTGGGAAAATGTATACAGAGACTCTGGTTCAATTAGCACATCAAGGCCTCATCTACACTGCCTACATTTGTGGTAGCAGGTAGGGTGCACGTACCTACATCACAGTGAAAGACAGGCTCCATCCACGCTCCCTGCAGTGTTTTGCCTCTAGAGCCTCTCTCTGATACTAGAATCTTTCATAGCCACAGCGAAATGTTTCAGCAGCGGCCACTGCACTGCTACAAAATCAATGCAGGCACAGAGGCGCTGTCTAGACATCCCAAGAGCCACGTAGGGCTCAGGATACAGGCGAGAAGACGTTCTATTCACTTCAGCAATGCTTCACTGTCTGCTAGGAATCAGCCTGAAGCAGAACCCCAGTCTGGAAGCAACAGCAATTTCCAAGCAACCTAGCAAACACATCTGGCCTCTTAGCCTGCTTGAGGGACTACACAACCTGGCAAGTTGGAAGAGTCAGCAGACTGCCTTTTAAGCCCAGCAGCAGGAGCTGTTCCATGGCTGCTCAAAGCCTTTGCCCACAGCAAATAGCTCCTAAGCCTGTGTGTTCCCCGTCCTCTTCCTGCCTTGGACAAGGCCTTGGCCTCACTCAAGGCAGGCCAGTCCTGACTCTCAGCTCCAATTCGCAACAGCTGACCCCAGTTCCAACCCTAGGCTCCAATTCCTGAATTTGGCTCTGACCTTTACGTCTGGCATCTGATCTCTGCTTCAGCTCTGGGCTCCTAGTCTTCACTCCTTCTCCAAATCACTAGATTCCTGCTATAACTATGAGGCATGACCACTCACGTCCCAGGCCCTGATACTGTCTACTCTGCTATTTATACCTTTTCTGGCTGGGCATGTAGTGTTTGTAGTCTACATGCAGCCACAAGTATAGACCTACCTTAAAAATAGAAGGGTAGCCACAGTAGTATAGGCAGTGAGACAAACTGCCTGCCCATGTAAATGCCTAGGATTTCAGAGACTATTTTATTCAGGTTGCTAGCCAGTCCTGCCACTCAAGACAGCACGGCTACGCTTCTATTTAGCTTGAGCTAAAATGTGTGCTTCTCTACCCATGCTGGAAATTATACCTCTACCTTCAGTGTAGACATACCCTTTGAATACAGGCACAGCCTCAGAATGGAGCATTTACACACTCTTTGCACACCTTTCACACAGTTCTAACTGACTACGCAATGAACAAGGAATTAGAGAGCCAATCTTGTGAGCACTAGACCTGTTCCAAGCAGCAGAGCTTCTGAAAAACAAGTGTCAAGATTTGACAATGAATCTGAATAGACTAAGTTCCATTCTGGACTAGGGTTTGGGAAAAAGAAAAAAAAAGAAAAAGAAAAGAAAAAAAAAATCAGACAACATCTAACAGACAGCATGCATGCCAGCCCTACCTACGCTGCAGACTGGTGAGAAAAACAAACACACTAGAAGCAATGTTACCCATAGGCTTAATACTGCAGCATTTGATTTTGTTTGGTGAAGGGAAGGGAGAGGAGATATGCAGTTTATTTAGGATGCTCTGTCTCTGTGTACACATGGGAAATCCAGGCCAGGAAAACTCAGAAATAAAGGCTCAGACACAAAGGGTGGCAGTTACTGATGTTCAGTAACTGTTCTTGAAGCTGTATAGGAAGGTTTCATTGTGGAGAAGGAATATATATATATTTACCAGTGGAGAACTGAGCCAATCAAAGTTGAAAGGGGACAAAAGTTATCAATATAGATGTTGCTTGCTACAACAGCTTCAGTGTACTGGGAGTCTGGCAGTTTTCAGCTGCTTGCCTGAATGTCCTGCTTCTGGTCACATGTGCAGAAGCCGGACTTTCAGGAAGCAACAGGCTGAAAGGTAGCAAGTAAAGCTGCCCAACAACTGGAGTATCTGCAGCTCCCAAACTTCCTGCTTCCAGTCAGAAGGGTGGTATCTGATGATTGGAAGCAGGAAGTGATCCGGGCCCACTTGGGTGGCTCATACACCTAGCCCGAAAAGCAGGTGCCCCTGCTCAGCAGCTGATCCATGCAGGACCAATGGATGTATCTGCTGTGATGGCTGGATCCTAACACCTGAATCACTTTGGACATTGGCTATAGATATCTATTTCACTTGCAACTAAGAAAACCCACTAACTATTAAAACAAGGGTTGGCCTGCTGCTAGCTATGGGAATCTTGGTTGGTGGGGATCTGCAGCATTTGGAAGTTCTGAGGTAGCACCTATGCTCACGTTCAGAAAAGTGCAGCTGATATAAGTGACATGCTGTGGACATACAAAGACTGGGAATTTATCTAAGAGAATTAGGTGGAGGTGCGCTTGTAGGTGTGCGCTAAAACACAATAGTGTAAATAGGTTGAAATATTGCCTTTCAATATGTGTAGCAGTAGCAAAAAAAATGGAAATCTGTATAAGGAAAAAGTCAATAGATTTCCTGTCTAAAAGTCATTCATACTATTGCAAGTACAGCTTAACATTTTATTCTATTTAAAATGTTTTTCCTGTGTGCATTAAGAGTTTGTTTCCTAAGAAGCTCTGTAGTCCTCTGACTTTGATTATGATGGCCACTGTAATTAACAGCTACAATCAAGGTTTTACATACAATAGCCCTTTAACAGTGTGTGAAGCTCTCAGAAAAGTCCTGGAAAAGCAAGATGCTGTCCTGCACTTCAGAGAACAGTTAAACTGATGTGCAGGAAGAAGGGGAGCGTGATGAAGTTACGTCTGAGCGTACCTGATCTAATACCTTATTACAACAACATGAATTTTGGACCTTATTAGTACTTTTAAGTGGACAGGGACCCCAAAAAAGCATAAAGAGAGAGAGCCAGCCAGCCAAATGGCCTTTTTACACACATTCCAGAAGGATAGCCATGTTGGTTTATTGCATGTTGCCAAGATCCAAGAGGGGCAGCCCTGTTAGTCTAGTTCAAAGGATCTGACTAAATGGGATTTTCTCCCAAGACAGCTCATGTGATAAATCTGTTAGTCCTTAAAACAACTCCTTGTTTTTGTCATGTTGGTTTAGTTCAGCAAAATGAACAAGAAGTCCTGTGACACTTTTAAAGATTAACAGATTTATTTATTGCATGAGCTTTCAAGGCCAGAATCCCACTTAATTTCATGCATCTGATGAAAAGGAATGCTGTCCACTAAAGCTTATGCAACATATACATTCGTTACATATTAAAAAGGTGCCACAGGGCTCTTTGTTTGTTTTGCTTATACAGAAAACCTGCAGGATAATCCAGTTAAGCTCTTTGAATGCAACATATGAGACTTCAGTGATGTGTGGAAAAGACAAAACATTTTAAAGGCAACAAAAACAAGAGTCCTGTGGCACCTTAAAGGATAACAGATTTCTTTGGGCATAAAGCTTTCATGGGCTCCAACCCGCTTTGTCATCTGCCCAAAAGAAATGTGTTAGCCTTTAAGGCTCCACAGGACTCTTGTTGTTTTTACTGTACGTAGACTAACATGGCCACCCTCTGGAAAGGCAACAGAGAACATACCCAAACAATCCCACAACTGCTATTAATTCTTAGCCATGCAGAGGCAAACTTAATACTACATCTTTAAGGAGAGCATTAATTAACATAAGTAGTTAGAAAACTGGATAAATCCTACTGACCATGGTGTACGAATGCCTCCTAAGCACTCTGCCCTAAAAGATAGGTTTACGTTACCATAAAGAAGAGAGAAAAAGTTCCACTTCTTTCCATTACAGTTTTCTGATTTGAAAATACAAAATGCATTTGCAAACCGTTTCTACCACGCACAAAATAAATATTCTGTGAGGATTCTTATTGCACAGAAATGTAGAATGAGTGTAAATATAGAACTGAAAGGAGACACTGAAATGACTGGGTGAATATTGAGAAACTTAAAAAGGGAGGCAATATCAATGTGACAGCAGTCCAGATACACCCATCGGAAGCATGAAACAAGATATTAAAATGGAAAGAGTTTTAAAGCCATTAAGCCTTTGAACCCCAATATTAAAGCTGAAAAGGTAAGAATCTGAGGCTAGCAGGTGCTCCAGTCCTGAAATTGAAACTGAAAGGCGACAAGCTAGCAGCAACATTCATGCAAGCCCTGATGATCAGTCTGAAAGGATAGTGCCTAAGGGCACAAAACATACAGACCCTGCCAGTAAGTTTGAAAGCAGAGAGCTTCAGGGCAGGAATCACTCAGACCCTAACAATGAGTTGGAACAGACTGATTTTAAGGGCAGCATGTATTAAGTCCCTGAAACTGAAAAGGTAAGGAGATAACCGAGGCTCCCATTTATGTTATAGACCTTTATAATGAGCCTCATTTGTAGGAGATGGAATGTAATGCACATTCAAACTGAATTTAAATGAGCACAGGACAAACAGACCTAGAATTGACATGGAGTAAGCAAAGGGGAAAAAGAGAGAAAAAGGAAAGGCAATGTTGCCAGACTTACTACCAACACTACAGCAAGCGTAATGCAACAGCCTCTAGCATGCAGGTATTATCCACAATATTACATTAATACATTTGAGTGCTGGGACAACTTGCATAATGTGGATTACACCAGATCAAAAAGGACCCCATTAGTTCATTCCAACCATGCAATAATTTTATGAAAGTATCTTTCAAATAAAGGCTTAGATTTCATATTGGAGAAAAAAACCCCAAAAAGCATAGAACAGAATCCCATTAAGACATAAAAAGAATGCAAGAATTAACATGCTGCATATAAACAAACACAAAATGGCAGCTGCCTCACATGTGCCACTTCACCACACAGTTAGAAACATCTATATTTCAGATAAAGCGCACACACGCATGTGCACACACACACAAAATGAACGGCATCACCTCGTTTTAGTTACACAACTATTTTAGTCAAACTTCCTTTGCAGTTGGTTTCATTTCTGTTACTGAAACCTGTGCACTACTAAAAGTTTGTCGAGTTTTTTCAGAGACCCAATAGAACTGGTTGCATGAGCTACGCTGAGTTTTGTGATAATGGTTATGAAAATATACAGTAGTATATTAATGCTAAGTATATGCTGAGTGTACTATATTTTCTTAAGAGGGGGCTTTTAGACCTTCATCCTTGACTCTTATCTTCATAAAATATTTTAGGTTTGAATTTAAAATTAAATGGTTTGTAGCATCCGCATTCTTCCCACGTCCATAATTCTACTTTCCTCCTTAATAAAGTAGCAGCTGATGCATATAACTGGGAACATTTGACTGTTCTCTTTGGCAGAAGTTCTCCCATACCTGAGAATTATGGAAGTACCAGCAATCTTATGCAGGAAAAAAAAAATATGTCCCTACAATCACTTGGATGGTCCTCAGATTTCCAATTTACATGTTTTATATTAATGACTGCTTGTTATACAATAAAAAGAGTAGTTATCATAGAAGTTAATCTATTGCAGAATGCTTTTGTTATCTCAGATTCACAATAGTTTCTACTTTCAAGATATAAAATAAGCAATACAATAAGCAGGCTTTTCCCCTCAAGGCATGTTGAAAACTGTAGATTATCTAAACTACTTATTGAAAAGATGAATAACTCAGAAGAATTTGTTCCCTTTAAAAGGCTATTTGTATACTTTGTTATTGAACTGTACAAAATAAATAATGTAAAAGAAAACAAAGAAGCTAAACAGATGTAGAAATATAAACGACAACTGAAGTTTGGATAAAATGTGGACTTCATTCACCAGTCATTTCATGTGTGCCATTTGATCAGTACCTGTGTTAGTGCCAATTCAAAAGGCAAATCTGTTTGTATGGCATTGCTTACTACCAAGAAGAACACTTTATAAATATATTTGGATGCAAACTTCAGTGTTTCTCTCTGCTAGTCCTCAGTATAACCCTAGAGCCAAATGTTTCCAGACTTGTGGAAAGTTTGAAATGGATCTGTCTTTTTGTCTTTGGATCCACATCTAATTACAGTTATCACACATGGAACATCAGCTATAGATCCCTGCTAGAAGCAGCATATTCAAAGCAATCAAACTGTAGTCTGAACCGTTATCAATTCTTACACAATGATTCTCACACTGTCCCAAGAAGAAAAGAACAGCACACCTCAGTTTTCTAAATAAAAGTTGGCTAGTTGAAAGAGACCATTCTGCAGGGGCGTCACTGCCCCGGGGAGGGACCTGGGGCACGGGCCCTGGCCCAACCCCCTGGCCAAGGCAGGGCTGGAAGCAGCTGCGGGCCACTGCGTGCAGCTGGGCCTCACGTCACTGGCCAGGGCAGGGCCAGAATCAGCCGCGGGCCGCCACATGCACCTGGGCCCCATGTCCCCAGCTGAGGACAGGGACGGAGAGGCTGCCTGAGCCCCGGATCTCTAGCCCGATCAGGCTGGAGACCAGGAGAGGTGGGGCCCAGCCAGGGCTGGGGCACTGGCACCGGGATTCGGGGCACAGGCCCTGTGGGCCCAGCGCCAGCGACGCCCCTGCTATTATGCATATTTGTGATCAGATAATAACCTCATACCTAGGATGGCAGGAAAGAGTGGCCTGCATATGGAATATATGCACAGCTATGAGAACTATATAAATAGCAGAGACAGACATGGTTTCTCTCAGATAGAGCCTGGGCCCTTCCCCTGCAGCAGTTGGTAAACTTTTTAAGGTCAGCTTCCCACTGTCTGACTCACAATACCTTTTTAGCCTAACAGAAAGATGAAGGAAGAAGAAATTAATTTTCTCTGCATGTCTATGGATGTGACTTACGAAAGGAAAATAAAGCGTGGGAGGGAAGGGTAAGTAAGCCTCTGAATAGGAGGGTTGAGCAATATGGTTCTATTGATCTATTTCATGATTGTCTTCCACAGGTTCCACATCAAGACACTAATACTATGGAAAGAGTTATTTTAGACAATGTTGTTGAGGGAAGGTAGAGGAACAGCTGTAGAGTAAATGGATGTACATGAAGACTGGAGGCCAAGGAAAATTCGTTGTTCGAACAAAGGGGGTTCAGGGAGTTGATTTCATATTATACATTTTTTTTCCAGGGGAGATTTCTCTTCTACATTGATTTTCTCTGTCATAAATCATAAAGTATTCCATTTCAAGTCAGTCTCTAGAACTCACAATATTTGAGTTTACTGGACAAAATTAATTTCACTATCCTTAATTTCAGATTAAAAAACAAAACAAAACAAAAACAAAACAAACACATGCATGCGCACACACACCCTCCTGAGATACCCTGTACTGCTAAATTTCTAAAAGCCTGTATCCTTTAAGCATAAGCAATATCTTGGCAAATGGTATACACTATATAATAGCCAACTTATTTCACTGTTAAATGCAAATTACAGGTGATCTTCTGCTTTATGATCTCAAACTGGTTTCAGGCAAACAATATACTTGCATTATAAAGTGAACACTCTGAAAAGGAGATTAATCTGAGGTTTTAAGCTGTCAATTTTGAGAAGTCCCTGGTGTATTCCTGAAACATTCAAAACAGCTCATTGTTTAACAAAGAAAAAGATGTTTCTGAGTATGACTAACTGTGCTCTCTTTTTTTGCAAAAGAAATTGACCCCAGAATTCTTGTATATCACTTCAAATTAAAAACATAGTTAGGCTTACTTGTGGGTCTCCACAGAGTAAAAATTGCTTCAGTTTAATGGATCTTGCATCTAGTTATTAATACCTTGTTTTTCTGTCCAAAGCTTAGGAAAGCAAGAATCCCAAATGGAGACAGGTCAGTTCTCCTGCTGACTTTTCCTTTAGGTCTTTGAAGGGATAAAAGAAGCCATGGAACTAAATCCCCAGGGATGTCACCATCTTGAATTTTGCATGAAGATGAACATTGCTGTGAAAGAGGTCAATGGACAAACCACAGTGGGACATGTCATTTGCTACAGTATCTCTTCTACTAATGTCTGACTTGATCCAAAGATGAATACCTAAGGTTTGATCCAGAAATGCATTCCTCCCACCTGAATTCATCTGACTTCAACAGAAATCATGCATGGTGAACAGATTTCAGAATGAAGCCCCTTTTATTGTTTAGGTCACCTTCTATTTAATCTGTGAACCAATATCAAGTTTGATTTACTTGGGTTTTAAGGCTAGGCTGTGCACTGACTGTAAAACATGCTGAGTAAAATGAAAGTATGGAACAGAGTTATTCTAAAAATGTCTTCGCTAAAGATGCATGATTTTATTATGCCACTGAATTATAGATATGTGAATTCATTCCTGTCTCATTCATGAGCCTGTCGTGGTAAGCAGAAAATATAGTTAGTTATTCAAAACAAATTGTTACAAAGAAAAGAATTTATTCTTGCACACACCTTTTAAAAAACTAAATATGAAATATGATTGTGCTTATGCAAGCTATACATGATTGTATTATTTATAGCTAGTAAATTGGGAATGGAAAGCCATTATTTGAAGAAATACTAGCTCGTCGTTTTTTCTTTTAACTTTGGTTTACTTAAAGGTAAGTATTGTTTATCTGGAGATACCAATGCAATATAAAGAAGAACCCTAAAAAGGAGACTGAAATAAATGTTGTTAAAGCTACATATGTTAAGTGATAATATGTATCAACAACTTAAATGACGCATTCCACAGACATCTCAAAACAGGTCAAATTTCAGCTTGGAAATTGAATAGTTTTGAAAAAAATCACTTTAAAAATATTAAATGCAAAATTATATATACACATGTGCACATGGGTGCACGCACGCGCACACGCACACCCCAAACCATTGATGAAGAAACAAAAAAGGCAGACATTTTCTTTTTAATAGACTGTTTTTCATCAGATGGTAGATTCAGTCCTGTGAATATATTTCTGAAAGTCAAAGCAGGAGTCACAAGAGTATAAGCGCCAAACAAAAATAGTGTGCAATATGCTTACAAACTTTATAACAGAAATTTTACCAGGAATATTCTAGTAATACTAGGTCTTTTTTGTCAAACACATACCCTCACCTTTTGAGGCAACAGATCAGTACCTATATCATTGCCTCAATAAATCAATCTCACCACTATAGGGCTGGTCCTAAGCACTGACACTGCAACATGCAGTGAGAGTGGCTGTATCTACACTGGAGACTTAAGTCGACGTAAGCAACCCCATGGCCAAATCTGGAGCTTATTAAGTTGACTGAAACACGTGCTTAAGTCAACTTAACTCCTGCACTTAAAGTCGACTTCAGGTGTTAACACAATGTGCCCACTTATATCCATTTTATTAAAAATCGACTTACGACAGGGGACCCACTTAAAATTGCCTTTATTAAGCCCCTGGTTTAAGTCGACTTAATAAAGTCAACTTAGAAAAAATGTGGACTCTAAGTTAACTTAATAAAGTCAACTTAAAGTCAACCTTGTTAAGTCGACTTAACTGAGCCCTCTAGTGTAGATATAGCCAGTCAGCATTAACAACCTGAATTAAATTAAAGCCCTTTGAAGCCTTTGGGAGTAGGGCTTCAGATCAAGCCCTCAGCATGTATTTGCATAGATCCCAGCATGCTTTTTATCAAGTCTGGTTGAAAGAGCTGAAAGATTGCTGTCTGTTTCATTTGCTGGATTAGTGGACATGCAAAGTCTCATTTTCATCTATGGGCCCAGTCAGGTAAACAGCAAAGGTACTTTACTCTCTTATGTAGTCAAAGTCAATGTGGTTTTTTTTGTTTAAAAAACGTGCTTGTTCTCAGCCAGGGATATGGGGCCACCAGAGGTGACAGGAGCCAGTGCCACATCACCATGAGGAAAAGAAAAAAAAAAAAAGGTGCCTGTACTCAGTACCCCTGAGTATCACCACAAACACACCCACACACACCCACCCACCCCCCGGTCAAAGTATTGTGCAAGGTGGATAGATAAGATTGTACATACAATGACACTAACTTACAACAATCAAATGCCTATGGGTTTCCCTAGGACAGCTGACATGGGCTCAAAGGGCTAGGCTGTGTGTTTCTAAAATTGCTGTATAGACATTCTGACTCAGGCTAGAGCCCAAGCACTGCAAAACCAAGACCAAGTTAGTTGACCTGGACCAGCCATGATCATGCTGCAATACTTCTACTACAGTATAGATGTGTTTAGACTGGTTAGGCATGTAAGGCAGGCTTATAAGATGTACTTAACAGCTTGTGAACTGAAGGGGGAGGGCAATTAATTTGCATGGGTCCTATATTAGCATGGATACAAAGAGCACAATTAGCTGATTAGCATACTGGGTGCAAAGCATAGTGGGTAATAGTATTTGGGGTGGTTAGCTCACAAATCTATCAATATCTGTAATTCTACTAAAGGGAAATATGACATACTGTCCTTGTGTGAACTGCTACTCTGTTTCAAATCCGTCTGGGTTAGTTAAAGGGTAAAAGCCACCCTTAGTTAGCAAAAAGATTTGTAAGAGAGGATCCTGCATGTTTCAGCCTGAAAGAGACAACAACAAGAGTGGGGGGGTCAGCTGTTTCTGTTGAAATAATGCCTGGGGCACTTCCCCCCCATTGCTTTTTCTGTTCTTTGTTATGGAAATAGCTGATTAACCAGCTGCTAAAGACTGAGAGAACTGATAATCACTGAGCTTAGAGAAAGGTATGCCTTCTCTGAGCTGAAGCAGTGATGGGGTAACCAGCCAGTGGAGCTGGTGGAGAAGAGCAGCCAGCAGCAAGCTGGGTGACATGAGGGCTTGGATGGCAGCGCTGGTGGACAGCGGGTGGAGCCAGTGGACGACAAGAACAGCGAGCTGGGTGACATGAGGGACCAGAGGGCAGAGCCAGCGGACAGAGCTGAGAAACCTGTTCTAGAAGATGGAGTGAGTGACCGGTAGATGGCATCAGCTGATAGCTGGCATGAAAGACACTCCCTATGTACCCTAGGGTTGGCTGGGAGCCTAGTTAGCACTGATTCTCTAGATCAGTGTCCATTTTTTTATCAAGTTGGTATGTTCTGTTATGTGGTGTGGGTTATTGGGAACTTCGCTCTATACTAAGTTTCATAGATTAGTGCTGATTTCTTATTTGTCCTTTTGCATTTTTGTTTTACTGCTATTAAAAACTCCATTTACTACACTCAGACTCATGCTTGTGAGTGGGGAAGCCTTACCCCTTTGGGGCACCCTCTGAACAGTGCAGGAGTCACAGAAATCTGGGTGGGGGCTCGAGGCAGTTGGTGGTGTCATGTCATTGGGAAAGCCCTAGATATAGAACCCAGCCCTTATCCTGCCAGCCTGCTCTGGCAGAAGGGTTACAGGTGACTTGTCCATGTTCATAAACAAGCGTGTGATAGATCCTAGATTGTCTAAGTTTGAATGCCATATTTCTTTCTATGGTGCCACTCCACAAAATTTTTCACAAAGAATGCATCAAATAGCCCCATAATCACCATAGATCACAGTTTTCTTTTCATATTCTGCCCTTCAAGCAAAAATATCATCTTGGATCCTATTAATTATTCCTTGCATAGGCAAAACTCAGACAGAAGCCAAAATAATAGGGCAGTAAAAGTGTTCTGTTCCACTGAAGCCCTCAGAACTTGTATAGGCTCTCTGTACAGTAATGTTCCCTGTAAGCTGCGCTGGCGCGCTGCAGCGCAGCCCACCACAGCCGCCAGCGCAGGGAAGGCTGCCGGCAGCGCACTGCCGGCAGCCAGACTCCTTCAAGGAAGCTCCTGTGGAGCAGGGAGTTTTGAAAACTCCCACCCAGAAAGCTCTAATGGAGTATGCCCGCTCCATAGAGCTTCTCTAGCCCAGGAGTTAGGGCTGGGCCCTGCCCCTCCAGTCCAGCCCAGAAGTAAGTTTGTGGGGACTGGGGGGGGGGGCAAGCAGGAGCAGGGGGCGTGCTGCCAGGAAGGGGGGGACGAGTGGGACCGGGGGAGGTGATGCTGGGACCAGGGGGGCTAGCGGGAGCGGGGGGGCGATGCCAGAGCCGGGGGGGGGCGATGGTGGGAGCGGGGGGCTAGCAGGAGGGGAGGGTCCGTCCGGGACCAGGGGGGCCAACCGGGACCGCCTGCCCAGGGGCCCCCGGGGGGGGGGGAGCACAGCGAGCAACAGGAGTTGCTCAGCTGCTCTCTCCCCTTAGAGGTAACATTGCAGGGTGGCTTTTCACTCTTAGCAACTCATCTAACATTTAACACAAATGAGGTGGACTTTCTAAAGGTAAGAATCAATGAGAAATGATTCACAGAATGGGTCTCATCCGGTGAGTCTGGATGAAGTGGTACACAAAGAACAGGTATGTAAGGAGAGAACTAGCTTGGGCCATGCCATTTGACGTGTTCTTAAGCTGGATGCAAAAATCACTGTGATATATCAACACTATCTTCCACAGCGACTTTGGATGGGTTATTCAGTGTTTAAAAAAAAAAAAAAAATCTGTCATGTGCTCATTGTTAAGTTTAACTGACTATTATCTTTCTTCATATCCCACTCTATCTGTAGTTACAGCAATAAAATGAAGATGTAAGGACATGTGCCAAGACACAGTATCCTACTATAAAAAGCTATCATGTTGTAGGTTAGGTTAAACACTGCAATAAAGGTTCCTATAACAAATTAAGTTGGAATGTACTCTTTCCTATGGGCTCAACCACCCTTTCACTTTTTTTGGTTACCACTGAAGTCAATGGGTATTGTGGGTAGTTCATGAGTTTTGGTGATTCAATTTGTTTTTAGAAACCTAGGCATAGGCTCTAACCACGTTTGATTAAATTGCACAATACTCTCATTGGTCTTGGTAAAGGGACCCTTCAATACACTTAATTTAACCCCTTTCTCCCAATTTAGTTGTGGTTAGTCCTGCTTTGAGCAGGGAATTTGACTAGATGACTTCCTGAGGTCCCTTACAACCCTAACATTCTTTGACGTGGTGTGGTTTTATTTACAGTCAATGTAGGACTTATTACAGATTGATGTTATACTTTTCAACCTCTGGCATTCATCACAAGAGTCCCATATCACCTTGATATATTGTTTCTTGGAACTAGTGGCAAGAAGGGGCCTTGCATAGAGAAAATTGTGACTTTTCTCTAGCCTCCTTAAAACTTTTTATTGAGGATTTAAGTTTTTATGCTCTTCCTGTGACAGAGGCAGCAGCAACTCTATAGAGATCTCCTCATAATACAAGGCCATGTGCAATGAGGCCTATATAACACTTGTCTCCTTTCTTCCCCAATTTCCTGGGTTACCCACTCAGTGGCTGGTTGTGGGATGTCACCAACATTAAGAATGCTCAACAAAAAAATTCAATAGCACGTCCACATCCACTTGTGGCTCTCTTGCCCAAGTCCAGGGGTTAGCTACCTTTGCAAGCCCCCATGCCAGCACCACCCCTTACACCTTTGGCAGGTGCCAGAGGCAGGCCCAGCAAATGCCATGGGTGGGACTAGAGACACAAGAGCTGGGGGACAGCAGGAGAGAGCAGCTGTGTTCCACTCTGAATGGGTACTTGGCATGTGCACCCAGGATTGCCAACCCCTGCCCTAGTCCCTTTCTGTCCCTCACTCTCCATTATCCACATGCAGATCCTTTACGTTCACCCTCTTTAGAAGCAGGCAAAATAAAGTTATGGATAACTTTTGGCCCCCTTCTATAAAAGGCAACCTCAGTGAGCTCTGGACAATGATCAAAGAGAAATAATTGGCCTCGATAGATGAGAGACTGCAGTACTTATATAAAAAAAGGTGTTACCTAATCCACAAACGTGCTGTTATGTCAGCTCTTTGACACATTTGCGCATTATTTTTCTCTGGTATTATTCCCATTTGTCCAAAGGCTGACGTCTTTGCATATAATCTGATCCCTCTACTGTGAATCAGAGGGATTGAAAGTGACGAGTCCCTTACACACATGATGCTGTCTCTAAAAAGATCAGTTACTCCAGCATCCGGTATACTTGGTCACAGCTCAGACATTAGAGCTACTAACTTAAATGGAAGCTTTTCCTTCAGCAAGTAGTGAGTGCAGAGTAGAGCTGCGTCAATGATTTTTTTTTTTTTTTTTTTTAATTTGCTGGACGAACCAAGAAAAAACAAACAAACAAACCGAAAAACAGTTTTCAGTTAGCTAGAAGGGATTTTTAAAATATCATTTTGGTGAACTGAAAGAGACCAAAATATTGTTCAAATGAAAATGTTTTACTCCAATTTCACTTAAATCAGAGTAAAAATGAAATAAGTTTTGAAACAAAAATTTCCAAAATATAAAAACAGAGCAAAAAAATTGGTTTGAATATGTAAAAATGAAATATTTTTAAAGATTCTTTTCCTCAAACCAAAACACTGAGGTGAATTCAACACAAACCAAAACATTTCTCAAATTTATCTGAATTTTCCTTATTTTATTTGTTTTAAGTCATTGAATCAGAAAAGCTTAGGGTTAGAAGGAACCTCACAAACTCATCCAGTCCAACCCTTTGCTCAAAGCAGGACAAACCTCAAATAAGTCATCCCAGTCAGGCCTTCAATCAAGCAATAAATAGAGATTTCAGCACCTCCCTAGATAATCCATTCCAGCGCTTCACAACCTTCATAGTGAAAAAGTTCTAATATCTAACATATACCTCCCCCTCTGCAATTTGAGGCCAATGCTCAAATTCTGCCATCTACAACCACTGAAAACAACTTAGTTCCATCCTTGCTGGAACTGCTTTTGAAATACTTAAAGACTTCTATCAAATCTCCATTCTTCTCTTTTGCAGATCAAACAAGCCTCTCCACATAAATCACATGCTCCAGACTTCTAATTTTTTTTGCCCTCTGCTGGATTCTTTCCAACTTATCCCTTTTCCCTCTATTGGGGAGCCCAAAACTGAACATAATACTCCAAATGTGGCCTCACCAATGCCAAATAGAGGGGAATAATAATTTTCTTCCATCTGCTGGCAATGTTCCTACTAATGCAGTCCCATATGCTGTTTGCCTTCTTGGCAATAAGGCCACACTGTTGATTCCTAGCCAGCTTCTTGTCCACTGTAACACCTAGGTCCTTTTCTGCAGAACAGCTGCCTAGCCAGTTCATCCCCAATCTGTAACAGTACATAGGATTTTTCTGCACTCTGTGCTTTTTCTTACTGACCCTCCTCAGATTTCTTGGCCCAATCCTCTAATTTGTCTAGGTCTATCTATGCTATCCCAACTCTGCAGCGTATCTACCACTCTCCCCAACTTAGTGTCATACACAAAACTTACTGACATGCAATCCACCTCATCCTCCAGATCATTAATGAAGATGTTGATCAAAACTGACCCCCACCACCAACCTCCAGACCACTCTGTTACCAGAGGCCAGCTAGACATTGAGCTGTTGATAATTATCCATCGAACCCAATGATCTAACCGCCTTTCTATCCATCTTATAGCCCACTCATCCAACCCATACTTCTTTAACTTGCTTGTCATTTGACAAATTTTGCCTGCCTCTAGATCGATGTGTCAAATTATGGTCTTTGCTCACTTCATGGAAAACGAACACCACTTTCTCTTTTATTGAAAAAAAATTCTGGTGTATTTTGAAGTGATCTAATATTTTTATAGCTTTACAGATGCTGAAATGGCTTTGCAGAATTAGCCCACAGCATCAATTCTAAAACCTTTTAAAACCTCCACAGTTCTAATTGTTTTGGTACAATTGCTTTACAGATCATGCACAATGTTTAATTAGTACTAAAACACCTGCTTCATAATACTCAAATCTTGGTGTTACAAAAATTTAAAATATTAAATTCATAAAACTCTGTCATTCTTTGTAATGGTACATTTAGTGTTAATGCAAAGCTATTGAATGACACTGTTGGTGAATGGAGCCAGAATGTCTGGTCGTTAGATGATACCAGCAATATTTTAGATAGTAAACAGCTGTCAAAGTAATTCAGCAATATAAATAAAAATCTGCTTAATAGGATCTAAAAATCAATCTTTCAAAGCTCTACAATTTAGTAATTTAGAACAAACATATTTTGACTCATGTTGGGATTTCCCAGAGACTTCTTCCACCCAGTTCCCTGGAGATCTCAGTTCACTTCTAGTCTCTTGGCTCAGACTCTAGTGTAAGGGATGGGAACAGGCAGGGACGGCATAGGGAAAATGGTAACTATGGCAAGCTTGTATTTTAGCACTTTAAGATAAAGCATGTAGAAATATTAGTGAATGTTTTAGAAATAAAGCTTCAATCTCAAAAGTTTTATAAATTTACTTACAAGATGCAAAAGAGAAAACGACACAGCTGGAAAGGTAAAAGACTTGAGCTTCGAATTGTCAAAGGGGTTCTAAGAAATTACTTTCTAAAAACTATTTGGGACACTGCAGCAGTATTTGTTTGATGCAGGAGAACATACATTGATTTTTGCAAATTTTCCATATTAAACGAAAACAAAACAAAGAAATACAGCTATTCATTCAAGTCTATCTAATCCTATTTATCAATGTCTTCGGCTACATTTGTTTTAAAATACACACAGAGAACCCATGAATAAAGAAACCCAATAATAAAATACGCTGATTTAAATGCACTCATCCAAACTGGTCCATATAGGCATGTGCGGTACTCCTCATCTACTTGTATTAGCCTGTATCATTAGATACTTGAGCAGCTCTTAAATTAGCATCTGTTGAGCCACTGACATTGAGGTCCAGTTGTTAGAACACATGATGGGGATTTTTTTGTTATATTTCAGCCACTCACTCACTAAATGAGCCTGGAAAAATAATTTAACCATTCAATGCTTGGATGTCTCCCTTTCCAAAATGGAAATAAATAATAAATACCTATCTCACAGATTAATAAAAACTAAATTAAGACAGCAAGAATTCATTAATTATTGTGCTTTGAGATCTTCTAATGGTGCTACAGAATTGCCTCATACCCAGAAATGTTTCAGTTAAAGGCTATTTTTAAAGTATGATGATTGGTGCAAGCCAAAACTTTCATCAGCATGGCCCAAGTCCAGGATGGAATTTCTGGCCAAGGAAAGAGAGACCCAGCCCATCAATAGTTAATAGGCTGGTAGCTAGAACATTGACTCAGATCTAGGGCTTGAGTCTCCCACGAGCACTCTAAACAATGGATTATTAGCTATTCTGGGATGAGTGTCTCTTTTCCCCCAACTCCATTGGTTTTTCCCCTCGCCCAAAATGCCTTTGTTTGGTCCAAAAGGAAACATTCTAGAATCTTGAAGTTTTGCGGGATGAGAAAACCATTTTCCACCCAGCCCCACTTATGACTTCCAGAGCAATTCTGGTTGTTGGGCAGATATGAAGCATTATCAAGCAGAAGGAAGGGTTCTCTGATTTACACACTAGCCAATTAGCCTCCCCTCACTCCACCACCAGGGCATTGCTGATAGGGCTTGGTGTGTTCTACCGCAGACTGAAACAGAACACAGTAAGAAAACCAGACATGGCCAGCCCTTGAACACCATCCCTTCCAGTCAAGCATGAAGCAAACCCCACTTTCCTGTAGATCAGACACAGAGAGGGAACACTCCAGAGCTGATTATTTGCAGGACAATAGAAGGCATGGAGCTCATTTAAGAAATTATCATCTCTAGGAGCAGATCACCTGCACTGGTAACACACAAGAGAGCCTCATCCCCCTCCTAGCCTGTATCATGGTCACAAGAGATGGAGTCAAACCAACCCTGGTTTGTAAGTGAGCAAGAAAGGGGCAGATATTTCAAGCTTCTCTCCTCAGGCAGCTCTCCAGGGCTATGTCTACAGTACAGGACTTCATTAAGCTGGCTGAATAAAATCTACTTTAAGCCAGCTTAAAGTAGACCCTATAAATTGGTTTAGAGCGTCCACACTCAAAATGCCAGGAGACTGCCCATGCCCACACTGGCAGCTGCTAGGTCACCCTAGGAATGGTAAATTGTGGGTAGCTGGCCCACGGCGCACTACAGCAGAAGTGCCCCTTTATCCCAGCCACTCCTTTACTACAGGAAGTGGGTGACCACACCACCCTCCATACTGTGTGTGGCAACAGGGAGCCTAGGGAGGTCAGGGAGCCTGACATAGCAGAGTGATGTGCCAGTATAACCTGCTAGGGTGGGCTCAAACGCATTCACCTGGCCCCCTCCAGTGCCCCACAGGGAAAACCTCTGCAGAAAGCAGCTGGAGAGCCAGAATCCAGTCTATTCAGGACTCACAGTGAAGACTGCTCAGAGTTCCCATCGCACATTAAACTACCACTCAGCATAAACATACAATGACCTTTATTAACTAACTAAACAAACCTTATTCTAAGAAAGCATGATGAATTTAAACAAAACAGTAAGAAACCCAAGAGTCCCAAAGTTCAGGTGGAGTCACCCTTCTCTCAACTGCAGTCTTAAGTCCTTGGGGCTTGAATGCAGAACATAAGCAATCCTCATCCTCTCTAGCAGCAGGAATCTTCACGCAGATGCCATGCAGTCCTTTCTTCCTCCCGTGCAGCCAGCACCATGCAATCAGGTCACTGGCCATCCAACTCTCAGTTCCACTGCAGACAACTCCCTTGCAAAGCAGTCCAAAGCAGGGAGAAAATATTCTGCAGTCCACTCCTGCTCAGCTCCTTTCACCGAGTCCCTTAGCCGACTACTCTGCAGCTCTGTTTGCTCCTCTCCAGCCTGCTCCTCTCAGACTTCTCCCTGGGCATGCAACTCCAACACAACCATAAAACTTCTGGAGCATGCTCAATGTGCTCCCATACCCTCTTACCCAGAAAGTTCTGGTTTCTGGGCTGCAAAATCTGCCCAGCAACATAACCCAGCCATAAGGGATCCCTAAAAGAGATTGTACCTTTTTAGGCACATGGGTTACACCAGCACAGCACTCCTCACCCTCCCTGCAATGCCCAGACTCCTCCAGCTCTGGACCAGGTGCCACAGGGCAACTGCCAATGCAGGGGCAGGGCGCAGCAGTTGTTGCGACTCGAAACACTGGGGAACAGCACATAGAGGAAGGTGAAGTCAAATCACAGGTTGTAATGGGAAAAGAATCCAGAGTCATAATTTAATCCTGCTCTCACACAATCTAATCTAAAAGAAATAGCAACTTTCTTTCTTTCCATGTGCTGTTTCTCGGTGTTTGAATCTTAACTGCTTTGATTTGCTGTTACAGTGTGACCTGATCCTATGTTTTACACTCCCCTGTATTTATGTCCTATCATTCTGTAAATTCTCCCATCTGACAAAGTGGGATTTTTCTCCCATGAAAGCTCATGCAATAAAGACGTTTGTTAGTCTTAAACAGTGCCTCTGGACTCCTTGTTTGTTTTACAACAATATTAGGGGGCTGGGCTGAGAAGGGGCAACACACAGGGTCAGGCTGGATTAAGGGAGAGACATGCAGAATTGGGCAGAGAAGGGCAAGGGTTGAGACACAGATTTGGGCAGAGAAATGGAGACACACAGGGTCTGGCTGAGACAGGCAAGGGGAGAGACAGGCAGAGGCAAACAAAGAAGCGGAGATGCAGAGGGTGCAGCTGAGAAGGGGAGAGACACAGGCTGGGTCATGCTGCAGAAAGGGAGAGAGTCACGCAGGGTTGGGTTGAAGAAGGGGGAGATGTGAGGTTGGGCTGCAGAAGGGCAAGGGTAGAGAAAGACCCAGGGTTGCGCTGCAGAAGGGAAGAGATGAGGGCTCACGCTGAGAAGGGGGAAAGATACCCAGTCAGATCAGGGGAAGGAGAGAGATGACGAGTCAGGATGAGAAATGCGGAGAGATGCCAGGTTAGGCTGAGAAGTGGGGAGTTTGGAAGTCGCCAGGGCCAGCGCTGGGGATCATGGCACCGCCCTGCAGCAGAACGACACTGGCACAGATGAGTGACGTCATGAGGGGAGCGCCACGGCTCTGTCCCCTTTTAACACCCCTCAAAATGCTGGCACCCCCCTGTTATGCAGGGGCTGCTTACCACCTAGTGCTGGCCCTGGAAGTGGCGCATACAGCTGGGAATGCTCCTAGCTGTGTTGTGCTCTCTCTCCAGCCCCCACCGCCAGGTTTTCTATATTTAGGAGGCCAATTAAGTCAACAAGGCAACTCCCAGGCTACATTGCCTTAAGTCAATTTAATAAAATTGACTTAACAGTAAAGTTGACTTTATAAGTGGACGTTATAAAGTCAACTTTAACAACCAGGAAAGTTGACTTTGCTGGCTTGCAATGTGACCTGGGCTTTATTTAAGTCGATTTAAAGCCGAGTGTAGACATGGCCCAAGAGTGCAACTGGCACTGCTATCTTCTTTAGCAGTCAGTGTGGCTGGGGAGGGACACCCACTAGAAAGGCACAGCAAGGTCAACAAGTCACTCATCCAGCCCCTGAGGGCAGCGTTCTTCCTCTGCAGCCTGAGCCTTCTCTGCAGGAGCACCAGCAGTTCTCAGCTTCTGCCACACCTGCATTTCCTGCTGCTGCGACAGCAGCTTGTGTTGCCTGGCACTCGGCCTGCAGCTGAAGACAAGCTCCATGCTGTTGCACAGCAGGGGCTTCATCCAGCCTGAGCCCAGACCCATCCCACAGCCCAGTCAGAGGCCACTCCCGGCTCACCACGTTATGACTCACTCCCTCTGCAAAGCAGAGAGATCACCTGTGCTCTGCTCTCACTCACTGCTCTGGGAACTCCACTGCCTGCTGGCAACACACTCCACTGTACGGCTTTCCTGACTAACACACCCGAGGTGGCTGCCCACCCATATGGCTGACCCTGGGAACAAGGTGTACCATACATCCAAAATCATGCAGCGAACTTTTTGTTTTATATGCATGTATGCATTCTGTTGCATTTCCCAGAGCCTGTGAAAGGGGACTGATAGCCCCTTACTGAGAGCGAATGGGCCTTTTGATTGGCCACTCCCGCTTGGAAGCAGGACTCTGAAACAGACAGCCGTAGGGCCAGTGGGAGACGCCAGTGTCCCAGGATGGCCTGATTGATTGAAAGTGCTCCCCCCCCCCCAGCTGAAACTGCAGGCTGGACATGCCTGGGCAGGCCAGAGTGTGTGTGGGGCTGAGCTAAGGAGGAAGCACTAAGCAGCCAGCAGCTGGGAGCCAGAGGACCCAGGAAGGGAGGCCAGGCTGAGCTGATTTGGGCAGAGCAGACCCACAGCAGCTGCACCAGCAGAAAGCCAAGTGGAGCTGAGCAGAGCCGGAGGCAGTGACAGAGCCAGAGGTGCCTGAAGCTGGGGCAGGAGGCCAGAGAAGGAGCCCAAGGTGCTGAGCTCATCTGTGCAGCCCCACAGCAGGAGGGTCAGAGGAGCCCCACTGAACCCGAGCAGCAGCTGGGAGCCGGAGTTGCAGCCATCTGGAGCTGGGTGTGGTGAGCAGCTGGGGAGCAGTGAAGGGGGGCTGACGCTGGGAAGAAGGGCCCTGCCCCTGGAGCTTGGGGACGTGTGGCCACAGCTGGAACCTGCATCTGGCCCCCTGGATCATCCAGTTGCAGCCAGGCCTGGGCAGAGGGCTTGCAACGTGGAGGACAGACTGTGAGACTGTTCCTCAGGCCCCAGAGACTCTGTTTGTAGTGCTCCCACACCAGGCAGCGGTGCTGGGGGTTTATTGTTCACCTTTTTCCACTTTTTTTCTATTTTCTTATTGGGTTATTCTTTTTATTTCTGTATGCTTAAATAAATTGTATATAGTGTATATAGTAACTGGTGGGCCAGAAGAGTGGTCAGTGTGGTCAGCACCCCGGAGTGGGGACACCCTAGCCCTGTCCTGAGAGACCACAATAAGAGTGGGGGTCGAGCCGCCAGGAATCCTGGGGCCCAGCCTTGTTGGGGTTACAGAGACTCCTCCAAACAGGAGATTGGGAGGTGAGCCTTTGAGGTCAGGCAGGCCTTGGGGTAAAGGAAGTGGGAGCAGGGACTCAGATCCTTTTGCTACCCACCTTCACCAGGGTGGTATACAAAGTCTGGGAAGTTCCCCACAAGAGCGGGTCCATCCCCCCGCTTACACCTGCATCACACGTTTAGAGGCTGGCTATGTAGGAGCCAATCTTGGTACCACATGCTTTGTCTGTGAATTCTCCATGTACAACTTCATTCTTTTTCTCATTTTTATAATCCAGCCTTATTTTAGGCATTGTTTTCTCATCCCTTGTCAATGGTTCCCTGGGTATTCCACCTTATCTTAGCTAGTACAGAAATTCTGTTTCCAGCCTGGGGATCCATTTACTTTCCTAATACTGTTACCAAGAAATGAGTGCTTACCCATGTTCAATTACTCATGTCAAACCAGGCCTGCATTCCCCTGCTTTTGTTTTTCTTTATTAGCCCTTATTCTATTTGCAGTATATTCCTCTCTTCCTGAACTTTTTTTAGGTTTACTGCCCAGCAACACATTTTCAAGACCAACTAGTTATAATTATTTAAATCATCATTAACAGCAGGCTCAAAGGACAAAACTGGGGTGCATGTTCACCACATCTGAAATAGCCCAGCAGGGTACAATGCTACATTACAAACTTGCTCTGTCTTTGAACCATCCTTGTGTAATTTTAACTTTTACTTTTTTACATTATAAAGACTGAGTCTTTTTTCTTCCATTCACTACCACAGGAAATTTAGGATGGAAGTGGAACATAGGCCACTCAAAATAACATTTCATAAGTCCATACCAGAAGCAATCTTTTCCACCACCAGCACAGGCAGTTTTTACCTTACCAATATCCCATTGTCTCAATCATACTGGGTATATCTACACTAAGAGCTGAATTAGAATTAAATTGTCACCAATTCAAATTCTATTACGTGCATGGACACACTTGCTTTCATCAATTTGAACTGAGGAACTCAGTTCGAATTGATAAAAGCTGACTTTGAATTCATCAAACCTTATTTGACTTCAAAGTCATGGTCAATTTGAACTGAGTAATTTGAATTGATGCAGTGTGGCCACGTCAATTCGAATTACTCAGTTTGAATTGGACATCTTGCCACACTTCCCATGGTGCCCCCTCCCTTCAATTCGAAGTGGGAAATCCAGTCCATTGACAAGCCAATTTGAATTGGATTTTCTAGTGTGGCTATGTCAATTTGAATTGACTAAATTCAAATAAATAATTATTAGGTCAAACTGACTAATTCGAATTCAGTAATTCAAATTGAAACTCTAAGTGTAGACAGAGCCATTGTGTACTTTGGATACTCTTCCCACTGAGTGAACCCACAAAGACATTACATTTATACATGTTAAGTGTCCCCCAACTGCAAACAGCAGTTCAAGTCTTTGCCTTTCCATACTTTGCATTATCATGCAATGGTATTTAAAGGAAGAAAAAAAAAAAACCCACATTTCTTCCATGCTGTCTGGGTTGCGGAGGTTTCACATTTACTTGATGATATTGGACCCTTGTTAGCTTTTTTAACCATGCCCCAACTGACATTACCTCTTTTGTGCCAAATTTTTAACCTTTTTTTTTTTTATGGTAACAGAAGAGGGGACAAGTTTTGTTCCTTAATGTTACAAAGGGGCTCTTTTACAGACAGATATAAAGTTAAAGCTTTATTAACAAGTTCTTGGTTTTGCTTATTTAGTGGAAGCAGTACTTGTGCTGCTATTTGCTGTTTGATATGTTTCATCATGTCCCCAGAGCATATCTGCAGTATTTTGGTTTAAGAGTGACATACTAATTTTAAACAGTTCAGTTTTCAGGCCAAACCTATTAACATTTTTGGTACAGTTGTCCTTCCCCCAAATCTTTCAATACATACATTTTTATTCAAAAAGGTCTATTAGATCTGGTGCTAAACTACCACCATCTCTCCTTGATTCTTTCAAGGCTTTTTTCTTCCTCCTCTACATTCTCATATTTAAGGTCTTATTTTATAAAATGAGCACATTAAACATGTCTGCCTGGATTAATTTTTGTACAACTGCTGAAAAAACTGTTCATATAGTTCTCCACAGAATACCCTATGACTTATACTGACATTAATTTTATGATATTATACGCTTGATTGACTTCTTACATAGCTCTGCATTTTCCACTAACCCTATTTTCTTTCACAGCCATGTTTTCAACTAGCTTTTCTTTACTGTTAAGTATATGATCTTGATTTGGGAGCTGGCTGGAATTTATTTTAATAAAGGTGTTTTCCTTGAAAAGTGACAATTTAAACAAACATTTTCCAGAAAGGGTCATTTTTAATAAATTCTGAACTTAAAAAGATAAATTGGAAGGGGTTTCAAAATTGTCATAACCCCAAAAAAGAAATAAAATAAAATGGTCAGACTTGAAACTTTTCCATAATTATCAAAGCAAAAATTGAAATTGACCTGAACTATTTTTGTATAAAACTTATTTCATTATTTTGACTTTTTGTCCTAGTTCAGGATAACAAAATTTTTTTGAAAATGTCAAAAAAAAAAATGTTTCATTGTATGAAAAAAAGGTTCCAATTCACCTCTACCATCTGGTTACCAGCTAGAGGTTACAGACCTGCTTCTAGGACTATGAAACAGAAATGCAGAAACTGCTATTACCTCATTAAAAAGGTCCAAATATTCACCTGAATCATGGCTCAACAGTTCATTAGGCCATTGCTTGTGTCAGGCACAGTTAACGGCTTCACCATATCTCTTCCCCTCTCCACCTTTTCTGGGAGGGTAACCTCTGGGAGGAAGATATTGTTCATCATCTTCAAGAGTCTGATGAAGCAGGATTTTCTCCCACAAAAGCTCATGCAGTTAATACAGTTGTTAGTCATTAAAAGTGCCACAGGACTCCTTGTTTGTTTTGCTGAACTAGACTGACATGGCTACCCCTGAATCAGAGAAGTAAAATAATTCTTCCTAACTTTTATGAGGGAAATATGATAGTTTTTTTTATTCCTTTCCCTCTCTTCTACTTTGCACCCACATAAGGGGTAGTGCCAACCTAATCCCCACCAAAGTTGTGCCAGTCTTCTGAAATTTTACTTCTGGTGTTTCTTCACGTGAATGAACATTTGAATATTTTTCCCCATGACTTTACTTTGCTCTTCTCCAGTATGTACCAGGCTGACCTATTTCTTTCTATTTAACATGCTTTTAATAATTCCATTATTTGTAGTCTAGTAGTTTTGATGTCAAGTCTATCAGTCTTGTTTTTCATTAATACAAAATACTGAACGACTTTCCTGTAATTAAAAGTCTTCAGCTTTCTTCCTATTTAATATACCCTACCTGATCTTGGATACAGTGATTTCTAATTACTCTAACATTGTTAAATGAGCTAACATATATGATATCAATATGAAATTCCTAATGCAATTTGTGTTAGCATTGTAATTCTGACTAAGTTGTCCACAGTATAATGAGGGTTGTACTGCCATTAAAATATGGAGCCTTAGCTTTAATTTTCCATTTATACTTGGGGTAGCTAATCACAGCTTACCACAATGTAGCAGGATTGGGAAGGAACTTGAATGATCAGCAATACATCCTATTTCTTAAACGTAAAGAATACCTCTCCAAACATTAGTATTTTTTCTTAAATGAATTTAATGCACCCAAAAAGTACTTGATTAACATCCTAGAAGATTTAATGCTCAAGAGATGGTCAAAATATTTTTTTTCAACTAACGTATCAGTTTCTGAATGTCTTTTTTAAATAATTGATTTCTTGATGGAGTAATAATCAGTTTGATAACTTTTTTATAAAAATTCTTAAAATATTGCAAAAATTTCACAAAACAAATACCAAATATTATTGAAAACATTTTTTGGCTGAGTGGGTAGTTATTGGGGTTGGGGGGGGTTGTTTTGTTTGTTTCTGACAATGTTTTTGAGAAGGCTACTTCCTAATGGAGAAAATACATTCAAAAATTCTGAGGTCCTCCTCTCTAGAGTGCATAGGCACAAATATGAAAAGCCTCTTTCCATCCAAGCCCATCCAACCTATATGTCTATAAAAGCACAGAAAAAAGAATGAAAAGAGCAGGGGAGCCTAAACTGCTCGAGTGGCTTTGTCTCATTCTACTCAATCCACCAACCCTAAATCAAGAAAATTCCATGTATACTACAGATAGTTTTAGAAATGTCACCTTATGATTTAGTAGCCAGCAGGGTGCTTTTTGAGAAACTGTGGCTAATAACTACTGTTAGTTCCTCACTTCCATGTCTTTAGACTCAATGTAGAGTGGATGCACAGCTTATGTTCCAGGAAAAGGAGAGGCCTATTCTGTTATTCCATACAAGCTGGGTCTTCTTAGTCTGAGGCAAGTTTTTAAATACTTATTATCACCTACATTTTCACCAAGAGATACAGACACCAAGCAAGTAGCAGAAGTACAATGATCTATTATTTATGTTGATTTCTCAACTGACCATTATGGGAGAATGGAGAAGGCACTAACTGATCTGGCAATCACTTTTTACAGAGCGTGAGACCAACATCTGGCAACCTGCTGCTGTCCTGGACTTGCATAGCTTTTTATATTCCCCAAAGGCTTTTCAGATATTAAGAGTTGATGTTTTGACACATTGTTTTCTTCCTGCAGCTGGGTCTAGAGCTTGCTGACATTTATGAAATAGACAAAGTGCCTGCAGTTTTCTCTTGCAGCACATACATTTTCATTACCAGTTATGCAGAAAGTTTCTTGTTATTATGAAGACATCATTTTTAACTATTCACAGCAAGTCGTCAATGTGCAATGATTCAGAAGAATATAACAAAAATTCCAAATTGTACTTCAACAAGTCTTCACTGCTGTCTATGAGGAAGTAAAGGGACACGTGAGTGTATGCCATGTTTGTAAATTCCTTCCTGACCCCTCTAATGGACAGCTGACACCGTAAAGCAGGAAATCCAATTATCTCTAACTTAACATGCATAACTAGATGTGTTGTTATATTGGTCATAAGATTATCCAGCCCTTCTTCAAAATCAAGTTTATGCATTCCTGTATGAGCTCATTCCTGAGGCAAATGTCTGGCTCTCATAGGAAGCATCCCCTTTAATTTGTATTTTCTTTGCCTGAATTATGCAATCCTTCTTTCAGTTTAAGAGATGGAGTTGTGGGATTTTGATTGTGAAGTGCTGCTGACTTTGATCTCAGACACACTTCTGCCATTTCTGGGAGTGATCACAGCTCTTCAGGTCCAGCACATCAATATTTCTCAAGTCAAAGCTACAGATCATTCATTTTCCACATCTGCCCCAGAAGTGACACCTCTTTGATAGATCAGCTTCTGCGATAAAACAGCAAGTGTGTGACCAAATGGCGACACAACTGTTTACACAAAAATGAGCAATAAAATGTTGCTTCAACTTACTGCAAAAACATCATTTCTTTCTTGCTCCTCTCCTCACCCCTATCCCTCCCTATGCTATTAGAGCCAAAAGCACATCCTAATGTCTTTAAAAGTCTAGAATGTATACAGATTCATCTTCTGGATAAATGGGTTAGGGCTGGCAACAATCAACACTTCTTACCCTGCTGGATATCCTCTTTCTAAACTTGTTCTTCTAGGGTGAAACTTACCCATACCCCAGTGGCTGTGGGAAGGAAGGCCTCCAAGACAGAACTGCTGGTGTTCCAGTGACTGGGAAAGACTGGTACAGAGGAGAAGAAGAAAAGAGCTTTGCACTGCCAGTCACAGGAGAGAGGAGGCATGATACAGTGTGGACACTTTGTCCATGATTATACAGAACCAGGGGGTCATGAACATGCACAAGAGAGTTTGTGCAAGAGATATAAGCTCACACTGCAGCCACAGGTTTGGAACAGCTACATGAAAGGGACTGTGGCGAAGCCTGATTGCTCCCCATCAACCTGTTAGGGGTTTCTTTTCCCCATACTCCCAAAAAAACATGTTTATCAAATACTGTCCTGGAACCATAAAGAAGCTTGTTTCAAGGAATCAGTCATCCTTTCATATGGGGGTCAGTCTGAGCCCTCTGTTTAAGATTGCATTTTGCAGCAGATCATGCTATTAAAATGTGAGTTTACGTTGGAAAGTAACTGTGTACAAATGGCAATACAGGGTTCCATATTCATTGCTTCTTAGTAGCTTCGATATCAAATGCAGTCATTTTGCAAGCTCTTCTAGGTGTTTTTTTTGTTTGTTTGTTTGTTTGTTTGGGCTCTTTTTTTTAACTGTAAACCCCGAAAGCTAAGGTGGGCTCTTTCCATCTCAAGTATGATCACAAATAGTAAAGATTTGTCAGGTAAAATGCTGCCTTCAATTACCTCTGTGCAACTACACTGCCTCCATGTGGACTACAAATGTGCAGTGAATGCTGTGAGGTGGCAGAGGCTACTATGCATGTGGAACCTTCTCTTGATGGTGAATTGGCCAGAAAAGAATCCAGTCACCTTCCCAGAACTGTGTTGGTCCTATATGGCTTCAAGCATCTATCACTATGCTTGATAAAAAGACAACAGACCTGCTGAGTAAGAAAGTGCCATTTTATCATTATTCCTTTTCACACTTTAATAAATGAATTGGCTTATTTTAAATGCTTTCGTTAACTAGCTGGTCTAGCAGAAGTGTTGTTTTTGTTCCAAAGCAGCAGAAAAAAGATAATAAAGGGAGATTTTATTTTTGCTTTCTACTGAAATAAAAAGGGGGGAGGAAAAAAAAAACAACCAGAAAGAAAAAAAAATCAGACTATTTTCAGAGGAAGATAAATTCTATAACTTGTAAAATCAGTGGATACGTGACAGATAAACTACATATCTGCTGACATTAAAAATCTCCATTAAAAAAACCTTAAGAAGATGCATAATTGTTTTAAATCTGTGAAATCAACTGAAGCTCCACAAACAAGTTGCATAGTCTTCCAAGGCCACATAAAGAAACACCAAAAAACAAAAAAAGAGCATTAGTAAATCAGATAGGGAAAAGACTATTCTCTGTGGTGCCAAGCCAGGGAAGCTATTTCTACACAAGTTCCAAAGCGAATAGCTGTGTTAGTCTAGTTCAGCAAAAACAAAGGAGTCCTGTGGCACTTTTGAAGACTAACAAGTTTGTTTATTGCATGAGCTCCCATGGGAAAAGACTCCCACTTCGCCAGATGCTTAAAGATGGGAATTTACATAACGGGAGGAAAGTAAATGCAGGGAAGTGTCAGTCATAGGATCAGGTCAGAGTGTTACAGCAAATCAAAGCAGTTGTTGGATGTCGCTGGTGCTGGGCACTCACAGCATGGGGACCCACGGCTGGCAACCACATGGGCTCAATCCTGCCCTGGCCAGGGACCCAGGGGCAGGACTCAGGCCCCCTCCCTTTTCTCAGGGCAGAGATGCCCCTATTTGTTTAGATTCAAACACTGAGGAAGAGTATACAGAGGAAGTTTACGTCGACTCACCTGTTGTAATAAAAAAATCCATAGTCCCTATTTTACCCTTAGACAAGTCAAATATGCATATGAACTCCAAATCTCTAGTTTCTTTTTGAAGCTTTTACTTATTACCACAGGTGATTTGGCCTTACCTTCCTCTACATGCTATTTCTCAGTGCTTGAATCTGAACAACTGTCTTGATTTGCTTTACCAGTATGACCCAATTCTATGATTTACATTTCTCTACATTTATTTTCCCTCTCATTCTGTAAATTTTGCATCTTTAAGAATCTGACAAAGTGGGATTTTATCTAAAAAAAAGCTGATGAGATAAATAAATGTGTTAGTCTTTAAAAGTGCCACAGTACTCCTGTATAGAAGTAAAACAAACAAGGATACCAGTTAAGTGTATGCTTAACATTAGTCAAAAATATTTACGCACATGTTAGGGTTAAGTGGGTGCATCAATCCTCCTTAGAACAGGGATAGACTTAAGCACATGCTTGTGTGTTTTCTTGATTCAGTTCATAATCACCTTATCAAATTCAACAGGGGAGTTCATATTTTATTTTCAAGACATCACTCTGTGCTAAAAAGTGATTGACAATTATCTCAAGACTTTCCTTTTTTAAAAGTGTACAAAGAAATTATACAAAATATCACTGTCTGAGATTTACACTTTGCTTGAATAGTTAACTACAGTAGATGCCGATATGTGCATTTATTTAATCCCTTATTCACAGGGCTACATTTAGCTCCTTTCTATCAGCTCCCTCTCCTGTCTGCTTTTCTCCATCTGTTCCTTTTCACTATCTCCTGAATTTTCAAACACTCCTTTCCTTCTTGCTTTCATGTATTCTCCTTTCATTTCTTATCTACTGCACCCATTCCAGGTACAAAAGAGGTAAGTGAACGTACCACTGCAAATGAACTCAGCTTTATTATCCAGAGATTGTAGATGTAACATGAACTAGTAGAATTGATTGGTCAGCCAGTTCAAAAATATTTAAAGCGACACTGAATCATTGCAAAAGCAAAGCCTTAAGTGTTTACTCTGTTTTAATTATTGTAGCGAAAGCAGACAGACTCAGATATCCACCTCATTAACAACATATTTACAAATGAACTAAAGACAGGAAATGTTAGTGGCACTCTTACGAGCAGACGAAAGTATAGGATAACTTTTTTGTAAGCCACACAGTGAGAGAAAAATCCTCCCTCTGCCCTCACCAATTTGAAGTCAATACAAGGTTAAACAAATTCTGTTAGTGGTTATTTCCACAGAGTTCAAACAGGACATAATAGTAATGACATTTCAGATGAAAGGCATCAACTGTTTTTAGAAGGAATGGCTAATTTGGTATAGTTTTATATTCTTTTAAGATCACAGGGGAACATCAGGCAAGTGTGTGAAAGTGAGAACAACCGCTAAGGGCTATTAATGCCAAATTATAATGTTGTATAATATATTCATTTGAAATGGATCTTAAAGGAAAATGCTTGGTTTTAAACAAGGGATTACACCATTGTAATCTATGATGGTTCTATTGCAGAGAACATAATCAGGAGCACAGAGTACCCACCAGTATCCATTTGAAAAGCCTGTCACAACTGAGGAGAGGCTAAAAAAACATGCAACGGAAGTGTGTTTGAACTAAATACCATTTTAGTTAGAAAAGCTGAAAATCACACAAAGTTCTTCTTGGTCAGGGCTTTCAATATGAATGTGAAACTGTGCTCTGTTTTCTCAAAAGCTTCCTTTAGCTTTTTAATGAATCAGTGCTAATTGATGGTTTGGGGCTGAACATACATAAAACTCCCCTTTTCATAGGGGTTAAATGTAAGGAATGTATATTTGAGATACAAGTCAATGGAAGTCTTAGCAGTGATTTCAGTGGAGTTTGGATCGCGCCAAAGCGCTGAACGAAGTGGGATTTTCTCCCACAAAAGCTCATGGAATAAATCAATTTGTCAGTCTTTAAGCGCCACCACCAGGCTCCTTGTTTGTTTTACTGAACTAGACCAACACAGCTGCCCCTTTGAAAATGGAGATGAGACTGCTATTATTGACTAAATGATGCTTCAGCATAGGGGTGAAGCATGGGATGTGAAACTATGTGAATCAAAGGAAGGCTGAGACAAAGCAAGCACAGCTCCTTGTGAAATGAAAACAGTGGTGCAAAATTCTAAAGTGTACTGCATGAGTCCACAGGCCACCATAGCCTAATTATAAAACTGCACGAAAAAGTTTTCTGCATTAGTAGAACTAGCAAAGCAGGGAGAGAAAACACATTTTTCACATTCACACACACAAAAAAATACTTAATACATCATTGCTGCAGACGGTATCACTAACGAAGTGTGTTTCTTAGCAGGATTTGAGTTTACCATGTCCAGTAAATTCCAGGTGAGGGCCACACCAACAGAAATGGGCACAACTTCATTGACTTTAGTGGAGCTGCACCTACTTACCCAGCACTGAATTTGGCTCTGGATGTTTTAAGCCCCTCTGGTACAGCAGCTAGCCACAGGAGTCTGATCACAGGTTTAAAAAAAGATATTGCATGACAATATGCCGAGTACTCAGGAATCAGAAAGGAAAATGGGGTTGGGGAGAAAAGATGCTTAACAGGGTTGTATAAGTGGAGAAGACAGTGATAACCAGCAGCTGCCAATTGCAAACGGATCACAACTGGTTGGCTTTCCTAATTTAAAGGGGCAGCACTATGAAGGCACATTGGGGAAGCAGCTTCCTCTAAGTGGCTAACTACATTGGGGAGAGCAAAGCAGTCCTGCATTAAGAAGTCCTCAGAGATGAAGTTCCTTAAGAAATTCCTGAGTTGCTATGTTGATGGTAGCCACAACGTTATCCAGTGGTGACTATGTGGTACGTGTCTCTTTCTGTGCCCAGCTCATCACACAGTTGGGAATCAATTATAATGTCCCTCTCTAAAGCCTGGCTCTTTAGCTCAAGTCATTAAGAGACTTATTTTCAGCTTTTGAGCTGCTCTGGAAACAGTTTTCACATTGTGCAAGAATTTGAGATTTCAGTTTTTTTCCCCCATGCTGAATCAGGATAAAAATCCTGAATCTCAGATTTTTGTCCAAAGAACATTTTAGACTGGGTCAATCAAAATATTCCATTTTTATTTTGACCTTTTTAATTTTTTTTTCTTTTGGAAAAAAAGCAATTAACATACATTTTAAAACAAAAAGATCAATTTGAACTAAAAGAGATATTTTTTGTTTAAAAAAATTGTCAAAATGGGTCATTGACCATTACAATATTCCCCCTTACCCCCCCCAAAAAATTGCAAAAAGGGAAATTATTGAAATCAGCCTTGGTTTTGAGTAAAAGGCATTTTCCCATTTAAAAAAAGCATTTCATCAAAAGCAACCTCACACACAGAGGGTGACTTCTATAGTATGAAGCACAACAAAATCAAATACTTGTACAACATTTTTTTCTATTAATATTAAGTTTCCTTTCCTTTTCGTTCGTCTTACATAAGAACAGTACAAAACTAAAACTACTCAGTCAAAAAAATTAGTGTTAATTTCAAGCATAGCTTCCTTCCAACCCTAACCTCATATTTTCTACTTATCAAAACATTTCATCTACAATCTCTATCCTCTTTTCTATTACGGGTCGTGCCTCCTGTGGGGCTGGATTAAGAAATATGCATTATAGGACCATGAGTAGGGTCCCCGATCCTGAAATCACATATTCACTCCAGAACATTGGCTGTCACTTAAATTAAAAATCTCTGTATTTTTAACAATAGCAACCAAAGTATCATCAAATAATCAGTCATTGCAACCATCATTGTGTTAGACCACCTTAAAGAAAAATCTAGCCCATTAAATTTAATGGGCACCTTACATTAAATTGCCTTTCTTCAGGGTGGTATGGTTTGGCTGTCATTGACACAAACAGTCTGTTGTGTTTGTTTAAAATATTTGCAGCCAAAAAGACACCGGATTTATTGCATCTACAAATTATATATTTATTTGGTGCATGTGTGTAATATGGAGATGCAAATGGTGAGCTGGGCTACCTATACTTCATCTCACACTGTGCAGGATTTTTCATCTCTCTTTTGTGTGATATTAACAATAAAATCCAAATTACAATACAGGCACATAAAGCGCACAAATTAAGAACAACAAATTAATGTCAGCTGATACAATCCACAGGATAGGTAAACAAGAGACAAAATGCCAATAAAACAAATTATATGAGAAAAAAATATGAATACTATTAAAAGGAAAAAAATCCCTTCACATCATCTTGTGCTAGAATCTAAACAAAAAAAATTCATTACATGAGACATTGCACAAATTAAACAAGGCAAAACAATAAGAAATGTGTTATGTACCTGATCCTGCAGTTCTTAATCTGTCAAATATTCTATCAATTTCAGTGTCACTCTGAGTGGGTGATTTGCCAGAATAAAGAATATATTATTTGATACTGTACCTGTAAGTAAAGTCACTTGAAATCTGCCTCATTCCAGCTGTGTAACACACTCAATAGCCAAACTGTGTGTTATAAAGAAACAAAATAATTCTAGAAATCCAGCAAGGATACATGATCTTGAAGCTCTGAAGTCAGTAGTTTTGTCATTCACATTGATGGGCATAAGATCATGATTAGTAAGTGATTTACTGAGATGCATTCTCATTGCCCACCTAGTTAATCCCTTGATTCTTTTTTTAGGAATACCGCTCCTACAGAAGAAAACCTTTTTTTGTTTCCCCTCCCCCCAAAAAATAAAATCCTGAAGCAAACCTCAGTCACATTCCCACACATCAACAGCATTTTCTGTTTCAGTGAATGACCCGACAACTAAAGTTTTAATGATCTAAACTACTACTGTCCTGCAAATGCTGACTAAAAAAGAGCTTCAGAAGCATCTGCTGTGAGATTTGTAATGAGACCACAAACTTGTGAGCATAAGTGACTCCATCTTAGCACTGTTCCCTTAACATTATTTCAGCCTCTAGCCTGACTAACAAAAGTACAGGGCCCCTCTCATCCTTGAACAGTCTATAAGCAGGAGATTAGGGAAACTGCACCAGTCTTGAGGTCACCTATTAATCAACAATTTCTCCTGTTTATTACATTCCCAGGCTCTGAGGAGCCTGCTTGACCTTCTTTACTAATTCTCCTATCTTATATGAATAGATATGAAAACTATCCCTATATGGTACTAATAAATGTATTAATCTTGTTTACCTTGAATATATTAACCATTTTTAGATTTCCTTGAATTAAGTATTTGTACCTATGTATAAAACCCTTTTAGCACCGGTCCTTCGGGGCTGGCCACACTCAGTAGCTCTGAGTGTCAATAAACTTGTGATTCTTCCTGTTGTCCGGCTCCTTCATTGACCAGAGCAGAGAACGAGCTTCTCTCTCCACACATCTTACAGACATACAGTGAAGTCTAGAAACAGATTTTTTTTTTTTTTTTTAAACAGGTAGCCTCTTCTTGAAAGCAATTCTTTAGAGCCAAAAATTGTTGGTGCTTCTATGTGTAGATTGACTTCACTAGGAAAATCCATAGGCCCATGCAACTGGACCCTAAATTACAATATTTACTCAGGTTTTCTGTTTTGTTTGATCTGTATTTGAAGAATATTTTCATATGCATACCCTTAATAATTTTTATTGCCCTTCTTTGTACCGTTACAATTCCAAAATACCTTTGTGCACACAACATTCAAGGTATGGGCATACCACAGATTTATATAGTGGCTTTATGATATTTTTTCGTCTCATCATCCCTTTCCTAATGGTTCCTGTTCTTCATGGCAACATTCTGTTAGCAGCTTTTTTGACCACTACTGGACACTGAGCAGATGTTTTCAAAGAACAATCCACAATGATTCCCAAATCTCTCTCTTGAATGCAGAGCCATAACTATGGTGGGGCTGACAGGGCAATGCCCTGGGCTGCATGGAGTGGCTCAATGGAGCTACTCTATTAAAGGGGCGGCTTTCCAGCACTGGATCTAAGCACCACTAATGGGAAGGGGCATGTTCCAATTAGAATGCACTCTGGGCGGCAAAACACCGTGTTACAGCTCTGCTTGAATGGCAAGAGCTAATTTTGATCTCATCGTTCTGTATATGCAGTTAGGATTATGTTTTCCAATATGCATTACTTTGTATTTATTGACATTGAATGTCATCTTTTTCCCCCACCCCCTTTGTTTCCCAGTTTTAACAGATCCCTTCTAATTCTTCAGTCTATTTTGACCTTATCTAAGTAAGTTGGTATAATCTACAAACACTGCCATCTCACTGTTTGCCCTTTTCCCAGATCATTTGTGATTACATTGAACAATACTAGTCTTGGTACAAATCCCTGAAGGGATATTGCTATTTACTTCTTTCCATTCTAAAAATGTGTTCAACTATTCCTACTCCTTGTTTCCTGTCTTCTAACCAGTTACTAATCTATGAGAAGACCTTCCTTCCATGAGAAAACCTTCCATGACTTCATGTTTTGCTTGAGAGTCTTTTCTGAAGACCCTCAAAGGCTTTCTGAAAGTCCAAGGACACTATCTACTCAATTACCCTTGTCCACATGTTTATGAGCAGCACAAAGAATTCTAATCGACTGGGGACGCAGTGACTCTCTGCACCAACAAATTACATTTATCTATGTGTCTGCTAATTCTGTTCTTTATTATAGTTTGAACCAAATTTTCCTGCTACAGAAAGTAGGTTGATTGGCCTGTAATTGCCAGGTTTGCCTTTGAGGCCATTATATTATATAAACATTTTACCTGTCCTCCAATCATCTGGTACAGAAGCTGTTTTAAAAGGCAGGTTATACACCACAGTTAGTAGCACTGCAGTTTCACATTTGAGTTCTTTCAGAACTCTTGGGTAAATAACATTTGGTCCTGAGGACATATTACAGTTTAATTTGTACACTTGTTCCAAAACCCCAATATTGACACCTCAGTCTGAGACAGTACTTCAGAGCTGCTACCTAAAACCAATGGCAAAGATATGGAATCTCCCTCACATCCTGTGCACTGAAGACTGGTACAGATAGTTAATTTAGGTTCCTTGTAACGGCTCTATATTCCTGGAATACTCCTTTAGCACCTTGATCAGCCAGTGGCTTTACTGGTATGTCTACTCTGTTGGTTTAAGTTGACTTAAAGCCCATTGAGTCAGCTTAAACAAAGCCCTGGCCACATTGAGAAGGTACCAAGTCAACTTAAACATTTGCTTAAGTTGACTTAAGAACTCTTACTTGTAGCAGTTCAGTCGACTTTACTGAGTTGACTTAAGCCAATGTAGCCTGGGAGTTGCCTTAAGTCAACTTAATTGGCCTCCTAGATATCTAAAACATGGGGATGGGGGATGGAGAGAAGGCATGACACAGTTGGGAGTGTTCCCAGCTGTGTGCAACACATCAAACCCCCCCATGTCTTAGCCACAGCACTATAGCCCACATTGCCTTCCCCTGACCAGATCTGGCATCTCTCCCCTTCTCCAACCCAACCCTGTACCTTCACCCCTCTCATCCGGATCCCTGCATCTTCTTCCCTCAGCCTGACTCCATGCATCTCCCTACTCTCAGCCTGACCCCACATGTATCTCCCCTTACCCTTCTGCAGTTTCATCCCACTTGTCTCTCCCCTTGCCCTTCTTCAGCCCAACCCTGCATCTCTCTCCCCTTGCCCTTCTCTAGTGCATCCCTGCATCTCCCTCCCTTCTCAGCCTGACCCGTGAGTCTACCCTTTCTCAGCCCGACCTGTGTGATATCATTGTAAAACAAACAAGGAGTCCTGTGGCACTTGTAAAAACTAAAAAAAATATTTATTGCTTGATCTTTCATGGGAAAAACTCCCACTCTGTCAGATGTTTGAAGATGGGGGAATTTACAGAATATTAGGAAAATAAATGCAGGGGAACACAAGACATAGGATCAGGCCACACTGTAACAGCAAATCAAAGCAGTTGTTAAGATTCAAAAACTGGGAAGCTGCACATAGAAAGAAAGTTGCTATTTCATTTAGATTAGCCTGTGAAAGCAGGATTGAATTGTGTCCATGGATTTGTTTTCCATCCCATTACAACAGGTGCTTTGACTTCACCTTCCTATATGTGCTATTTCCCAGTGTCTGACTCTTAACGGGTATGTCCGCACATCTCTTTTATTTCAGAATAACACTGGTTATTTCGAAAAGAGATTAGGTCCACACGATGTATTCTTATTTCGAAATGACATGCTCCACCATTTCGAAATAAAAGCTGTCATTTTGAAATAGCTTAAAGTTTCTTTAAATTGAAACGGCTGTTATTTCAAAATGGTAATTTTGAAATAATGCTTTTGCCTTTTTCCTTCCCAGGGTGCCTTCCTTTTAGCCTATATTGGGTGGGGGCATGGCCCAGGAGGGGGCCATGTTACCACACCTCCCATGGTGCCCCTCTCCTGAATCAAAACAGCAAATCCTGTGTTTGGACATGCTATTTCACTGAGCTTTTCCCTTAATTCAAACTAACATTGCTTAATTTGAAATAACTCATTTTGAAATAACGATGTACATGTGGACATAGCCAACAACTGCTGCACTCTGCCCCTGCGCTAGCAGCAGGGGTGTCACTGCACTAGGGTCAGCAGAGCATGGGCCATGAACCTCTGAACCACAGTGCAGCTGGAAGGGGTCCGATCTGGTGCCAGGTCATTTCTGACAAGCGGCAAAAGCTCAGAGATGGCTTCTGCCACCTGTAAAAAGCAACATGGACCGTCTCAGACTCCAAGCCTCCTGCAAGAGGCTCTAACCTGGATCAGGCCTGTGCTGCTGCCATTTCCTTCGATGATCAGATGACTTGTTTTCTGGATGCAGGAAGAACCGTTGATGTCATATACCTTGATTTTAGCAAGGCTTTTGATACAGTTTCCCACAGCATTCTCATTGGCAAATTAAGGAAGTATGGGTTGGATAGGTGGACTATAAGGTGGATAGAGAACTGGCTAGATCAACGGTTTCAGCATGTAGGAATCAATGGTTCCATGTCTAGCTGGCAACCAGTCACACGTGGTGTGCCCCAGGGAGTGGTCCTGGGGCCGGTTCTGTTCAACATTTTCATCAATGATCTGGATGATGGAATAGACTGCATTCTCAGTAAGTTTGCGGATGACACCAAGCTGGGGGGAACGGTAGACACGTTGGAGGGCAAGGACAGGATTCAGGGAGACCTAGATAAATTGGAACAGTGGGCCAATAGAAATCTTATGATCTTCAATAAGGATAAGTGTAAAATCCTGCACTTGGGGCAAAAAAAAACCCCATGCACTGCTACAGGCTGGGAAACATTCAGCTAAGTAGCAGCAGTGTAGAAAAGGACCTGGGGGTCATGGTGGATGGGAAGCTAGATATGAGTCAGCAGTGTGCTCTTGCTGCCAAAAAGGCCAATGGCATACTGGGCTGCATCAGAAGTATTACCAGCAGATCAAGGGATGTGATCATTCCCCTCTATTCTGCACTGGTGAGGCCACATCTAGAATACTGTGTTCAGTTTTGGCCTCCCCACTACAAAAAGGACAGGGACATGCTAGAGAGAGTCCAGTGGAGGGCAACCAAAATGATTAAAGGGCTGGAGCATAAGCCCTATGAGGAAAGACTGAAAGCATTAGGCTTATTTAGTCTGCAGAAGAGAAGATTGAGGGGGGATTTGATAGCAACCTTCAACTACTTGAAGGGATGCTCTAAGGAAGATGGAGGTTGACTGTTCTCGGTAGTAACGGAGGACAGAACGAGGAGCAATGGTCTCAAGTTGCGGTTAGGGGGGTCGAGGCTGGATATTACAAAAAAAACTTTTTTACTAGGAGAGTGGTGAAGTCTTGGAATGAGCTGCCGAGGGAGGTGGTAGAATCCATCTTTCGAGGTATTTAAGGCCCGGCTGGACAAAACCCTGACTGGGATGGTTTAAGCAGGAGTGGTCCTGCTTTTTTTGGCAGGGGGTTGGACTAGATGACCTGTGAGGTCCCTTCCAACCCTATGATTCTATGATAAGTGGCAGCAGCAGTAGCTGGATCGGGACAACATGTGTGTGTGTGGGGGGGGGGGGTGTCCCGACCCCTCTCCAGTAAGGTCCCTGGTTGGCAGTTGCCCTGAGGTACCTGGTCCAGAGCCAGAGGAGTCTGGACAATGCATGGAGGGTGTGGAGTGCTGTGCTGCCACATTGCTGGGCCACATCAGGCTCCCTACCCAGCTACCCACAATGCACCACTCCTAGCGTGGCCTAAGAGCTGCCAGTATGGACCAATGTTCCCTCTAAGGTGATGATGCAGCTGAGCAAGTTATGGAGGCAGCTGAGCAAAGTCCTCAATGTTTATCAGGCCCCTTCCCTGCTGCCCCCCCTCCCCCAAGCACATCCATAACTTGGTCGGCAGCGTCATCAGCTTAGAGGGAACATTGCAGTGTCATTACCATATTATGTCATGGAAAATGGTAATGATAATGAATGCAGCACTAAAGCAGTACTAAGTCTGGCATTTTTAAAATTATTTTAAAATAAAAATATTACCAAGATGTTTTCTGGTACTGAAAATTCATTTTTTCAGTAAATGAAAGCTTTTCATGATCCTTTCATTAATGCTCATGAAACTAAAAAAAGTTAAAAAAAAAACTAAATTTGCAAATATAAGCTTGCAAAGCACCAAAAAAGTTGAAAAAAAAAAAAGCTGACTTGCTGCTTTTTCATTTTCCACAGAAGCCCATTTTACAATTTTAAAAAATGTCCTACATTGTTTCTAGCCAATTCAAAAGTGTCCCTTTATTTCTTTACTTAATTTGTCCCTGCTTATAATTTTATTCACAGTATAAATTATTTTCCTTCATTTAGTTAGGGTTTGCTATATTTTTCCTCCAATTAGGCCTTTTGTAGGGAGCATGAGTCCCCCCAAGAAAATACCCAAAGTGCCCAGCATAGGGCTCAAACCCACACCACCACAATTGATACGTAGTTGCTCAGCTAACTGAACCACACAACCTTTTGCTGCAAACCCCTCTACGAAAAGAGGAAATGGTATGTTCCACTCCCCCCCCTTGATTTTGCAGGTTCTTTTGTTCCTCACCTGTAGTGCAGCCTCTTAAGGTTTAGGGATTCCAGCCCTGGGTTGGGTGTGGTGGTTTTTTTGTTTTTTTTTTAAACCACCTTCTACTCCTAAAAACCAAGAAACAGGAAAAAAGAAAAAGAATCACCTATATTTAGAATGCCTGCCGGACGAAGGAGGTGAAGGTAGAAAGGAGCACATGTCCTCCTTTTCCCAGACGTCTGGCAACCCTAGTCCTGGGGAAGCTGCTTGCTCCCACTGGGCACTTTCCCAGGGGCCAGGTGGAGGGTGAGGGAGGGCCTTCCCCAAGTTGCAGAGCTGGATGCTCTCCAGCCAGCTTCCCCGAGACCCCCTGGTACCCTGACCCCATTCCCTCAGCCCACTCCCCCCGCTGCGGGAGCTGCTGCCGGGCGGTAGGAAGCTGCACAGAGAAATTTAAAATCTCCCGCCCTGAGCACGTTCGAGGAGATTTTATACTCCGTGGAACAGCTCCCTGCCGGCTGGAAGAATGTGCCCTGGGGGCCAGCAAGGAGCCACAGCTGCAAGCCTGCGCCACCGGCAGTGAGGCCTGCGCCAGGGCGGTGGGGCTTCTGTGCTCCTGCGCACGGGCGCAGCCTAGAGGGAACATTGGTATGGACATGGGTAGTCTCCTGGCATTTTGAGTGTGGACACTCTAAGCCAACTTAAGGGCCACTTTTTCGATCCTTGGATTTTTATTTAATTTGGACCTCTAGAATGCTGTTTTTAATAGTTGCCATGAAGCTAGCAGTTGTTTCACTTTTGAGACTGTACTTTTAATTTCCATTTAAGTAGCCTCTTTATTTTTGTGCTGTTTTCCTTTCTGAAGTTAAGTTCTACTGTGATGGGTTTCTTTGGCGTTTCCCCCTACCTCCACAACTTTGTTAAATTCAATTATTATATGCTCACTTTTGCCAAGCAGTTGTTGTGAGATTTGTAATGAGACCACAAACTTGTGAACATAAGTGACTCCGTCTTAGCACTGTTCCCTTAATATTATTTTAACCTCTAGCCTGACTAACAAAAGTATAGAGCCCCTCTCATCCTTGAACAGTCTATAAGCAGGAGATTAAGGGAACTGCACCAGTCTCAAGGTCACCTATTAATCAACAGTTTCTCCTGTTTATAACATTCCCAGGCTCTGAGGAGCCAGCCCGACTTTTTTTTTTTTTTTTTTTTTTACTAATTCTCCTATCTTATATAAATATGTATGAAAACTATTCCTATATGGTACTAATAAATGTATTAATCTTGTTTACCTTAAATATATTAACCATTTTTAGATTTCCTTAAATTAAGTTGTTGTACCTAGGTATAAAACCCTTTTAGCACCGGTCCTTCAGGGCCAGCCGCACTCAGTAGCTCTGAGTGTCAATAAACTTGTGATTCTTTCTCCTGTTGTCCGGCTCCTTCATTGACCAGAGCAGAGAACGAGCTTTTTTCTCAACACAGTTCAGCTGTTCTTACCTCTTGGACCAAATCAAGAACTACTGCTCCCCTTGTGGGTTCCAGGCTTAGCTGCTCAAAGAAGCAGTCACATGTCAAGAGACTTCACCTCTTCATCCCTTCCTGAGGTAACCAGTCAGTGCAGGGGTAGTTGAAATCTCCATTATTACTGAGTTTTTTATTTTGATAGTCTCTCTGATTTCCGGGAGCATTTCACAACCACTGTCAACATGCTGGTCTGACAGTTGATAACATATTCCTACTGCTCTATTCTCATCATTCAAGTATGGAGTTTCTATCCCTAGATATTCTGTGGTAAATTTCATTCATTCTAGATTTTTAGTCCAGTTGATTATCTGACAAAATGGGTTCAAGCCCACAAAAGCTTATGCTCAAAGAAATCTGTTAGTCTGCAAGGTGCCACAGGATTCTGGGTGCTAGTTGATTATGTTTCCTTTCATTTATAGTGTCATACCTCCACCACCATAAATACAGAATATTTAACTGTGGCAGAATAACAAAGGGGCAGCTGTGTTAGTCTAGTTTAGCAAAACAAACAAGGAGTGCTCTGGCACTTCAAGACTAACAGATTTATTTATTGCAAAAGCTTTCATGGGATGAAAATCCCACTTTGTCAGTTTCTTTGAAGATTACAGAATGGGAGCAAAACAAATGCAGGGAAGTTTAAATCATGGAATCAGGTCACACTGTAGCAAATTTGCTGCTACTGTGTGACCTCTTGCCATGACATTCACTTCCCTACCTTTATTTTCCTCCCATTCTGCAAGTTCCTCCTTCTTCTCAGGATCTGACGAAGTGGGATTTTATCCCATGAAAGCTTTTGCAATAAATAAATCTGTTAGTCTTGAAGTGCCAGAGCACTCCTTGTTTGAACGGTAGAGTAGTTTACCATATCCCCTTGATTACTGTCATTGCACCACCTTTCTATAATGTCTGCTACATCAATATCCTCATTTAATGCCAGGCACTCAAAGCGACCCATGTTAGTATTTAGCCTTTTAGAATTTGTATACAAGCACTTATAAAATTTTTAGCTGTTGGCCATCACGAGCTATAACTGAATGGGACCTTTTCTTCAGTTCCTATCTGTTCTTGTATCAACTTCCATCCTCACCTCCTTGCTATGATTTAGAGAATCCCTGTTAATAGACCACCCCCCAAAGGATGTTTCTGTTCAGACCATGTGCACCTCTTTACCTGCTGGCTTTCCCTCACCCTTAATTGTTTCATTTTACATGCCAGAAATCTGGTTGTTTTTAAGTGGAATCTATTCCTTCCTGTACAGCCTCCTGCTTTCCCAAAAGGATCCCCAGTTCCTAATAAACTCTTCCTCTCTATACTTTCATCTCATTTTGCAGTTCTACTTAACCAGTCCTATGAGTGGAACTTGAAGCATTTCAGAGACTGCTATTAGAGGTCCTGGACTTCAGTCTCTTACCTAGAAGCCTAAATTTGGCCTCCAGAACATTTCTCCTATCCTCCCCTGTGTCACTGATACCTACATGTAGCAAAAACACCAACTTCTCCCCAGCATTGTGCATAAGCCTATCTCCATGTCCCAAATGAGGTACAACCTTCATAGTCAGCAGGAAATTCACCATGTGATCTTCTGAATCACCGCACACCCAGCTATCTATATTTCCAGTGACTGAGCCCCGCATTACTATTTTCTGTCTCTTCCTAATCTCTAGGATTTCCCGTCTCAGAGTGGTATCTTCAGTGTGAGAGTATATCACCTGGAAGGTTCCAACTATGAGACTGTCGCCACCCGCTCCACTTTGACTTTCTCCTTCCCTATTATTTTCACCCTCCTCAGTAGCACAGAGGCTGTGAGTGGGATTGCTCTACTGTGACCCAGAAAGTTTCATTTATTCACCTCTCTGTCACCTTTAGCTCCTCTAGTTCAGCCACTCTGGTCTCCACAGCCTGTACTGTCTCCAAGGGCCTTGAGTTCCCCGCACTGAATGCATGTCACCTGCTGAAAATGAAGTTTAAATGTGCTGCATTCGGTTCAGTAATCTATATAATCCCCATTCTGTTGCTAGACGTCTGTCCGCTCCCTGCCTTTTTGTTGTTGTTCTGTTTTGTTAGTTTGGGGGAGGAAAGAGATAATTTTATTGCTCTATGTTCAGAGAATATGAGTCCTCGGTATTCAGCTCTCAAGTTTCTTCTCTAAACTCCCTTGCAAAACTCTTCTGTTTGGTAGCTCTAGGTTAACTATTCATTCTGAGGCTTTGGGAACCTCAGACGTTAATCCATTTTGTTAAGCTATTGTCTTACAGGGCTTGAGCTTTGTAGGCTTACTGCATTTTTGACAACTTTTAGCTGAGCCACACTTATCAAATACTCTACAAGGCCCCAGCTGATGATGGGTAAAAGAACCCCAGCCACATAAATTTTAGGGTCTAACTAAATCATGATAAGGAAGTTTCGGGGATTTGGTAGGGTGTGAGTAACTGCTGAGACCTAATGCTGAAATAGAAATATTCTGGTACCTGATACACTTTTGAAGAAACTGCAGTCTTCATGGACAATTGTTTGTTTGTTTTCTCTTCTGGAGCTTCTAAGTATGTGATAATGGTGGAGAAAGGCCATTTGTAATAACTATGCTACTTTGGTGCTGGGCCTCCTCCTCCTCAGACTTTCCAGGGAGTACTTAATATTACTTCTACAAGCTTTTTGATTTTACTGTACATACTACATAATACAACAAAAATGACAACATTTTCAATGTTTTGGACAATAATTAATCCTTTTAACCCGATTTCCATCCAGCGATATATAATATATTATTACTTCTGCACATTAAGCTAGCAACGGATTGTTCTACCTCATCAATTGTGTAACCTATTTTATCAGGTGTAAATCCTTTCCTGTCATTAGTTGTTTCAGTTCTAGTTCAAGTGGAGATATAGATACATGAAATGTTGATAGATTTTATATATTTAAATCATGATATTCTGGCTCAGCAGTTACTCTTATTTTCAGAAACAGTAACAGGAAATTTGCCACATGACCAATTGATGTATGTACCTTTATTTCATATTCCAATTGACCATAAAATTGTCTTTTGCAATTAGTTACCACACAGCATTGACTATCTTCACCATAGGCCACACTTCATAATGATAGTGTTCAATACATTTACCACAGACACAAGATATTTGCACTATTTTGTACTCCTTGCTAAAGCACACTAACCTTATCCACAAGGGGCACTAAGAATAATTACATGCATTCAACATGAACAAAGGATTACTGATGTACTTTTTAAAGAGTATCAAATTTAGTTATTGCCTGAGCTTTCATGGGGAAAAAAATCCCACTTCGTCAGGTGCTATGAAGATGAGGGACCAAAGCATCTGACAAAGTGGGATTTTCTCCCACAAAAGCTCATGCAATAAATAAATTTGTTAGTCTTTAAGTGCTACAGAACTCCTTGTTTGTTTGTTTTTTGCTGAACTAGACTAACATGGCTGCCCCTCTGGAACTTGTCTACATTCACCTCCTATGCCAGCATGACACACTTAGCACAACATTCATAAACTGAGTCTGATAAATTAATAGTCCTGGCATTGGTGTCATTCCCCCCCCCCTCCCCGTTATTAATTGGAAGGAAGACTTTTTTTTCCCCCTCCAGATTACCAAAAGTGACATCATTCCAGCCACTAATTTACAGCTGAAGGTTACATTTCTGCCTCTTTGCCCTTTAAGCCCTGGCAAGTGCAATTGAATTGTAGCTTCCTTGATCAGGCAACAATGGCAAGTCCAGCCTGATTCACCAGGTACAGAAGGAAAGAAAATCGTACATGGCATTTCCAAGCAGCAAAACATACACAGACAGTAAAGGGATGTTATCACATCAGAATAGCCATGAGTCTTATTCCCAATTTCCCTGAGCTAGGTTTTATGTAAGCAATAATACACAGTAGTGCATACATTAAACTGAAATGGGATAGTCTGATCATATTGTGAGGCTGGGCGGAGGGAAAGAAAAACACAAGTGCTTGTCTTACCTCAGAAGTGCAAATGTCACAAACTCCCAGCAGAATTCTTTTGATAGATCATAAGGAAAAATTGTCTTTCTACAGAATCACACATAAAAAGGCCTCTATAACATGCACATATTTATTTTTTGTGTGTTCCATGATATTTCATAGAGATGGATGACATACTTAGAAAAAGGCTAAGAAAATGACCTCAAAGTATATTTAAACTGCTAATTATTGAGCAGTGGCTGCATGATATCAGTGTTAAAAAACACAGTGGATTTTAGTAACTGTTCATCTCATAATCCTGCAAAACACATCTTGGAATTTTTGGGAGGCAAGGACAGGGGGACTTTGAAATCTACGTTCATGGTTATGATGCACAGCTAGGGCATATAGATCCTTCAAATACAAGTTCCTTAGTAGGCCAAGAATAAAGGGCAAAATTAAAGGATTTTCAAAATTCACAATCAGATTCAGAGGAACTTGTGAAAACACCTCCAGACAAATCAGAACTCAATGCTACGTACCATACTGTATGTTGACCCACTAGAGACCTATACCATAACATTTAATATTCAGTGTTTCTTTATCCATGAACTCCCCAAATTATTAGGTACTTATAAGAAAATTTTCCAGAGAATCATACAGTTTTGTGGGTCTGAATAAGCAAGGCACCTTTGTTCTTGTATCTTTTTCCACAAAAGGAAAATCTAATCTTAGGTGAGAATTGTTTTTGTGAAACTTGTGCATTTCCTCTTTTCATAAAAGAGGTTTTTTGTTTTACCATAACAAGAAAAATCGCTCTCTGAATCCTTATGAAAATGTCACTTTCAGCATGTGAGCACTAGAAACAGGAATTGATAGTTCTGCTCAGCTTGAATAGACACTAGTAAAGTAAGCAGGCTAAAATGCAGTTCATTTGTTGCAACAACAAAGCAGGACAGAAACAAAATCAACACACTCTTTTGGTCGATTAAAACAAACAGCCAATTTTGCCATTTATACAAATAACTTGTTTCAGTTCTACTTTTGATGAGATCAAGAGTTAAAGACCCAAATTAATCTGATGCTACCATTTTTCTGTATCCAAATAGTTGTACTTTCAAATTACTTACACTTTTGCAGTCAGAGTTTAGGGTTGATAGATAATAAGTAGCCAAGCTGACAGGTGCAATCAGTGGGTCAGAAATCCAAGTGACAAACTGCAGGTACGAAACTGTGCCTGGAATTATATCCACCTGCGAAATTTGCACCTGTAGAATTTACTATTCTTTTGAATTTGAGTCAGAAAAAAGTCACCTATGCACACATAATATTCCAGATACTAGCAAAAGATTTACTAGCTGTTGTGGAATAACAAAGAAAAAAAAAAGTGTGTACAGAATTTCAAGAAGACCAGAAGATTAATCTAGCTAAGCATTCAAAAGGTCAATGCTTATCTGAAATGTTCCCATAATGTCTATCATTTTCTCGTTGTATTAGAACTCCCAAGAGACTAGGATCATTCATGAAATTTTCAGTACATTCTGGTTCCTGCCAGTTCAAAAATATTCCCTCATTGTATTGTAAGTGTTTCCTTTGTTTTAGGGACAAACAAAAGTGGAGAGAAAGCAAAAATGAAACAGGGTAAGTGGATAGACCTGAGTACATCAGAATAATGAAAACATGATAAATCTGGATATCACTGCCAGTACAATAAGGTTGAAGAATGTTGTAACAAGACATGCTAAATGCATTGACTTTTGGCTCCTTTTCATCAAGTTGTGTTTCTTAAAATTTGGGGTATACTCTGTAACAGTCATTTGTCATAAATAGCTGTGACATGACTGGTTAAATTCTGCAAAGTGAGAAATGACTTCCTTAAAGTCAAAGTGTAAGTTGCCTTTTACCAGGCAGTAGTTTACCTCTTGGTCAAGAAAGCATCTTTTAGATATTAACATCATTACTAATTACCATCCTTCCTCATACATACATTTTCATGGAAGATTACTGAGAAAACTGGGTTGTAGAAAATACAACATCCCAGGATTCCACAAATTTATTAGATCCCCATCCATCTGGTTTCCGAACCAAGCACAGAACAGTGATTGTGTGAGTGGTATTTGAGAGTCTCCTATCAATCATGGGACAGGCTAAGGAAGTTGGTTCATGATGATTCCATCAGACCAACAACTTCTGATACCACTGATTGATGTGTTTTGTTAACTCTGCTCTCCATGCATCCATGGTTTTCCACGGCACATCACTGCAGAATCTTCCCCCAGGTAAGTTAAATTTGCAGGGCCATGCACTTCATAAAGGCCATAACGTCAATAAAAAGTAACTTTGACTCAACCCTTATGAATAAGATGCTAGTAAGAAAGGAAAAATATCAAGAGGAGAAAGCTGATGCTTTATCTACTTCAGTTACTGGGCATGCATGGTCACTCTGAAAAACCACATTAAAGCTTAGATGCCTCACTGGCACCATAGTTAACACATTATTTCAGCTAACAGAATTGGTATAATGGGACAACCTAACTTGGCAATTAACTGATCTTTCACTACAGTAGTAAATATGCCAGTGGCCTATGATGGGAATTAAATGAGGTAGGTTCTGAGTTGATGCAGGGAATTCTTTTTTAGGTGTCTAGCTGGCAAGTCTTGTCCACTTGCTCAGGGATTAGTGAATCATATCTGAAGTCAAGAGGGGATGCCTCCCCACAAGGCAGATTGGCAGGGAGCCTGCGAGGTTTTCACATTCCCCTTTAATGGGGGGCGTGGGTCACCTACTGGTGGATTCTCTATACCTTGAAGTCTTTAACCCAAGATTTGCAGAATTCAGTGACTCAGTCATAGGTTAGGAGCCCATTTCAGGAGTGGGCAGGAGGTTTTGTGACGTGCATTGTGCAGGTCAGAGTAGATGATCATACTGGTCTTTTCTGACCTTAAAAATCTATGAACGGCTTGCAATGGCTTTTATCATAATTTTTCACTGGCCAGGGAGCAGAACCTACTTCCCTTGCACGACAGTCCCCTAATGACAGTCCCTTTTTACATGTCTAGGTGACTGCAACATGTTTTGATTAAGGCTACTATCAATATCGTCCCATAAACTTCAGCAGGAAGCACAGGTGAGCAAGACATGCTAACCATGCATGGCTTTCTACACACACTTCTGTGTACTATTGGGATGCGAGGGAGGCCATGAGTGCAGTTATCACAGGCAGTTTTGCACAGAAATTATGGTTTGCTGGTCAATGTTCCCTGTAAGCTGCACCAGTGCACAGTAGCGCAGCTGCCTCCGCTCACTGGCGCAGCAAGCACTGACCCCAGCGCAGAGCTGGGGTCGGGGCTGGCGGGGAGCAGAGGAGCCAGGGCCGGGGCTGGCGGGGAGCAGCGGGCAGCAGAAGCCGGGAGCGGCGGGGAGCAGAAGCTGGGACCGGAGACGCCGGGGCTGGGGCTGGCGAGGAGCAGAAGAAGCAGGGAGCGGCGGGGGTTGGGGCTGGCGGGCAGCAGAAGCGGGGAGCGGAGCTGGGTTGGGGGCTCCCGGGCTGGGAGCAGATTAGAAGCCCAGGATAAGCTCATGGCATGTGGGGGGAGAGGGGAGGGTTGATGTGTAAGGAAACGTCTTGTTTCCCTTTCAAGTTGTTGCTGCCCCATAGGTCAGTGGTTCCCAACGTTTTCTCTGCCATGGCACTCCTTGCTACCTTTAATTCATTTGAGGCACACTGCCATGTAGGTTCCGAATGTAGCCATATATTTTCATGAGCCAATGAGCCAATCCAGAGTGCTCTGAGTAGTTTTTCAAAAAAATGTGTGACACACCTGTGTGCTGTTACACAGTGGTTGGGAAACAGTGGGCTAGGTAGACACAACACTCACATTCCACCCAAGATGCAGAATAAACACAGAGAACTGTATAGAACCTTATGGTACTTTATTAACACCCAGCATTTCTACAGCACTTTCCATCCCAGGATCTCTCAATGGCTCACTATACTAGTCAATTTTAAAAGGGATAGCCGTGTTAGTCTAGGCCTGTGAAAAAACAGCAAGGAGTTGTGTGGCACTTTAAGACTAACGGATTTATTATTTGCATGAGCTTTCGTGGGAGAAGATCCCACTTCCTCAAATGCTTCGAAGATGGGTGAACTAACAGAAAGGAATGAAACTAAATGCAAGGGGGTGTATGACCTGATCCTATGTTTTACACCCCCTTCCATTTAGTTTCATTCCTTGCTGTAAGTTCATCCATCTTCGAAGCATCTGAGGAAGTGGGATCTTCTCCCACGAAAGCT